>CM077474.1:0-600000 GCA_039654755.1 Calcarius lapponicus | reverse complement strand
TTCCCAAGGTTGTAGCTGTTTTATAGTATATAAACTGTCTGTCACGGGGAGATCTCAGTGATTGTTGGAATGTAATTGCTGTGTAGGTTCGGGGGTCAAAGGTCTGTTCTGTCTGGTGAAGTTTGGAGTTTTCTGCTCCTCCCCCTGTGGCCAGTGTGACAGACCCGGTCAGGGCAGGGCTTTGTGCGCACACAGCGCCGTTTTGGCGTTCCAGCCCCTCCCTGGCCGTGTCCGTGGGCTCTGAGCTCGGGGAGTGCACAAATGCTGCCCGTGGGGTGCCCAGCAGGCACGGGCCCTGCTCTGAGCCGGCCCCGCTGTGCCGGGCGGGCAGCAGGAGCCCCGCTCGTGTCCCAGGGGCCTCGGCGTGGCCACAGGCCCTGCTCTGCCCCGACATTCTCCTCATCCCACAAAATGATGACGGTGGTGGCTGGCAGCGGCGCTGGGTTCAGACCCTTTCCCGCTGCTTTTCCCATGGCTCTGGTGCTCCGCGCTGGGTCAGCTCTGCAGGGGCTCACCCTCAGGGCTGGACCGGGCCACAGAGAGGGCCCTGCGAGAGGTGGCACCTTCCACAAGCCATCCTTCCGGGCACCGTGACACCCCTTAGTGCCCACAGGCCGCTGCCAGCGCAGGACCGGCTTCAGGAAGAGGGCAGTGAGCTGAGGGAATGATGCAGGGTCGGGAATTTCCACAAAACCTCTGGCGATCCAAAGTGGAAGGTGCCCAGGGTGTCAGTTCCCTCCTTTCAAATGGCCTGCTCTGTTCCTCCTAAATGAAAATATTTATATAAAATATATATCGGTTGTATTCCTAAATATTCGATGTGGAAATTGATCCGTGCAGCGATCCCCGTGCAGCTGCTTGAAATGGAAATGCGGCGGGGAAGATGTGAGGGGAGCGCGGCGCGAGGCGCGGCCGCGGGTGAAGCTGCGGGCGGCGGGGCCGCTCCCCTCTGACACCGGCCCTGCCCGCCGTCAGCAGCAGCGGCCCTGCCTTCCCCGGGGAGCAGGCTCTCGGCAAAAGCAGGGCTTCTTTCCCCCTACTCCGATTTTTCTCTTCACCTTCTGATGAACTAAATTATTCCTTATCTGGAGCCCACGTGCCCTCGGGCCCCCGGAGCATGCACTGCCGGAGAATTCCGGACTATTCCTAATATTTTAAAGTAACAGGTCCTTCAGGGAAAATAAAAGTTGGCATTCTTCTTAATTTTTATGTATTATTTTAATCTCAATGAAAAATGATAAACTATATAAAATACATAAATATAAAAAAATTCCAACTCATTGAGCAAAAGCCATTACCTGGGGGTAGGAAAATACTCGCTTGTTGTCGGATTCATCCGAACGCAGCATTAACTGAGTTAGTCAGAAACGTGTCACAAAATTGTTTAGGCTTTTTCAATGGCTTTTTATAAATATGTCTTGAAATCTGAGCATGTTCTGCAGTTTAGACAATGCATTATGCCAAAAAGGATGTTTCTTTTGTTAAAAGCTTTTAAGGTTGAACTGAAAATACAGATCAGATCGGAATAATCTGGATTATACTTACATACTCTTTGGCTGTGTTGTTTTTTGTTGACCATTAGGTTAAAAGAAAATCTCTGTGCTTGATGTTTTTTATTGGTAAAGTATTTAAGTAGTAGGTTTTATTTAAATTCATTTTAGACAAATTATTTAGCTATTGTAAAATTGCTGCATATGTATGCTCATATATATGTGTAAATATAGACATACTCCTATATTATATGTAAACCCCTAAATTTTTAGGAGGAAGTTTCTTTCCAGTCGAGCTGTTTAATGACCTGTCAGTTCCCCACTTATGTGGACTGTTGAAAATTCTATATAATTTTCTGGTTTAATGCAGTATCATTTAATTCTCTAAAGAAAGAGAGATAAGGTGTTAAAATTGGGATAAAAGCTTCCAAATACTAGAAAATTTGCTGTCAAACCCAGGCCCCTTTTTACTGGCAGGAACTTAAGAAAGTAAATACTAATAAGATCATATGCAGCAACAACAAAAAATGGATATAATTTCTTTAAATAATATAAATGCAATTACCAATACTTTATCAGAAAACAGCTAAGGTTGACTTTTCTGGTATGTTTTTTGTTTTGGTTGATGAATGCAGAATCAATACTTTGAAACTTGATTTCTTCTCCCAAGAATTGTTCTCTGGATCAGGAAAAGTGGTGTATTTTGTTATTTTCCCCCTTTTGATTATTTTCTTTCCCAAGAACATTGTGTGAAATAACCCGCGCTGGCATGTTGGCGGTGGTGTTTTTAGGGGACGTTACCGGTTGCCTTTGCACTGGCGGTGGCCGGAAGGCTCAGGTGTCCCCCTGCAGCTGCGGTGGGTGCGGGCAGTGCCTGCCTGACAGGGACAGCGCGGGCTGCCCCTGCTGGGCTCCGCAGCGGGGACCGAGGCCAGGGAGCGGGGGATGGACCCGAGGGCAGGGAGAGAGCCGGGACCGTGGGCAGGGAGCGGGGGATGGACCCGAGGGCAGGGAGGGAGCAGGGACCGTGGGCAGGGAGCGGGGGATGGACCCGAGGGCAGGGAGAGAGCCGGGACCGCGGGCAGGGAGTTGGAACTTGGATCGTGGGCAGGCAGTGGAGGATGGACCCCAGGGCACGGAGTGCAGGTGGCCCACGGGCAGACCGAGAGAGAACAGTCCGGTCCCCCCGTGCCGCCGGCGCAGACGCGCTCAGAGCAGCGTCCGGCCCGTCCTGTCGGGTTTATTGTCCACTCCATCAAGGGGTCTAATGGTCAGCGGAGGGGCTGAGCGCGTCCCCGGGGGCCTGCCATTAAGCGAGTGGACTTGTTTAAGCGTACGCGGGGTGTCTCCGGCTGATGGGGACGCCAATAGCCGTTTCCCTCAATGAGCAGCCGCTCGGATCATGACTCAATAGAGGCTCCCGGCGCGCCGGCCCCGCGGCTCCGGCGGGAGCTGCCCCGAGCGCGGCCCCGGGCGGGAGGGGCCGATCGATGGCGCGGCCGGAGCGGCCCTGCCCGGCCCGGGGCCCCATTAATGCGCAGCAAATGGTTTGGAACCGCCAGCGCCGCCGCCGCAGCCCGGCCGGCTCTGCTGCGGAGCATCCCACGCGCAGCGGGCGGCTCTGCTCGGGAATTCTGCGGGAATTCGGCAACGGGAGCGGCACCGCAGGCCCCGAGCACAGCTGGGGGGGAACTGCCGCGTGTGAATTCATTGCTAAGTTTTATTCCAAACTGTAGTTCCTAACAATGCAAGAAAATCTCATTCCATCAACGAGCCGGGAATACTTAAATCCTAAAATTAGATTGCTAACAAAAAGTGCAAAAAATGCAGCTGTGGAGCTTTGGGTAGTTTGTGCACAGGGTTTTTCATATTCATCTTAAATATATTGTTTCTTTCAAAAAGTGCTTTCTGTTGGAAAATGGAAAGATTTTTGCATATGAAATTGTTACCTGAAAATATGTTTTGGTTTTTTTCTAATTGAACCAAACATACTGCACATTAAATTTTTTTTGGGAAATAATTGTGTATTAAAATAGATTTCTATTGTTTAATTTTTTTCCTTTTTAAAAGAGCACAATTTCTTAAAATATTTTGAAGGAAAAAAAACCACAAAAACATTTCTTTTTAATATCTAAGTAAAGAAAATGCCTTTGACTGGGCTTTTTCCTGCTGTACTGACAGAGAGCAGGGAAGGCTCTAAATCTGCTTTTCCAAGGCAAGCTAAAGATGGAAATTGTGAGGAAAATGAGCCAAATAATATGATTTTTGATAGGTGTTTGTAGTTTGTCAAAGCTTTTTGTCATTCAGATGACTAATTTGTATAAATAAGTCTGAAAACACTTTGTATTAACATAATTATTTACATAAAATATCGTTATTTTTCTGCTTTCATTAACAATTTTTTTGTTTAGTTTCAGATCCACTGTAGTAAATACTTTGTGCATATTTATATGCTGCTGAGTGTTGTCTTGAAAATGTTTGATAGTATCAGTTTCCTAAAGATGATGTTTATAAAATGCACATAGTTGTGTGAATTATTTATACCAAACGAATGAGAAAGAGATCCTGCTTTCCCTAACACTAACAACGGATCCACTTTTCCTTTGGCAACACAAATATTTATTATATTGTTGTACTTAAAGAAGGCTTAAGCCTCTGAAGTGTCAAAAGTCAAGCTGAACAAATTTAAAAGCAATGAAATGAAACCCGAGTTGGGCACAAAGGATCTTTTCTGAATTTCCTGAAAGGCAGGGCTGGGGAGGGCAGGATGGGAGCCTGGGGTGCCCGGGCAGGGTCTGGGGGTGCCGGGGGTGTCGGACACCCCAGCCCTGGCAGCGAGCCTGGGTCAGTCCTGCTCGACCCATCGTGAGCTCCTTGCTCTGGGCACAGGCCACGGCAGAAATGCTCCGTGCAGGAACACGTGTGTGAGCAAGGGGGGAACGCCCCAGGTCACAGCAGCGCTGGCTGAGCACAGGAAGGTTCATTCCCAGAGGGATCTAATACTTAAAATTGTCTTTTCCGTGTCCTCAGACTCTTCCACTTGTGTTGCTGGGCAGGATTTGCAGACAGATTTGGAAAGCAGCAGGAGGAATGATTTACCTGCCCCGGGAGTGTGTGGGACACGACCCTGCCTGGGTGGGTTTGGGAATAGCTGGACAGGGAATCACAGCACTGGGGGCAGCAGAGGAAATTCGAGACAGGGTGCAGAACTCTCAGGCAGCAGCTATAGGGCAGAGACAGTGATTCCCTTCCCTGAGATGTGAAATCCCCGTTTGTGAACGTTTTGGAGACAACCAGTCATTTGTAAAATACAAAATTAAGTTCCCGTTTTTTCAAGCTAAATCTGTATTTCAAATTCACCAGCTGTGTTTTCTGAAGTTCTACAGAAGAGAAACACGATTTGGGATTTCAACTATAGTTCCAAAAGTGACAGCAAATTTGAAAAATCTCAGTTCAGCAAAGGTGCTTTTCCTTTGGGGAGTGCTTCAAGAATAAATCCCAGGGAAGGAGTGCATCAAGGGAAAGGAAGATAGGAATTCTGTGTAAAAGCATGACCTAGAATTACAATCTGAGTGGGTCCTGTAGGATGTTTTTCTAAAAGAAATACCACTCTCCTTTGAAAAACTAATTTTGTGGAGGGGAAAAAATCCTTAATTCCAAATGCATCGCCATGGAGGGGACGGGCACGAGGCCGGGGTGCGAGGGAACGTGCTGGAAAGGCGGCGCAGGGAGGGAGCGTGGTGCAGGGGCACAGAGTAGGGGCTGGCAGTGCTGGCACTCAGGGACAGGAGCCCCTTGCCCTGCCCATCCGTGCGGGCTGGCAGTGCTGGCACTCAGGGACAGGAGCTCCTTGCCCTGCCCATCCGTGCGGGCTGGCAGTGCTGGCACTCAGGGACGGGGACCCCTTGCCCTGCCCATCCGTGCGGGCTGGCAGTGCTGGCACTCAGGGACAGGAGCCCCTTGCCCTGCCCATCCGTGCGGGCTGGCAGCGCTGGCACTCAGGGACAGGAGCCCCTTTGCCCTGCCCATCCGTGCGGGCTGGCAGTGCTGGCACTCAGGGACAGGAGCCCCTTTGCCCTGCCCATCCGTGCGCTGGGACCGCGGCCGTGCCCCACGAGCGGCAGGCGCTCGGACAGGGACACAATGGGATGGATGGCCGTGACTTGGAGCAAATAAATAAAACATGCGGCTGGTCCCTGCCGGCCCTCCCCCTCCCGTCCAGCCGCGATTGCGTTTGCCGCGGTCATTTCCCAGCCGGTAGCAAAGCGCCCGTGGCCCCGCGGCCGAGGCCTCTCCGGAGCTGCGGGGCGCAGCCCTGGCCGCCCCCGGCCCAGCCCTGCCAGCCCCGCACACGCCTCGCAGCGGGCTGTGGCCCCAAAAATCACCCGGGGCTCCCACCCCGCAGACACCCGCTCCCTCCGGGATGCGGCTTCCCGCAGCCCCGCCGCCGCACGGCCCCGGTGCGGGGAGCAGGAATACATTGTAATAAGGCTGGGAAGGAGAAAAATGAGTTTGCTCCGCAGTTCTGTTCTTTAGGAACAGAAAAAGGTGAGCATGTTGCAGGGCAGGGAGGGGAAATTTAATATTGCGAGAGATAATGGCAACTATGTTAATATCCGGAATTTTCAATGTACCATAAGTACATTTTGTTTTTCCTTTTAGCACGATTTATAATTAAAGATTTTAATCTGGCTTCACATTGAGTTAATAAGCCCTTTGATTGATTAGGATTCATAAAATTGCCATTTCCCGCTGCTGCTTTGTGTTTCTGGGATGTTCTTTTGAAAAGCCGGGGAAAGGTGAATGGGAAGCGGCCATTGTTTGGGCTGAGCTCCACCAACTCAGGGGGCTCGGGGCTGCTTTATGTGGAGTTTGTCCTCACCAATATCTTGTTGTTCTGCCAAATGAATGCAGATAGAATCTGCTGAGCTACATTTTAGCAAATTTTAGGGGAAACTTGTTGTTGTGTATAATTTCAGCAGGTGTTGCACACAATTGCTGCGTCGTTACCGACCTGTGCTTGATGGAGGAATTTGGGATTAGAAGCAGAACAAGAAAGGCGAAGTATTAGAAAACAAATATATCCGAATACAGCACAGCCTTGATACCCGGGCTCTCGTGTGGCTTTCAAAATTCAGTTTACAGTTCTGTGCCCTCACAGTGTCACCTCCTTTGTTATTAGGGGCTGGTACTGCAGCAGTCCCCGGGTAAAGCACTTGTTAGACAAGGAAATGGAATAAAAGGAAGAGGCCGTTTTGCTGCTCTTTGATCACATTGCACTTGTTTAAATTTTTTTAAAGTAAATTCTGATAAATTCTAAAGTCTAAACGGAAAAATGAGAGGCAGCTCATGATTTTTAAGCATCTGGTTGAGTGGAGGTGGGCTGCTTTCCTCAGCTGGATCGTGTGTGTGTATGTGTGTGTGTGTGTTAGAGGGGGAAAAAATCTTTTTTTTTTCCTTTATTTTTAGCCAGGGTAAAAGTGACCCTCTTTAGCCCCAGAGGGGCCTCACTGTGTGGATTGAATCAGAGCAAATTCCCTTTGTGTTTCCTGCTCTAAGGGACACGCTATTGTTGAGTGCGGGGCCTCTCGTACGCGAAGCAGCGCAGGACCGTGAGCAAATCCTTCCCGGATAATGCGCAAGTTGTTTCACAATCGATCCGGCCTCCCCTCCCCCAGCATTCACCCCAATTTACTTGGCATAACTATCATTTCCTGGCCCTTTTATTACCATTCAGATGTCCTACAAATGCAAACATTTGGGCCAGAAGAAAGGGGCTGGGTGAGGCGAGGGCAGGCTGGGGAGCCCAGGAACGCGATGCTGCCGAGCTGCTTGGCTTTGGAGCCGGGAGCAGATGCCTGGGTAGGGCGAGCGGCGAGCTGGATGTGTCAGCACTTCCAGGGGGCTTAATTGGCTTTATTTTTTTAATGTAAGTACCTGCTTCCTATTTTTATTTTCCACAAAATTATTTTTAATCCCCCGGCATTAATTTTCCAGCAGCCTTTGAGACAATTTTGCTTTTAGTTCTCATGTGCCAGCACAGGCTGACGGTGATGAAAAGATGAAAACCCGGCAATAACGCAGGGTTTTGCTTACAAATTGACAAAACCAGCCCTGCCAATCCCCAGTAATTTCCTGCATCTCCATAACTGACCTCATGCATCCAGCCCCGGCGGCGCTGATTGGCGAGGTTAGAATGGGAACGATGAGCAAGGTTCATCCCAAAGAGAAACAAACAAACCAAACCCGCCACAAGCCCCTTTGCTCTGTAATGAGCGTGCCTGTCCCGCTCGGTGCGGGCCGGGCGGGCCCCGCAGGTGGCGCGGGATGCGGGATGCGGGATGCGGGATGCGGGATGCGGGATGTGGGACGCTCCCTCCCGGGCAGGAGCGCAGTGAATGTCAGCGCCTGGCTGCCCGCGCCGGCCGATCGATGCTTCATTAGGCCGAATTGTCTTTTGCCCATGCAACCTTGAAAACAGTCCCTTAATTACCTGTGAGGAAGTCGGGGACCCTGCTCCCCCTCCCTCGCTGGCGGCAGTGCCGGGGTCACCCGCGGCCCCTCGCTGCCGACGGCGCGGGGGCGGGGGAAGAAATACGGGACCCCGGGGTGAGAGGGCAGGGTTCAAGTCCAGACTACAGATCTATTGAAGAGGTTTCAGACAGCCAGGCCTCCACTTGACTTTCCATCAGCCTGCCCGATTCCTCAGCTGCTGCCTGCGCACGGCCGCGGCTGACGGCTCCGCAGGGCTCCGTGCTGCGCTCCGGAGCGGCCGGGCTGGGCCGGGCCGGGCTGGGCCGTGCCTCGCCGTGCCGTGCCGCGCCATGCCGGGCCGCAGGCTCCCCCGGGGATTTGGGGCACAGCTGGGCGAAGGAGGGGAAAGGGGGAGCAGGGAGTGCGTCTTCCCCCCAGACCTGGATTTCAGGAGAGACGGCTGCACGTCACCATGGGCCCTGCAAGCAAAGCCAAGAAAGTGCATAAATAATCTTATTTGTTATGCATTATTAAAAATTCAGAAAGATTTTAAATTCAAGTGATAATCTGATCATCCTGAGGGATAGGTTTATATTTAATAGCCAGGTGTTTTACCTATTCATTTGTGATGGAAAATATTATAATGAAGTAATAAACCGTAGCACACAAATGTTAATCATATATATGTGGTCTGCAAACCCCCTGAAATCACAGACCCCTTCTGCTGTCCCGAGCTGTCTTTATTGGTAACCTCATGATTTAAGATAATTTAGGTTTTGGGACTATGCCCGTAGACCTCGGGGCACGGTTGTTAATAATGGAAAGCTTATTTGACTGCATTATTCTCCTCCTGCATCTTATCTGTTCTGCTGTGAAGTTTTCTAATATCATGTGCTGTTTCTTTGTTTCCTATTTTAGAAGAACATGGAACAAAATCATGAGAGCCGTTGAGACTATTGCAGATCCGATATAATGGGGTGGAGGAATTACGGGGAGATGAAGAGTTGTGGAGGGGTTCAGCTTTAAAAATTCACAGAGTATTTTCATTTTAATGCATGGTGGGGGTTTGACTCCTCAATGATGCTGAGAAATGAGATGCCTTCCAGCGCTCCATCTCTCCCCCCACCTAAGAACCACCTCCTTCCAGCCTGTGCAGACACCCCCTCCCCCAGATGCAGGGCACTGCAACAGACAGGTGTCCAGCTGCTCTCCTGTGCTACTCAGAAACGAGGGAGCCCATTGCAAGCAGGTTTCAGTCCCAGTCTGGGGGTGAGACACGTCACTGTGCCCCCGGCTCGGCAGGGCTGTGCCAACCACCGCGGAACCCACGCGGAGCTGCGCCAGGACAGAGCATCCTCTGCCTGGGGACGAGCACTAAATACCAAAGCTGGCTAAATCCCATCGCTGGGAGGTGATCAGTGGAGCCGCGCTCTGTATTCACAGCCGGGGCTTTACTCACGGAGCGAGCTGTGATGTCACCGCATTAAGCTAAAATAACCACTGAACATGAGAACAAGAGCGATGGGGGGGAGGTTTGATGGGGGAGAGAGAGGGAAATAGCAGGCATATTACCAGTCCTGCATGTGGATCACAGAGCCAGATTGTGAGCAATCCCGGCGCTCAAAGTGTCTCCTTAGCAGAAAAGGGAGAGGGAGAGAGAGGGAGCCAGCAGCCAGCCTTCAGTCCCCACCACGAGAGCTCTCGCGGTGCACTCGGCCAGGGTGTCAGAGGGCGTGAGTGCATTTTTCATTTCTTAGCCTTTGTGTGGTCTGCCAGAGGAATTGGATTCTGTCTGTATTTCCATGTATTTGCCTAACTGTGCTGTGTATTTTTATCCTGGATGTGAGCAGGCATTAACACGTAAACTCACACGCACTTAAATAGATGTAACGTAAATGGATACACAGGGAAGACATTAAAAATACCCCGAGAGTCAGCTTTCCACCTGAACTGCCCACCTTGCAATGCCCAGTGCTGTTCCCATTTCCCAGACGTGCAGGAAAATGGGGTGTGACTGGGAGGGAAGGACTGGAACAGAAAGGGAGGAATCTTTCTTTCCTGGCCTCTGTAATTAACGTTGGCCTTTGTGTGGCATGAGGCCAGGGAACGTTGCTCGTGGTGATGGTGCTGGTGCTGATAACCACTGCTCAAATGGCTGTCCTGAGCTTTGCAGGGGATGTGTCTGCAGAGCTTCAGCGTCAGGCGCCTGGGAAATGAATCCAACCCGGTGCTGATGTGTTGGGATACTGCAGGATCATGTGTGAGCGTGCGGGGTGGCTCAGTGTGTGTGAGCTGTGCTTGCAGGCTGGGACTGCTGGGAGCTGCAGCACATCTGGGGGTCACATCTGTACCCCACACACAGTGCACTCACCGCTCAGGGTGTGCAGCTCTTGGAAATCCTGCAAACTGCTCTGCCTCCGCCATAACTCATCCTGCATCCAACCTGATGTCGGCGATGGAGGACAGAAATTGTGGAGAGAGTGGGATTTAACCTCAGTTCTTCCCACTAGATTTCCAAGGCGGTGCAATTTATGGACATGAAGACGAGTCTTATGAGGAAGGGCCAAAAATGCAGCAATTTAAGGGTAGGGAAGCATCAAACAGTGTAACTAGCTCCAAGTCATAACCCTGTGTCATGAAAAGGTTCTAGGGGTAATGTAGCCTTCTCACATTTTCTTGTTTCTAGGTAATCCAAAATTAAACTACAGAAATGCCAAAAAAAAAAAAAAATTCAAATCAAATTCCTAGTGGTCACTCCTGGGGAGGTGGAAAAGGCCATTGTGAAAGCCTGGAGAGTGCTTTTGTACCTGCCAAACCCACAGGCACTCCTTGAGGTGGGAAAGGTGGCCAGGCCCAGGGTAATGTGGAGTTTGGCTGTTGCTCAGGTGTGCAAATGGTTCTGGTTGCCGTGTGTGTGTCCATGTGTACCTGCGTGCACATGTGTTACATGTGTACCTGTGTGTTACATGTGTGTACAGGGGTCTGGGAGTTCCCTGTGTGCATGTACAGCACGTGTATGTGTGTGTCACATGTGAGCGTGTACATGTCTGTGTGTGTTACCTGCGCAGGTTACCTGTGTACATGTGTGTTACCTCTGTACATGTGTGTACCTGTGTGCGTGTTACTTGTGTGTGTATGCCTGTGTACAGTGTGTGTATGTGTGTTGTATTACCGGTGTGTGTATGCCTCTCTGTGTGTGTCACATATGTACTTGTGTGTTACCTGTGTGTGTGTACCTGTGTACATGTGTGTTAGCTGTGTACATGTGTGTTAGCTGTGTGTGTGTACCTGTGTACACGTGTGTTAGCTGTGTACATGTGTGTTACCTGTGTGTGTGTACCTGTGTACATGTGTGTTAGCTGTGTACACGTGTGTTACCTGTGTGTGTACCTGTGTACACGTGTGTTAGCTGTGTACATGTGTGTTACCTGTGTGTATGTGTGTGTGTACCTGTGTACACGTGTGTTAGCTGTGTACATGCGTGTTAGCTGTGTGTGTGTGTGTACCTGTGTACACGTGTGTTAGCTGTGTACATGTGTGTTACCTGTGTGTGTGTGTACCTGTGTACACGTGTGTTAGCTGTGTACATGTGTGTTACCTGTGTGTGTGTACCTGTGTACACATGTTAGCTGTGTACATGTGTGTTACCTGTGTGTGTGTGTGTACCTGTGTACACGTGTGTTAGCTGTGTACATGTGTGTTACCTGTGTGTGTGTACCGGTGTACACGTGTGTTAGCTGTGTACATGTGTGTTACCTGTGTGTGTACCTGTGTACACGTGTGTTAGCTGTGTACGTTACCTGTGTGTGTGTGTACCTGTGTACATGTGTGTTACCTGTGTGTGTACCTGTGTACACGTGTGTTAGCTGTGTACGTTACCTGTGTGTGTGTGCCTTCCCTACACAGGCAGTGATCCTGCTCTTGCCACCCTTTCCCGAGCTGCAGGGTTGGGGACACCGTGGAAGCTCCACCTGTGGCAGGTGACCCATGGCTGCTCAGGACTGCCCTGAGCTTGGGAGCCTAAAGGCAGAGGGGGAAGGAGAGAGCCTTTGCCTCAGGTGATGAGCAGCAGCGCAGAGCCTGGGCTCCTGGGGAGTGTTCAGTTTGTATTTCTCTAGTAACCCAGATTAATTGATAGTTATTATTCATTCCTGATACACATTCTATGTAATTATTTGTTTGCTGGATTTCACCTGTGCTAATATTGCACAGGTGAAATCCAGCTGGTCTATGTTGTGGAGGTGCCCCAAGAGCTGAGCACCTGCTGGCCCCACACCCAGCAGTGGTCCCAGAGCTGCTGATCCACTTGTGCCTCTGCTGCTGAGACAAGTGGGGGCAGCTGGGCTAAAGTGTAAATTGGGGGGATTACTTGTTAATAATTTTTTTCAGGAGGAAGAAAGACTTAAATCTGAATGCTGCTGAAAAATAAGGTGGAACTTTGGATTAAAAAATAAATTATTTTTTGAGTCTAATTAGCAACCTAGCCACAGGTGTTTGGCTTTTTGTCTCAATTCCCTTTCTCAGGTGTTGGCTCTTTTCCAACAGACATTCCCAGGGAAATGTCTTGGAATTCTTGATGGTGGATTATAAGAAGCAGGTGATGATGAAAAGTTAGTGGTTAGGGCAGAGTTTTGCTTTTCTTTCCTGCTGTTTTTTGCGTCTGTGTAGTGAGAACATGGGAAAGCCACTGGGTGTCATTGGGCCAGTGACACCCTAAAAAAACTGCTGCTCACATTCAACTTGTGCTTTATGAGTCCTTTTTGTCATAGTGTATTGGACACAGAAAATGCGGGCTCTGAAAACCACAGGTGTGGTGAGTTAAGGAGTTAATTGATGGTGATTAGCAGAGATCAGGGACACCTGTGGGGGGTGGGCACTGGTCTGGCTGCTCCCCACTCTGGGCAGTGTTACAGGAATGGAGCCACGGGGTTCTTCTGCCTCAGGAATGCAGTGAGGGGCTGCTGGGGCGAGGTTTATCTGAGGAGCCTGGAGGATCCCAGCCTGGAGGGCATGGTGGCATGTCAGATTCTCGGAGCTGTCTGCAGGCCAGGCGCCGCTGCCAGGGGTGAGTGATTTGCATCACCAAAATCTCGGCTGGGGCTGAGGAGAAGAGACCATTGTAAGGTAAAATACCAGAAGGAGTCCTGGTTTCTAGCACTGGGCAGCTGGAAGGTGTCACAGTGTTGTGGGGAACAGCTGAATATCTACAATGCTTGACCGTAATCTTGCAGAGCTGTTGAGGCGGCTTCATTTAGGTCAGTTGAAGCTGTGAGTGCTGAGAATCTTGAAGGATTGGGTCCATCTTGCTCAGGCAGATCTGGAGTACTCTGTCTTTGTTGAAAGGTGCTTTTCTGTTGACTCATAAACCTCAGACAGAGCTGTTGGCAGCACCTCCAACATGGTGAAAATGAAGTGGGTTCCCTCTTTCTGTTGGAACAGCTACACCAAGCCCAGTTCAGTGTGCTGTGGGCTTGAGTGAGCAGGCTGATTTCCAGGTTTTTGGGTGGGAGATCTGAGATCGAGGTGGTGTCCAAAGACACTTTCTCTGAATAATAAGTCCAGATAGTCCCTGAGCTGTATCTTTGCTGAGAGCCATCTCTCCTGGTTCCATAGCATCACATGAGTCTGGGGTGGCACAGCGGGCTCGCTGTCCCAGAGCCCTGGAGAGAGGGCTATCAGAGGGTGCATTACTGCTTTGGAGAGCCTGGCCTGCTCAGGGGTTCTGGAGCCCAGTTACTGCTGGTGTAAGCCAGTGTATGTTCTGGTGGTGCTCTGGATCCCTCCAAGCCCCTGGCACAAACCTGGAAGCCTTGGGATTTTTTTTAATTTTAGATTTGCTCTGGAGATGCAAAGTTAATTGTGAACAGCAGTCTCTTGTGCTTCCATGTAGTATAAGTCAGTAACTTAGGGCAAGAAGGTAGAAAAGCATAAACCAAAGGCTCAAAAAGTTGGGGTGAGAGCCCAAGTCATTTAAACCAGGAAAAAAGCATCTTTTGTGTACCTGCTCGTAAATTGCTGGGATGTGGTGGCAGGTTGAAGGAGCAGGGTGGTGGCTGAGAGTTTGGGGAGGTGCACAGCCCTGGAGGGGTGGGTCTGGCCCCTCCTTGCCAGGCACCATTTATTTTTCAGCACTTCTGTCTAATTAATATAAGGCCTGCTCAGGCACAGCCGCCCTCGTTGGACGTGTCACTCGTTAATCATGCGACCCTCCTAGCCTTGGGTAATGACCTTGAAAGAATATATCAGCCCATGATGGCGGGAGTGAGGAATTAAATTGTTTCTCTGAGTGCTTATGGTCATTGCTGACAATTTATATGACACAGCTGCCCTAAGCTGGCCGTGCTGGCCATTGTGCCGCAATCATTTTCCCTCCGGGAAGCGCTGGCTGGGCAGGCCCCGCGCGGCTGCCCCGGCCTGGGGAGCTCCTTTGTGTGAGGAGGAGAAGGGCTCTGCAGCCTGGAACCCTGCCTGAGGGTCTGAGCCCAGAAATCCGGGCAGTCTTTGCTGCAGCCTCTCTCTGCGGGCGTGTCGGCGTTGCCGTAGCATTGGGAATGGTGTTAGCGCGGTTGTTCCAACCTGAGGAGGGCTCCAGGATCGAGCTCCCTTCAGCAGGATGTTCCTAAGGTTTGGAATGTGAGAAATGGGCGGGACAGCTTAGATAGTCTTGAGATTTGATAAGATTTGGGTACAGACACATCACATAATCACGCACGTTTGTGTGCAAAATTAGGCAGACCCTTTAATTACCATAAGAACCCACATAATACTGTGTGCGTGTCCATGGAAATGAAGAAGTAAAGGTTAAGATACACTGATGTAAGCATTTATGGGTTAACATCTGTATTGTTATATTTTTGTCTTTTCCTAAGTGTTAAATGTACTTGGGAAGGTATTTATTATTTGCCGATAATGAGTAAATGGCTTTCTTAGTTGTTATATATTGGTATCTGCTTTTAGACTGATGAAATAATTTGTTACAGTTATTCAATCATATTATTTATAGAAAACATGTAGCTGAGGATCTAAACATCAGATTGTTCTGCTGTTGCCATATGGGCTGCTTTTATCTAAATATAAACAGTTGATAATTATCACTAGAACTATTGGCTAAAATCACAAAATAGACCGAGAACAAATAACAATCTTATTCTTCATTAACATTTTAAAAATGAAATAGATGTCCTTGTTTATGCCTTCAGTAAATTTGGCTCTGCTTTTACAAAACTGTAAATGAACCAGAACATTTGTTTTGTATAATCTATACAGTATTTTATATGTATATTTGTACTGGTGAGCTCAGGCTGCTAGATTTTGAGAAGGCTGGTATATATCCAGCCCCGCAGAACTGCTATCAAGTATGTGTAATAAAGTATTCATAGAATCCCAGAATGGTTTGGGTGGGAAAGGACCTTAAAACTCATCTCATCCCACCCCCTGCCATGGCAGGGACACCTTCCACTGTCCCAGGCTGTTCCCAGCCCCAATGTCCAGCCTGGCCTTGGGCACTGCCAGGGATCCAGGGGCAGCCACAGCTTCCCTTGACAAATATTGTTTGCTTCCATCACAGATTCCTTTAAAATGCTTGGTCTTCTCGTAGGGTCTAGTGGCTTATTATTCCTTTATTTTTCAATTTTTTCCTGTTTCTCATCTCTACCACCTCCATGTGTGGGTAGGACACAACAAAGGATGTGTTGTCACCTCAGTGTTCTGCTGGCTTGAATACCTCAGGGAAAATTACGCAAGTCAGCAGCAGCCACATGAAACGTTCCTGTAAAATACAGACAAAAACAAGCAACAAGGCAAAAATGAAGATGGTGACTGGGAGGAAATACTGTCTTTGTATGAATGTGCTTTTTTAGTGTGTGGTTAGAGCAGAGAATGAGGAGTTTATGTTCCCTTTTTAGTTATGCCAATGATTTACTGTATGAAAAAGGACAGATAATTTTGTCTTGTCGTTCCCCTTTCTGTGTTTGGGATTAGAGTTCAAAAATTGTAGTAGTTCAGTATCAAAATTATTATTCACCTGGGATTGGTTTGGTTGCACCTTGCCCTTTCCAAAAACCTGAAGAGATTCCTTGCCAAGGGGCCTGCTCCCACGCTAGGAGGGCCGTGGCTGCAGGTGCAGCCTGGCTCGGGGCTTCAGCAGTGCCACGACACCCTCTGAGACCTCGGCTGTGCCCTCTGAGCCCGGCCACGTTGGCCATGCGTCCCCTCTGGTGCCTCCGTGTCACTGTGCGGGGCCTGTGTCCGTCCCACCTGCGGGAAGGCAGCGACCTGAGGTCACCTGCTCACAAAGAATCCCTCTCGAGGGCCAGTCCCACTGCAGCAGCTCCTCTGAGCACCGTTGTGGTTTGAAGGTGAACACCAAGTTGGTGGGAATTGCTTTAATTCCCCGTGGGAGATGTGCGGTCTGGACGCGGCTCCAGGGCTCTGCACGGCAGAGCCGGCTCATGGCCGGTCCCCTGTCTCTTTCTTCCCGTTGGGAAGAGAACCCTAAAAGCCTCCTCAGCTCAGGCACCCAGCAAGATGTCGCCATTCCTTATTGAAATTCCCTCTCTAATCGGCTGAAGGGCAAGCGAGCCCCGTCCTCGCTCTGCGCTCGCCACGCTGACGTCAGCCTTCTTGTGCGGCAAGGATATTTTAAATTTGTTTATCTCTGTGATATCAGGTGGTTTGGTTGCTGGCAGCCCACATTAGCATGGCAGAGCAGCAAATATGTACATATATATTTATATTTAGCATTTTTTTCTGGTATGTTCAGCTGAAAAGGCTTGGCTTGATTAATATTTTCCGCTGTCCGGTAACCATGGCAATGGGGTCAGCAGATATAATACTTAATTTAATCTTCCAACTGCCTCAGTGTGCATCACCAGTGTCCCGAATAATAGAAAGCCTTTTGCTTCTCTCTCCCTTCCTCCCTCCTTCCCTCCCCTCCCTCCCTCTTTCTCCCTCTCGTTCTCTTGCTTCATATATTATTATCTTCGCCAGTGGCTCCCTCATATGACCCAGAAGGAATAAATGGAGGTTTTGCATTCCATGTATGTAGCTTATAAAATAAAAAAATAAAAAATCGGAAGCCCCTCTCCCCAGGCAGGCAGATCCCCCCAGCAGCTCGCAGTGGGTCCCCCCTCCCCGGCAGGCTCGGCAGCCAATCTCCACGGCGTGCCGGGGCCGTGGGCAGACGTGGAGCGCTCGGCGCGGCTCCGGCGCGGCCGCAGACGCTCTCCAGCCACATGCGCCCGAGCGGACCTTCCTCCCGCCACAAAGCCACCCAGCTTTGCTCTCCAGGTGGGTCCAGTCCATTGCTTTGTCTTTGCTCGGCCCAGGTCCCCCTTAGGTATTTCGTTTTGCTCTTTCAGCTTGATTTTTTTTAAGTTGTTTTAGTTTGGTTGGGTGGTTGTTTTTAAACCATTGCAGTCTTTTTTCACAGTGAATACTGTCACTTTTGGGTTGGTTTTGCCGAAGGAGATGACCTCCCAGATGTAGTTGTACTATTTTTAAAAAAGGGGGAAAAGAGCATTTTCCTGCTCAAATACTTTGTTGCATTGCCCAGTGACCAGAGGGGAGTGACCTGGTGCAGGTCAGGCTGCTGCTCTCCTCTTCCCAGCTGTCCCGTGTCACATCTCTGGTGAAAAGAGAGGAACGTTGCCAACAGGATAGGAGTCGTTATTCCAGAGACAGAAAGGACATGAGGAGGGAGAGACACTTGAAATTTCCATAACCAAAATACTTTCTCTTATTTTTTATCAATTATAACCCATTCTTGAATTTAATCAAAGAATAGTTATTTTGTTTGTTTGTTTTCTCTTTTCTAATGTGGTATTTGGGAAACGGAATGACTGCGACCTCTGGGTGAGTAAATGAGGGACATTTTCCTTTCCCACTCAGTGGGAATCAGCTTGTGGGGTTTTTTGTTGCCTCCAGCACCATTTCTATGGGCACAAGGACTGAGCAAGCCTGCCAGGGTCTTGGCAGGGTTCTCCCTCTGCTCTCACTCTCTGATGATGGTCAAAGCCCATTTGATGTTGTGACTTGGTTCTTGCCCAGGTGTTGAGTGATGGCTGGAAGGGCTAAAATCGGGAAGGAACTGAAATTCATCCTATCAGCCCCAATCTGAGCCAGTGATTTGCCAAACTCTTTGGTCCCAGACAGAGACTGCTGTGGGACAAACATTCCGGCCTTTTCCCAAAGGGTGTCCATCCCTTCTCAGTGAGTGTGGGACCATGACCAAGCTATGAGCAGGTGGGAACCCAGCAGTGGCAAAACCAACGATTTCAGTCAGAAATGGCCCAAATTCATTCAGCTACTTGTAGCTGAGGGTTTGATAATGAACATGGTGGTTCTGCTGGGTTTGAACTTCATGATCCTGAAGGTCCTTTCCCACCTTAACAATCTGGGATTCTACACATTAAAAAAAACCCAAGCAAACCTAGTATTGGTCCTCTCTCATGTTTCTGAAGTGCTCAACCCTTTTGCTGGGTAATCTTTCCTTTACCTTTTGTGTGCAGCCTGTTTTATGGTTCTTCTGCAGGACAATCTTTGGTCATTTAATCTCCTGGAATAAATCCTGGCCGTGTCTTTGAGTAGAGAGGAGGCCTGAATTAGGAAAACTGCTCTGTCCTTCCCAAGGGGGAAAGAGGAGGCAGGACAGTGTGGGCTGTTGGAGTCCAGCGTGGGTGAGGACCCCACAGGTTCAAGGCTTCCTAGTGATGGACTCTGGCCTTGACTGAATAAATATACAGTTACCTTTGTAGTAACTATATCTCTATTTTCTTTGTTCCAGAATATTCCATATATCCCACTTTTTCCTTTCTGTATCATTAGCAGATGTACTGATGCCTATGCCTGCATAGGCTTCATGAAGAAATGAATTCATGAGATGGGCTTTAGATTTGATTTAACCTTATTTTGACTATTATAGTTTAATGATTTTTCTTCTTTTAATATGTATTTAAGCATTTTATAAAGTCCCTTTCTGTCCCATAAAACTACTACATAACCTGCCATAATGCAACTCGGATAAAAAAGTTAGAAATTGAATTTTTTTAGTTTAAAAAGTCTTTAAAACAAATTAATTTTTTTTTGATCCTAAAACACCCCAAATCTTAAACTTACTTCTCAGGTAATAAGGACCTTCAAATTTATTTCTCAGCAACAGAAAGAAGATACCAGATCTGTTAGAAGTACAGACTTTCTCTCTTTTCTGGCGAAAAATCCAGACTTGGCTGTTGCATCTCGCTGGGTAGAGCTGGCCCTGAGCCCCAAACAGGCTTGTGTTAAGTGCATTTCACCACATGTTCTTGTATCTAATCACATGGATATTGTGATCACACGCACTCTAAGTGTGTAAATGTAAGAGCTCTCCCTCTCATGCAAATTTATGCCATAGCATTAAAATATTACATGCACTAATCTCTGAAAATGTAGGAGAAAAATGTGGGAAATAAACAAGCATGCTTTCAGATTTACAGGATTCCTGCCAATCATTTTCTGTTTGATCTAGAAAGAAGAACAAAATTGAGTATAAAACTGAAGTGAACCCCAAAAGCAGTAACAACAAAGCAGTCTGCTGGCTCCAGACCTGCAACAGTCAGATCAATTTAAAATGTCTTTGCCATAAATAAATACTGCGAGTACCTGCTCCTGAACAAGCATCTCTGCTTCTCTCCCCTTGCTCTTCCTTGGGCCTTCCCCAGGGGCTGGTCCTGCTCAGCCTGACTTGCTCTCCCACTGAGATCAATGGGAACTTCCAAAGAGAGGGTCAGTAATTGTTCCTTTCTAAGGAAAATTGTTTGTGTAAATAAACAGTATTTCTAGCCTTCCCTTTCGTCCCAAAATAACTGTCTCCTTGTTAGAAAGAGAAAGTGAAGGTGTAGTTTGCAAACCCCCTAAAGGACACTGCTCAAACCCTCTTTGCCTGTGTGGAAGAACTGAGGGTGCAGAGATTTGGTAGATTTGGGTGTGTTTTCTTTGGTGTAGTTTGGCAAATGAGGTTGGTTTTTTGGTGTTTTGTTTTGTTGGTTTTTTGTGTGTGTTTTTTTTTTTTTTCCCCTGGTGATTTTGTTGTTTGTTGAAAATTAAGTCTTAGATGGTGTGACTGAGGGTCTGAAGTAGTATCTCCCATACTGGGACAGCTTGGAGCACAGGAGCTTGTTGCATGCTGGTGCAGAGCAGGATTTTGTGTGCTCCAAAGGGGTGGACTGGCAGGGCTGCTCCACAGGGTTTGTGCTCTGCTGTTTTTCTTTGTAAAGTCTTGGGAAACAGGTTGGAAGCAATCTTGGGAGATCATTTATTCTATATTTTTGTTTGAGATGTGATGTATCAGAGCCAGCTCTTGCCACACAGAAAGCATTTTACTGTAATAAATAGCAATGATTTTTGCCAAGTTGAGGTTTGCTGACAGTTCCCAGATTTTACACTTCAGGCAGTGTATTTAAATGACTTACAAGGTGTAAATTGCTGTGTAGCTGCTGTGGAAGTCATGGCCTTTTTACTCCATTCCAAGCAGAAGCAGCAATGTGCAGGGGACGTGGGGTGTGACAGGAGCTGGCTCATGTTCTCCCCACGCCCGTGGGCATCTCCCAGAGCCGTGGCCCTGCAGGGAAGCTCTCCCCAGAGCACAGCACACCTGTGTGGGTGTGTGCAGGTCAGTGATGCCCGAGGCCTCGCAGAGGTCACTTCTGTTGCTGTGCATTTCACAAAGATAATCCTTGCTCTGAAGGGTTTGTGTTCTGTTTGCAACCAAAGAGAAAAACACTAAAGAAAAAGCTGTTATTAGAAAAGCCTAATCCAATATTGTTTATTGCTCAGAGTTGTTCTGTTGTTTGTAGTTTGAACAGTAACCACCTCCTGCTTTTTCATTAATCATAATTTTCTCATGCTATAGCATCTTTTATCCTTCTATAATTTTCTGTTGCACTTTGCTTTGGTGTGGAGCTGTTGGTTGGGTGGTTGGTTTGTTTTCTTGACCTTCTGCTGTTTCTAACTTGTGCCCTGTCCACCCTCTGGAGCCCAAGGGGTAAGGAAATGCAGGAGGGGGGATCAGGACTGGTGCTGGAAAGGGCGAAGGAATATTTGGGATGAACAGAGTGGAGCTGGGCCTGGCAGGTGCCAGCCCGAGGGGCGGGTGGGCACAGAGTGAGGCTGCCCAGGCCCTGGGCACAGGCACAGGGGGTGAAGGATGGATGGGCCTTGCGGGGCGGCTCTGGAGCTGCCTCTGAGCTCCTGCTCCCGCTCAGCCGCCGCTCCATTGAGCCGCAGCCCTCGGAGCAGAGCAGCCCCTCCATCCTGCAGACATTTGCTTTACGTAAAGCAGCTCGCAGCTCTGTGAGTATTGATGTAGACATTACCACAAATCGCCACTTAGGGACCGGCAAGAATTGACTAACTGGTTTCAGATCCAATACACATAACCTGATCAGACGCAAACTTTAAGTACACTTGCAGTCGTGCCAACTGCACCAGCAGGGAAGTGACTCTTCTGCCGGCTCTTTAAAGAGGCCCTGAGGGGAAACCATGAAAAAATAAAGATTTGGACTTAAGGCTTGTGCTGCGACGGTTGTAAGGTGAAGAGTTAGTCCTGGCATGAAAAATGAAAACGTGACTGCTCTTTGTGAGACTTGTTTTGTAAATATTTTTTTTTATAAAACTCACCAATTTGGGTTTTAAAGTCAGTGTGGATTCCTGAGATCATTCTCAATCTTCTTGATATTAAAAGGCCTGGATGGTCTCCCGTTCCTTGAAAAAGGACTGTTCACGCTGCCAGTTAGGCAAAACATTGACTTAGGGAAGAAATACAAAAGCAAGTGAGACCATTTCCTAATTTTCATTGTAAGTGTGGTGTTTTCCAAAACTCTCGAGATGTGCAGGGCAGAAGAGAGGCTGGAGCATTAGCTGACCCTGGCTGATGGCACGTGTGGGTTGATCTCATGGCTGTCTCAGTGTGAGGAGTTCAGCAGGACCTCAGGCACGAGGGTCTGGGAACAGTGAGCTCTGCTCTGGGAGTGCTAGAGACAGCAGCATTTCATGTTTTTGGCATTGACTCGTGGTGTCACAGCTGAGAGCTCCACTCAAAAAGTTGGCAGTTGTGAATTTTTTAGTAGATCATAACAATCAAACAGGATTCTGCATGCTGGGATTGAGAACTATGGAATGATCAAAGAAGGCGGGAAGAGTGAAAGACAAAATCGAATAATTAGTGGGAAACGGAGCCTCTTGTGCAGCTAAGTTGGGTGGTTCAGAGAACAAATCTGTGTTTAGCTGCCTGCATCTGAGATGGGGAGGGAGGAGAGTGGCTGGTGCTCTTGGCCTGTGCGGAGGAGAGGAGCAGCTCCAGGGTTTTCACGGCAATGGTGGCTCGGGGGGCTCAGCCCACGGAGCAGCATCAGCCTGCTCTGCCTGAGCACGGGCGCTCTCAGCTGAGGCTGCTGGCCCACAACTCACAATTGCCACGGAAAGCCCAGGAGGGTCCAGCAGGGCACTGAGGACTGTTTTCTTATTACTAAACAGGGAGATATTAACAACACAATGTAGGAATAAAAAAAAAAAAAAAAAAAAAAAAAAAAGCAAGCAAAGCCAGCCGCCTGCTCTTTTCTTCTCAGCATTATTATTTGTGACAAAGCCTTTGGTCCATTTTTCTTCATAATTTGCAGGACTCCTAATGGGAACAGCACCTCCCAATTACCATGGTTGCCAAAGGCTAATTTGGTTACCCTCAGGATCCACAATAGAGAAACTGTGTCGGCCCTTTGTAGATATTTGCATACTATACATACCGGGAATGTAAAACAGCTGCCCGGGCCCTATTCCACTATCATGGCAATTATGGGTCATTAGCTTTTTCTTTTTTCGCCCCTTTCTCCCTCTTCTTTCCTTGTTCTCATCTTCTAAACTCTGCCGGGCAGCAGCAGCAGCTGATGGGGGCAGCGGCAGCCGGGGCTGTGCCCGGCCCGGGGCTGGGCTGGGTGACGGTCGCCGCTCCCCGCTCGCCCCCGCGCTGGCCCCGCGCGGCCCCGGCACCGCCGCGCGCCGTGCGCGTGCCCGTGCGCGTGCCCGTGCCGAGCCGGCCCCGCCGCGCGCGCCCTGTCCCCGCCCCGCTCCTCGGGGACCCCTCCTCGCGAGGCCAGAACGTCCCCGCGCTCCCAGGGGCCCGGAAATTAAGGGAGGGCACAAAAGAGAGCTCCTCTTAATTTGGTTGGGATTCAATTTGTTAATGGCCGGAGCCTTTTAATAGTTTATCTCCCTTTTGTTCTGGGCAACGTTTACAGTCTTGGTGCAGTTTACAAGGAAGTGATGGTTTTGCATATACATTAATTTTTTTATGAACTGCTAATTTTATTGACAATAAGGATAGATTGAAAGACCCAAAGCTTTTGTGTTGTTTTGTTAAAGCAAATAAGTAAAGCACAAATGTAAATTACATCTCCAGGTTCACATTAGAGGTTTGCAAATAATACTGAGCTAATGGTTATTGCTAAGGAAAATAGCACTGGGATCAATATTCTATACAGTAGAACGCAATACCTCTCTCTCTTTTAATCACCTCATTGCAGAAATGGCATTGAAATTTGAAATCTCATTTTCTCCATTTGTACAAATTGAACATAAATCATTGTGAGTGAGGGGAGGTTTCGGGCAACTTCACTCTTTGTGGGATTGCATTGCTAATTAGTGCTGGAGGGAAAAGGGGATAGAGCCAGGGCTCCGCTGGACTCTGACCTGCCTGTGGATAGGTCTGTAAATAAAAAAACCTGAATAAATGGTGGGCTCCATCTTCTCTGCACCAGGGTCTTCAGAGCAAAGGCAGCACTTGTTCCAGTCATTTCTTCCACCATTAAAAATGGGGAAA
This sequence comes from Calcarius lapponicus, assembly GCA_039654755.1. Taxonomy (NCBI): domain Eukaryota; kingdom Metazoa; phylum Chordata; class Aves; order Passeriformes; family Fringillidae; genus Calcarius; species Calcarius lapponicus. The sequence continues at coordinate 576,189 of CM077474.1, read as the reverse complement.
TAATGAAGAACAAAATGCTGCCATGGCTTTGGTTGGTGTGGAGTGTACCTGGTGCTGCACAAAGCGCAAGCTCGGTGTGCAGCTGGGGTGACTCTGGAGCACTCCGAGTACCCGGCTGTGCCTGCTCGGGGGTCTGCTGCTGGTCACACTGCTGGCAGGCTTTGGGGAGGTCTTAAAGTGTCATTCCTGCTGCCCAGGGTCTCTGATTTGCCTTAGTAGTGTTTATGAGAGGAATGCCCGTGGAAGAACCTTTGTTGATAACTTTGAAACCCTTTTCCTGTGGGGTATTCGAGCTGTCCTGAGCAGGCTGGCAGCATGTGCCACGTCGTGCCCCCCAAGCAGCTGATCCAGGCTGATCCAGGACATCGCAAACATTGAGAGAAAGGTGATGACTGTTGGGTGAGAGATTCAGGCCAAGAGATAAAAACTGGGGTTTATTTGTGTGTGTGGTGACAAATCCTATGAGTGGGATACTACTGTGAGTGTTATGGAAGGAGGAGTTGAAGTGGCTGGGAAAGGTTCACACAGAGTGGGAGAGTTCCAAGCATCACCCCATGGATAAAGGCTGTTTTAAATTATTCACTTTCAGTCCCAGAGATTTATCACTACACCTGTATTTTTCCATCATTTTTCTGCTTTCTAAACCACTACAATAGGAGATAAATAGGGAACTTTATGGGAGAAACTGTTATTAAGGCTCATTATATAAATTTGTTCTTGCCATCTTCAATAGCTGAAAGTGAAGAAAATAAATAAAATACCCTTGAAAGTGAAGAACAAACACGGAGCTGGCAGAGCTGCTAGAAGAGAAGAAATACCTCAAATAATTTTAGAACATGGGGACAGAAAACTCAGACTCAAACTAAGGGATGATTTGGGTCTAAACTGTTTAAGAGAATGAAAAAGAGATCAAAATTATTAGAAATGTTGATTTTAAATCAAGATGCTATTTAAAATGCATATTTAGGTTTAAGGAAAGATAAGTATACATGACAGAAGTTGGCTCATCCATGGCTTGGTCTGTGCTGTCAAGTTCCAGCACATTAAGAAAACATAAAAATATATATGTTTAAACAAAAAATAGTTTTATTTAAATTCTTCTGGATAAACACTCTAAAGAGTGGGCAGGAAGAGAAACTGGGGGTAATGTGTAGCACCCTCCTGATAAATGTCTTCCTTCAAAAGTGATGGACTTTGGGTTTAAGCAGCTGTCAATGCTGGAGCAATGGGGAATTAGCTCTTTAACCAGTAAGCTATGGACAGATTTATTTATTTATTGTGTGATTGACTGAAGGGTTTGCAGTTTTGCACATAGAACAGCTTACTTTGAAAACACAGAAATAATCTGGAAGTTGTGTAATTTGCTAGCATGTAGAGAGCCACAGGGTCTCACAGAGTCCCCAGGATCAGTCACGGGCAGAGGACTGGGTGAGCTGAGCTCCAGAGGCTGCCAGAGCTGGTATGCTCAGGACTGCTGTGGAAAACATCCCATGGAAGAGGTTTGCTGAAAACTGCTCCTCCCAAGTGTGAGGCTTTGGGATTGCTGGCAGCAAGGTCCAGGTCAGGGCACCTGGACAAGGGACAGAGCTCTCGGCTGAACGAGGCAGGAGGATCGTGCTCTATGAGTCGATATTTTTCTTCTGAATTTATCATCTCGTGCTCTATAATATAAATGTTTATAAATTAAATACATTCATAACTAAGTGCTGCATAAACAATTGATAAATAACTGCAGGCTGCGTGCACGGATACACTGATGTTTGTGTGCCCGGTATGGATGAGGCACGAGCAGCTCCTGATGCTGCAGAGTGCTTGGAACAGTGGCTGTGAATTATCTGCTCCTCATATTGATGGGATATTTCTGGAGCATAAAGATAATAATTAAAGTGTCACTTTTTTTTAGTTGCATTCCATATGAAGATCTGCTCAATATTTTATAAGTTGTATTTAGCTTCACTGGTGCCAGTAGAGAGAATTCATTTTGGGAGCAGACTAGATGAGAAAGAAGCTGCTATATTTTTAAAGAAGCTCCCAGTACAGGCAGGCTCCAGCAATCCCAGCTGGCATGTGCCTGGAATGCTGCATGCCTTTGGTGTTGGCAAATGTTACAAAGAGCACGGATTCCATGTAGAATAAAGGTCTGTCCTTCCTCCTGCCCACGTGCAGGAGCTGGCCACAGCACATGGCCCCAGAGCAGGACCTCACAGCGAGGTGGTTCAGAGCCAGGCATCCTGAGCAAAGGGAATTTCTCCCTGGAGCAGCAGGAGCAAATGATGCTCTGGGTAAACAGAGCAGCTCCTCAGTTTGTGCCTCCAGGCCAAAAAAGAGGGTGTGGGAGGAGGATGAACAGGCTGAAAGGAAGTGAAGGCCTTGCCCGAGGGTTATCTCCTGGGAAAGATGCTGCTCCTGCAAGGTTATGTCTGTAGCGCTCCTGGGACATAGGAGACAAACGTGTGCTCAGTTCCCTGAGCCAGGGCAGAGGGCAGCTGGCAGAAGCGCTGTGGGGCACAGAAGGGGCCAGGTGTCCCCTGCAGAGGAGCAGGCATCAGGAGTGAGTGGTCAGCCGTGCTCAGGAGCACCTGGTGTGAGGAATCCACCCACAGAGCCCTGTTTGGCCAGCCCCTGGCCCAGATCATTTCCCCTGCCCCAAAAGAACCTCACGTGTGTGATGGAAGAGGTTTTTACAAACCTACAGAGCCCAGAAGGAGAGAATTATTGTATGAGTAATAATAAGCGCTTAAATAGCACTTGACAATTTGATTGATACAAACATTAACAGATTAACTCCTGCAGGACCTGGTGATGGATCTGTGTTTCCCTGTATTGCAGTTGGAGAAACTGAGGTATAGAGGCAGATTAATTTCCTTGCTGACCCACGGTGTGTTGCTGGCAAAGGCAGAATTAGAATTAGAGACTTCTTAATGACCAATTAGCAAAATTATGAAACAAAAGAGCGATAGCTCCAACAGCAACCTCCAGGATCAGCACGAGAGGACACTGCATAGCCTCAGTATCCTATACCCAAGTAGTAATTTTAGTCAAGAGCTCATAATTGTATCTAGAAATAAGGACTATTTTTATCATGTGTCTTGCCTTGCATTTATCCAGTTCTCCATTTCACGTCTGCAGATTCTGGCTTTGCAGATATTTATCTATATTTAGATGCATGCAAATACAGCTTTAGCAGTAGAACCATAAAATACAGTCATCCATAAACTAACTGGGATATATGACTCTCCCTACTTATTGGCACTGCACTTTTGGGTATGTACATTAAATATGTGTCTATTTTACTACCTGGAGAACACAAAATGAGTGAAATCCAGCTATTTGCCTATTACTCTTTGACTGAAAAATTGTGTATGTTTATAGTTGAGATAGATACACGGTTCCTGCTGGGCTGTGGTGGAGTCAAGGTGTAATTGATGACTTTGGGATGAGGGCAATGCTCACAAGGAGGGGGCCCTGCGTGACTTACGGGGCTCAGCTGAGACTAATGTCAATAAATCGTTTGTGTCACGCCACATCTCGGTGTATTTTGGGTGTGCTGCATATTTTACAGGCAAACTATTTCAGAAAGATGTTAGAGACTTCAATAAATGATTTGTACCATTTTTCATAGACTTCTTCATGTGAAGGCAGCCTGGCAGTTACCAGTACCAAGTTGCACAAATAAGATTTTAGAAACCTTTACTTATAGAAAGTATGATCTTTTTATATATAATAACGGGAAGATTTTAAGATCAAACAAATCTCCAACTTCCTAGGTGTGAAGTGCTTTCCTCATTTGATAAAATACCAAAATCCTTATTCTGTTCTTAGTGAGCTGCAGTAGTATTGGTGGCCAATATCTTGTCACCAGTGCCTGGGTGCTGTTCTGTGCCTCTCCTCAAATTGGGCTTTACAGATGAAATTTCAGCAGAAGTTAGGGATGCTTGAAGGGAAAGGGATGGATGAGGGTGAGGGTGCAGAGAGTGCTGTGTCCACACATGAGCACCTGCACCCAGCCCCTCTGATGGCAGCACAGGGCACTCAGGACTTGATATGGGGCATGGAAAACATCCTGATACATGTCAGCTAGCACGAGCTGGTGAGAGGAAATCCTACATTTCTGAGACACTGACTTTACTTTTTGACTGCTTGTACCCACCCTGGTGGCCTCATGCTGCAGGTCCTTCTCAGATCCCCACAGAGCCAGCCCGGTGTGGCACGGGGCAGGGAGGTGTTTCCAACACGGGGGCTGATTCAGCTGTAATGTAGAAATGAGGGCATTCCCAACAAATCAGGTAGTGCTGTAAGACAGGAATTCCAATACAGGCCCAGAAGCCTCATTTTTGCAGCGCTTGGTGAGGGGCTGGAGGAGGCTGAGGCACCAGGGCAGATTGCTGGGAGCCCTCTGCTGCCCCAGCCTGGGTGGCTCCCAGCCTGGCCCCTATGGCCATGGGATCAGCTCCAGAGCTTGGAGAGGGACTCTGGCCCCTCGGTGTGCCCGTGTCCAGCCCAGCTGGGACATCAGCAGCCCAGCATTTGCAGCATAATAATAATTCTGCAGATCAAAGCAGCTCTTCTTCAGACAATTACAGTAAAATTGAAGCTCTCCTCCAAGAGGAACGTGTGCCCTTGTTGTGGTTTCCCTTTTTTGCCCTCCTTTTCTTTCTTTCTGTCCCCCCCCCTTCCCTTTTTTTTTTTTTTTTTTTTTATCCTTTATGAGCAAATTGCTTTTTCAGGGCTATAGAAAGAACCGATTGGAAGCTGAAATCCTCCCTCTCTGCCCAGGGGTGGGATTCCCAGGGTTAGACATGTAACATCTGAAGGGTGATTTTTTTTAAAATTGATATCCGAGAATAAAAGAGAGAATAGTAGGAGAAGCTGATCAGGAATGAATAAAGTCTCCTTTTAAGCTGAAATAACCTTCCCCCCCCTCCCCAATTTTCCCTCCAGAAAAGCCGGACTGTAATTGCTTGCAATCACTCGGCACAAATTGTCTGTGCGTATTTGCTTTTTAATTTTGTATAATCTGGTCCATTTCGCTCTCTCTGCCTTTGAGCTTAACCTCTCTCTTTCTCTCCCTCCTTTTCTCCCTTGCATGCCTTCCTTTTCTCTCTTGCTTTAATTCTTCGATGCTGCTAAAAAAATTATTACTAATTCACAATGATCTTTGATGGCTTTTACTAAGGAAAAGGCACTCAGGAAAAAAAAAAAAGAAACTGAGTGGACATGTGCTGCAACTGGTGAGATTTCCGTGTTATCTTTGAAGTGTTTGTTAATTTGTGTATTTATTTCATTTCTGTTTCCTTAAGACTCAGCAAGCTGGTTTAATCCCTCCGTGGGACGCCGTTCCCGCTCTCCGGGCAGGCTGGGGTGCAGCCCCGCTGTGGCACCGCTGCTCCTCTGTCAGGGAGCCTCAGGCCCTGCCAGGATCAATGTCTGCCGCAGCTCAACCTGGGCCTTCGTAAATAATGCTTGAGATGGAAATTATGACTTCTGAGGTGCTTGGAATTTAAGGTTCTCGTTCAGATTTTGCACTAAAATCTTCTTCAAGCAGATGCCTGGGAGCTGCTCTCTCAAGGTTTGGCCCAATGTTGGAGTAGAAGCCTAGCTGAAGTTCCAAAATAAATTTTGTGTGCTGGAAGATGGTACCAGAGGTCCTGGTAATGAGAAAATGCAGAGATACCATCTGTCAGAGTAGCTTCTCATCATTAATGCTTTAAACTTCTAAAGACGCGTCCATATAGCTTGGTGGTCTGTCAGCATCAGGGAGGGGATCGAAAGGCTGAAGACTTTGACCTCATTGCAGTTTTCTGATTTTATTTTTTAAGCAGCCCCTGGCTTTGGCAGCTCCCTGTCCAGCCCCGGGCAGCTGGGTTGTCCTGCTCTGTCACTGCAGCACCCAGCTCTGCCCTGGGGACCCTCAGCCATCGGCTCCTCTTCCTCCTCCTCCCCTGCTGTGGCTCCCCGAAGCACAGCGCCCTGTCCTGGCTCCGTGCTCGTGGTCCTGCTGCCTGGCAGTGCCTGAGAACTCCTGCAGTCTCTCTGAGATTTCTGTGCGTGATCTGCTGCAATATCATGTCTTTTAGTTGGGAAGTCTTGGTTCAGTATTCGGCTGCTGTGTTTTGGGGCTTTTCCCTGCCCTGTTGTTCAGGATTTATTTGGTTTGGGTTTTTTTTTTTTCCTCATTCTGACAGTGAAAAATGTTTTAAAAACAAAAACCCAATGAAAATTAATGTGGTAATATGTATTTTCTTGTAACTTCGGATTTTTTCTTGCCATTTCCAGAAACAGCGCTTTCACCCCTCTCAGATTCTGCTGGTAGTTTGTTTGTTACAAATGCTCTGAATTGTTTACTTCAAAGGAATCATTAAGGCTTTATTTTCTTTTTAAAGAGCTCCTAATGAGTAGTTCTAATCTCGAGCAGAGATATTCGTATGAATAGTCCCCAGATCTCCCAGAACAATTTTGGAAAGAACCCCACATGCTTCCCCCATGTCACAGGAGGGTGGGGGCTCCAGACCTGTCTGAAATCCTGTTGCTGTTCCACTGGGTCCTACTTTCTGCAGCTGAGAATTTAATGTCCTATGTGGAGTCATTCTGCACTGGGATGCTGCTCAGTATCTGGTTTGTCTTGAAATTTCTCCCGCAGGTAATTTTTTTTTTTCTTTTAACTCATAATACCTTGAAAGAGAAATGAGAGCAAACCCATGGCTACATAGAGAAAGCAGAAAGGGTCTGGATTCCATTCTTCAAGCTCTGGAGGGATCAAGGGACTGCCTGGCACTGGCCTTCAATCTAAACAAGAAAAGAAAATTAAAAAGAAAGAAAAATAAGGAAAGGCAGCTTTACCCTCAAAACAAATAGTTGCTAATTCCCAGCAAACAAACCTGTAGGAAAAACCTGAGCAGTTTCAGAAGGAAAATTCCATGTATATTTCTCTTGATGCGTTTTAGGTTTGTTTGTAACAGATTTATAATCCTGTATTATTCAGCTTTTCATTTGAAATTCCAATGAGCTGTTTGAATGGTCTGGTGCAGGCTAGGAAGTAAAGAGCATAAAATAGTCCCATTGACTTATGATTTTCTGCTGACTTTTTCATTGTCATCCCATATCTTCATTCTCTGTCATCAGAGCGTTCCGGGAATGTCCTCTGCTGCCTGTCTGATAGCGCTTTGGAATATAGGAAATGGGATGAATTGCAGATGACTCAATAATTTATTCAAATGTGGTCTGTCATCTCTGGGCAGGCTTCAAGCACACGTGGAGAGTGGGTGGGAGATTTAAAACAAGTTTCCTTCCAACTTCCTTCCCCGACCATTTTTCCTGTGACTCGTGGTGTCTTCCTTAACAGCAGAGCCTTGTCCTGGAGGTTTCAGAAGGGGCTGAAAAGATGGGAATGGCTGATGAAAGCAGCACCTTGTCTGTGTTACATCTCAGCAGTGAATGCCACGGCTCCTGGTGCAACACAGGAAGCAGTGTCTGTCTGTTGAATTATTTTTCTGGATTGACCTTATGCTTTTCAATAAGATCTTGGTGGGAAGAGCAGGAGCTCTGTGCTGGCCCACAGGGTTTGAGAGTGGAGAGCCCCCATTTTAGCTGTTTGAGGGTGAGGGTGGTGTGTTCAGTTGGAGTTGACTCTCACCCAGCCCCCGTGTGAGATTTCTGATAACTGTGTGTTTGGACCTTTTTGTTCCCCTGAGCTGTCTCTTCACAAAAGATATTTCAAGGTCTTTCAACCAGTTAGGAAATTTCATTATATTTTTAATACAATGTGAAAAAAAATGAAAATAATGATTTGATATACAGGCATTGATGAAAGATGTATTTTTAAAGTAGTAAATTAAAATCTCATTAATATTTCAGTGAGAATATTTTGTGCTTATCTGTTTCATCTCTATTTTTGACCTATGGCTTGGAGTTCACAGCATGAAGGAGATGGTGAAATCTGTTCACCATAAAATGTTAATTATAAGTAAATTACAGCACAAACGTTCAATCAGCCACATTAATTCTACATAAAGTGAATTATTGTAGCAGAAAATTTTAAAATGTGACTGAATTTTATAATCTGCATCCTTCATTTTCTACCTTTGCTCTTAGTGCTGTGCAGTTCCTCCCCAGCATGGCTGAACTCTGTGCTGATAAGAAGTGCTTTCTCCTTAGATGATGTTAAAAAATGGAAGAGCACAATTTGATCCAGTTGTTTGCAGCTGCTAAATGCCTGTTAAATACAGAAAATCCTCTCTGCCCAGTGAGGAAGTGCGATGGCAGCTGCAGGGCTGGAACGGCGGAGCTGTGGGTGGCGGGGCTGGCAGCCCGAGCGCTCTGACCGGGCTGGGTTAGCACAGCCCCACGAGTGTTTGCAGGACCCTGCCTTCGGGTTTAATCCTGTATTTGTTTGGACAACCAAAAGGCACGTGAATCCCCATGTAGTTTTGAAAATGTAGCTGGAGGTCTTGCTGGCTTCCTGACCCTGAGGGGAAAGGCTTCCTTTGAATCCCAGACTGGGCTGTAGTGTCACTGCCTATGTCAATCCAAGTGTTGCTGTGGCATTATGAAAGAATTTCTGCCGAGAAGCAGGAGCTCCCTTGGAGGGAAGGGAGCAGAAGACATTCCCCATTTGCTCATGGGAGGTGTGTGTGGATGCAGGAGCTGGAGATCCTGCAGCCCAGTGAGGGAGCCGCAGGGAAGGGTTAGAGCTCTGACCCCGTGGGCTGGAAAGCAGGGGACCAGGGCAGGCTGAATCTCACACAGTCATGGCAAGCTGGGGATCACAGAGTTTGTACCTCGTGCTTTGATGTGTCCTGTCAGTTCCTGAGTTCTTGCAGATGCCATTCAGTGTCTCTGAGCTGTTGGGCCTCTACACCTGAATAATTTACTGCCAGTGTGAGATGTGGGCTCCAGAAAACGCGTGAGTCAGTGAGAGCTGAGCTGTGAAGTGCTGCAGAGGTCTTGGAGACAGTCTCACCATTTATTGGGAAATTGAGGTCTCTTTTGTGGGAGGTGTGATGGAAAAGCAAAATGAAACTCAGACACCTAAACAAAGTAATTTGTGAAAAGATAATTATTATGAGATGGATTATTTGCATGTATGTACAGAAGATGTAAAACAGTCACTGTGGTGTGTGCATGTCAGAGCCGTGGGACTGAGAGCTGTGACAGCCAGGGACCAGCCCCTGCCAGGTACAGGCTGTGTCCAGCCAGCTCTGCTGGGAGGTTCTGCATCCTCTGCCCGGACCCTCCAAGCTGTGCTGGCACCACATGCTGGGTGCCCTGATTCACTCCCACACCCGTTCCCACAGGCTGCCTGGATGAGAAAGCCTCCCCCTGGTCCAGCCTCAGTGTGATCTGATCCCACAGCTCTTTGGGAGAGGTCAGTGTCCCTGTGGGCTCTGCCAGCTCGCTGTGCTGGGTGAGCAGCGCCTCAGCACAGCCCTGGTGGTGCACAGGCTCTCCCCAGAGGAGCAGAGTTCTGGCTGGAATGGGTACGTGTGAGGGGATGGTGCTCGAGGGACACAAAGTGGAACTGTTGGAACAGGTGTGGCTGAAGACAGGGTGGGGAAATACGAATTATCACAGGGACCTGAGGGATCACCAGTGCACTGGAACTGGACCAGGCAGATGTTTCTGAAGCACCTGAGATGTTCTCAATGTTCAGGCATCAAGAGGCACTGTGTTATGAGCAGACCAAGCTCAAATACAAAGGCTTCTCCTGGCTGCATTCCCCTTTCATGGTTTCTATCAGGCCACCACGTAGTTAAATGATTTTCATTTCATTATTTTCATTTGAAATTAAGGGTTTTGTTAGGTTTCAATCAACTGCCTTCATCAGCTAATAGTAAACATTTATTTGTCTCTTCTTTTCTACTCTCCCATTCCAACTCCCACAGTGAGTTGCTGCTAGGGTAAATTGTGCCCCATGTACAGAGGAGGATCTCAGTACAGCCCAGAGGTACCTGGGCAAGGTGTGACCTTAAGACTGGGTTCATCAGGGTGTTGGAAGAACGAGCTGTGATGGGTTAAGGCCCTCAAAAGGCACAAGCACAGAGGGGAAGTGAGGCAGGCTGGAAGCTCCAAGCCCTTGTTTTCCAGTAAGCAGCGTGATTGGCAGCAGGAATAAACACGAGCGGGAAGCTTGTGTATCAATCTAATTGTATAATTGTGGGTTGCTTTCTGCCTGGTTTGATGTGCAGATTGTAGTAATGTGGAGTGTCTCTTTGGTAATTTGCTATTAAATCCAACACTAGGAAGTAGTTCAGTGGTTTCCTGGATGGATACCTGGTGTTTGTGATCTTTACCTGCTGGAGCAGCGCCCGTGCCTGCCTTTTCCTTTTTCTCTTGTTTTTGATTATATAGTGGTCAAAGTTTTTTCAGCAAGTTGCCAAGGTGAGTTAGACATAAAGGTCAAAATGTGATAACTCATTACCCAGTGTTGTAAAAGTCACTGCCAAGAGCTGAGAGCAATGTTTAATTATTCCCTCTGAACTTGTACAAAGTATTATTTTATATATGTTGTAATCAGTACACTGGGAACACTGCCTGCCCAAACCTCGGCGCTGGCTCTGCTCAGAGCTCCCAGTCAGTCACTGGGCAGCAGGGGAAAGGTGGTGTTCAGTGAAAGCCATGCAGGAAAAAATCCTTAGCAAGGGAAAAATGTCAAATAGTGTCTTCGATGATGGATGTAGAACAAAGCCACAAAGGGAGCAAGCTCCTTCTTACTGGGAGAACAGGAGAAGGCTCCAGCCCTGCCAGGTCCCATGTCCATCTGGCCCATTCCCCTTACCTTGATTACAATTATTCAGCTGCTTTTCCAGTGCAAATACCCCTTTCCTGTTCCTCAGAGATGAATTGATTTCTGGCTGACAATGAATTGATTTCTGGCTGATTCCACACCAGAAGTTCATAGCTTTATCTCAGAGCACTGAGGGCTGTTACAGAGTGACAGAGATATACCTGTCTGAATTCTTGAAGGATCTTCCCGACTGTTCTGCTTCTTACCTGCCACTGGCTCTTTGTACACTGGTGGTTACATCCTTTTCTGGCTTTGTCATGGTTGGAAAACTGCTTAATAATAATAACAGTAATAATAATAATAATAATAATAATAATAATAATAATAATAATAATAATAAGTAGAGCCAAAGCCATTGTGGCTTGCAGAGACATGGTTTTTAATAGATTCTGCTAAAGACATTTTCAGTTGAAAGGTAATTCCAAGTAGACATTGCCAGGTCAGGAGGTGGTGAGTGTCCCTCTGTGCATTATTTATGCCCCAGTGTTGATGACAGGATCATTTTTTGGTATGTTGTGTTGCAGATTCATAGTTGACCAACAGGTAACCAGAATGCTGATTAAAAATCTACATTTTTTTTTTTTATTTCCCTGAATAAAGAGAGTTGGCATCTATTGACCTTTGGCCTTGCTGGAGTTGGCAGAGGCTTTGTGAGGCACTGGTAGAGACATCCTGCTCTTGGTGTGACATCTGGGAGCTGATGGGCAGATAAATAACAGACACCTGTAGGAGTCGAGGTTTCTTCTCTCCCAGCAGTGTTTTGCCATGACCTTGGTGCAGCTCCATCCTGCCTGGCTCAGACACTGGTTGCGTCCCCAAAAGTTAACCTCTGAACTCCCCGGGGTTACGCTCGAGCCAAAGATCACCGAGCTTCTAGAGATCAAGAGGATGTCAGTGAGGAGGGACGGCGCGACGAGCCTCAGACACTCATTAGTCCTTGCTGAACGCCTGAAAATAACGAATTTCAGCTTAGTCAACAGCAGCAAAAGACACTTACTGTGTTCAGATTGCCTTGGGATGGCTTCTGCTTGTTGGGGCTGGCAAATGGCATTATCCAAAGGGAAAAGCCCTCTGTGTGGTGTTCCCACAGGGCGGCTGTGTCCTCACTCCTGCAAATACAAAGCGTTCTTGGCAAGCAGAGTTTAATTAAGAGCCTCCCTGAGACCAGCCAGGCCGGGCCTTAGTAGCTGAGAAGGGGCCCTGGCACCTGTGGTAGGGAACATGCGGGAAAACCGCTGGATCTCTGGCAAATGTCATTGCTGCTGCCTCACTTTGTGCGTCTTCACGCGCGGTTTTAATATGGCCGCGCTTTGTCTACCTGGAATATGCAAATAGTATTCAAATTAGAGCTCAGCTTTGTGGCTGTCAGCACATACCCCCCAGCTTCCCTCTAGCAAGTGACTAATGGGAACATGTGTTCTTTCTATTTTTGTAAAGCAGGGGGAAGGAGGGGAAGGAGGGCCGGAGCTGGCAGGGCTGAGCCACCTCCTCCTTGTCCCCAGAGGGAGCAGAGCCTGCAGCAGAGGGTGGGGATGGTGGGATGGGGCCTGGGGCTGCTCTGCAGACCCCCTGCCCAGGGCACTGGTGGTGCAGGGCTGTGAGAGGCCCCCAGCCCACTCCCCACACTGTGCCTGCCCAGGTCTCTGCAGCTCCCAGCACTCAGGTGAGCAGCACGGAGTCCAAACTTTGTCCTTGCATAGGCCATTTTCTTCCTTTACCCCATCCCTTTTATTCACAATTACACCCATCCCTGTATTTGTTAGTGTTCCTATGGCAACAGCTCTAACTGCTTGCACAGAATTGTAATGTCAGGAAACTCTTTAATGTTTCTGTGGATGACTTAATGTGATTTAGGAGAAATCCACCTCATCCAGTGCTGGGCACTGGCTCTGGGCCCTGGGGGCTTCCCACCACTTAAGGTCTCTGAACCTGCCTCCCGCGTGGAGCAGGACTTTTGCCTTCTATTGATTCTGAAAGTTGGTCAGCAACAAAAACTAAAATAACAGCACACACTCAGCACACGTTTGCTGTTCCCAGAGGACTGTAAGCCAAAGGCCAAAGGCTCAGATACTGCTGCAGCTCCTGGTGGCTTCAGGCTTTTCCAGTCACATATAACAAGTACTTGAGGTAGGGACATCTCATGTCTTGCAGAAACTGTGGCTCGCTGTGAAGCAGGAGCCATGGTGGGTGTCACAGTCTGCTCTCCAGATCTGCTGGAGCCATGGCCAGGCTGCTGCTGGAGTCAGCATGATGGGACAGCAGCAGGACACCCCGGGCTGTCTGTGCAGCCAGCAGGTCTAGGGGAGGGTAACTCCAGGACATAGGAAGCATCTTAATGCAGCTGCAATAAGGATCTGATACTGAGAGACTCAGAATTGGTATTTTGCAAATACTGGTGGCTCCATAAAGCTGTCCTCCCAGACTGCTCAGGATCTGTGTTCTGGGGGAGAGGCACGTTGCCACTCTGCCAACAGGGCTGTATTGTAAATATGATCGTTCTGGCTGTTCTGCTTTCAGGTAGGAAATATTTCCAAAGCAGGATGCTGTCCCCAGCTCTCCCTGAGGGACAGATCTCCCAGTCCCAGGGCATGTGTCATTTCTCTCTCTCTCCCTTCCTGCCCCATGCAGCCTCACTGTCCCCACAGAAGGACAGAGCTGGTTGGCCCCATTTGCCAGCTCAAAGTGTCACTGAGGTGTTGCCCTCTGTTTTTAGCACGACTGCCAGCACTGCTTTCTGCTCTGGATGAGGAGAGGAGGGTGATTTAAGCAGCCAGGATAGGAAAGTCACTCTTCTTAATTAGCACTAATGCAGTGAAGGTTGTTTTCTGGCCCTGGCAGGGGAAATGGTAATTAATATGGCAGGGAGACAGCAGAGAGACAGACGGAGAGTTCAAGGCCGGTGTGTGAGCCTCCGACCCCAGGGCAGTGCTGGCAGAGGCAGTGGGACACAAAGCCTGTCCCTGTGGGACGCATGGAGCACTGGCCATGTCCCCTGGACCCCTGCCCAGCTCTGCACCACCGACGTGGGGGTCCTTCACCTGCTGTAGCCTGACCAGCCTTTCCCACTCGCAGTTGAACTGGTTTTGTGTTCTAATGAACAACTTCCTTTGCAGGAAGCGCAGCCTTGGGGTTGACTCTTGCTGCTGTCAGTCTGGGTTATCTGCACCCTTGGGTCACATCAGCAGAGCCAAGACCAGAGGAGAGCAGGACTCCCATAGTCCCAAGAGGAAGATCAGTGTCTCTGCAGGGCACCATGCAGAAATGACAGAGGGACCAAGGGCAAACAAACCCAAAACATCTGTGTGGTCACAGTGACCTCTGCCATGGCTCCGTGTGTGGCTGTAGGTTTTCGGACACTGTGTTCAGCCGTAGGTCAGTGTTCAGGCAGAATTAAAGGTATTTGAGGTAAGGGATGGTGAGCAATGACCTATTATTGTGGGTGGAGTTGTGATGGACAGAAGGTGATTACACAAGGATCTTTGGTAGTTGCATTTGAGTCCCCCTTTGTGCTGCTCCAGTGGCCTTGCACGTCACAGTTGAGGAGTTTGTCTGCTCAGGATTGTGGTGCTGAGCTGGAAGGTGCTGTGCTAATTTCTGTCTTGGTGAAGTAACATGTTTTCTTCAGAATATGTATTCCTCCACAGGTTTTTTTGGCATGTTATGTACCCACAAGCTTCTAGCATGTTTGCTTGACACCTAATGTTATGCCCAGGAGCAATGGAGCAGGTTTCCTTAATTTGATGTTCCCAGTTTTGTTGGGAAGTGAAACCTGGATGCTGCCTGGTGAAAGGATCTGGAGTTAGTCATGCAGTTTGTAAAGACATTGAGACTTGTAATTTTAGCTGGGAGAGAAGTCAACCAAACCTCTAACATGAGATGTTCCTGAGTCCCTGGAAGCCTGAAAAACCAGATAAACACATGTGCTTACAAGATGCACCCCTTAAATGTTCTAATAGAAATTGTTTAGCTGAAGACTTAACTTCATTAAATGGCCTTGGGATCACCTTTTGAAAAGACAGGGATGTTCAAGTAGAGAAGAAAAAGCAGTGAGTGGGGTGGCCAAGGTGTTCATGTACCTGGAGCTGTGTCCTGTAAAGCAGCTTGGGAAACTCCTGCAGGGCAGCATGATCTGGTCAGTGCAGTCTGTGTCCAGTGGCTGCAGGAGACTCTCTGACAACAAAACCAGGGCTGCAGGGGGTTTTTCCACCTCAGAAGTGTCACCAAGGAGGCCACACTGCTCACGTTCCTCTGCTGAGGCATGGGAGACCTGGGCTCAGAGCTGCTCTCTCTGCTTCTCCTCTTCCTTGTGGTGATAATCCAGACTGAATAAAGCAAATAATTGCATTTTGGATGAGAGTAACCTGTGTGATGTTCACCATGGCTGGGAGCACTGTTATGTGTGAAGCAAGCAGCAAACACTTCTTTCCCACAGGAAAACATAAGCCTTAGCTCTTATGTGACCCCTCCTACTCAGGCATTTGGTGGCTGTTTTTTGGGGGAGAATTCAATTTTTCTTCATTGTGGATTTAGGGGTTTCTCCTTTTGTATTCTGGGGGATTTGTTGGCATATTTCCTGTGCCTCTTGTGGGAGCCAAAGTCTTTCAGCCTAGGAGAGAAAGTGAAGGCAGGTGTTTCCTATGGGGGGCTGGGGCTGCAGGAGGCATCTGCCCCCCTGCCTGGGCAGCCCCTGCCTGCAGCCCTGCCAGAAAGGCCCCGGTGTCTGCCCTGCTCCACAAGGACTGCGGGGACACCAGGAGACTCGTGTCACCTCAGACTGAAGCTGGAGGGAGGTCAGAAAGGTGAAACGGCAGTATTTTATCCAATAGGAAACCCAAGGATTTGGATTTATGCCAGAACAGCAAGTGCTAAATCATCATATCCCAACCAGGGGATTTATGGCAGTTACAAAGATGATAATTTATTTAAGCACTTGTGCTAAGAATTTTTTTTTTCCCCTGTTGATTCTTATTAGCATGGAATGTTTTACACTTTTTAAAGGGTATCATAGTGAAAGAGGGAACATTTGCAGGGAAATGTTATCCAGAATACATACATTGTTTAAATGAGCTGCTCTCCAGCTTCCAGACACGCAAACGTTTAAAGCGAGAGGCAGCACCTGATGTTTTATTAATCGTACACACATCTGCAAACTTTCAATATCTCGTGTTTGTAAATACAAGTGGCAGTTTAGAATCTCTTTTAAGATAAAGCATAGAAAAATATGGATTTTCTCTACAAAGCTGATTTCAGGAGCAGGTCATGGTGTGCCAGAGGGATGCTTCCCACAGGGATGTTCCCCAGAGGGATGTTTCCCAGTGCCATCCATACTCTGCCCCTGCTTGCTGGGTGGGATCTGCTCCATGCCCCATTCCATCTTGCACTGGTACCACAGATACTTTTTTGTAATGAAAAATGTTTTCATTGCTGTTTCTTCAGCTCAGTTAGTGGGGGAAGGCGTGCTGGCTGTCTCTCAAGGCTTTGATGTGCAGAGTGTGTGTCGGGATGATGGTCACAGGCAGGTGGGCAAGGAGGAAGGATGGGGGAGCAATGAGTGCAAAAGGCTGCACTCAGATGAGCAACCACAGAATCCCAGAGAGGTTTGTGTTGGAAGGAACCTTAAAGCTCACCTAATTCCAGCCCTCAGCCATAGGACACCTTGCACCAGACACCTCTGTGAGTTATACTCTGGCCTCAGTCCATTCACAAGCAGATGTTGATGTGGAGGTTATGTGCTGACCTGTGACCATGGGTTATGTTTGTGAAATGCAGAAGCCAAAACTTAAAATATACATATCCTGGAGTTCACTAATTCCTTCAGCTGAGGTAGGCTGCAGTGAGGTGCCAACTGCTTCAGCTAGGAGATAGATCCCTGGAGATGGCAGCCAGGGCTGTTTTTGAGGATTGCAAGCAGCACTTCCTGGTGCTTCCAAGGAATGATGATCCAGCACAACAATAATGGCAGTGGAGGAGATTTCCTGACTGAGTCTACCCAATAGACTGATGTGTTGAATATGAACTTGTACCAGTGAGGCTTCACGGTTTGTGTACAGATTTAATCCAGTGGCTAAACATTCCTCCTGGCAGCAAACACAACCCATCAGTTGTTACCAAGAGCCAGTGCTGTGTGTTTAGTTGTTTCAAGCTGAATCAGCATGTAGGGAGTACTTCAGTCCCACTGTGCAAGCATCTGATTTTGAGTAAATTATTACAGATTTAATCTTTATTCAGGTCTTTGTGTGAGAGTCAGTGACATATTAAGATTGAAAGGTGGCAGGAAATGTTGGTTGATTCCTTATCAGTTTGTATGTCTTTCTCTGCCTATTACAGATTCTTCATTGTCTGCCATCAAAAATCACATGAGTAAGAGCATCAGCAGTCTAAAGTGGGCAGTCCTGAAATCAATCTTAATTTCATTTACACAGCTAGATTTTGTTTGATTGTAGAAGAACTTCACCTGAAACTGGTCTGTTGCTTGTGACCCTGCCCTGAGGTCTCTGGGCTGGGGTCTCTGGTCCCTTCTCTGGGAGTGGCTGTGCTGTCATTGTTGGGACCGTGAGTGCTCCCTGGCCTTCAGGGTCCTGCTCTGAACCCTGAGAACCTCGGGTTTCCATGGCTGAAGCCATTGCTTGTTCAGCGTCCTCTCCCTGCGAGATTCTTGCTCAAGATCGTTTTCTCTCAGCCTCTGTTTTTGATGGTATCTCCAACAATAGACTCGTGTTCCTCCTCTGTCGGTTCCAGCCTGACACAGTTCAGTGCTGCGGGGCCTACGGGGGCTTGAAAAGAGCAGCTCCCCCCTTTCTCCCCCCTTCTTTTTTTTTTGGCTGAGGCCAAATTCCTTCACCCAGGCAGAAAGATCAGCCGCTCTTTCTGGCTTTTACTTTTCGAGAGCATTTTCCACCCGGCCGTGGCTTCCCTGCGGAGCGCGGCTCCCGCTCCATTCAGGGGAGAAGGGTGCACTTTGCGCATCTGCCTTTTGTTTGGCCGGAGCCTCTGGGACTTGGAGAAGGGGGAGGAATTGATAAAAGCAAAGCATTTTGCCATAAAAAGAACCGAAGAGGGCAATGGAAGGCCATTTGTGTAATTCCCCAGGCTGTGTCTCTCTGAAAGCGAAGGTCTGGCGCAGTCTGCATAACCCGCTGGCTTCGGATCTGCCTTTATCCTTTACCACGTGCAATCCCTTCTTGTACAGGAATTGGAGATTAAAGGCAACTTAACCTGTGCTTTTCTTTTTGTTTTTCTGCAGTTTTCTTTGGCAGTGAAATGGTGGAGCTGCGCTTCAGATCCGACAAAGGGGGGTGGGTGTGAGCAGGGAAAACCCCCGGCAGTTCCCACCTGGCAGCCCAGAGCTGCTGTTTCACTGTGCGTCCTGGAGAAAAGCCTTGCAGGGCTAAGGGAATTACTGGGGTGTGCTCAGGGCTCCCTCTCTGATGGCCCTAACACTGGTTTGTGGTGCTCAGGGGTTTGCATGTGGGACGTGCGTGTCCTGCAGGGCTGGGCAGCTCTGGCTCCATCACAGGACAGCTCAGGGATCCTTTGCACCTGAATACATCAAACTGCCAGGTTTTGCATTAAAAAAATCACTGTTTTGGAGGGGCTGCCCATATTCTGCCACTTCCATTGCTGAGAAATGAAAGCAGAGGCACCTTCTTGGGGTGTGGTGAGAAATACCTCATTAGTACTGTGGTGACAAAGCAACCAAGTCAGTGTGTTTGGAGAAAATTGCTTCCCAGTGCAAGGAGGTGTTCTGGAAGCTTCTCTGCTGCTGGGGGTCCCCATGCATGGAGCGTTTGTTGGGGCACCGAGGCTGAGAGCTATCGGCAAAGCACGAGGAGATTAGAGAAGAGCAACAAAAAGGATTAAGGGGCTGAGGGATTGATCTCTGAGGGAAGATTAAAGGAGCTGACTATGTGTAGCCTGGCAGAGAGAAGTACAAGGCAGCTTGATAACGGTGCACAGATGTTTGAAGATCTAAATGTGAAGGGGTTGATCCTGCACACCTCACTTCCATTATGCCCTGCAAAATCAGTGGGCATTGGGTGTTCCTTTTGCAGGCCTGAACCCCAATACCAAACCAAACTTGGTTATTATAATAAACCTACTTATGTAGGGATGCTGGTGAAGTAATGAGAATAGCAACAAGAAATTTGCAGCACTGATATGCTGAAATTTTAGATTTCTCCTAAAATGGAAGGTACCAAACCCTTCAGCCTGGACATTTAATCTGCAGAGGTCACTTGGCAGTGAGGGAAGAGTGATCCTGGCAGTGGGGGGTCTGCATGGGCTCCTCCACTGGGTTCTGCTTCCTTACTGCTCTGAATCTGCACACCAGAGTTCAGGGTCTGCAGGAAGCAGAGCAGAAGTGTGCTGCCAGGCTTCCCCTGAGGGTGTCTGTGGGGAGTGAGGGGTGCAAGGGATGCTTTGGTTTTGGGTTTGTTGTTTTTAATACATGGCGAGAGTGGCTTTATGGTGGTAATGAAACACTGGATGGAAACCCAGGTTTCTGCCAGGAATTATTTGATGTTGGTACTTGGAACTGTGACTTCTGTTTGCAGGTGCAGAAAATGAATGTGACACCTCTCAATCAGGTAGTAAAATGTCATGTTTCTCCTATTCTTTTTTTCCCCCAAGATTGTATTTACCTGGCAAAATTCCCAACCGTCACTCTAAAATTAATATTCCCAACTGGGGAAGCTTCCAAGCTACTGCTCACCCTCCTCTGAGCTGGCAGAATGAATTATATCCCTTCCATGTGCTCAACAAGTCCAGCTATTTCCCTTCATTTCCAAAAGACTCCAGCTAAACATAAATCTGTCTGTAGTCCTGACAGCCTCCAGTCATCTGTTTACCAAAATAAACTTTAAGCATATATTGAAAAATAATTTCTATTGAAATATGCATCCCTATGGCATTCAACTCAGTATTTAATGCCTTTTTTATGGTTAATAATGCATCAAAAGCATTTCGAGTCTCAAGCTGTCATTACATCACATACATGATGTGCCGGATGCGTTTAATTGACTAAAAAACTTGGAGTCAGTTTTTATTTTAAAAACCACCAATATATGATTACAAAGTCCTACCTCTCCTGATCTGTGTGTTCCAATACATTGTCAGCTGGTGATGGTGCTCACGGAGCTCAGAGAGGGAGGCAGGTCACAGGAACAGGCAAAGCTGTTTGCTCTGAGCCTTTTCCTGAAGCAGGGTTTGCTGGGATTGCATTTCTGCAATGGAAAAACAACTTAATGCAGTAAAATAATATTAGACCTGGCACGTGCTTAAATTGGAGGACTCTTGTCTGAAGCAGAGTAGATGGCTCTGCCCATGGGAGTGTTTGGCTCCCAGTCCCCAGGTGTTTGCAGCCACACCTGAGCACTGGGGTCATTGTCACCTGTCCTAGCTCCAGGCTGGGCGGCCTGGGGCCTTTCATCTATGGCCTTGTGGACAAACCTAATGCATGGGAAGGTTTTCTTTGTTTTTGGGGGTTTTCATTGCTCAAAGAACCTAAATACGCATAGAAGACCCTGCTGCAGTCAAAATCCCCCCCATATGACTGTGGTGTTGTTAGCAAACAGATAAATGCTCTTGGAGAAGGAGACATTTCCTTCATGTCATGTCTGGGCCTTATTTCAGTTCATTTTTTAATGTGGTTGATTCTGTTCTGTTTTGTAACAAGAAAGTCACTGTCTCCCTTCCCTCTTAGGTCAGTTGTTTTGGCTTATTTTTACTTTTTTTTCTGAATCTTTTAAAATACTTTTTGATTGATTGGTAGGGCTTAAAATTCTGTGATTATCTTGCAGTGGAGGCACAGGAAGGAGAAGACTCATGTTTTAGGTCTGAGGTGGCCACATTGGGGTGGCGTGAACATGATTTTGGAGAGTTGACTTGGTCACAAGTGGGAATTATTCTGTTAGTGCAGGTTCAACTGAGTGCTCTGGGGACATGTTTCTCCTCTTCTCAAGTGTGATGTGACAGGGGCTTGAGGCAGGTCTGTTGGATCCCCTGGTGCTCAGCTCCCACTCACTTGTCCCACTGGCCAGTGCAAGTGCTGATCTCTGCTGCTTGGACCCTCGATGCAGACTGGAACGTGTTTCTTTGGGATTGCTCTGTTGGATGGGTGATGTGACACCTTTCAGCTCTATTTCTAAACTCCATGTTCCATGTTTTTTAAATCCTCAAATTTTAAATGACAAGTGGGATAATTCCCTAAGCTTTCTTTTGGTTTTCCTATTCCTCCTCTGCCTGCCCATCTTGGTCCCAGCAGCAGCCTCATTTCCTGGTAGGTGTTTGTCATCCCTTAGAGCAGGTGCCGCTCTGTCCTCCCTGCTGTGACCCTGCTCTCCCTGGCCCCGTGTGCCAGTTCCACAGCGCTCTCTGGGTGCCAGGACAGTTCCCCCAGCAGCAGCAGCAGCAGGGTCAGGTTTGCCAGCCCAGGGCTGGGTGCAGCCCCGTGGGCCAGGCGTGTGTGCAGTGCCCGGGCACGGTGTGTGTGTGTGTGTGTGTGTGTGCGTGTACGGTGCCTGGGCACGGTGTGTGTGTGTGTGTGTGTGTGTGTGTGTGTGTTTGGGTGTGTGTGTGTGTGTGTGTGTGCGGTGCCCGGGCACGGTGTCTGTGTGTGTGTGTCTGTGTGTGTGTGTGTGCGCGGTGCCTGGGCACGGGGTGTGTGTGTGTGGTGCCCGGGCACGGTGTGTGTGTGCTGTGCAGCCGCCCTCCCCTGCCCTGTGCTCTGCCTCTGGCCTCATGTTAATGTTTCCAGGTCAGCTCTGGCAGGGGACTGTGAAGGGCCAGTCACTTAATGAACCCCTCGGGGACCTCCCTCAGTTGCTCACAATTTCTCTCCCCCTCGTCAGGCAGGGAAGCACAGCCCATGCTGTTTCACTCCATCACCTTTTTCCGATGCCTTTTCCGCCCGCTTGCTCCACACAAACAAACCAATTATCAATGAAGACACAAACTGGGCCTTTTTCCTTGAAAGTTCCTCCAGCTTTGTCCTTACCCACGTTTCGCAGGTACCCATCAACTTGCATTTCTTTGTGCCGCTTCTCCCTCTGTGTCTGCCTTGCAGGTGCTGAATTGCCTGTTCCCAGTTGCCCACGGTTTGTACCCCAGATCCAGAGCTGCTGTTGATCTGTGCAAAGCCAGTCAGTATCTACATGCGTGTGTTTGTGTGCATGGGCTCTCACATGAGCCCAGGAAAGAGACCTGGGGTCATTCATTCACTGGAGAATTTCATTGTTTCCTTTGCATGGAAGTGACAATACCTGCCTGTGTTTCAGACAAAAATACCCCCAAAATCATCTCTTCATCCCCATTTTACATCAGTGAGGCTTTCATCTACCATAAAATGGGCGTAGTACCACTGGACATAGCTGGTTTGTGTATGCTGCATGCAGGCAAGTTTGTTTTCTGAGGGTGCAGATGTGTCTCTGTCTTCTTGTAACACTAAATATTTCACATGGAGTGTGAGATGACAGCTGGGACCATCTGGAGTCTTTGTCCAGTTCTGGAGCCATGCCCTGGTGTTGGATCTGTACTTTGGGGGTGGAAATATGGCATGATGCATATTTAATACAAGGAAGTAAAATTGATCAAATCTTCCCAAAGTGTATCTGTAGCTGAGCTTCCCTTTACCTCGCACAGGCCACCTCTGGCATTCCAGCTTCTCTGCATACCTCAACTGATCAACCCCTGGCACCTTTGTGAGGCTGTGGAATCACCTTGGACAGCTTTAGGTGGCAGAGGTGGGAGGTGACCTGCAGTGAACCAGTAACTTCCTTGGAAGAAAAAGCCAAAAGAAAGGGCTCTGAGCCATGTAGGATTCTGTCAAGGTATCACATGTTTGAGGGAAAGGTGCTCCAAGTGCTTCTGTGCCACCAGTGTGTCTCATGCCCTGTGGGAAATAATTTATTCCTGCACTCAGGCAAACGGTGTTTCCCAAGGCAGTGCCTTTCCTTTCAGGGAGGGCTCTTTGGGCTGCCCTGCTGGCTCATCCCTCGCTCCCAGCGCTGACCGGGGGGTGTCTCTGACCCTGGGGTGTCTCTGCAAGGCTTTCCTGGCCCTCCCACAGCTGCCCTGCATGGGGAGGCTGAGCTGGGGCTGCCGAAGGGGCTCTTGGCAGGGAGTTGGTCCCTGGTTGCAGAGACCCCAGTGTGTCCTGCTGCTGGCTGCCTCTCAGTGCAGGCGTGGGCACTGTGCAGGGCTGGTGGGTACCAGCCCCGTCTCCAGGAGCCACAGGCTCCAGAAACCTCCTTCAGAACGGGCTGCCTGGATAAGAGTCATTCTATCAGTAGTGAAATTCCTATTTTAATGTAATTTTACAGACCCTGATTCACTGTCCCTTAACTGCAGCTTGTTATTTCTGGCATTAGAGGGTAAAAAAAAAATAGCTTCTGGGCATGTGACACTATTCACAGGCCTTTAATGTCAGAAATAATGATCATGTTAAATTGGAGCTCATTACGACGAAATGAGACCTCATTGAGCCCTCTTTTTGGGGGGTTGTTTAATGATTTTCCTTTTTCTCTCCTTTTTTTTTCCCTTCTAAGTAGCCCTGAATTGGTACACTGGGGGAGAAGCTGGGAGGTTTGGTGGTAAATTTAAATCGCAAGAACTGTATACCTTTAAAATCTATTAAAAAAAAAAAAAAAAGAGTCCTGATTTTTCTACTGTTCTCCCCAAGTACTCTGGTCCTTTGTTACGTTTTTAGTTATAGAAATTTCTCGCACCTCTTAAGGCCACTGATAATGGTGATATCTAAGGCAACTACAAAACATATTTGGGACTTTATTTCAAGCACTACTTTTCTCATAATGAACATGAGGATCCCATTTTCCAGTCTTTTCTCTGATCACATTCAGAAGGGCGGAAGCTCCTCCTGTGAGAGCTGCGCTGCAGCAGCTCAGCAGTGTGGATGGAGCTGTGTGAGACCAGGCGGGTGCCCACACCCCACCCTTCCCAGGGCCCCGTGGCACTGCCAGCTCTGGAGCCTTTCTGGACGCTGGCACAGCTGTGTGTCCTGCCAGCCCTGTGTCCTGCTGGTGGCCTCTCCACCCCTTGTGCATTTGCTGTTTCTCAGCCCAGATGGGCTGCAGGAGAAAGAGGCTGTAGTTCAGAGGGCAAGTAGTTTCAATACATTTATTGGGATAAAACCGATCTCTGCCTAAGGGGTTTTCTTGTAAACCTAAGGGTTTTTCTTGTCTGAGATGAGCGACAAGTGTTACTGAAATCAAGAGGTGACACAAAAACTGTGGGGATATGGGGTGGTGTGATCAGCACTGGGCTCCAGACACACTTGGCCTAACTGCAGCCAACAATGAAAAGGAGAGCTTTAGTAATCAATTCAAAAATACTGGGTTTGTTTTATGGGTTTTAGAGAAGGTCCACTTAAAAGAGCAGCACAGGAGAGAACATGAATACAGAAAAGAATTGTGATGGAGGCTGATGGAAAGAAAAGTACAAGGATGGAAGGAAAAAGAAGCTGTAAGAGTGGAGAAAGGATGTTTCCATTCTGTGTGTGACAAGCAATGGGTGTCTAGGCAAGTATTTAAGCAATAAAGATGTTAAGAAAAGATTTTTAGGGGTGTTAGAGAGAAAGAAAGTCAACAGGAGACAAAAATCTGAGAATGATGGCAGAGAAAAGCTGAGGTGAAAGCTGATGGCTGAGATACCTTAACACTGAAGGAACTATTTGAGAAAGCTGGGAGAGAAAAAGGCTCTGCAGGGCAGATTAGGACCTCTGCTCCAGCTGAATGGGATGCTTGATGTGATGGACAAGATTTTGAATTATCCCTTCAGATAAAGGCATAGACCTCTCAATCCTCACCGAGAGGCAGATGCAGCTGTATTTGTGTTGAGAACATCCCTCCCCTCCCATTCCATAGCACATGTATGTGGGTGTGCATGTACAGCTATATGGGATGTGCTCTGGGTTTTCTTGCAAGGAATTTTAGGTCACGTAGGACAGACAAACTGACTGCTGTTGATGTTTGGTCACTGGGAGAGGGGTGGAGAGCTGACCTGCTGGGTGCCAAGGTTCTGGGGAGCCAAGGGGCAGCTCCTTGTGGGACTTGGGCAGAGAATCCTTGTGCGCTGGTGATCCTGCACACTGACAGCTTGAAGCTGTAAGGAACCTTCTGTCCCTCTGCACGTGTGCTGAAGTGACCCAGAAATGGGGCAAGGTAGGAAAATGACTCCCTGCTCCTGCTCCACTTTGCCTCGGCATTGCTGGCGGCGCCATCACTGTTATTTAGCTCAGAGAAAACAACACTTGAATTGTGTTTAGCATCTTCCAGTGTAAAGAAAAATCCTGAAGATAATTATTTGTATCCAAATTATTTTCCATTCTTTAGCAGATGTTTTCAGACTTCAAATATGTTGTTTTCTGCAAGTGCTGCATAATAAATTAATTGTTTAATTAGTAATAGATGTGTCACTCCTGGGAGCAAATCCCTTACTTTGAACAAGTAAACCAGACACCCCTTTCATGTTTAATATGTTGGGTTTAAGACTTTTACCTCTTTTAAAATACATGCACTTCCATAGATCAGATAATACCTTAAACTATTGTCAGTGATTATGTGAGATCTCATAACACAGAATGGAGCAAAGTACAGACATTTCTTCACTTTAATCAGCAATAAAAGCAGGAAGAAATTAGAATTTGCTTCCCATCAGTGAATCTCCTGCACATGTTCCACCTACTCTAAGGGGTCCTCATTACCATAGATGTGAAAATCTTGGCTCTGAAAAATCTTTGTAACATAATCCAGCATGAAAACATCACCTTGTTGTGGAAGGAAATTGAGGCACAGAGAGTCTCATAGAACTGGAAAACTTTTGACCCAAGACTGGCCTTCTTATGGGGGAAACACTGACCCAAGACATTGGCTTTCCTGGTAGGAAAATTTCTTCTTGAGCCCAGAAACAGGAGCCATGATCACTTCAGCTCCATTGTATAGGAGCTTTTTTATGAGGAAGTTTTTTTATGAGGAAGGTTTTAAAACTATTTCTGTGTTTATATATTTTGTGATTTAACTCTTTATAAGTACAAAATCCTCAGTTTGAGTATCTAGTGATTCTAGAGAACCAGTTCAGACAATATTGACCTTATTTTGAGTGGATGCCTTGCTTCTGCCTTGCCAATAGGAATTGCTGCTTTCATCAGAACAGTTTTCCTTACCCATGGGGAACGGTTTTCCTTACCCTGGAGGGAAGAGGCCTTCCGAAGAGCTAGGTTAGTTTTAGGGATTGCCTCCTCCTAGACAGGAGGTCCAGCAGGATTGCAGAAATACCCAAGTGTGCTCTGGTCTGGTGACAGGGTGTGGGTGGGTTGCAGGTTGGACTCTGCTCTGGGAGGGCTTTTCCAGCCACAGTGACTCTGGGATTCTGGTACAGGTGTAAAGGGACACAAGAGACAATCTGGGGCTGCTGTTGGATGTGTCTGCATGTACTGAGGAACATGTGTGGCTGTGTCCATAGCAGCACTTGAGCGTATCTGAGACTTGAAATGTGCTTCGGGTTTGGGGACCACTGGCCTCAAGAGAAGGCTGTGGTGAGAGTGTGCAGGTGGTAACTCACAGCATAAAGGTTCAGCCTGACAGTGTCCTGGTTGAAGGACAGTGTTTGTGACATGGCAAGTTTTAATAGTTAAATGTGTTAGTAAAAAGAGGAGGAGAGACAATCAGGAAAATGGCGACATTTTAAGGAGCAGTTCAGAATTTACTAAGTGTAAAGGAATCCAGAGAATCCCGAGTCCCTCCTGTGCTGTCAGCTTTGTGCTGCTGTCCCTAGTTCTCAGTGACCCAGCCCAGGACAACATTGCCTCTTTGCCCAGCTCCACAGGGACACCTGGCTGTGGTGGGGTTTGCAGGCTGTGCAGCTACCTGCTGCAAGGGGGTAGGAGATGTAGAAGTTATTGAACCAAAGCTGAGTTCTCATGAAACATCCCCTTGACTGGCGTTACCCTGGGCTGGCTGTTCGCAGGTGACTGGGGCGTGGCAGGCCTTTTTCCAGCGCTCTCCCCTGGCACACCCCTCTCCCTGAGCTTTGTTATCTATCCAAATTGTTAGCAGGAAAGATGGATGTATGCAAAGCGCTTTCACTGAGTCCAGGCTGGAACAGCTGTCAGAGATGCAATCCCACTTAGTTGGTCTTCATAAAATGCGTGCGGCATTTTTAAGAGTCTGGATAAAGGGTAAAGGCAAACTGCGCCCATTTAGCAGGAGGCAGCATGTGACAGCTGACAAAGTGACAGTGGGCCCCTGAACAGCCCATGTCACTCTTCAGCAGGAGGCCCTGAAATGCCCATTTTAATTTAAATGTTATTTTCAAATAAAATTGCCACTTTGGGATAATTGCTTCGTACTGTGTAACTTTGAGAACACTGTACCGAGCAAAGTGGGTGCAGCTTTCCTTATTGTTGTTCGTATTTGTTATTGTGTGGCACCATATGGGGCTGCAGCCCCGTACTCTAGGTGGTCCCCAGCTCTGCCTGCTGCACAAATCAGCCTTTTGTTCCGGGAGCCATTGTTTTAAAAAACAGAACAACACACAGCCCCCCACGCAAGGTAAGGGCCGGGAATTGGGGTGACCTCAGCCACGAGCATTGTTTGGGGGCTGTTGGTGCAGTTTGCTGGTGACCACATCCACATCGACAGGCACGACACAAACGCTTGTTTTCCTTTGTGCAGAGTGACTTGGGAGTCTTTTAATCTGAAAGCTCCACTAACTATTCACTTTCCCTTTTCTTTCTGGCCTCTAGAGCCTCCTGGTATGGCACAAACAAAAAAGCAAAGCATTCTGCAAATGAAATCAGCGTGTTTACAAATTCTGGTTATTTAAATCTTCCCCTCATTTGGAGAGGAAAGCATCACCGATGGTTGCAATGGGCGTGCAGGGTTCTTTTCCTTGTGTTTTGGTTTTTGATACCCCGAGGCTCGGGATGTCCTGGTAATGGAGTGGAGAGGTCAGGAGAGCGGCGCCGAGAGCCTCCATCTAATTCACACCTTGGCACCAGCACGCTGGGGCTGACACGTCCAATTTGCGGTGGCACCGTGTGACAGGTGTCAGCAGCCGCACAGGAGCGCGCGGCTGCGGGGTGGGGAGAGAGGGATGATTGAACATTCTGCAAATGAGACACCCAGGGAAAGAAAAACACCGGCACACCCGCACACCGCACACAACAATTCCGCAGGAAATCTGCGCTAATTAACGCCTGCTGTTGCCTGATGCGTGGCACGGCCCCTCAAGGACTCCTTGCCATTCGAGACTTGAAAACATGTCAGGAGGCTCTTCTTTTCTCTTGCATGAAGAATATGATGACATTTTAGTGCTAAAAAAAGTTATGATAACTTTCTGAGTTTTCAGAGCAAGTTGTGAAACTTCCTAAAGTTCAGCATTACCAGCTGCATCCCTTCCCTTGCCATCTTGTGTCTTAACCAGGTCTCCTGGCCAGACACACCTGAAATCCGGCCTTCTCCTGGATACATGGCTGTGTCCTGTGCTTCCCTGTTGACCTGCAGAATGGGGTTTTTGCCTTCCAATGGCAAAAATGATCCTTTCAAATTTGCTGTTGGTACCATTGGCTGTGGAAGCATCATTGACTTTTGGGACTGGCTTCCCCAGATGACCAGCAGCCAAATGCCACAGGTGTTACCTCCTCCAGCCAGGGAGACAAAGGCTGCAGAAACTTGGGGCACTCTCCATGCCTGGTGCTGGGTTCAGCCCTCATTGGTGCGTCTGGGAATGTGTGCTGGGAGCCAGGACCATTTGGAGCTGAGAAGAATTTATGAGAGAAGAGCAGGGATGTTTCCATGGTTCTCCTAAAATTCTGGTGGTGGTGGGGAATAAGCAATTCCCAGGTACATGTTGATACAGCACAGCCCTGGCCTGGCTGCCCAGGGCTCTGGAGAGGCTTGGCTTGCATCTGGTGTGTCTGTGGCTGTGAGGGGCGCAGCCTGTGCCAGCCACCCCTAATGAACTTTGCATTACTGTCAGAGAGGAAGATTCCCAGACCTTAAAATTGCCTGGAACGTGAGAAATACAGCTTGATCCTAACTCTCCATCCTATGACCTTCCCATCCCGGCATCTGTCGTGGTGCAGCTCTTTGGCTTTGTGCTTCCCTGGGACTGAATTCTAGAATGGGTTAGCAGTGGGGGACTGCGATACTTGAAATTTGTCTGAAGTGGGAGGATCCCATCATTTGGGGAAACAGCTCTGTACAATGCTGCAAATCAACGGGTCACAGGCTTGTCCTGCTGAGAAAGTCAGTAGAGCCAAAACTGAATTTAAAGGAAGCCTTTATTATTGTTATTATTTTTATTATTATTATTCATGTCAGGGCTCCACTGGGAAAATCTTTATCTGCATTAAAACATACAGAAGAAGAGGAAAGAAGAAAAGGCCAAGAAGAGGGTGTACTACAAAGCATCCCTTTGAGCTCAGCTCCACGCCTCTGTAAAGTTCATTGCCAGACTCTTCGCAGGGAGAGATTTTGGGTTCAAGGTTGAGCTGGAGACATTTCCTGGCAGAATGTATATCCCCTGATCACACCTTTAGGAGATTATCCCATCATTAAATATTTGTAGGATAACAGGAGAAGCCTAATTTAGTTTTTGTTTCTTTTTCTCTGTGGTTTAATCACAGATGAAAGAGACTAATAGCACTACAGAGCTTTCTGGTGATCAAAGGCCAATCAATCCTCTTTGTGGAGTAATTAACTATTTGCTAAACTTGCAGAATTGATTTCCATTTAGGGCTAAGAGAGAGGGTTTTAAATGAAGACCGATTTACCAGGCATGAGGAGGGAATCTCAGCACTGATGCCAGGAGATACTCAGAGTGATGAATTGGAGCCTGCTAATTGGAGGATGAAAAATACAGCTGGAATCTGGCCCCGTTTGCTCCTACTTTGGTGGAAGACAGGAAAAGGGAAATCAGGCTGAGAACCTGACAGATGGCTTTGTGCAGCAGCAGCAGGAGAGCACAGTGTGCTTGGAGCAGCGTCCGACTGGCTGAGGAAACGGGGATGGAGCCAGCACGGGACTGGGCTGCAGTGAATCCATCATCCAGGTAGATGTTCTGTCAAGGAATGGTTCTGGCTGCTCAGGCACAGCTTTGGCCTGGTTGCAACTGCACTACTTCCCTCAATACAAAATCAGTCAGGCAGCTTTGTATGGCTGCAGCTTCAGTTTGCCCAGAAATTTTTAGCACCATGGATTAAATAATGGCTTTTTGAAAAGCTGAGGGACAGAACATCCTTTGGCACTCCAGAGTGGAGATATGGGGGCTGCTCTGTGTTCAGAAGTGCTGCAGCTTTGGAAGGATGATCAGGATGCTGGGCCTTACCTGGGAGTGTCCAGATGGGCAGCTCAGTTATCAGGTAGTCAGACTGTTTATGGATATGAGGCATCTCCTGCCAGCAGAGGAACTAAAAAGTTTGGAATTCATAATCCATGACAGTAAATGGGATGAAGAAATGCAGTAGCAGCTTGTAAACTGTGAGTGGCACAGGAAAAATGGTTGGGGAACAATTAGAAGAAGCAACTGAGGTATTCACCAAACAGAGAAAGTTAAACCAAAGACAAATTGGTCCCTCTTCTTAGAGCACAGAATTAACTCATGGAATTTATTGCACAGGATATTGTGGAGGACAGAGGAATAAATGAGTTCAAGATAGATGAAATTTGTGGGGAAGAGGTTCATTGGTGGGTACTGAACACAGGAGCTGGATGAAATACCAGCTGGGGAGTCCCTGAGCACCTGCCCATGTGCCCATGTTCTCTGGCCGTGGCTGGAGACAGGACCTGGCTTTCAGCTGGACCCAGTGTGGTGGTTCTCAGTCCCCAGCCTGTGGTGTTTGGAGCCCTGCATTGTCAGGGCATGGGACAGCAGCACTGGGAAGTCCCAGGCGGGTAACTTCTGGGCTTTGGGGCTTTTTGTACAGCTCTCAGAACCCCAGACCTTCCAGGGTCACCTCCTAGCTCTCAGAGTAAGTCCAAGCATTCCCGAGAAAATAACAAATTAGAGGAAACACTGTAAATCTGATCTTGCTCCATCCAGTTGGTGCACAGATCTGATGTTACTGTATCAAGGAGAAATTTGGCTCTCCTGTGTCAGAAGATCTGTAGGACCATGTGCAGCAGCAGCTGGGCGGGCGTTGTTGCAGTGCTGGTGTGGAGATGATTGTATTTGCTTGTCATAAATTGAATTCGCCTATTAGAGAGCTAGGACTTGATTTTTTTTCATTAACACACAAAGCTGGAAGGGAAAGTTTCTTCTGAGGTCCCTCCAGACCTCTTTAAGCAGGGGTATAATTATTCTCTGTTGAGAAAGAGCAAAAGGAATTCCAGCGCTGTTTAAACAATTAGGAGAGAGCTGTGCCTCGTGGCGCTGCCCCGGCCGGGGCGGCCTCGCTGCAGGGTAATTGCGTTAGGGACCCTGCTCTGCCTGCAAATCAATTCTGTTGGGCCAGCAGTGTGTGTGCTGGGAATCCACTCAGGCAATCCAGGAGTCCATTAGGCTGCGGGCCCTGCGCGTGACCTCCCCAGGATTGGGGTTGACACTTGAACGAAGGCGTTTGTCCAGTAAAGGACAGTGCTACCAGCAGACTCTTATCTCCCCTAAATTGGATTACTCAGATCTGCTTGTTCTCTTTAAAGATAGCCGCTTCAGGTTTTTTACCCCTCTCTCTCTTCCTGTCTGCCTGAGACAGTTACCTGTGATTGCTGTTAGCATCCCCTCCTCACTGCTGCCAGGCTGTTACTGTGTGATAGTGCCCTTGGGCTGGCCTGCATCTGGGACTCTGTTCTTCCAGCTCTTCTCCAGCAGCAGGCTCTTCACAGAACCCCAGTCTGCTCTGCCTTTGAAGGGCCCTGAAATCTCACCCAGACCCACCCCTGCCATGGCAGGGACACCTCACACCATCCCAGGGTGCTCCAAGCCCCCTCCAGCCTGGCCTGAGACACTTGCAGGGATCCAGGGGCAGCCACAGCTGCTCTGGGCACCTGTGCCAGGGCCTCAGCACTCTGTGAGTAAAGAAAATAATGGGTGATAACACAAGACTTACCTTGAAGTGCTCAACCCATAATGTATACAGAAAATCCCAGCAGTCTTGAACAGTTTTACGTGGGTAAACTTCCATTTTGTGTTTTTAACTCCAGGAACAGCTGTTAGTGATTAAACTCAAATATCTTCTGGCAGAGCAGGTTATCATCTTATTCTGTCTTCTAGTGCAGAAGATACTGTATGAGGACATGAAACAGAAATGTTTTCTTGCTTTTCTCCAAAAGTATGGAGGGGAAAATGGAAAATAAGGCTGAGGAAGAAATAACTAGTTTGAATGAGAATTTTTTGTGTGCATTTCTTAAGTTATGTCTGAGAAAAGGGAAGGAGGAGAGGGGCAGGAAAGGGGTTGGGGTGAGTGGTGTGTTAGTACATTTTGTCAGTAAGCAAAGATCCTTAACAGTGGTCTTGCAGTGGCCAGGGACCAGCAGGATGGGTGTATGGACACTGTGTAACTGGAGAGAACACCATAAACAATGGGAAAACCCGTTTGAGCAAGCATGTGGGGGAGCTCAGATGAGAATGCACTGGACATCGTGATTCAGTTGAACTTTTTTGGTGCTGACAAAGTGCTTCCAAATCAGTTTGAGAATATCTCTGTTTGGGAAAGATACACTGGGATAGGAAAAAAAAATCCAAGTCTTCTCTGTGTATGCAGAATCTCTGTTGCAGCTCCCATGGGAGCCAAAGTTCTTGCTTAGCATACAAAGGCTTAGGAGTTTTATAATGTTCAGACTCTTAATCTACAGAGCGTAATTTAATCCTCTTTTATCTGGCTGCACCACAAAGCCCCAGTCGTAAATAAATCCTATGGTGATGTGGATGCAGCTGCTGCTTCCTCACCTGCACCTGGTAAATATTTCTGCAAAAGAGATGAAATTAGGTGCTAAACCTGAAACACGAGGAGTGAGGTGTGCAGAGGGGAAGGCTGGAGGCGGCAGAGCTTAAACACAAGTGATGGCTCTGAGTGGCTGCTCAGCCGCCTGCCGATAGCAATGATTTTCTGTTTTCCTGAGACCTGCTGCTTGGCCCTCCGCTCCTCAGGGCTGTGCGAGATTGGGAAGGCACAGGAGTCCTCCAGACTGGCTTTACAAATGTTACCAGCTGGCAGATGGGGTCAAATGGAAGGTGAATTAATTTGTGCTGTGTAAAGCACGGCCCTTGTGTAGCGCCCATCCTGCCGTGTCCACCTTGGATGCCAGACCCCTGTGTTGTCACCTCCAGGTCGAGCAGTGGTGCTGACCTCTGTGGGAAAGGTCTATTTGCATATTGAAATGATCAACATGCTTGACTAGGGAATACTTTTTTCATCCTTTTTTTGGCACTATTGTCATGGCAATGGCAGTTTTCCATAGTGCTGAGATAGATGCAATTAGGATAACTCCACGGTTCCTAAAGTAACTCTTCCCAGCTACAGAGAAGAAACTTCCATCCAACAGGTAAATCTGATCTTGTAGTAAACTGGCTTTCTTGGATGAGGGTCATGGCTGAATTGGACTGGAAATCAGAGTCCAGACTGGAGCCAGCATTTAGGAGTGAACTGGAGGTGCTGGCCTAAAGAATGTGCAGCTGCATGTGTAAGTGGAAGTTTTCATGCCAGGAAACTGCTCCCAGATCTCTGCTACTGTACCTGGGCAGGTTTCTACTGAGCTCAGTAGAGCCCTGGAAACTGCTGAGGTAGCATATATTGCCTGGTGGGTTGGAGCTGGGCTCTGGGTGAGACTAAGTCCGATTATGTGTGAGATCACACACATCATCTTTGTTCCCTCCAAGTGCAAAGCCAGCTCACATAACTTCAGATTCACATCTCATCAAAGCTTCAGAAAGCAAATGTTAAAGAAAAAATAAGACATAAAAATGGCATTTTCTTTCAAAACTTCCAAAGAGGTTGTATCCATCATTGGGGAAGAAAGGGAACTTGGGGCGGGGAGAGGGAGATTCAAACAACAGGGCTGATGCATGAATATTTTGATGAGCACTTGATCTGCAGAAGCTTCTGTTGTGGGTGCATTAGATCAAGTCTTTGTCTGCTGTCCTTGGTTTACCTCAGTGTCCTTGCCTGGTTCTCCAGGCGTGGCCCACGGTGACCTGGCTCTGTGAGGAGGAGCTGCTCCTCCCCAGACAGTGATCCCCTCTGCCCGCGTGCCCTGCGGCCCTTCTAATGACATCCTCAGCACCAGCCAAAGATGAATAATAAAAACTGCTGCCATTGGTCCCAGAAGGGCCTTCCGAGGAGGTTTGTTTCAGAATAATGAGTATGGAAATTCTGCATCCATAATGAACTGCAAGCAGTCTTCCAACTCACTCGTGCCGAAAATTCACACTTGCCTTTCCCATAACTTGTCACTTTTCTTTTATTATTATTGTTCAATATGTAAACAAGGCCAAGAAACTCTTTGTTCCTTTGTGCCTCCTTACATTTGTCCATTAATCCCAGTCTCCCTCCCCTCCCCCCAACACAGGCAGGATTACACAAAGCAAAAGTCATTAATTTTTATCTCTGACTATCTGTGGGCTTTTTAATGTGGCCTGGCTTGCTTATGCACCAGCAATTACATGTCATAAGTGCTTGTAGATGCTGAAGCAGTATCGCGGGCTGATGAATCACTGCCTTCCCCTCTGATTAGTATGCGAGGGGCTGTGCTCTTCTTTGAGCAGCTGGCATGCCAATGAGGATCTGGCTCTGCTGGTCAAGGCATCTGGACATGAATTCAATATGGATTGCTTTAATTAAATGGCTAAGCACACAAGGAGCTGAGGAACAACTCCATCATTGAGTGAAACTTGAAAATAAAGTCGACGTGAGAGCGTAGGTAGTAGGAATTGTTTAAACACCTGTTGGCTCTCTGCTGAACCTGTGGGCTCCTGTTTCCTTAATGAAGTTCCTGCAAGTGGCTAAAAATTCTTCCTGATTTGGTCCTCAGATAAATCTCATTTCTAAAATTAGGTTTATCCTCAAAAGTTTAGGAATAGGTGAACTTGGTTCCATTTCTCTGCTCTTTATAGGAATTGTTATTCTTTTTTAAAAGTAAGATTATTGCAATTTGTAGAAGCAGCTGTTTTAAGGAGGGATCGGGCAGCTGTATGTGGTGCCAGTGGGATGTGGAAAGTAGCAAAACATTTCTGAATATGCCAGGGTGGAGCAGTAAGGGATGAGAGAGAAAAGCACTGCAAAAGACTTCCTGTGCCCACCTCGAAAGTCTGAATTAGACCAATTGAAATAAATGCTGAGGGTATATTTCCTCCAGCTCAGTATCAGTCTTTACAAAATGGAACCGTGAAGCCCGTTTGTTGCTTTTAGATTTTTCTGGTCGGTTATAGCCTTGATTTCTGCTTCTACAACTTCCTGCATTGGACATTGAAGCATTGAGTCACACTGAAGGATTCCAAGTTTATTTAAACAGTTGAGTTTATCGACTAAAGAGTTATCAATAAAAATGAGGCCTTTCAATGTATGAAGTTAGATTCCCAGACTGCTTCCAGACCAGCCCTTACCTCTGTGCTCCTGCCAGCCCTGTCATATTGACTCATGCAAAA
The DNA here is from genome assembly GCA_039654755.1 of Calcarius lapponicus. Lineage (NCBI taxonomy): Eukaryota > Metazoa > Chordata > Aves > Passeriformes > Fringillidae > Calcarius > Calcarius lapponicus. The sequence continues at coordinate 540,812 of CM077474.1, read as the reverse complement.
TATGATATTTACCTTAGATCACCAGAATCCCTTTGTTGTTTGAAAAGCTCCTACGAACTGAACGTGGAGCTGTGGCTGTGCAGATGTACAGGTGCACTCCAAAGGCCCTTTGTGCCCACGTTCCTTGCCAGCTGCTGCCATCCTCTCTCCTGCCTGGCTGCCCGTGCATGGATAGGGAACCTCTGGGTGGGAAGGGTGTAGGATTCTCTGGGCTTCTCAAGCACAGACAGACTTCACAGGTAGAGGTGTGTGCAGAGAAAAAGGAAACAGCAAGTGAATGGTGAGGGATTGGTCCTTGACGCCTTGTGGTTGGGAAATTGTGAGGTTTGGCCCAAGCCCACCTCTGGCATTTTCACCTGTTTAATGATTTCAGGCACTTTGTAGCTGTTCTGGTCCTCAGGAGGGAAGGTGGGTGTGGCTGCTGTGATGGCTTGATGGACAGCAGAAGGTTGCTTTTCTTCCCTTCCACATGCAGTTTATCATTCTTAGCAGGTCATTATTGTTCACTGTGTTTTGGGGAGCAGGACAATGCTGTTGTTTCATCAGTGACAGAGATTAAATGAATCCTCCTCTCCTCCCACATCTGCTAAAATCTGGGCCCTCTGTGCCCTCCATGCTGGGGACTCACATGGGTGACTCCAAAGCCACCTCCTCACCCATGGCAAGCCTCACTGCATCCTCATTCTGCAAATTAAATTAAAACAGAATCTGGATTAAGGGTATTTTCCCCCATGTTTTATATTTTAAGAGACTTTCTCATGTCTGTTGTATGATGCACATGCTTCATAAACCAAAGAGATTCATCCTGTCCTTCATCTAAATGAGGGACAAGTGGATGATGAGCTCCCCAGCGGTATCACAATTTTCTGTGCTATCAGGAAGAGGTGTAAATCTGTTAAAATTAAAATAAAAACACACCAATAACATGGCAACAGGGATATCTTCTTGATAATCTTGGGTATTCATTGTGACTAAATAGATGTTGCACAATTTCCCACTTGCTAGTTGTTTGGGATTTTAATGTAAATTACAAACTACATGATTGCAGTTCATTGCTGCAGCAGCTATTTCTTAAGCTTTATCTTTACCACAATTGGTTTTGTGTTGATGGGGTCTCCAGTGATTCCCTTCCTTTCCCTATTCCTTTTTTTGCCGTGGCTCCTTGAGGTCACATCCTAAAGAAGTTCATTGCCCTCTGCATGATGCCACTCACGTACAGAAAACATCCTTTGGCTTCTAAAGGCAGACTTTGTATCCAAGCAAAATTTAGTTTATCATCTCAGTAGCTTTGCTCGTCTCTGATGCGCGTGTAGACCTGAGTGTACCCCCTCGTTTTCCCCTGCCCCCAGAAGTGCCCTCTCCACCTTTGTTGTGGGTCCCTCCTCCCGCGCTGCGCCCGTGCGGCCCGCGCCGAGCGGCTGCTCCAGCGCACAGGATGCTGCGCTCAGCGCAGCCCAGTTCGCTCTCATCATTTTAATAGTGGACCGAAGGTATGTTGCCATGTGAACAAGTCATCATGTCGCCATGGCAACCGGCTGGATTGCAGCACCGCTCGCAGGACTGGACTTTTTTTCCCCTTCCCTCCCCCCCTTTTTTCCTACTCCGGTGCTTTTCCTATTGTTAAGTCTGCTGAAGGGCTCACAATGGGAGGATTCAGGCTGCTTTGGGAAGCAGCTTTTCATTTAAACCTGGAAGTTGTTGTATAAACAGCAAGGCCAGCGTGCCACGGGATTCGCTTTCAAGGCAGACTTGAGGAGGGCTTTGAAGCAGGACCCCGGTGTGTTCTGCAGCTTGATCAGGACTGAGACAATTACACGTCTTGGCACCTTTCAGACTCCTCTCCACACTCCCCTCTGCTGCCCGCAGTGGGGTCCCAGACGCTCAGCTGTGGATTGGGTGACCCCCGGACAGCCCTTTGCTGCTGCTGTGAGCCTTTTTTGCTTTTGGAGATATCAGTAGGCCAAAATTAGACACACTGAGAGGTTTCGTTTTATTTAGGGGGGTTTTTTCCACCTTTTCCATTCCACGTCACATAGGCAGCTTCCAACACCAAGCAGTGGGGGCAGAGGAGCAACATGAAAAGATAAATGATTCAGGCACTCAGACACGAGAGCAGCGAGAGCCTGGCGTGTGCATCCCTACGCGCAGGAGCGCTGACGGAATACGCAGGACTCTGCAGAAGGCTGAGGAAAAAACATGCAAATAAAATACAGCTATTCAGCCTGAACTGTGAAAGGTTATTTATACATTAAATTCCAGTAATTCAACTTTTTTTTTCCTCCCCTGGAACTACATGAGAACTTAGAGGCTGCGATGGTGGGGATCATTCCCAGCCCCTTCCCAGGTATGGACTGTTCTATCCACAGTCCTGGTGTGGCATAAAGAGCTCTTAGGAAAAGGGCGTCTCCTGTAGAATTTCCAGGGCTCAAGTAGCAGCATGTGGGATGGCAGCACGTTCTGATCCACTGCAAGTACAACTGGGTAACCTCAAGGGACCCCTCAGCCTACCTGGATCCAGTTCTAGCATGGCCCTCCTGTGTGATTCTCTCCCGTGGCAGCAGATTAGTAAGACCAGAAATGAAGCAGGAGAAGGAACAACCCCAGATATGGTTGAAGAGTCATTGGGCCAGGAGCTGCTGCTGGTGGCTGGTCTTCACCAAATCATAAAGATTGGAAGGGAAAAATATTCTGTTACTGTCCAATCTGTCTCGATGTGCTGATGCAAACTGGAGATCAGATCCGAACACACAGGGCAGTTTTGCTCTGGGTGAAGAACAGGGAGAGGCAGGTGAAGGTGCTGTTTGGATGGTGCTTGGGATAGTGAACAAATGCAGCAATGTGCAGCTTTGGACACAGGACAGGTGTGCTCATGACCGGTGCTGGCCTGCAGCACATCAGCACCAGCAGCAGGAGGATCATGGTGCCATCCTACTGTGTTTGTGTGTCACCAAATCCCAGAGTGGTGGGGCGGGAAGGGACCTTAAACTTCATCCCACTCCACCCCGTGCCAGGGCAGGGACACCTTCCACAATCCCAGGGTGCTCCAAGCCTCGTCCAGCCTGGCCTTGGACACGTGCAGGGATCGAGGGGCAGCCTCTGGGCACCCTGTGCCAGGCCTCAGCATTCTCCCAGTGAGGAATTTCCTCCTCTCAGCCGTGCCTGCCCGCGGGGCTGCAGTGTTGGTGGTGCTGACAGCCAGGCTGGCACACAGAGCCCGCCCCGCTGGCTCGGGCAGCAACCCTGCCCCTCAGCACTCACACTCATTTAGGCAGGCAATTGGTGAGGTGAATCGCCCTCCGTAGGCAGCAGGGATCATCTCTTCTTTGTGCATAAAATTACAGCAAACAAGCCTCAAATAACACAGGACACTTTCATAATTGATTTATGCGAGGACTCTGAAAGTTCTATTACCTTTTGTTTAGCTCAGGGGGCCTGACTCTGTGCAATCCATTGCTGAAACTAATTACAAGATATAATTAAACTGTGACACGAAGATATTATACCGTTAGTTTACTAATGACACCGCGAAGCTGTACCACCAGCGCAGGACAGTGATTATGCTTCATTCATTATTTATCCCTTTGCTAAATGAGACGCTGACATTTTCAAAAATTACTTTGAGGTTTCTTAATTGTCAGCAGCAGGATGGACTAGAAGGAGCTCTCCTTCCTCTCAGTTACTTATCTGAACCTCAGATGTATTATTAGCAAAAAAAAAAACAAAACAAAACAATACCTCCCCTCCCCCTCTGGGACTCTCTGGGCCTTGCTGGGCTGATCCGGGGCCGTGGCTGCTGGCAGGTGATGGACTGAGTCTGCAGGGGAAGGGTCTCCTCTGGCACTTCCTGCCCCAGCCTGGCTAACCTGGGCTGCTTTTTGGGGTAATGTTGAGTTTTAAGTGGTTCTGTGCCAGCTGGAGGAGTCAGTCCCACTGCTTCCCCTGCGCATCTTCTTGCATCTTTGTTGCTCTAATAATTTTTTGGACTTTATCGATCAGTAAAGGCATTTTCCATTAGTACTACTAAAATAGAATTATTTACCTTAAAAAAACCTTGTTAGAAGTGCTGTAATTGGCATAAAGCGGAACAGGCACTGCCATATTCTCAGAAAAAGAGATGCATTTTCTGACTTCCTCATGAGAAGTTCTGTTTTTTTGTCCATAAAGGCTTCTCTCCTTCTCCCTCTGTGCCTCCCCACCCTCTGTATTTCTTGAGTCTGGAGGACCTAAAAGCACATCTGGCACTAACCTCTGGGTCACCTTCCCACCACGCAGCCTGTTTTCCTCAGGGCGCCACTGGACAGCTTAAGCTGGGGTTTAATTTCTTCTGAGTGTAATGGCATCCGGCATCTATAATTACACTGTTTTCTGTGCTATGCTGATTAAATACGGTTTACCCAGAGAACCAAATGATGAATATTTGAGCAGAGTGTGTAGAACCAATAGCTGGTAAACAGTCATAATAAATAAATTTGAAAGAGGAGAAGGAAGAGGGGCTCATGAGTTATGGGACAGTAGCAGGTGTGAGAAAAAAGAAAGTGAAATTAACACTAAAGGCAGAAGACTCTTTCTAGTGCTTCATCTAAAGAGAAGGACAAAAGGCCCAGCTTTAATGGCTGCCCACTGCCAGAGGGCTGGGATGGATGGGATACTGGGAATAAGGAATTGTTCCCTGTGAGGGTGGGCAGGGCTGGATCCCTGGCAGTGCCCAAGGCCAGGCTGGACACTGAGGCTGGAGCAGCCTGGGACAGTGTAAGGTGTCCCTGCCATGGCAGAGGTGGACTTCAGGGTCCCTTCCAATTCCAAGCCAGTCTGGGACTCTGTGAAGTCACAGGCTTGAATTTCTTTCACTGTCTTCCAAAGAAGAAGGATTATTTTCCTTCCTTTTGCTCCCTCTGAATTAGATTAGGAGTTGCTCTGATTTGTTCAGGTCTGAGGGTGATTAACTCCCATTTGTTGCATGTTTTAACCTCAGAAAGTGCAACAGGCCATGAAAGGTGAGGGCTGTGTCTTCTTCAGACATCCACCTACACTGGGTTCCCAGCTCTCCTCAAAACCAAGAGTGGCTGCAGCCAGGAAGGAAGGAAGGGTGTGCAGTGTCAGCAGCATTCTGGCATATTTGTAGATTCTACACCTGCCCTTGGTCTCTGTTAGTAGAAAGTGTAAGAGTGAGATGGTGGGGTCACAGTTCAGCTCTTGGCTTTTTCCAACCTGGAATCAAACAGCAACTCAGAAATGGGTGAGTTGGAAGGAAACTGTTTCCTGGAGCCTTATTTACCCAATAAGCACTAATTGTTTAATGACCTCAAAGTGTGCTCCAGAGAAACCACGCGATTGCATTTGCTTAGACACTGGTATGAAAGGGATTTAGAAGACATTAGGTAAGTACCTAGTGCTTCGTGGGCTCCAGAAACCCCAGAAGGTGTCAAGCTGATCTTTTCCTAAAGTGGCGTTTCAAGCAGAATGTTTCCATCCTGGCTCCAGGGGAGCAGTAAGTGCCAGCTTGCTCTGGAACCCTCAGAGCTGTAGGAACTGCTGGCAGCCTGATCCTCTGGCTGGTGACCTTGTCAGGTGGGATTTAGGCTGTTCTGGTGGGCGCCAAGAGCTGGGGCAGGGACACCAGGACTGCCAGCTGCAGTTTGGGAGTCCTTGGCGCCAGCTGGGGTTTGTCCCTCTGCAGAAGTTACTTGCGGGAGTAACCAAGAGGGGCTTGGAGAGTTTGTTTAAATCCAGAGTGTGGAGCCCTTCAGAGCCAGAACCTTTCCTGTGAGGTCATTTCCATTCAGTGCCTCTGAATTTCTCTTGGGTTTTGTGCCATTGTAGGAATAAGGTGCTTTAGCATTCTTCCTTGCCCTCTCCTCCCTCTCCATCCCCCCAGCGGACTGCAAGGCTCTAAATATAGGTCACTGCAGGCAATTAGGGAAGAGCTGCTGGTTTTGAAAGACTGAACAGACAGGAAGCCCAGTTTCCAAATGAGTTATCAGGTGAGATGGTGTTTGGCCTCAGCCAGAGTGATTGACAGGGGGTCTGCATGTTCACAGATACATTATTTAAACATGGGGAGATATAAGAGATCTTCTGCACTAATTACTTCGAAGGCTGTATTAATCACAAGACACTTTAATACTCAATCAATACTTGCATTTGTCAATGACCTTGTAAATCTCCTCACTTCTCTGCTGTATGGCAAAAGTGTCATTTGACATCTTCAGGGGCTGGTTTTGTTCAGCTGTTGCTCAGTAAAATATATGTTTTGCAAAGTCTTAGTTCCAGTGTTTAAAGTTCAGTTTCAGAAGTGGAAATAGAAGAGGATAGATGTTAAAGCAGCTGTGTAGTTCTGTTTCAACCACTGGGCCATCATTTTTGATGTGAACTGGGCTCACACCTGCTGAAGGGAACATTTCATGGGGCATCCATGGATTCTAGCTTCACCTGAAGACTGGGCAATGGTGACTTGGTGGCAGAACAATTAGGTCTTTGCCATACTATGTGTTATAATTGGATGTGTGTATTAATGGGAAGGTACTGGATTGCTGACCCTAATATCTTTTAGATGTCAGGGGACATGAAATTTGGTAATTTCATCAGAGTAAGGGAAGAAAGTAAAATAACGTCTTCAAATTCAGACAAGATTGCACTGCAGCCCAGATATTCAAAGTGGAAACGAGCCATGATGTTGGTTTTCTATAAGGCATTGAACTGGAAGAGGGAAACAGAGAGGAAAAAAGCCCTGTGCACTATTAACTCCTGGCTAGTTGGAGCTGTTTACCTTTTCTAGAGTTTTTTCCAGCTGTTATCCTATCGTTTGAGCAGATATTTCTCATAGTCCCAAAGAAATTGTACAACTAATAATATTCTACCTGCCTGCGTTTGGGATTTTTTTAAGCAAGCCCTGTGGGTGGTTTGCTCAGTTGCTTAAATGTGGCAGCCAGAAAGCAAAGCCTGGTCCTGGGCTCACTGAGGCTGGAAGGCACCTCTGGCTGCTGCTGTCCCGTCCAGCCTGAACATCCGTGTCTGCCCAGAGCTGGGCCAGTGCTCCCGGCCAGCCTCAGCAGGGCTGGGCAGAGCAGGCAGGTGGGATCAGCTCCTGCAGCCACTGCCCGTGTCCCCTCAGCACATCCCCGGCGCTCCTGCCAGAGCCAGCCCAGAGCGCCCTGCGTGCGCTGCTGCCCGGCTCTGCCCCACGGGGCGCCCTGCACCCTGGCTAATCCCAGTGCCCTGGCAGCATTCTCCTGGGGGCCCTGCACCCTGGCTCTGGCAATCCCAGTGCCCTGGCAGCATTCTCCTGGGGCGCCCTGCACCCTGGCTCCAGCAATCCCAGTGCCCCTGGCAGCATTCTCCTGGGGTGCCCTGCACCCTGGCTCCAGCAATCCCAGTGCCCCTGGCAGCATTCTCCTGGGGCGCCCTGGCTCTGGCAATCCCAGTGCCCTGGCAGCATTCTCCTGGGGGCCCTGCACCCTGGCTCTGGCAATCCCAGTGCCCTGGCAGCATTCTCCAGCATTGCACCCTGGCTCTGGCAATCCCAGTGCCCTGGCAGCATTCTCCTGGGGCACCCTGCACCCTGGCTCCAGCAATCCCAGTGCCCTGGCAGCATTCTCCTGGGGTGCCCTGCACCCTGGCTCCAGCAATCCCAGTGCCCTGGCAGCATTCTCCTGGGGCGCCCTGCACCCTGGCTCTGGCAATCCCAGTGCCCTGGCAGCATTCTCCTGGGGCGCCCTGCACCCTGGCTCCAGCAATCCCAGTGCCCTGGCAGCATTCTCCTGGGGCACCCTGGCTCTGGCAATCCCAGTGCCCTGGCAGCATTCTCCTGCCCATTCCATGCGTTTTTTTCCCCGGTATTCTTGTTGGTAATTGTTACAGCATTCCTGCTTTGCACTCTGGCCTTGGTATCAGATGTACACATCAAGGTTTGCAAATATTTACAGCATTTTGTTAGTCGTTGCACGTGACCCTTTTCTTTATAAGGAAAAAGGTTTTATCTTTAAAAATCCCTTTTTTGGGTCAGTACTTCATTTCCCCATCCCTGGCACAGGAGTTTGGGCTGGCACACGAACTCATTTTCCCATGTTCTCCACTGTTGCATACATTATATCCTTCAGAGAAATTTCATCTCTGTGCTCCTTTCTGTGGAATCCTCCTGCAGAAATCTCATTGGCAGCATACAAAAATTGCCTTTTCCCATTCCAACTGCCCCTGCCTTAGTCACTGCTGTCAGATCTGAAGCTGCTCAGCTGCAGAGGGAGGGGAGTTTAGTGCTTTCCCTCTGCTCTCAGGCCATTTTTCCTATGCTTCTTTTTTATTCTTTTATTTTATTTGTGGTCCCTGTCATTCTGTCGGGGCAAAGGGGTAAAGAGATTTGACACTAAGTGCGGGGAAATGCTGTATCTGGAATCTATCTTCCAGACGGCAAAAGAATAAAAATTCATGGCAGGACAGCGGCTGCTGCCACGTTCCCTAAGACATATTGCAGGTAGCGTTATTTATTGTGGCACGGAGTTCATGGAAGTGCTACCTCAAAGCACCCGGAGAGATCCTAAAAAGCCCATCTCCCATCAGGTGCAGCAGATTTACGGCGCTGAGCGCGGCGGGGTCAGAGCGCGGCGCGGGAGCCGGGGCTGCTCCGGGCGGGGAGAGCGGTGCCCGAGCCCTGCGGGGACACTGCGGGGACACTGGGGGGGACACTGGGAGGGACACTGGGAGGGACACTGCCCGAACTGTGCGGGGACACTGTGCGGGGACATTGCCCGGGAGCCGGGGCTGCGGGACGGCACAGCGGGCTCGGGGGCACAGCGGGCTCGGGGGCACGGACGGGCTTTGGGGCACAGCGGGCTCGGGGGCACGGCGGGCTCGGGGGCACGGCCGGGCTCGGGGGCACAGCGGGCTCGGGGGCACAGCGGGCTCGGGGGCACAGCGGGCTCGGGGGCACGGCCGGGCTCCGGGGCACAGCGGGCTCGGGGGCACAGCGGGCTCGGGGGCACGGCGGGGCTCGGGGGCACGGCGGGGCTCGGGGGCACGGCCGGGCTCGGGGGCACACCGGGCTCGGGGGCACAGCGGGCTCGGGGGCACGGCAGGGCAGCCCCAGAAGGGCCGGGCCGGGCCCACAGCGCGGCTTCCACCACGGATTCTGGGGCAATGAGAAGGATCCTGGCCGTGTGGGCTCCAGGAGGGAGGCGCGGAGCGTTTATTCACTTGGGGTTCTCAGAAACCTGCAGGGTGGTAAACCAGAAATGTCGGAAACCTCAGAGGTCATTAAAGACCTCTCAAACTATACAAATATAGTAGCAAAACCTCGTTAATTCTTGCAGGCCTTCTGGACATTGGTTCCCCCTTCCTCTCCTCTGGAGTCCCTATTTTCTCACAATTTTTGACAGTTAAAGACAAACTCGCATCTTTCAGCTTTCAGAATTCCAACACAGTGACCACAATAAATGTGAGAGCAGTTGGGAGCAACAAATATTCAGTTCATAAACACACATAAAATTAGATTATGTTAGCTAAGCTAATAGCAACTCTCTTCTCCGAGTGGTTGTCCTAACCCTGCCTCTGCTTCTTGCGGAACTCCTAAATATTCTGATTTCTGAAGACAGAGGAACTTGTTAGCAGTGACACAGGATCCTGTATCTTGTTATTAGAGGTTTGTGGGGCCTCCTTTGGTGATGGTACAAGCCAAGCAGTTTTCCATGTTTTTTTCAGCAGTTTCCCAGGATTCATCTCATGGCCTTCACCTGTGCCACTGCCTTGCCTGCCATTTGCTGCTGTTGGGTTGAAATCATGGACTCATGCAATGGTTTGGGTTGGAAGGGACCTTAAAGCTCATCCTGTTCCACCCCCTGCCCTTTCCCTATCCCTGGTTGCTCCAGGCCCTGCCCAACCTGGCCTTGCACAATTCCAGGAAGGGGGAGGCCACAGCCTTTCTGGGTTGTTCCCTTTCAAGCTCCAGAGCCAAAATTCATCACCTGACTGCAGTGGAGGTGTGGGAAGCACCGATGGCCATGCTCAGAGTGACCTCTGGGGCCACTGCAGCCCTGCCTGCTGCCAAGGGCATCCCTGCTGCTGGAGCAGGGATGTTGAGGGGCTTGTTTCCATAGCTGGCTTTGCTGCTGCTGCTGGAGCAGGGATGTCAGTGTTTCCACGGCCAGCTTTTCCTCTGGCCAGCTGGAGGTTATCAGGGCCAGAGCTGCTCCCCAGCCTCATAAACCTCGTGCACTATTCGGAGTCATGACTCTCCCCCTGAGCCGCCGGTGCTGTTCCCTGGGACAGCTAATCCCTCAGCGTGCCTGCTGGAAGCTGCTGTATTGATTTCTGCCTCTCTCTAAACCTCAGTTGTGTTCAATGCTTGTCAGACATCTGAAGGAATATCCAGTGGGCTCCAGGGGCAGCCAGGGAGTGGGGCACAGGCAGCGGGGCCAGGGATGTTTGCATCAGCTTGGAGACGTGCCAATAGGAAGGGGGCAGTGGGACCCTGAGCCCCAGTAAAGCTCTCGGACAAGATTTAAACTAGCTCAACACTGTTGGCTCATTCTCTAATCATTGATAAGTAGCTTTTTATGTGTTGGGCTCAGGGGATCTGATGGTCCTCTGAGGCAGGTTTAGGGCAGTGGATGCCCTTTGCAAGCTGTGCCCAGATGCACATGCAAGGGAGCCACTGCTGGGGACTTTTCTTCATTTTACTCCCTGTCAGTCACAAGAAAGCTCTGAATTCCAGGCCCCTGTTGGCAGGACGTGCATGGCTCTCTGGAAGCACATTTGGGCTGGATCTGTTGGATTTCCAGTCTTTGGGATCCGTCATGGTGCCCAGTGTCACCCTCTGGCACGCCCCTTATTCCCAGACTGACAGGGCTCCAAAGAGCTCCTTTATGTGCAGGGAGCAGTGGATGATTAGGGAGGCTATGTGGACACTGGAATTGAAGCTTAGAGCCAGGATGAGAAGACTGAAAGAGGCAAAAAGAAGGATTTAGCATATTTTTAATTAAAATAACAAGCTGGGACCTGTTACTACATAGATTCCTTTGTATCCAGAGTTCCTCTCCCTCTTTTCATCTTTGACTTTTCAGATTAGGCACTCTCAGAGCAGGGATCACACTTTCCTCTGATCTGGAAAATGCCTGGCATGCTTTGAGGGCTGGCATTGTCTATGCAATAATGAAATAACCACAGTTTTGGTCTCATTGCTGTCTAACTCCTATCTGCCATCGTCATGAGATAGGGCTTGAAATAATTGCACCTACACTTACATTATACTTTTGGTTGTTCACAAATTAATTCTCATACCACTCTGAGATCAGAACCGGTACAGCTGCTCTGTGAATTTGGGATGAACACACAGAGATGTAGCTTTTTCTCCCCAAAAGTGGTGGTGCCTGCTGGTTCACGGTGAGCTGCATAAACACAAAACTGATCCCCGTCTGAGCATTTTATAGTAAGTGGGGCATTAGGAAAAGTGGCTGATCTGTCATGTTCTTTATTTATGTTAAATTAAAAATTAGTAGATTAAGCCAGATTTTGCTCTATTAAACACAGATAGGCTGGTTAAAAGCAACCCTATCAATCAAAAAGGTGATTGTATCACATGATTTAAAATTTGTTCCAACAGTGGCACAACGCAGAAAAGATCACAACCCAGATCTAAATAAAGCTTGACCCTCCATCCATGTAATTTAGCATAAAACCCTGAAAAGAAGCAAAGCAAACTGAAGTAATTGCAAAATACAAATTTTAATAGACCTAATCCCCGGGAGGATCTCTGCCAGGGGAGTTGAATTTGGATTTGTTTGTACAGATGAGTCTGAATGGCACTTGAGTGCTGGTATAGAGCTGCTCCCAGGCTGTGCTGGGAGAGGTGGTCCTGGTGCAAACCAGGAACAGGAGATGTGCTGGTGGAGCCTGGAGGTTTCCTGAGGAATAACCTTCTGCTTCCTGCTTTCCCCTCTCTCACAGTCCCCATTCCCATGGTCTGTGTGCTGCTGGCTTTGCTCAGCATCACTCACTGCTTTGGGCACAACTGCTGTCCATGGCGTCCTTCTGCTCCTGTGGCTTCCAGCCTCAGCAGGCCACGGGAGAGGAGGAGGCAGAAGTCTGTCACTCAGACCTCTGCCATTAATTTCAATTTCCCCCTGTTCGTTACATATCTACACGAGGTAAATCCTGAGTTGTTCTGGATATTGCATTCTTTGTTGGTGGTGGCACTTTCCTGCCTTGATTCCATCTTTCTGGAGCTGCAACCCGGGGCCCATCAGGCCTCATGTTCCCTCCTTGTGTTTTCAATTTCCCAAATCCAGCCTTGTTTGTTGGTGCCACTCTACAAAATGCACTGTGTCTGTTTATAGCCTCATACTGGCCTTAGGATTTTACCTTTTCACAAATTCACCAAGCTGGGGATCCAAACACCTTCCCTGTCTCTGGCTGGTGGATGCTCAGCTAAGCAAGGTTCAGCAAACATAACTTTGGTTTTCATATCATATTGCTTTCCTTAAAATACTTGCAACTGCTTACAAACTTATTAATCAATGTTCATGTTCCTTGGGCACAATTCACAGGGACCTTGCTGCCCAGCTGTGCACCCTGCATCTGTGTGAGACCACCAATATTTGATTCTGATCACACCTCTCCTCTGCATCACGTTCCATTGCAGACTACTTGGTCAGACTGTCCTGCGTTTTCTTTTCTGAAGCTTTCAGACATGACTAGTTTTGCCACTTAAGTATTTTCATCCCTCTGATTAGAGGTTTTGTTCTGTTTTAGTATTTGTCAAGCACTAATGGTCACTGGGTGTTGCTTTTAATTGTAACATCTGCTCCAGCTGTAGAGGAGTAGAAATAGTCTCAGCTGCGTGCATAGGTCAAAGACTTGGCCACTTTTTCTCTAAACTGAGTCCAGGCAACTTATTTCTCCAAAGCTGCTGGTCTAAGCCAGCACTTTTATTGTGGAGATGAAAGGTGAGTGCCAGGTTGTGGGGCTGCCGAGCCTCTCCATCTCCTTTCCCCATTAGCAACTGGGAGCGGAGCGGGCAGGTGGAGCAGGCTGAGCGTGCCTTTGCAACACCACCTAAAATCACGTTTGATTTGCTCCCTTTGATGGCATGTTCACAGTTATCTTGCCACGACTCTGATCTTCTCCAGCTGCATGGCCCTTTAAATCCCCCATTTCAAATAGGAAGGAGAAAGCGATTTGGTGGAGCCCTTCCCATCCTTCGGATCCGCGCTCTTATTAAGGCTCATATCTATTACTTTCTTCCTTTCTGAAGGAGTCAGCTTGATTCAGTACTTTTGGGACTTGGTGACATTAATGTATCTGTTTTATGTAACACGGAGTCATTATTAACAGAATCCTAGATCATAAAAAAAGGGCTAACGAGAGACAAGGAGGGTTTTTCCCCTTGAAGCTCGTAGCAGCGGTGCCGCGGAGAGGCCGGGGTCAGGGAGCCGCCGCCTGATTGGGCGCGCGGCCGCCGCAGTGGCATTTCTGCAGTTTCATCAGAAAGTCTAAATAATCCATGTGAAAGCCCAGGGTTATTTACAGGAGACAGACGCGTGCTGCCGGAGCCGCGAGGCGCCGGAGCATCGCCTTGGCTCTGGTGTTTGTGCCGGGACGCCGCTCCTGCTGCTCCTGCCGGGCCTCGCTGCTGGGCAGGAGCTGCAGCCACGGACACAGGAGTCAAAGAGTGTTCAAAGAAGAGACCAAGAAATGACCTGAGGAGGGGAAAGTGGCAGGGACCCAGGGGCTGCTTAGTGCTGCTCTGGGAAGGAGTAAGGGTGGGAACTTACCACTGATGTGGGCAGGGCAGGGCAGGGCTGCTGCTCCCCTCTGGCACCCCAACGCTCTCCCAACATGGAGCTGTTCCCTGACAAGAACTTGTCATTTTCTGTGTTTGAGCACAGGCTGCCCCTAAGCCAGGAGAAGAAACTGGAGCTGAGCTTGTGGGTCTCAGAGGGCTCTGACCCAGAGAACCTGCAGTGAGAAGGGACTGAAGTAGCCGTGGAGGCTTTGGTAGTCTCCTCATCCTGGAATCACAGAATCCCAGACTGGTTTGGGTGGGAAGGGCTCATCTCGTTCCACCCCTGCCATGGGCAGGGACACCTTCCATTAGCTCCCAGCCCCATCCAGCCTGGCCTTCGACACTTCTAGGGATGGGCCAGCCACAGCTTCTCTAGGCAAATGTCCTTTGGGATTGTCCAGTACCTCAGAAGGCTGGTGGGAAGCAAGCAAGCTGTGCCAGAGAGATTACCAGCCAATCCATTTGTTCAGGATGAGAATTTAATAATTTTTTCTACCTTCAAGTTTTAAACTTATTTACAGGGATCTGGAATGCCTCCTTTGCTGTTTATATTGCTGTTTTAATATTTTTCCTTTTCTTAGTAAATGGTTGTGTTTTATATAAATTGACACATGAGTATTTGGGGAGGGGGAAGACTGCGGATGTTTCCTTTAAGGTTTTATTAAAGAATCACACACTCTTATAAAATGGCATAAAAGAAACAGTAACTACACCATGCACAGCATGAGCAGCTCCTTTCCAGCCATTTCAGGAACACGTTGGGTGATCATTGGAACGTGGTTCATGTCTTTGGCACGTGACAGCACAGCCCGAGGCACAGCCCTGTCTCCTGAGCCTGCACAGCCACATGCCCGGGGATCCAGCAAGGATGTCTGGGGTTTTTCAGAGCATACCATGACCCCAACCTAGAGGTCAAACTGGTGAAATCCTGAGGCACTCCCGTCTTGGAAGTCTGCAGACTCTGAGAGCCACTCAGAGAGCTGATGCTCTCAGGTGAGGTGCTGAGCTGGTTTCTAGGTTAGGAACTCCAAACCCAGGTCCATCCTGCTCTCTTGATTTAGAATTCATTTTATTATTAATTTTAAATAGTAATTAAAACAAACCTCTCAGATACTTCTTAAGTTACATGACAGTTCCACCAAAGGTTTGACAGACAAACTCTTGACTATTGTTCTCTTCTGCACACGTAAGAATTCTCTTTTATATCTGTTTTCTTCATTCTGTTCCTGAAAGGAGAACAGTCATGAGCACAGGAGCTCCTTCTCATCTGGGGGAACTGGAATCAGGACACATGTTGTCAGGAAACCACCTCTCTTGCTGGTTCATGACATTTTGCATCTGGCTGAGATCTTAGAGGAGCCTGGGCTTCCTCTCTTCCCTCTCAGCAGTTCTCCTTGCGAGGGATGGTGTAAGGAATTAATCTGCTGTAATTCTGCTCTTCGCAGAAACCAGATTTATGACAAAGGAAGGACAAGCCTGCAGCTGAGCTTGCCATGGGGACCACTCCCAGATGGTGTTTGGCTTTGGAGCTCCATGGCCAGGCTGGCACGTGCGCTGGGGGCCCTGAGGTGCCACAGAGCTGGGTGGGGGTACATGCAGGGTTAGAGGGGATGGGAAATAAAACCCCTGTCATGGCTATGAGCTGCGCTCCCTAAAGTGCAGGTTTGACACAAATATGTATAGAGTATTAAAACTGATGCAGTTTCTATTTTCCTTGGAAATCTGGTTTTTGAAACTCGGTGCTTTTCACCACAATCACAAACATTGGGAAGGATTTTTAACGGAAGGCTGAGCTGGGTATGGCTGTGAACAGGAGCTTCAAGGAAGCCACCAAGTTGGATGAATAAAACCTTCCCAACAAAATCTTGGGTCATCAGCTCTAGGCTTGGGTAAGATGGTGGAAACCCCCAGTCTGGACCCCAGGTGTGGCCCCCAAACCCAGTGCTTGGCTGAGTTTGAAACCGGCTGCATTGGTTCTCTGGGCACAGCACATCCAGAGCTGCTGGATGTGTTCAGTGTGAGCCCTTCTTTCAATCTGCTTTGAGATTAGACTTGGCCACAAGGTCACAGCCTAGGGGGAAATTTTGGAACAATTTTCAAAGCAGTTAATTTGGACATTTTTCAAGTATTTAAATGCAAATACAAATGAATAAATAATTTATGCTTGCTTTAACTGAAAAATATTTTAGTTTAAGAATACACAAATTGTCCCACATTTAGTAAGGGCTGTCTATGGAGCAGCTGGCAGCTGGGAGAAGCAAGTTCTAAACCTGGGAAAGTGGCCACATAGTGCTCAGTACCTTCCCAGTTGTGTTTACCTTTGTATCTGTTGCTTTGACTGGGCTGTTACGGAGCGAAAGAAACCGTGGCAGAACAATAATGTGCGCTTTAAAAAAAATTATAGAACCTATTACAACACTGTTTAAAAATCATTATTATATTGTAATGGAGTTAAATGCTGTGTTTATGTAAGGCTTTAATTCCTGAGGAATTCCAGACTGTGGGGCCAGGCTCATGTGACAAAATACTGAACTCAGAGACATATGTGTGTTCATGGCAGAGCAAAGGCTCCTGCAGGGATCCGGACATAGAGGGAAATAATTTATTTTCAGAAAAACAGTTTTAAAAGTTTGCAAAGCTATGTTAAATGAAAGAGATTGAATAAAAGTGAAGATATTTTAGAAAAATTAGAAGAAAATAAAATCGCTGCATTTTGTTAGCAAGGTTTTCTTTTGAAACAGAACTTTTTTAAAAACCCCATAGTCCAAATGAAAAGTTTTGCTTGTGTCAAACTAAATATTCTTATAAAATTCAAGGACAGGAGTGACAGGACAAGGGAAAATGGCTTCCCACTATCAGAGAGCAGGGACAGATGGGATATTAAGAAGGAATCCTTCCCTGGGAGGGGGGTGAGGCCCTGGCACAGGGTGCCCAGAGAAGCCCCTGGATCCATGGAAGCATCCAAGGCCAGGCTGGACGGGGCTTGGAGGGCCCTGGGACAGTGGAAGGTGTCCCTGCCATGACAGGGGGTGGGATGACATGGGCTTTAAGGTCCTTCCCACCCAAAAAGTTGTGTGTTTTCATGGCTGGTTGCATATGTCAGGAAACCCCAGTGATTTTGGTGACACGGTGAGAGTTTGGGAGCACATTTGCTTATGCTGGTCCTGAGGAGCCATGCAGAGGGACATCAGAGCTGTGTGAGGAGACTGGCTCCTCCTGCCACAGGCTTCCCCATAACTGGGGGGAGAATCCATTTCTCCCCTGGCTCCTACCCCTCCATGTAAACCAGCGTGTGTGCGGTGCCAGAGGTGCCATCCCTGGTGCCCTGAGTGTGGGAGGACCGGGGCTCTCCTGCCCTTCAGCTCATGCTGGAACACAGCACTGGCTGCTCAGCGGGGTCCTGGGGAACCCAGTGAGTCTCAGGCTTGGCATGAAAAACAAAGACTGACTGATTTAAAATAGCGGTGCCAGAATCCTAACAAGATTATTTAACTTTGAAGGGGGGGGTGGGAGAACATTTTTTCATGCATTTTTATTGATTTTCAGTATGGTACAGAACCCAGCCATGTGCGGCAAAGATACAATCATTGAAAAGCAATTACAGCTCCAGCAGCCAGCTCTGGGCCGTGGCTGCTCACCCAGCCCCTCATCCTGCTCAGGCCCCCTCAGGCGCACACTCGGGGTGAAAACCTTACAACCAGGATTTCAAATGTACCAATTCCATATCCTGCTGCAGTGCTCTGGTGGGGGATTCCCTCCTGGAGGTACTGGGGATGTCGCTTTCCCCGCCAGCCTCAGTGGCTGTTGGTCCATCCTCTTCCCAAGCCAGGAGGCCGAGCAGGACCTGACCCAGAGAGGCCCCAGTCAGCCCCAACAACCAGAGCAGCTCCTTGTTGTGCAATCCCAGAATGGTTTGGGCTGGAAGGGACCTCAGAGCTCATCCTGTCCCACTCCCTGCCATGGGCAGGGACCTTCCACTGTCCCAGGGTGCTCCAAGTCCTGTCCAGCCTGCCCTTGCACAGTTCCAGGGCTGGGGCAATACCTGGCCACATCCTGATGTGCCTCAGGCTCTCCATGAAGGATCTGTGTCCCTTCCTCAGTCCCTCACAGAGCAGCCCCAGTGCTCAATAAATGGCTTCATTTGCTGTGTGGAGCAGGGCTGCAATCGATGGTGGGTCTGTGTTGGGGGGACATGGGGACACAGGCCCAGCCACGTGTGTGCCACCCCTCGTGAGCAATGGAGTGTAAAAACCAAATAACCAAAAACCTCTCTATCATTGTGAAAGTTTTATGGCCATTTTTCCAATTACATAATAGAGTTCATAATCTGTTATGAATTAGCATAAATTAGAATCAGCCCACAATTAAGAAAAGAAGTTATATTGCATTTTGTGAAGCATTGTTCTGTCTGAAGTTTGCTCTCATGCTGCTAACCTGACAAATTCAGTAATTCACAGCATCCTCCTTGAAATCAGTTGGAATTACTGAGGTTTTACAACAGCCTGTACATACAGGTTACAACAGCCTTAGGTGCTGTAGACGGGCTGGTTTCAGGAAAGCAGAATATCCTTCAAAAGCCAAACTGCTGAGTCTGTGTAAGGTTGGGTATTGGGAGAAATTCCTTCCGGGAAAGGGCTGCCCAGGGCAGCAGTGGAGTCCCCATCCCTGGAGGGATTTTAAAAACCTGGGGACATGGGGCAGTGGTGGCCGTGGCAGGGCTGGGGAATGCTTGGGCTCAATGAGCTATGGGGCCTTTTCCAACCCAAAGGATTCTGAGATTCTTCTGAAGGGAATCACCACCCAGAGATGTCAGGAACATCACCAGCTTGGCAAGCAGAATTTATGGATGTTTTGGCCATCATCATAGTATCCCCAGATGGTGTCAGGAGTGATGTTCAAATGACAACAGGAGACAAGCAGCAGCAAAGAGCCTGTTTTCATCACCCTGTGTCTGGGTCTGGCCCTGTTGCTGGAGAGCCCTCCCTGCTGGCTCCGGGAGCTGCCCGGCTCCGGCCGTGGCTGCTGGGCAGCGGAGGGGCCGGCACAGGGCAGCAGGGCTGTCCCTGCTCTCATCTCAGCCATTCCCCATGTGGTTCCTGTGCCCAGGGAGGGCACAGCTGTGTCCTTGCTGCTGGCTCGGGGCTGTGGCTGGGAGGGAGGGACGGGCTCTGTGCTGCGTTCCACAGCAGCAATGCAGCCTTGGGGTGTCAGCCTCTGGATCCAGCAGATTTCTGTAAATTTGTGGGTTCCTGTGACGGACCAGGGAGTGTGGCAGAGACCCTCACCTGGCTCGCTCACACACGGCATCCTTAGGGCCAGGCCTGCGGCTCCTGCCTCCTCCAGCGCCTCCACAGGTATTTCTGACAAAGAAAGAGTCCATGAGCCCTCACCTGTGTGAAACAAAACCTTCAGCTGAGGACTTAGGAGATAAGAAAGGAGTACCTTAAACTCAAAGTCATTGAGCAGGTCAGCAGTGAAATTCACCTCAAGGTGAAAATGACAACACACCTCAAGAAACTCAAACAATTATACTGTCAAAGACAGGGTGTTCCAATGAATTCACTCAGGTTTCTCTTCGAGGGTCAGAACATTACTGATAATCATACCCCCAAGGAGCTGGGGATGGAGGAGGATGATGTGATTCAGGTTTATCAGGAACAGACAGGGGATCACTCAACAGTTTAGATCCTTCTGATTTTCTTCCCCCTTAATTTTTTTTAATTGGTTTTCTTGTTTATTTTAAATGAAGCTGGTACAGACAATGTCCATTCAAAACCCACGTCCGAGGCCAAAAGGTACAAACAAGCGTGTCAGGGTAACACCAGCTGGCTGCTGTGAACATTGCTGCATGGATACCTGCTGGTACTCATTGCTATATGAGGTTAAAATGCTTCTGGGCTCTTCTGGTAATATTTAAAAATCATTAGGGTGTTCAATTTCACGTCTTCAGCAAAGCCATCTCTGGAGCAAGGAACAGATGACAACAGTTCTAGCTTTTCCTTTTCCAACCTGTCGATCTTTCTCATTGGGCCATCAGCATAATTATAAGCAAAATAGCCCTGAGTTATGGATACGCAACTCCTCCAGAGTTTAGTTCTCTGAAAAACTTCATCTCGCACTGGAAGTTATAGTCCAGGAGTGAGACAGTCACACATCAAAGCTTCAGGGCAGATGCGGAAGTCATGAAGAACACTCGCCCACCTGGCAGATCTTACAGCCTTCGTGCCTGAAATGCACGAACGCAGTGAACATACAAATGCATGTGAGTACATGTACTCCTAAAGGGGAGGGCAGAAAGGAAGAGGCGTGGAGAAGGACTGTCCTTCTCGGACGTCCCAGCTAGCTATCCAGCACTGCTAGCAGCAGGGCGGCACTATCCCGATCTCCGTGGTTTGGGACAGCACCTAAGGCAAACACCCTGTGCTGTGACAGCAGCGCTACTTTGCCGTAGGACGGGGCTTGGCTTGTGGCTGCAGCCAGCAGAAAAAGAGAGCGCTCCCCAGCTGTGGTGAATGCAGGCTCACTGCACCCCAGGGGCACCGACAGCCAAAGAGAAAAGGGGGTGGGTTGCAACAGCTGATAAGGAGGGAGGGAGACAGGGGAGGAGTCAGTCCTCTGGCAAATAGAGATTTAGAGGGGAGTGGGATACAAAAGATTGACTTAGGGAGAACACCCGTGGGGAAAAATTGAGGGTGGGGCTCCGGCCCCTGAACCAATCACTCGATGCTCTAGCTGGAAGTTTCTAGAGAGAAGGGTGGGAGCGCTGAGTGACGGACAGGGCACCAGGGAGGGATTTGAGAAAGGATGCTTTAGTCTCCAAGGCAACTGGGGAGGAGTTGGGATGACTGACAGCACAAGGGACGACGGGAGAACCAGGGCGGAACCATGACATGATAGGGGGAACAGAACAGTCCAGCTTATACAGACACAACACAGCACTCACTTCTGAAACAAAGGCCTAATGAAAGGGTCGGGCTGCCCCGGCTGGCAGTGGCTGTAGTTCTTGGCAGGGTGTGACATGCCCATCCTCTCAAATTAGTGCAGGGCACAAGGAATTTGGCACGGTGCTAATTGCGATCAGACGGGAACAAGTGGCCTCAGTATGTGAGCACGTGGTGGGACAAAGGGACCCCCGGCCTGCGAGGGGCAGGTGCTGCTGGCCCTGGGCAGGCCTGGGGAACCCCCCCTTGTCTCCGTGCTGGCGAGCAGGACTCGGGTTTAATTTAGTGTGGGCTTTGGTGGATGCTCTTTCTTTGCCGTACAGGAACTCAGCTGGGGCAGAGTCAAGGCAGCTGCTGCTGGGGAAGCTCCCTGCCATGCTGGGACAGCTCCTGCCATGCTGGGACAGCTCCTGCCATGCTAGGACAGGTCCCTGCCATGCTGGGACAGCTCCTGCCATGCTAGGACAGGTCCCTGCCATGCTGGGACAGCTCCCTGCCATGCCAGGGAAGCTCCTGCCATGCCAGGGAAGCTCCCGCCATGCTGGGACAGCTCCTGCCATGCTGGGACAGCTCCTGCCATGCCAGGGAAGCTCCTGCCATGCCAGGGAAGCTCCCGCCATGCTGGGACAGCTCCTGCCATGCTGGGACAGCTCCTGCCATGCTGGGACAGCTCCTGCCATGCCAGGGAAGCTCCTGCCATGCCAGGGAAGCTCCCTGCCATGCTGGGACAGCTCCCTGCCATGCTGGGGAAGCTCCTGCCATGCCAGGGAAGCTCCCTGCCAGCTTCAGCCAGGCAGGAGAAATTCCCATATCATTCTGGAGTCCAGGAGAGGAACTGGCAGGGCCAGGCAGAGCTTCCTTCCAGCAGAGTATCCTTTCCAGAAAGCGGTCCTTTCGTGACAGCTTCAGAGCCATTTCTCTCCATCCACCCACGCAGGGGACATGGCCTGTGCCCCAGGGTGACACTGGGAACAGGGCAGTGAGCCATCTGCAGGCACGTTCCTGGGCAGGGCGAGAGCAGCTTCAGCAGCCCCTGCCCACCCGCACCCATCCCAGAACAATGAAAGGGATTTCGTCCCATTTGCAGTTGGATTTGGAGGATGATCCTCTGAGGTGGGAGGTGTTTGCAGGGAGATTTCTCACAGCCGTGGCAAAGCTTTCCTTCCCTCATCAGTCAGTCAGAGGATGGAGTCAGCTGTTCACCAGGAACCAGCCTGGTAGTAGCCAAAGGATGGTTGTCACATCTCCAGTGCCACCTCAGAGACTGGGGAATCCAGGCTCACAGCACCTGCCAAAGTCCAAGTCACGGATCCCATTATATGGCCCATCACACAGATGGGCACTGGCACCGTGGCTCCAGTCTGAGCTCTGGGTGGTTTGGCAGGAACTCCTCTCTTAAACTTGACATTCCTGAAAAACTCTGCATGTTACCCTCATTACCTGTGTGTCACTTTGCTTTCTCCTCTTGCAAGTTATTAATGACTAAGCTGAAGTAGTGCAGAATTTCTGCTCCATCCCTTGCTAATGTTGTGTTTGTGTCCTTTTTTCCCTGTCTTTTTATCAGGAATTCACAGGAAGATTAATCCCTCTTACTCCATGACAGTTTAGTTTCTTTAAGAACCTTTAGTGAGGGATGTTCTAGAAAAGCTTTTAGAAAATCAGATTCCACTGTATCAGCCCAAATCTCCTGTATTAGCAGGGCTGGTTCCTCATCAGATGACTCGGATCTGTACATATAAACTCTGCTCTTGTCTTTCAGGCTCTGCCCCAGACGTATTTAATCACTGCTGCTAATTCAGATCAGTCCCACAGTTTTCTACTCTTTTGCCTGTTCTGGAAATCAGACTTTGTGCCCTGTCATTCCCAGGGTCACTCCTAAAGCCTTTTGTAAAAATTTGTCACCTTCCAATCCTCAGATGCAAAGGAAGAAAGTTCAGCAATTTCATATTTGGGCTCCTTGAGGAAGCACTGTCGGCCTCTGGTGATTTGTTGCTCTGGCATATGAACCCTGCTGACCCCTGCATAGTGAACGGCAGTGCAAGGAATTAATTTAATTTTGCTGCTGTGCCCTTATCTTTCTTAATTCCCCCCTTTACTCCTTGCCCATCTATCAGCAGCTCTGGGTGACAGACAGGCTTCCTGCTTTTGTGTTGGAGAAGCTTTTATTAGCTCTACGAACTCTGATGATTGTTCTCCAGACCCTGTTTTGCCTCGCCTTATTGTGGGTTTGCACTTAGTGTGCTGGGTTTATATCCTTTTCTATTTTTATCTTTTGGAAACAACTTCCATTTTCCTGAAAGTACCTTTTTTATTTCAGATAACTTCCTTTTTCCGTTGGTTTAAACCAAGCTTTGAATGTGTGGTGGTTTGGCCTTTCCCCTGGTGTGTCTCTCACACATGCTTGTGTCCCACGGTGTTCATTGACTCCAGGGTGGTTTGGGCTGGAAGGGCCTGAGCGTTCACCCCACCCCACCCTGCCGTGGCAGCGACACCTCCCCTGTGCCAGGTGCTCCAGCCCCAGGGTCCAGCCTGGCCCTGGGCACTGCCAGGGGTCCAGGGGCAGCCCCAGCCTCAGGGGTAGAGCACACACAGAGCAGCAACAAACTGGGCAATAGCAAGCAGTATTTCCTGAGAGTTCTGTAATTTCTAGTTAGAAATTCCTGACAGCCACAGATGTGTGACTGCAGCATGAACCACCACTGGGATGGGAAAGTTCCTGTCCCCAAAACCTGCTGGCATCAATTGCACAACACCTCGTGGTCAGCTGCCCACCCAGGTGCCAAGCTGTGCCAAACCCAAAAGGAGGGCTTTCCTTGGGAAGCAGAAGACTTCTCACCAGCCAGGCTGTTTTCCCTGACCCTTTGCTGTGTTTGTTTTCCTTCCTGGTGTCTCTGCTCCCCTGCTGGGCACGTGAGCAGCCAGACTGGGCTGCTCTGCTTAGAGCAGGAGAGACCACAGAGCTTCTGGCTTTGCTGATGGCCGAGTCAGAGTCTGTGGTGACCACGGGGGTTCCCGTGGGCAAAGCCACCTCCAGGGAGTTGGCAGAGGCTTTTCCCTATGAAGCCAGGAGGCTGGGAGGTGCAGCTTTGCACTAGGAGGCAGAGTATACCTGTCACAAAGGTGCTGCAGGTCAGCCCTCAGTGACAGAGCTGGGAATGTTGGCTGAGTTGGAACTGAACACAAAAAATATCAATGGCTCCATGCTGTACCCAAACTTCTGTTTCTTTTGGTGCATTATTCCAAATCCTTCAAAATAGTTTATATTCTTCCCATTCTTTTGTTGGCAGGCTCTGACCTGGAGAGTTTGTACTGACTTTTTCTGGTCTGAATAGGAACCATCTCCCCTGCTCCACTCATCAGCACCAGATCCTGCAACATCTCCACGTTCCCACAGTGAGGTAGGAAGACCTAATTTTCATAAGCCTTGTAGAAGTGATTTTTGTGTTGGTCGCCCTCCTGGGATGTGTAATGTAAATCACCTGGATTGGGAGAGATGTGATTACATATAACAGAGCTGTTCTCAGGCAGAGCTGAGGGTTCTTTGTGCTCCTTGAGCTGCAGAGTTTGCTCTCTCCTGCTCCTCATGGTGTTTAAATGCCACCTGCCTGAGGTGCTTCTGAGCACCTCCCTCACTGGCCAGTAGTGTTGGCTCCTCTTACTTTCAATGCAAATGTGTTTTTTGAACAAGACCATCCATAGATTGTATTTTTCCTACATGTCTACAAAGCCTTGCCAGGCTGCAGCTCTGTCTGGGCTGGTGAAGAACCATCAGGGCTCTGGTATTTAATTATTTATGTTGTCCTTAACTGTTAGTTTCTGTCATTAAAGAACAGGCCGAGTGATTAGTGCCCTTGGCTTAATCTTCCTAGAGGGAAAACTGTCCCTTGAACGTCTGTCCTAATCAAACAGCCAGAAGGGAGGATGAGGAAAGGGCGAGACTCCTGATCTGGTTCATTCTCCATGTGAATTGGTGAAAGTAAATCATATTTGGATGGTCTGTTACAATTAGTAAATATGAGTTTCCCAAAATGACGGTAAATGTTGTGCTGGCAGAAAACACACCTTCCTGACATGGGACAAATATCCCTTTCCTTCCTCCCAGTATCCCCACCCTGAGATTTGCCACTGGAAAAATACCTGTGGTCCAAGAGTCGTAATTTCATTATTAAAAATTATTTTGTGTGTAAATAGACTTCAGTGAGTCACTGTGAAGTACCTGCTTTTAATATATTTTTATATACTTAGTTATTATAAGGTCATTCATAATCTCTGGAATACTTGGTATTACCAAACTAACCTTGTGTGATACTGGTAGCGATAGAAAGATTAATGCCAGGTTTCAAAAAATACTCAGCAGAGTTCTCTGTCTTTATGGAAAACTCAGAAATGCAAAATTTGGAGTTGGATTTTTTCCATGTATTTAGTTTTTGGGGGATTTTGTCCTTTAAAGAAGGTTTCTTTCCTCTTTTCTTCCTACATTTTTATCTGAAGTATTTTGTTTAGAACACGAGTGCACACTTCAAGTTCTTGAAAATCATCAGACTTATAAATGTAATGGAAACCTTGGGAAATCGTGTGATAGGCAAACTCTCATTTGCTTTGTGCTCTCAGTATCTCAGAGGTTCCTGAGGGAAAGCATCTACTTTTTCAATTTAGTTAGGAAATGTTCCAGGACTTGGTGTTCTTTGAGGGGATTAATAGTGTTCTTCAGGTGTTATAAACTGAATCCAGAGATTCTGTGGAGGAATGGCAATGCTGAAATCCCACCTTCCCTGGGGTCAGGGTTCTTGATTTTGGTATGAGAATGAGAGGGGGCAGCAATGGATGGAGCATGGAAGGGACAGAAAAGCACGGTGGGACAGGAGCAAGTGGAAGGGGATTGCATGGGGACAGTTGGAAAGATTTTGGAGAGACAGCACTTGTGGCCAGTTGTGACTTTCTCACACTATGATGTCCTTGCTGATTTTATTGTATTGGAGATTGCAAGTTTTCTTTAAAAATGTGTAGCACCTGTAAAAGAACTCCATTTGGGACCAATCTGTGTGCTGTTTCCATTAGTGACAGTGGTAGAAAAGTGGGATTATGCTGTGGGATTCCAGCCCACCCTCAGAGCTTCATCAGACTGACTGGGACAATGGGGCTGTGAGTGACACAAACTCCAAAGAAAACCTGGTACTGGGGTGACAGAGAAGAGCTGGGTGGTGAGTGCCTCAGGGAGCTTTGGGGTGATTGGTTTGAGCATCTTAATTAATTAAAACTACAGGATAAATTGTGTTGAAGGGACATATACAGGTGATGGAAAGCAAGTGTGAGGTGAGTATGGAAGGACCTCACACAAGTGGAAAGAAGACAAGGAGAAAGCCTCCAGAGGAGAATTCCCCTTCTAATGTCCATGGGAAAATTGGCTTTTGTTTAGCAGAATTGTAACTTTTAAATCTGTACAGCTGGTACAAGTAGATACAATTCTATTTTGCCAAAGGGCAAGATATTGTGAGGCTCATGTGCTTTCAGAAGAGACTCCAGACCTTAACCAGCTGAGGGAGAAAAGTCAGCAATTTTGGTTCTGTGTCAGTAGAACACACTCTGTTCACTTCCCCTGTAAAAAGGAACTTTCTTCTCCGTGCTAGTCAGAATGGTTCTTTTGGACCTAGAATAGACTTGGTCATTAAACTGAAGGCTTTGATTTCAACCTGGTGAGGAAAAGGCCCTTGCTCATACTCTGTCATAGTTTCATAGATGTAATTATGGGGTATTATTTTAATTACCTGTTTAGTGGATCATTGCACTTCCATAAGTGCAGAGGAAGGGGAGAACATGGGACCAAGGCTGTATTTCAGGATGCAAGAGGGTATTTGTGACTGTCTTTTAATGCACCTCTTGATCTTCTGGTTTAAGAATGTAATGTGTTTTTAGTAACTTTCCTCTCTTTTATTTCATTACCAAGAAAAATGCCTGGGAATGTGTCTGCAGCCCATCACCTGGGTGATAGGCTGGCATATGAGAGACAGTTCTGCTGTGATTTTCCAAAATACTTTTTAATTAGCACAAGGCTCTTTCAGAAGCTGCTGTGAAAATGTGGTTTGATTTCAGTGGCTCCAAAACCCAGCACCACATCAACAGTCAAGCCATGGTCAGCAGGAACCTGAGCCCACAGCAAACATTTGGCCCTGGCACAGGTGCCCAGAGCAGCTGGGGCTGCCCCTGCATCCCTGGCAGTGCCCCAGGCCAGGTTGCTTGGGGCTTGGAGCAGCCTGGGACAGTGGAAGGTGTCCTGCCCACAGCACATGGGGTGGGACTGGATGAGCTCTGAGGTCCCTTCCAACCCAAACCATTCTATAATTCTGTGATTTCACCATTATTTGCCATGTTTACAATTAAAACTTTAATGATAAGGACTAGTGGTAGTTTAGGATAAATTTTGAAAGTTCTTAGGGGATTTATTTGTGGAGATGGATTAAAGTCCATTAGAGAGAGATTATCCAGCATGTCTTTACCAGGTACAAATTGGAGAGGTTTCTTCAGACAAGAGTTTGTTCTTGTTATTATTTTCTGCACTGAAAAATTGGGCCGTGTGGCAGGTGTTGAGAGATTTTCTTCAATTCCTGCAACAGATAAAATCTTTGTGTTGTCTGTCTTTGATTCTTAGCTGATGAAATCAGCTGGAATTAGTGGGATACCTCACTGGACACAGACAGAGCCCTGGAGCCTTTGCCCATGGACCCAGCCAGTGTAAGAGCTGGGTACAGACTGACATGTCCCTTTTCCCTGCTGACATTTTTGCTTCCCAGTGGTACAAGCCACAGACTGTTGGAGCTCAGAGAACTGTGCCAGTGACACATTTTCGGGGATGCCATGTCAGGGGCAGGGAAGGGTGTCCCCAGCTGCACATCTGACCCCACAGATGGGCACACTCAGCCTGGGCATGGAGCTCTGGGGCAGAGGACATTCAGATTTGCCTTAAAATCCTTTTGACAAGTACATAAGTTGTGCCTCTGTGATATTTAAAGCCCCCATCACCCCCCCCCCCCCCCGCCGTTTACAAATAGAAATTATACAACATAGATTATTTCAGTTTTTCTCTTATTTGATCAATTCCGATAGAAAGGCCATGCTTGGATTAAATCTTTTTATTCTCACAAGCATGTGACACTTTAGGGGACAGTAACACATTTGTGAAATACTCTGTATAAGAAATAACACAGGAGAGGAAGACACCTGAAGAGCCTGGTGCCAGGTCCAGCATCCTGGGCCAGGTCAGGACAGTGGTGGTGCCAGGTCCGTGCTGTCCCCTGTGGCCACCACAGCTTCCCATCAGGGCTGCTGGCTGAAGGACACTGCTGGGCCACGGCACAGCACCCGGGTGAACGAACTCGGGTGATTGTAAAAGTCAAGTGATTTTAAATCTTTACAGACATTGCAAGTTGTTTCTAATTAAAGCCTATCGAGTACCAGAGAGGAATTCCGGCATTACCGGCAGCTGGAGCAGGGACAATGAGCACCGACCTCTCCTTCTGACCAGTCGCTGGTATTTGTTTGAGGCTCTGCAAAGACAATGCTACAACATCTTTACGCACACCACCGGCCGTGTAGTAGCTGTCTCCTTGGAGCCTTGGCACGGGGAAGGACACGCATGTCCAGGCATTTTCCAGGTGGCAGGATTTCCTTCTCCTCTACTCGCGGCGCCACGAACCCCCTCCTTTCAGCCCCAGCACCGTTTAAATAGATCATTTGTTTTCATTATAGGTTTTTGCATCCCCGTCTTTCATTGCCGTTAATGAATTTCTAGGGTCTGATTGGGAAACAAAAGGCAAACAGCAACATGAAAAGGGCTGTGACAAAGGAGCCGGTTGAGCTGTGACAGGCTGTGCCCCGCATGGCCGCGGCTGCGGGGCTGACACCGCCCGGGCAGCGCTGGTTAATATGCTAATCTGCTCCTGGCCGCTTAACATTCCGCTCAGGTCTGAGCAGGCTCGGCAGCCGCGCAGGGAAGGGGAAGGAAGGGAAGGAAGGAAGGAAGGAAGCAAGGAAGGGGTGTCTGGCTGGCACATGCCGGCCGCTCCGCGCCCCGGCCCCTCCGCGCTGCCCTCCGCCCTCCTGGGCGCACCGTCCCGTACCTTCCATCCGCACCGGCCGGACGCTCTCCGCAGAGCTGCCGAACAGGGAATGTGCAGCAGCCACGTATGATTGGCTCGTTCCTCTGCCTCCGCGTCCCCAAAGATTCCCACTTTAATAGACCATGTGTTTCTGCTGCTGGAGAAGCCCAGAGTGTAACGTGCCAAAATCCAGCAACAATGAAGTCAGACGGAGTTTAGCATCCAAAACAAAGGGACGGCATTTCTGTAGCTCACTGACAACACAGCAGTCACAGGATGGTTTAAATTTCCCTTTATTCTCTCTCCCCACCCAACCTCAGCCCAAGAGAAAGCCAACATTTATTAAAATCCATCTGTTCAGGACAGCAGCTAGATGCCCAGGTTGGAAGGAAAGCTTGCTCCTGGTATTCCCGATGACCGCCACCTTTCCTGTGTGCTTGTGAGCTGCAATCTCCAGCTGGAGCAAGGGGGTTCTGATTTCCAGAATTAAGGAAGGAATCGATTCCAGAGACAGTTTCCATGGTCAAGTCCATCAGGTCCTGCAGCCACAGGAGAACTTAATTCCTCTAACTCCCTTACCTTTGTTTTCATAACGTCACAGTAGTTCTGGAGAGGTGTCTGGAGAATCCTCAGCTCCGGCTTCAGCCAGGGGATTTTAGAAGTTGCGTTTTCAGGGCAGGTCAGATGTGGACAAAATCAAGTCTCCACCTGACACATAAGCAGACAAAGCTGTTTACCCTCTGAATTATAGCAGAGCTCCATAGTTCTCTCTTCTGTGGTCTCATGCTCCAAGCAAACTGCTCCTTGCAGTTCTCTCTCCTGGTGCCAAGCACGTATTCCAGCTGCAGCTCAGCAGCGCGGGGAAATTCCTTCCAAGTCCCTGGCAGAACAGTCGGCGCTTTCTCCGGAGCTGCAGGCTTGATTGTCCTTGATTATTTTATTTCTCTGGCTCTGATCCAAGATGTTCCCTGTCATCATTTCAGTGTCTTTTCTCATAATCCCTTTTCTAAACATCATCAACAATTAACTGATTCTCTCATATCTACAAACACATGCACACACACGCAGGCGCGCGCGCACACTCCACCGAGCCTCATCAGGGTCTTTTTTGCCTTTAAGTATAAGAAATTACAGCTTCTCATTAGCTGAAGAGCATGTTTTGAAAGGCTTTGTGTTTACTCACTTTGCAAGTGATGCTGGCGCTTTTAATTATTCTCCTTTTGCATATCATAAGCGAGCAGCGAGCTGCTCCAGCCAGCCCGGGCGACGCGTATTCCCAGGAAGGCAGGAGGAAGGGATCGCGTTTTACCTCACTGCTGCTGCTTTCTTCCCTTTCTGTCAGCCAGCCAAGGAATCCCCCCAAAGCTCTTACGTAGCAGATACCAAAACCGTGAGTCACTTTTCACTCCCGAAGCAATAAGTCCATCGTATCCATGTGCAGAAGGGCGAGCACAAGGTTGGAATCTCTCCAGGCTGCCGGCATGCCCCGGCACCAGTTCTCCAGCGGTGACTTTGTTTTTCCTGCTCTCGCTTTTTCTCCTCGGCTCTCTGTCTCTTCATTCCTTTTCGTGCCATTCCCATTTTCTTCCTTCCTTCCTCTCCATCCGTCTCCATTGCTGGCAGCAGCAAACCCAGTCAGATCTGGGTCTCTCTCGCCTTCTGTAGGGCTTTTTTCTCCTTTTTTTCCCCCTCTGTATCTGCTGCAGCCTTTGGCTGCTCACTCTGCCAGGTTGGATCACCAAAGACACACGACTCGCTCACAATGAATAATCAATACAGATATTGATCTGCGGAAAATGTTTGTAAATTCCTGAAAGGGGAATCGGGAACAGCGGGACAGGGAGGCTTGTGGGGGACGACAGGGTGCTCCGGGCTGCAGGCAGCGCCTGGCCAGAGCCTCATCCTGCCGCCTCCGAGGTGACGGGTGCTGGAATGCGCGCGGGCGGTGGCGGGTGTGTGCGGGGGCTTCTGTATTTTCATTTCTCTACAGCTGCTTCCCCCGAAGAATCGGGAGGCGAGCAGCTGAGAGGCCCCGTCGGTGCCATGCCTTGGCTGCGCTCCAGCACTGTTTTGTTTCCATCATCACACGCCACTTTGAAATTTGCATAAATACAAGGGTTATTTTCCCTCGTGCCTCCAAAAAGCTTTAAGAAGGTGGGAAAGTGTTTCCATAAGGAGAGATGGCTGGGTTTAGTCATCATTTTCAGGATTTACTTTCTAATCCATGTGTTTGTAAGAAAGGGAGCCAGAGATGAAAATAAAGGGCAATAAGAAGGACATGGAGAAGACAGAAAAGCTGTTTGAATGTAGAAGAGCCTTGGATTGCAAAAAAACTCCCCGTTCTCCAGTGGGGACCTGCGTGTGTTTGGTTTATGTGGGTGGAGAGCCATATCAGACCTTTCCATCCAGGACTCTTCCCATCTCCCTGTGGACAGCTCTGCCCTGGTCAGGAGCTGGAGATGATCATGGTGCTTTAAGACTCTGTGAAGGCTGGAGTCAGACCATCTTAACAGCATCCTGAGGCTGTCCTCAGGAGCCACCTCCCGCCTGCCCACCCTTCATCTGACAGCCTGTGTGGTGCATGGAGCACATGTGTAGCCAGTGACGTTCGCCCTGTTTGCTCTTGGCATGGTCAACCTCACTTGTTGTGATTGATTGTGGTCCTTGTTGTGTCTCTTCCACCTCATCTCTCTGGTTTTCTGTCTTCCGGGGGAAAGGCACGTAATACTGAAGGTGTCAATAGACACAGTATTTGGATCATTGAGTATTCAGCTCCTTTCTAATACTTGAGGTCAGCAATGGAGGCCCCAAGGACTGCTGAAGGGGGCCATGGGGTGTCTGCAACACCGGCCAGACCAGGCGGCCATGCAATGCCATGGTCATACCTCAGCCCAGGGCTGCCCGAGGTGCTGCTGGCCAGAGCAGCCAGCACGGTGTTCTTGGACAGCTCCTGGCCAGGTGCCGCCCGTTCCTCCCTGTGCCCCCGGGCTCACCCACACAGCCCCGTGGATATGCACAGCTCCATGGTCTGAGTACTGCCCCATAGACAGCCCCGCAGTGTGTGCACAGCCCCGTGTGTGTGTGCACAGCCCTGTACAGAGACCCGTGTGTGTGTGCACAGCCCCGTGGGTGTGAGCACAGCTCCGTGGGCAGCCACCCTCCCTGCTGTGCTGCACGGCCACCCCACACAGTGGCCCTGGGCACCCCGTGATAGCCATCTCGGGCCAGGATGCAATTCCCGCAGATGCAATTCCCGTGGCTGCCAGCTTTATCAGCCCGCGCCAGCAGCGAGGAGGCTGAGCGCCTTCATTCTCTCTCCAGCTCCTGATTAGCTCCTGCAATCCAATTAGCAGAGGCATTTATATCACAAGGGGCTGAGGTGCCCCTGCTCATCACGGCAGCTCAGAGCCAGTCATAAATTCTCCCGACACTACATCTTTCCTGTGACATGGATTAATTACAGCTCTGGGCCTCCAAGAGCAGGTTTGCAAATGAAGGTGCCCATGCAATAAGAGTTAGGGGAGACAAAGCAGGAGTTTCCTGTCCGTGAGGGCCGAGGGGTGATGCACAGGGTGGCCCAGGGCGGGGGCACCTGTGGGCGAGGCGCTGGGGGCAGGTGGGCTGAGCAGAAGCTTTATTAACTGAGGTTGGCCAGGGGATGTTATGAGTCTGCGCCTGTGGCCATAATGAGAAATTCCTCATAACCTCCCTTTGTATGCTCTGCTGCAGTGCAGATGCTGAGAGTGAAGCTCCAGGAGCCTTAATAAAATTACATTTTCCCACTTGAGATGTTGCAGGCGCTGGCTAGTGGCGCAGCTTGGAGAGGCGAGTGCGGGGCTGGGCCCTTGGGAGGATTTGGCATTGCAGGGGTCGGTGCTGCTCTCAGGGGCATGGCCACCTTCTCTCTCCTCTTCATACAATCCACTTTTCTCTGATACTTCTGCTCCTGAAATAGCCATTTCCTGGCTCCCCTGTGTCAGCCCTGCTCCCCCCAGGCCTCTGGCAGTGGTGTCAGCCCCACAGAGGTGGGATTTGCTGCAGCAGTGGGAGCAGGTTGGAAACAGGTTGTGGGAGAACACCCAGGAGGGTGACGGGGCTGGGGATGTTGTGTCCTCACAGTTGTGTGCCAGAACCTGTCTCTGCAGCTCTGTGTTTCTCCTCCACGCTGGTGCCCATCCAGCAGCTGACTCTGCCTTTGGGTACCCAGTGGGCGCTTACCCCTTGCCTGTGGCTGTTCCTGTGGGCACATGTCTGTCACAGCCTGCTGAGCTGGCCCTGCACGAGCCTTGGATCTGTTTACCCAATCATGTGCCAATTTAACAATTCATCTAAGTTCTCCATCCATCAATCAGGTTTTAATTTATGTAGCAGTCAGTGGTTTTGTTAAGTTTCCAGGCGTTTCTCTCTTGCTTGTTATTGAAATATAATTACTTAAGAAATCCACAAACTTACCTTTGAAATGTGTGGGGAGATGGGAATTTTAAAGACACGAGGATGCATATTAAATTTAGTAGCATGTCAGCTCCATTTGATCTATTTACTCTGGGCTGCTGACAGATCTTCTGTGTAAGCAAATGTGGTTCCTGCTGATAAAAGGGGTTGGGTTGGGGTTTGTTTGTTTGTTTTTAACAGTGTCCAAAACACAGCCATGACTGTGGAACAGTCATTCTCCCATTGAAGGGAAATATTGGCTGATCTTTCAAAACAAGAAATCTTTTTGCTTTTGTATGATACCAAATCCTGCGTTTCCTGACCAGCACAATCATTGTTTGTGGTCACACAAAAGAACTCATTCCCCAGCTGATCTCTGCCACAACCTGCAGCTGGACAACTCCAGACTTGGGGTGGGTGGATGTGGGAAGAGACCGGTCATGAACCACTTACCCATCTCACAGATCCCTGCTCAGCTGAGGCTTGCACATTAGTATTTATCATACAATCCCAGAATGGTCTGGGTTGGAAGGGACCTTAAAAGTTCATCCAGTTCCAGCCCCTGCCATAGGCAGGAACACTTTCCACTTGACCATATATATATATGTATTTTAAAAGCTGTAACAGCAGCTTCATGTCTGAATTTGGGAATGGCATCACCAGGCTGTGAGATCCCAGTGTTGTCTCTGATCAGTGAAGTCAGTGGATCTCAGACAGAGCTGAGGGTTTGATCCTGTCTGAGATTTCCTTTGCTTGGCTCATTTTTGCATCCCACACCTGATGTGTCATTGCTTTGGTGAGACTTGTTGTTGCTACACATTTGTTTTCCTGAGTACAGCCAGGAGTTTTCATTTACTACTCTGTAGTTCAACTTCTACAAAGACTTTCTTCCACATTCTAGTGGGCCATAAAATGCCACTGAAATTATTTGTTTTTAACAAAAGTCTGACATGAGCTTCCCTCCTGGTCTGAGTGAAATGACAAAACAATCTTCTTGCAACATTATATTTCTGTAGTTATTTTCTTGATTAAAACTGCTTGAAAATGTTTTGTCGAATTTCCCTTCTGACCCTCACAAAAATGTCATTTAAACAAAACTGATAAAACACCTCCCTACAAACATTCTTGGCATTTTTTTCCCAGAGCTACTCAAAGGCAGTCAAGGTGTTTTGTTTCTTTATGTTGTCTGGTTTAAGATTTTTGTTTCAAGTTTACTTTTTTCCCCAAGTTTTCATATGATTTGTCACATTGCCCTGTGTGTTCCCTGACGGAGCTGTTTAACTTCTGATGATGAGATCAGTGAAGCACTTTTTAACAAAAACGACTTTGATGCTTTTTTAATGGAAAGAGAATTTTAAAAACAGTATCCAGGTGATGTCAAAGAAGAATTTGTGGAAATTCTGCTTTAAAGAAGTAAATTAAGTTTGGTTTGGGGGGTTTGGGATCAGAGGAAGTCGTAGGGGGGTGTGCAGTCACCTCTGGGATCCCGGCATCCCGCAGCACCTTCACTGCAGTCCCATTTCAGTCCTTCCTTTGGGAAACCTCATCCTCAACCTCAGCAGATGAAACCTGGCCCATTCCTGCTCCCTTTGGGGTCCCTCCTGCAGCAGCTCCCCTGCCTTTCCTGCGTTGCAGTGGGAGACTCCACAGGAACTTGTGCTGCACCTGCAGCTCCATTCACCCTCACGTTCTTAGCCAGTACAAGTGTTCTCTTCCTGATGGGTGACTTTATTCTTTAATAAAATTGTCCTGCTCCAATTCTTCCTGAAAAATACAGTTTAGAGGGAGTATTGTCAAAAATCCTGTCTCTCTCTCTACTTTATTATCCCCTCATTTTTTTTGTCATTTAACTCCAATTATGGGATGCTAAGTGCTTTTGGAAATTTCATTGTTAATATCTTCTTACAGTGCTATTAACGTAAATCAACGTTAATAGTGTCCCAGCAAGTATAAAAGCAATCAAAAATTCAGTACTCACGAATCATTCTGTAATTTCAGCATAAAATGTTAATAGAAATAAAATCCAATACCATAAAATATCAGCAAATTCAACTTTAAATACATGTGATGAATGACTTTACCATTCTACAGCATCCCGTGGACTTTGCAGGGGAAGCCTCTTTCAGCAAAGGTCTTGCCCCGTCCCTCCCTCCTCCATTGCCTTCCCAGCACAAGGTGTGCCCAGGATTTTACGTTTCCAGAAATTAAAAATCCATCCTCGCATAGGATGTGGCATCTGTATGCAGGTGTTTGGTGGTAATAGGAAGGATTACCTGGAATCTGTTAACTTACGCGTACTAATAGAAATTCCCTGCTCCTTTATTGCCATCAGCCTGGCTCGGAGAGCTCCGGCTGCACTTACCTTTTATTGAGATTGGGATTTTCTTACTGACAAATCTTTTAAATTGGAATTTAGTTGGTGAAGATCCATCAGTTATTTCAAGGAAACTGCTAGGAGAATGGTATAGATTTCTCAAGAAATACAACTGTTGGCCTAAAAATTCAACTTAAAATTATCATGAAAAGGAAAACTGAATTCCCCAAGCAATACCTGAACAAGTGTTGGGTATTTAACCTCTGATTCCTCACCCTGCCAGGCTAGAATCTTTTGATGTTATTTTTTTTTCAATTCTCTTGTTTTAATGGACTTGGGCTATTTGTGCTGGAGCCTTTAAAACAGGTTGGAGACCCTTTTGCTGGCAAAGGTGGGTACAACACCTGCAGGCAGTGCAGGGGTGGGTCTCGTTTCTCTCCCTCACCAGACATGAAGCACCAAACAAGTCTGGGATTTCTGTGATCGCAGAAGATGAAAGGCAGTGTGATGCCTATAAAGAGAGTTTATTTGAGCAAGGATCATCTGGTCATTACATGGATTCCTTTTCAGTTCTTATTCCCTTTTCCCCCATTATCTTGGTGTAATGTCTGTGTTTCTACCCTCTGGATTGGGCCTTTTCTACTCTCTTGGTGCTCTTTCTCCTTTCACCCTCAATTCACGTGGGATTCATCACCTGCAGATCTCTGTAGAGTTTTACAGATCCTTTGAAGACAGAGGGGAATTTTTGTGACATTTAGAAAATATTTACAAGATGTTAGGAGAGTTTCTGGAATGTCTCACTATCTCATAAAGGATATCAGCAGCTAAGCTGTTCTACCATCACTGCCTTTGTGTTTGTCCCAGAAGCAGACAAACCAGAGACACTGTAAGCTTTTGGTTATTCCATTTCAGGTACGTGTTGCCCTGGAAAGTTAATGTAAATGATTAAGAACTCATTTGGATCCTTATATGTTGCTAATTCTTTCATCTAGAACTTCTAAAAGAAACTTACATTATAATAAAGCAAACCTACCCATTTTTGTAAGATTAGTTCTGGTGACGCACAGAATTACCAAAATCCTTCTTTAGATGGAGTTGTATGGTCACTGTAAACAAGTGGCCAGTGGCAGCCAGCTCAGGACTCCTGAGAAGCCTGTCAGACCAGCTGGCCAGGCTGTGCAGCTGGACCTGGGGCAGTCACTCACCTCACCTCAGGAGAGCTATTTCCAGCACCTGAACCAGTGTGTCAGCCAGTCTGTAAACATTATTGTTATTTATTGCTGGTTTAATATGGAATATTTCTCTTTTCTGAATCAATCTGAAATCAAAGGCATTATCCTCTGGTGGCACCATTTCTCTTGAATTCAACCAAAGTTGAGTCAGCCCTCAAGAAGGGATGCTTGAAACCTGCAGCAGCACTTTTGTTAGGGTTTCAGCTGAAAATCTTCAGGTTTTTAAGATACTGTTAAAAATCTTACAATATTTCCTTTAATTCCTCTTCCCCTATTTCCTGTCTTCTGCTGAAATGGAAACTTTGCAGGTTCTGGTCTCCAGCTTACCTGTTGAAGATCATGATACCATATGGATAGTAAGGGAAAAACTACATTTTTCAACTACTGTTTTCAGAATTAGTGTGACTTCAGCAAAGATCCAGTGGGGAGGGAGGAATGGCTCTTTGCCATTAAGTCACAGGAGCTTCACTCCAGAGCAGAGGCAGCTGAGGGACTGCAGGGCCCTGCTGGCATCCAGGATGCTAAATCCTGCTCTCTCCTACTCAGGAATCTCAAGTGCTGCCTTTCTCTTGAGTACAACTGAGAGCAGAGCCTTGCCAACATTGCACATTTGGCTTCATAAAAGGAGAATTCGAGGGAATCTTGCCATAATCGTATTTACAAGGTTGGTGGGAAGAAAAGTTCCTCATATTCAGTGAAGTAATGTTAATTAAACATCAGGACAAGAAAATACAGATGTGAAAAGATAAAGAATATGGGTTTGATGGTATTTCAGCCATAAGGTGCTCTGTCTGAGACCCCTCAAATCACAGTTTGTAGGGGCCTTTTGCAGATGGTGCTTCAGAAGCCCCAGACTCAATGAGGGGACCTGCATCAGGAGTCGTTGCTTTGGGGCCTCATCCTCCTCTGCCAGAGCTGCCGTGACGGCTCTGAGGAGCCCTGGGAGCTTCAAATCACTGCTAATTGTTCCGATTTCTTGTACTTAATGGGTGTTTGTGAGGAACTGAGCTCTTGCAGTCAAAACACAGACCTATGAACTTTTTTGAGTAGGATGTAGAGAAAAATCGTATTTTTCCAGATGTTTAAATCCTTTCAATCTGCCCTCTGGCCCTGTTGATAACTGAAGACTTTCAGTGTTAAGTTTTACTTTAAAAGTTTGTTGATTCCTCCTCCGCGTGGGAGAGCGCTGAGGTGCCCGTGGCAGGAGGGGCTGACTGGAGTGGGTGGATGGATCCGTGGGTGCCGAGGCGCCAGGACGGGCAGGGGAGCGGGGCTGGAGCCTCGTCCCCGCGGGACAGGGCGCGCTCGGAGCGCCGAGTGCAATAGATCTCCATATTAGAAGGAAGCAAAAGAAACAATCTTTAATCCTTTCAAAGCCCAATAATATTATGTATATTGACTGAAGCCCTATGGAGTGGGCCTGGCAGGGTTTTTCATTACTGCGCACGCTGTAGCCTAGCTACCTTTGAAAAGTAACCAATATCGAGAGCCACTTGACATTTGCAAAGGATTATGGGTGTCCTCTCCATCTCTTCTCAAGTTCCCAAATTTACAATGGTCTTAATTTAAAAGTTAAGCCGGGGGATCAGTTGCTTAGTCTGCTGCTGGGCTGCCCTTTAAGAAAGGAGAAGAGAAAGGAGAGTGTCTGTGCGTGCCTGCACAGAGGGAGAGACGGGAGCGGCCCTGGCGCGTCAGGCGCCCTCAGCGCTGGGCCCGGCCCGCACGCCCGTGGGAGAGGCCCCGCAGCAGGAACGGGGCTGCGAGGGCGGGATCCGTTCCTGCAGGTGCTGCTGAAGTGCAGGGAGCAGCAGCAGCTGGTAATGAGTTGGTGAAAATGAAAAAGGGACATAAGTCGCTTCTTTAGCAAATCCCCTGGAAATGACATGGAGCCTCTGGGATCGATCGGATCGATCCCTCCAAAGGCTGCGGGCTCCTCTCATCCGACTGCCAGCGCAGGGAAAACCGTAATGTTATTATCAGCAAAACTCAGGGAAAAGCTGCTGGGCAAGCAGGGCTCTGGGCGCTCTGCTCCCGTGGCCACGGGGAAGGAGCCGGCAGCGTCCCCGGCCCTGGGCACTGCCAGCCCTGCCAGCCCTGCCAGCCCTGCCAGCCCTGGGCACTGCCAGCCCTGCCAGCCCTGCCAGCCCTGCCAGCCCTGGGCACTGCCAGCCCTGGGCACTGCCAGCCCTGCCAGCCCTGCCAGCCCTGCCAGCCCTGCCAGCCCTGGGCACTGCCAGCCCTGCCAGCCCTGCCAGCCCTGCCAGCCCTGGGCACTGCCAGCCCTGGGCACTGCCAGCCCTGCCAGCCCTGCCAGCCCTGCCAGCCCTGCCAGCCCTGGGCACTGCCAGCCCTGCCAGCCCTGCCAGCCCTGCCAGCCCTGGGCACTGCCAGCCCTGCCAGCCCTGCCAGCCCTGCCAGCCCTGCCAGCCGTGCCCTTCCCGCTGGGCTGGGCTGTGCCGCGGCTCTGGGGCTTGCTGGGAGCGGGAGCAGGATCCGTGCCGCAGGGCCGGCACAGGGAGCGGGGCTGAGCGGAGATGGGGCTGTTCTGACAAAGTTCTGACAGTGTTGATATTCCTCCATCACGTTCGTGCTGTCATCAGCCGGTGTTGCTGATTTGCTCTCCAGCACTTTCTGAGGTTCCTGTCCATAATTTCGTACCCATCTGCAGCATGGTCTGAGCTCTCTCAGCCCGTGCTCCTGGGCAGCCCCCAAGCTTCCTACTGGCGTGGGGGATGCTGGAAGGAGACTTCAGTCCTGCAGCTGCAACTTTGGCGTCTCAAAGGGAAACACTCCTCAAACCCAAACTGCTGTACTTCCTCCAGAACTCTGCAGAAATAGGATGAGGAAAGTTGTACTCCGAGCCTTACTTTGAGAACAGTGGTCTTAAATCTCCCAGTCACATCCGTGAGTTCAAGGGGCCTTTCCTTGAAGAACTCAACATTTCTTTGTTTATGTTTCTATAATCCTGTTGGGGGAAAGGGGCAATAAATTAGTTTTATTACATCTGTTCTGAGAACCGTCCAGGCCAAGCTCAGAAATCCCATAGCAGGTGTGTCCAGTGCTCTGTGGGATCATGTAAGGGCATGGCCTGGGTGGGGGAGGCTAGGGGCACTCCAGGGACCCTGTGCTGGCAGATGGGCTTGTTTGGGTGCTTGTAGGTGCAGCAGGGGTCACCCCAGCTCCTTTAACCCTCCTGCTGGAATCTTCAGACTTTGGTGCAGCTGCACCCAAGAAAGGGAACGGCTGGGACGTGTTACTGGCGTTTGTTTGGGCTTGTGCTGCAGAAACTGTGATCCTTTGGCTCTTTCGGACACACTATTTAATCTAAAGTGCATCATTAGAGAGGTGTGTTGATATAACTGCGTGCTGTGCATATACCCTCTATCACATGGATATGAGGATATTTATTTTACCCACTGAAAGTTTGCCAGTTTGTGGAAAGCCCTAATTCTCAGGAGTTACAGGCATCGCTGCTTCCATAGAATCAATTAAACCAACATCAGCTTAGCGTTTCGGAATCACAGATCTTAGAGGACTTAGACGTGGCCATATGTGACCTTTGGTGCAAGACTGTAAATTTTGAAATATGATCGTTCAGGAATATGAAATAAAACTGTGAAATGAGCTGAAGTTAGAACAGTGTTAAAGAAATATGTGGAACAGTTGTTGTCTGAACAGTTTATGATAGTAAAAATAGGGAGAGACCAGCCACTTCAAATTCATAAACTATTAAAATAAACACACAGTACTTCTAAAAATTTTATTGTCTGGAATATTTCATCAGTTTTGGATGCATTTGTCTTTCCCTTCATAATGAACTAAACTGATGGGCTCTCTCAATATCAGTACCTGAGATGTGGGTTGTCCATACAGGGTGTAGGACACTGCTGTGGGGTGGGAACTGCTGAGACACAGCAGGAATGTGCAAGCGTGCAGAGGTGTCTGTCAAAAAACTGCTGGGGTTCCTCACAAGATGGGCTTAAACCAACACATTCCCATGAAGCATTTCATGGCTGACAAATCTCATGAGAAATTCCAGCAGCACTGGAAATTTCTTGGTCCTTGCACAGCCGTGCTCAGCCCAGCTTGGGCCCGTGCACATCGTGCTGCCAAGAGGGAAGGGCAAGAGAAGGCCAAGATTGCTTCATGCCAATAAAAGTGAGGACAGCACATGAGCATTATAAACTTTCTGAATGCATGAAAATTCCATTTTGTATTTTCTAAACCACTTGATTTCTGAGTCCCAACCAGGCAGGAGCACCAAGCTGTGCTCTGACTGCTACCCTTGTTGAGTAGCCCAATTAATCCAGGTCTGCAGTGGGAAATAAGATGGAATATGCTATGGAAGAGCTAACAGAGCTTCACTGATAATTCATTCCTCTAATTTTACTGGTCATCTTGTTTCTGGTTGTCCTGTGGTCAGTTCACTGGCCACAAAAACTTGGCCTTGTGGGGGCACCTGCCTTTTGTCTTACTTTTGGACAAAAGTAAGTATAGTCTTACTTACTTACCCTCTCAAGATAATTTCTTGATTTGGAAAACAGTGACAGCAGAAATATTTCCTTTTAAATCTGAACACATGCTTAGGATACAGCCTGAAAGTCTGTGTTGTTTCAGTCTCGGCTCAGGTTTGCCTGTTTGGGACTGGTCTCCCACCAGTCTGCTCCTGGCTGTCCCCACGGAAGCTCTAGTGAGAAGGTGCCCCTTTACTGAAGGGTAAAGGGATTTCACACACAAGTACAGGTGTTGCAGAAATCTAACCATAGGATAGCCAGATTCTCATGGCAAGTGACCTAAATTTGTATTTTGACTCTGTTTCTCTTGTGAGAAACTCAAAGCAGGACTAGAGCTTGTTCCACTGAGCACTGACCCTTTTCCTGCAGAAGCATCCCTGTGTGGGAGCTCCGAGGAGCTGGACAAAGCTTAGGATGTGACATCGTGCCAGGGACATCAGGCTGCTCTGGCCAGGGTGAGCACAGAGCTGCCACCTGCGACTGCTGTGAGCTGCCGAGGATGGAGGAGGCCTTGAGGAAGCAGCATTTACTCACCTCAGTGTAAGAGGAGCTCTTTGTAGTTCCCTGTCCTTGCTCACAATGAGGCTGCCTTTTCTTACCAGCTGCCGGCCCGCAGACCAGTGGTTATCTCCAGTTACAACCAAAATAGCATGAGTTCAGCTGCTCTTTGTGGAACATGCATTATTAATTTCTTGGGGTTTAGCCATACACTTCACAGTCCCTTATTAGCTGTATGTCAGACTAATTTTGGGGGTACAAATTTGCTCTAATTCAATTTGGTTAAGAAAAACATCTTGATATGATACGCCTGCAGCTGCTCGAATTTCCTCCTTGACTATCAAGTTTGTCAATTTGTCATCTTTTCTGACGAACTTGTTGCCTACCTTTGGTATCTCAAGTGAGCTCCATGATCTCACCCTGAGGTGTTAGGAATCGCTGAGGGCTATCAGAACTTGTGTAAATTACAGCGATGCAGACAGCACGTTGAAAAATCAATAAGTAATGAAATAGTACTGCAGTGAAGTAGCCAAGAGAGCAGTGGGTGAAAAAATCCCAAGGACTCAGTTTCATTTTGTCAAAGTATAAAAGATAATGTTCTGCTGTGATGCTATAAAATCATCCCCACTGGCCAGAGAAAATTGAAATACAAAAGAGCAGTGCGGAGGTGCGGGTGCTTCCTCCCGATCCCGCGTCCCCCTCCCGTGCTGCAGGGCTCTGGGCAGGCACTCGCTCCTCCAGGGAAGCTGCACATGGCTCCTCTGCCTCCGTGGCCTATGCACTCATGTCAGCTGTGCCAAGTGTTCTTTAAGCCTCTTTCTAATTCCCAGTAATCCTCACATCTATCCATCCAGTTATCTTGTACGGGCAAGCTGGGGAACACCAGCAGAACATTTTCCCTGGAAAACTAGCACTCCATGGTGCCTTCCCAGGGTACTCAAGGGGACTGAGCATGGGTTTATGTCAGCCTTGAATTTTTATCTAGGGAGGTCCTTCTTAGCTGGAGACA
Source organism: Calcarius lapponicus (assembly GCA_039654755.1). NCBI lineage: Eukaryota > Metazoa > Chordata > Aves > Passeriformes > Fringillidae > Calcarius > Calcarius lapponicus. The sequence goes on along the minus strand of CM077474.1, from coordinate 498,009 downwards.
GCACATTTCTGACATAAACTTTTCTGCTGTAATATGAATTGCTCTGTAGGCAGGTGAATCCACAAGGCTTCGTTTTCCCTGAAGGCCATGCCCTCGACTCGCTCTGTCCACTCCATGGCAATATCCCCCAGCTCTTTCCATCTCTCTGGAATGTTGGGACACTGTGTTGGGGTTGGTGCAGCCAAGAACCGTGCTGGGCACATGGGCTGTGGCACGGCTGGGCTTCTCTCCCTGCTGCTCCCTCCAAGCAGCCAGCATTCCTCAGCGGGGTCGCGGTGCCCACACTGCTTCCTCCGAGCAGCAACATCCACAGGTACACACAATGTCTCTAGGGCTTTTCCTCTTCTTTCATTTTGGCTGGAATTAGCCAAGTTGGCCATGAGGTGGGAATGGCCAGGCAGGCAATCTTGCTTCCTGACTAAGTCCTTAGAAAATCAGGTTCAAAAAGAGTAGTTGGCTCCAAAAGAAGAAGAAAAATATTGAACTGAAATAAATTTTCCCAAGCTGGGTGTTGCCATGAGAGTCTTTTGCTTGAATCCATAAACTATGAACTTTTCTCAAATGAATTCTTAAAGTTGATGAGTTTTTTCCCACTTGGATATGTAAGGTAGTTAAAATGTATTTAAACAAAATGAATGACTGAAATACCACTAAATTAAATATATCTTCTAAAAGATAAACCAGCATTTTGTGTGAAGGGAAAGTCCCCCCCACTTCAGCCTTTCTGGCTAATCCGCCTGTTATCTTCTCTGTAGATCTGTGAAAGGAATCAGGTTTAAGAGACACTGAACTGCTCTTTGATCCCAGGGGACCAAAAGCCAGGTTGGATAATGGTCCTGCACAGATTTTCTCTGGATATTTTTGCCTATGTTTTCTGCCTGCTGCCTGGAAAAGTGGGTTCTGGAGGAGCCTCTGCCAGAGGCAGCCAGAGAAATACAGTCCTTGGGAAAGGAGGAGAGAAAATGGTTCCCTTAATGTGCACAAATGATCTCCCTGATAAGGATTAATGCTTGCTGGGTGAGCAGGCACGGGTTGGAAAATCCTGCAGGGAGTCCGGGCGTGCCGCCGGCTGCGCTGGGCAGTGCGGATGGCTGGGAGGGTGCTGGTTCCACGTCGTTGGTTCCAATCACCTCCACAGACCCCCTGTGCCTTTCTTTAACCTTCCATGATTCTGTTTCACTGGGGGTATGGGGAAATGAACAGTGGCTCTCGCTGCAGCCAGAGCTGTCTGGAGTGAGATGGCAGCAGCTCCTGGTTCAGATATTCGGCAGGCCCAGGTTGGGTTTGAGTGAAAAGAGCCCATTAACTCCAGTGACTTTGGAGAGGGCCCTTTGTTCTTTTCAAAGTTGTTATGGGTTACAGAACTCAAAAGCCTCTTTTCTTGTCCATTATTAACACAGTGCAATGAATCACTGTGTTTAGCATGGGCACTTGGGAGCATTCCAGATACTGCAGGACTGTTTGCAAGGAGGGAGCATGTAAATACTGAGGAGATCTCAAGGAATTTAATGGAGCAGAATAGGTAGACCTTAGAAGCAGAAGCATTTCTTTACACATGAGCATCCTGCTGGTGTAAATCTAGAATGTTCCACAGTGCATTCACTACAAAAACTCAGAGGAAAGGTTTATATGCCAGGAGGGGTGCAGCTCTTCAGCCTTCCCGCACGGTCAGACACAGCCCCGTGTTTCCGGGACACTCCCTGAGGAACCTTTCCTGCCCTGGGGCTGGGGACTCCAGTAGGGATGCAGAGCATACCTGCCTTTTCCCATCACCCTGACAAGCCATCTGCTGCCACTGTGAACTCCAGTGCAGTCTGACCAGTGTTCCTGTCCTGGCAACAGAACCTGAGACCTTCAGTGCTGGAGTTCCACAGCACCAACACCTGGGAACTACTTCCCATTCTGAAATGCTGCTTTTACCTTTGTCTGGCATAAACCACTTCAACTGGAAATTCTCCATGTCTGCTCTAAGTGCCATTATGATGGTCTGTGTCTTTTTTTTTTTCCCACCAATCAAACTGTTGATTCCTTTAAAGAAGAAAAAAAAAAAGAGAGAGTTAGAGATACAATAGTTTGTTTATATTAAGGAATTCTACCAATTTTTTTCCCAGAAATCTCCAGATTTCCAATGTGACATTTGGCAGAGGATGGATTTTGCATTAGGGATTAATCTTTGGTTTACCCACACTGTAACCTTAAAGGAATTATCCAAATCCTGCATTTCTCAGGTGTGCAGGAGGGTGGGATTAGATCAAACAGCTGTCCAGGAGACTCCATTGGTGGTGGGCACACTTCAGCCAGATGCTGAGGCTGTCCCTGGGTTTCAGGTCAGAGCTGGTGCCTGCTCTACCTCACTGAGGTGCTTGTGGAAGGGTGTGCGGTGCTCCTGAGCATTTCTGTGGGTTTGATGGTTCCTGTTTGGCGTCTTTGCTCCGTGATGGAAGCTACAGAGCAGCACTGGGTTTGGCGCTTCCCTGTGGCAAGGAAGAGACTCCCGTGTCCATATAACCCGGGCCCCATGGCAGCCCGTGGGGTCTGCTCTGGTCTCGCACTGTGCTGGGGAGAGAGAGGCTTGTCCCCAGCAGCGGGGAGGGGACGAGGTGAGACCATCCGTGTCTGGCTGTGCGTGGAAAGAGCTGGACCATGTGGCAGCAGTGCCTGTCCCCAGGATCAGGGCTGGCAGGAGCAGGAGGAGCCTCAGTCGGACCATCTGCCTCCAGGGCAGGAGGAGGAGGAGGAGGCTGGTGCTGCCCCAGCCAGGCTCCATGCCTGGCCAGGCAGGGGCTGGGCGCCGCGGTGACATGGCACCTGCGGGGACAGCCACAACAGCCAGGCCTGGTGGCGCTGCTGGTGGCACTCCATGGTGCTGCCAGCGTGGGCCAGGGGATGCCACCCAGGCCAGAGTGGTGCTGGGCAGCCCGTGGTTCCTGGGCTCTGAGTGACCCCTGCTGGGGCCAGCACGAGGGAGGAGGAGGAAGGACCAGGGCTGGAGGTGCAGGACGTTGCTGGCTGCAGGACCCTTCTTTTGTCTGCTTCACAATTTGGAAGTAGCAAATCAGCCTAAGAAAAGGAGAAGAAAGGATTATTTAATGGTTAAGATGATTGAATGCTGCCTTGGAAAACTGATTGTTTTCCCTTCCTTTGCCACCTTTTCTCCTTTATGACGCTGGTTAATTCACTTCAACCTAACTTTTCACAGACTGTTACTAATTGGGTATTCTTCAGTTTCTTCATGGTTCATTTGAGATGCAGGGCTCTGAATTTGTACTCAACTGCTGCTGAAGACCATTTTGGACACATAAGGAGTGATCTGAGAAAACAGTTTGTAGACCTCTCTTAATTAGACATCCACAGTTAGAAGATACATTTCCTTTAATCACTATAGATCTCAGCTCCGCAGTCAGTGCAATAGAGGTAATAATAGCACCTTGGATCACAAGGGATTTGAGGAAAAGCTTACAAGGAATTTAATAACTTGGACATCAGAGCAGCATTTGAATTGTATAAAGTAAATAAAGGGAGCCATGCATTGAGCAATGGGGGAAAATATGTATGTTTGCTCTATATAAGCAACTGTGAAAATGTGGGGGGAAAAAATAATGTGGCCCCCAATTTATAACCTATATCATGAGGAAGGGGGTGTCTGCATTTCTAATCCAGTTCTTTTTGTGTGTCTTTCTCTGATCTGGCATCAACAGCCCATTTGAAGTGTCTCTGTCTCCTCTCACTTTTCTAGCTAGAGTCCTTTTCCCAAGAAACTCTTAAAACTTAATTCCTTCATGCACATTTTAAAAGGAATAAACCAAAAGGATAAACAACATTCTTTGCTAAGGTGATTCACAAGGAAATATTCACCACCTATTTGCATTACAGTGTAATTGCTCATGTCTTCCTGAGCTTCCCTTTCCATGAGCACCTCTGTTCTATTTATACACATCTACCATTACTAATATTCTTACCCACACGCAAATATAAAATTCAGACTGGGAGGTCTTCTATAACAATTTAGAGACTTGTTTTCTGTGACTGTTTCTTCTAGTAAAATCTAGTAATAATAATAAAACTTGGTGGAAAGTTAAATGTAGAGAATCGTACCTTGCAAAGCACTTTTGCTGCTCAATTGGAGAGCATCCCCAAAATTTCATATTCACGAGGCTGTTAGAGCAATAGATCAGCTAGACAAAAATAGAGGGAGCATTTCTATTTTCAAACCAAATGATATGACAAAATTAGCAGCTTAGGGAGCATGTTGCTCCTCTGCTCCAGGCAGATGGTTCGTGGGTGCTGAAGCCAACAGTGGCTCCAGAGGTGCTGCTTCCAGTGTTGAGTGTCCAGTGGTGCTGGCTGGGCACGTTGGGCTGGTTCCCACGTCTGCAGAGAGCCTTTCTGGGGAGGCTGAGGGCTGCAGGAGCAGCTCTGGGCACGGGGAGAGCCATTCCCCTGGAGATGGTGGTGGGTCTCCCTGAGCCCTGCCACCCACCTCTCGGGTGAGCTGGAGGGGCCTGCTGAGACATGAGAACTACATTTTCATCAGAAACAGGCTCTTTATGGTTTTGAGGACAGAAAATAAAGAAACCAAAGGAAAATGGCATTTAAAAGCTTTCTATAGTGCTTTCTGCTTGAAGCCCTAAAATCGTGACGTGATGCCGTCAGAGCTCCTCTGAATGACTTGATGAAGGTTTTTTTTGTTTTGGTTGCTGCACTCTTGGGACTCATTGGAGTGGCAGGATTAAAATTAATTAGAGGCTGTTTGGAGGGGGCTTTGGAAGATGGCCTGAGGCTATACTTCAGTCTGGTTGTTAGAAGCAATATCATCACCGCCTCCTCTTCCAGTGAACAGACCTGCGCTGGGGCGGCTGCGGGGAGCCACAGAACATCCAACGCAGACATCAGAGCAAAGACTTCCTCCCAAAGAGATTACTTACCACAAAACCAGTGGATCTACCTGCTGACAACCTAGAAATATGTCTTGTTTCATTTTATGGTTCCTTAAAGAGGCTGCTTTATGAAGCTCTCCAGAATTTTGATGAAATATCCATGCGAGGATGCTCATTTTCCTTCCTTCTTACCATGAATTATGTTGATTAGTGTGGCTGGGAAGAGATGAGAGGGAAAGCTCTGTTCCAGCAGCTGGAGTTTGGTTTCATTTGCTCTCTTTTGCAAAGCCACCAGTGACAAGAGTGGACAAATAATAATTTCAAACCACTTGTGAGACTAACTTTGAGTTTTCCTCATTGTAGAGGGTCAGTTGCAGAACAGATAAAATGCTGCATTTCAAAATTTGTGTCAAGTTTTCAGATGGTTTGTGCATTTGTAGACTCATAGATAATTATAGTCAATCCCTCTGTACAGGAAGTTGATGCTTACCTGATCTGGATTCCTACACAGGCAGAGTTAGAGTAGAAGCAAGAATTTAAACTTTTATGGTTAATTTTAACTTGTAGTCAAGTCCTGTTGACTTTGTAAGAGCTGCCATGTCATACCCAGTTGCAGACTCTGTAGGAACATGGCTCAGAGTAAGGTGAGATGATGCCTGGCTTCCTGTGGTGCAAATTAGTAGAAGTAGCTAAAAATTGTCACTATTGATACTTAATAGTGGTCATAATTTTTAAAAACCAGTGAAGTAATCCTTCTAGAAGTACAGCCAAAAGTAATTTGGTTTGTCCAACTCTCTCTTTTATTTTTTATTTCCTTTTCCATCCCAGTAATACCTACTCATCAAAAGGGCTTAAATATGCAGGAAGAGCTAGTGCCTTTAGTGTGATTTTTTCCTACTCAATAGCCTGTGTGCTTTGGAAGAAAATAGACAAATTCACACAAGGTGACATCATTTGGTGCCACTGTTGGCTCTTCTTAATGAGTCATTCCACAACAGGCATTATTTTTCTCAGGAAAAGCTGTATCTTCACAGCATTCTCAGAATTTAAACACTGATTTAGAAATTTATATTTTTTTTCATATTTTAGGAGCAGTAATTGTGTTGTTTTCTCTCAGCATCTTAGGATAACTACAGTACAGGTGAATAGTTAGTGCTAAAAATACAAAGCAACGAACCAGATAAGCTTCCAGAAGTCAGACTCATTATCCTCAGGTTGTGATTAATGAGTCCTTAATCAAAAACTTAGTAAAAATATCAATGTACAGTATAAGGACAAGAAGCATATGCTATTTAAAAATTACAAGCCTTGTGACTTCCATTAGGGTTTACAGGTTTTCTGACTCAACTTGCTGAAGCTGTGGATGGCAGTGTTCAAAGTCGAGTGTTCCTGAGATCACAATGGTAAAATTTAATCAATTCCCACTTTAGACTCTAACAGAGTTTGGTGTGAGTGATACTGGGACAGCAGCATCTGTGGAGATGAGCCACTCTTGGAATTATAAGTAAATAAGTACTGTCTCCTGAAACTTCCCAAACCAACAAGTAATTGTTTAAAAGTGTAAACCACATCATTCTGAGCTGCAGCACCTTAGGTTTGATCCTAGAAAGAAACAGAGAAGACTTTGGAGTCTTGGTTGACGAGTAATTCCCATCTTCCCTGGATGTGCCCATGAGCATTGAAGTGCACAAGGGGAAACCAGTGGTTATGTGTGTGGTTATTTTCCTTAGCCAGGTTTCAGGCATGAGGAGATTTGAGCTGGACTGGAGCCCCAGCAGAGGCCTTACAGCCAGAGCCCTTCCTCCTCCCTATCTCCCCTGTTCCTCTTGCACACTCGGAGCAAACAGAATTCATTATCTCATCTCAGCATTGCAGCTTTCTAAGTTCAATGTCAATAGTGAGTTAGGAAAGGGCAGGCAGGTCAGGGATTAGGACTCCGAACTGTCCTTGACGTTTCTCTGTAGGATGATCTGCTGTTTGCATCAGCCAACTGAAAAAAAATTCTGCCTCCTCTATCCTGGGAATGATCAGGATGGGAAAATGTCAGTTTAGGGGCTGACAGAGCTCTGATAAGAATGATATAGAAATGCAGGGAGTGAAGAAACAGAGAGGGGCAGAGGTACAAATACTGTCATTTTAAGTTTAAAATTTCATTTTTAAGTATATTTGAGAGTACACATTCTGTTTTCTTCCAGCATTTCAATCCATGGGCTTCTTTTTTGAGTAGTTTCATTTTAAGGAAGTCTGAATCTATTTTTATTTGATTGGATTTTACAAGTTCTGGAAAGGTCATCCTGCCTGGCCTGGAAGCTGCAAATACATTCACTCCCACAGAATTACTTATACGCACGAAAATAGTTTCCACTTTCAAAAGTATCCATACGTTCTTGGAGTTACCAGCTTGGTCCCAATTCTCAGGCTCAGAACAGGGGAGAACAAAGCATTTAGATGAAAATACTTTTAAAGTGTGATGACCTCTGAACAGAAATAAAAAAATCCCTGTGCTAGGAAAGATTTGGGTTTATTCACGTTTCTATGCCCTTATTATAACTTGATAAATTTGGAGAAAAAACCTTATCATATTGTTCACAGTGGGTTCAGTGTGTGGTCCAAAAAATGCCATCCAAGAGGGCACTGAGTCTGTGCAGCCCCAGCTCTGCAGGGACTCACATCCCCTGAGCATGAGCCATTTCAGCTGGGTCTGAGCTGCCGGGGGAGCATGTGCTGTACAGGCAGAAAATAAAACCCAGGGAATCACAGAATCATTTAGGCTGGAAGAGCTCTCCGGGGATCATCTGGGCCAGGCCCCTGCTCAAGGCAATTACAAATAGATCAAGTTGCTCAAGGACTTGTCCAGTTGAGTTTCTGCTCGGTGCAAACAGATTTAACACAAACCCCCTCCTGTCTTTCTCTGCTTCTGTGCTGTCTGAGATGGACAATAGTGAGAAACTTTCTCTGCTGATGGCAAGCACCAAGTTAAACATCTTTACTGTCACCTCAAGTCTGCCTGGGGGAAGCTAATTAAACAGATAAAAATACTCATAAGATACATTAAATATTACCACCACCCCCCAATATTAATTACAGAAATAACTGGATGTGACTGTAAAATGAACCTAAAAAATGCAAGTGAAAAGAAATTATCTTTTTGGGATGGTTCCAGCTCTGTGGAGAAGTCCAAAGAAACATGGAAGTCCTTGTGCATCCATCTACACTTCTGAGGCTGCTGGAATTCTGTGTAACCCCTTCTCAAAGCAGAGTAAAACCAGAAATTAACTGTAATTAATACTACACACTTTCTCTTGGTCTCCTTAGTCCACATTCCTGGTTCTGCTCAGATGTGTTCTACCTGGAGTCTATAATTGTAATCAAGCTGAATCTTTTTTGAGGTATTGTCTTGCACTGACATCACGGTAATTGGGGCACTTGAAGGCAGACAGGAGTTCTCTGGTTTGTGCCTCCTTCCCTGGCTGGTTCCTGGCTGGTTTTCCCATCCAGGGTCACCCTCTGGCTCTTGGTGGCCCTTTGGGCAAGCGGGGTGACAGATCAGTGACAGGTCCCTCCCAAGGGCAAGGGACTGCATCTCTACAGCTGAGGGACAAAAGGCATTCTCACCAACCTTCCACCCAGGAGCCAGTAGCCAACAGCTCAGGAACAGCTGGATCTCTGAGGAAGCTTTTCCAGAACACAGGGCCATCAAGTCATGTCTGGATGCCCACAGCCACATGAGGACACGCATCTTCCCAATAATCTTGGGTATCACAATTATGGTCTGTATTGCCTTTGGGCTCCTAGAACGTTGCATGTAATTATAAATGAGTAATTTCTTCTGGGCCACGATGACTGGGAGTGACCAGGGTCTGTGCTGGTGAAGGTGGTTGGGCACTCTGAGCTGAAGCACCCTGGCTTATCAATTTTGGTTTAAACCTTGCATTTCATCTTGGATCATCTTGTATTACAAGTCAAGACCGTGTAAAAAGCAGAGGTGTTTGAAAGGTGACAGCCAGCATGGCTTCCTCTCTTTTGTTATTAAAAAAATATAAATTTACCAGCAAATCTTTTTAATGGCGTATTAAAAATTAAAGATATCAAATTTACAGAGTATATTAATGTGGAAATTCTTCAGCATTCTGCTGCAGGTGTGTTTCAGAGCAGAGATGAGCAGGAAGGACTCTGTAAAGATCGTTGCTGTTGCTGCCTAGCCCAGGCTCCAGAAACAGGCAGGGAGGAATATTATTTCCAAGCATTTTAAGTTACTGCCTGAGAGAAAACAGGTGTCAGTGGCTGTGTGCTGTGCCAGCCCTTCCTCAAAGTTGGGGAGATAAAGGGCTTGGAAATGACAGGTCTGTCACAGCCCAGGCTGGCGGAAGAGTTGGTGCCATCCTCAGCCTGGGCCTGTCCTCAGCACTGCTCACCCACCTCGGTCTCTGCCTGCACTGAGTCCCTGCACAACCTTTGCTTTATCTCCCTTTTCCTTTCAAACCTCATCCTGGCCCTCACCTGCTTCCCCCAGCGGCTTTGCTAGGACTGCCTGGCTCCCAGAGCATGGAAAGCAATTCAAGACACTAGAATTTAATTATTTCTTGCAAACTTTTAGGCATAAAAGATGCCATTGTGCAGTGGGGACCCAACCCCATCGTGTCCACCCACGATCCTGAATCTCCCATCAGGGCAAGGGTCATCCACGAGGAATGGCATTTGGGTTTTGGGGATGAATTTTCCTTGCATCCTTGCCTTTCTTTCCGCTCTGTACACAGTTCCAAGCCCCAAAGCAAATGAACCTCCTGTACATTTCCAACCCAAGGCTCCCTGAGGTTTTACACGGTGCTCAGCCCCAGCATGGTGCTGGTAGAGCAGAGGGGCCCATCGGGGTCAGTCTGCTGGAACAGGAGTCAAACAGAAGTCTCTTGGGATGGTCTCTAAGATTCCTATTAGGATCTTCTCTATCTGGGAATATTTCAGCCTAGAGAGGGAAGCAGTGATGCTCTTTGAGACATGCTCTCTAATGTAAGTTCTGTCAAAGGGAAAACAGACATAATGATGCTGGGACAGGGAATGGGAACTTCAAACTCTTCCTTAAATGTCAGTGAGGAACATATCATCTGGGTGTAGCCTGTGTGGAAAAATGAAATAATCTGCAAACAGCCCGGTTAAGGGTAAAAAAGTTAAAAATACACTTAAAATAAAATAAAATAAGAGTGGGTGCTGCAAGCCATGGCATGCTTTGGCTCTCAGGAAGCACAGCCCTGAAGAAGTACAAAAGGCCTTTAGTTTGAGGTAATGAGGTGCATCTAATTATATTTAAGAAAGAACATCAAGAACTGCTTAAGAATACACTACCCACCCCTTTCTTTTCACCAAGGCTAGGCAGAATCCCGATCCCAAAACACCGTTATTTTATAGAGGGTGAGGATTTCAGAGAACATCACAGAAAACAAGGTTATTTTCCCATAACTGTGGGAAAAAATGGCAAAGTATTTCTTGTCTGTTCTCGTCTTCCTCTCAATAACTCCCATTAGGGGAGGGAAAGAAAAAAACACAACAAAAAACAAGCAGGCCAAAATAAGCCTGGCCATCATGAGAAATGAAGGCTGTCAGAGTGACATCTGACACCGGCGGGCCACAGCTGAAGAACAAGGGAAAAGTTTTCGGACGACTGTCACTGACCCATAGTCCCTCGCTCCTAACCTTGCTCTCCAACATATGTTTCTCATTTCCTTGCTTATAGCTGGCCCAAGCTAATGATATGTGTTTTGGCAGTCCTCCCGTGCTTGGCATAGTGCCTGCCTTGTTCTCATTGTCTCCGCTACTTACAGAAACCCCTTTCTCCGTCTTTCTCTCTCTCTCAGAAAATCAGCTTTGTACAACTCCAAGTATGCAAAGCAGTTCTTGCTGCCCGAGCTACCATCTCCCAGCTCCTCCTGGCCCTGCACCACTGGCCAGACACGCCGGTAGAAACACAGGGAGACTGCCACGACAGGACTGGAGCTGGGTGGAAACAGTGGAAAATCAAACATATTGGCCAATTTGAGCCTTGCTAAAAATACAGGGAGCCGAGCTATTCTGAGGGACGATGGCATGGGAAAGCTCTGCCTGGAATCCTGGGTCCCTGCGAGCAGACAGGGCTGTCAGGCAGACGTGGGAAGGGGAGCTCAGTGCGGCCCAGGGGCAGAGGGCACCGCGCTTGGCAGGCGCCGGGCCGGCACTGGGCGGGCTGGGCGCTGCCGGGCCGGCTCGTGTGCTCTCTGCAATCAGTAACGGTGCTGCATACGGACAGAACGCACCTTCTGCAGGGGCCCGGGGCAGCCACCGCCTTCTGTGGGATGGGGACCACACGTGGCAGTGAGTTTGGGTCGTGCCTGGATCCCGTGCCTCAGAGCGCTGCTGCTCCGGCAGCGTGCGACGGCGCTGGGGGTCAGGGCTGCCCTCGCTCCAGAGGCTCTGCTGGATCCCAGCTCATGGATATTTGATTTGTGTTGGCATGAGGGACTCTGTCCTCTGGATCCAAACAAAAGTCCACTACTTCTTCATGAGGTGCAGACCACCGAGAATGCCACAGCAAACAGAACAAGTGGCAGCGGTGAGCAGCAACTCCAGGCTACAGAGCAGCTCTGCCACAAAGGTGTTTGATGAATCTCACTAATTTCTTCTCATAACCTTACCCATATCAGAAAATACAATTTATATATTAGTCTCGGCAGTGTTTTGGCCACTCTGATTAAAAGCACAGGTTTTTAGAAACTGCAGTTTCTTCAACATGTGCTTTTTTCTAGACATAGGAATATATGGTTGTATTATATACATATACTTATCAAAGGCTCCATCACCTGTTTGTCCTCTGTATATGTATCTTCTACATGTAAATATTCTCAGTCAGTGTGCAAACTAACTTTATTTTGTGCTAGCAGAGGCAGGGTAGTGGTGGTGATGTAAAAGCCGGTGTGTCACGCTCAGTCACATCAGTGTACAGCAGGCATTCTGTAGGATTTTGCACGCAATGTGATGATTTTTAGGCTATTACCACTGTTTTTATATCCAGGGCAGGGTGAAGGACTCACACTGATAAATCATCAAGAATTAATCTCTGGCAAGAAGAAGGCCATGCCATCATTTTAAAGACACCGAGTCAGTTCATTCCAGCCACTCCTCTGAGTTTGGTGCAAAATATTTATGTTCATTTCTGAAAGAGGGAACAGCAGAATTTCAGCAGTGAACTCATCCTCAGCATAATGAAAGTGAAACTTAAATTTTCCTTCTTTCCTCCTCTCTTTTCTGACACTGTCATCCACTTTAGTGCCTGCTCTTTTAGAGCCTGGTGCTGTGTCACCGAAGTTAATGGGAGATTTTCCATGCGCATTGTCTGGGAGCAGGAGCAGGCCATTACCAGGGCTCGTCACCCCCGCACCACATTCAGCTGTTTCCTCTTTGTTCCTGCTCCTTGTAGCAAGGTCACTGCTGAACACTTTTCATTCTTCCCCTGCTCTCTCCACAGACACCGCTTCTCACACGGGAACTTTACTCGCGCTCTGTGATCTCGGGCGCTGACTGCAGTGACCCCCTCTTTCTGTCCTTCCTGGTTATTGGGGTGTAATTTGAGTGAGAAGGGACCTTTGGAGGTCACCTTGTCCAAACCCCTGCTGAAAGCAAGGCCAGCAGAAATCAAGCTGCTGAGGACCCTCTCCAGCTGGGCATTAAAACCTCAGCAGCCTCTCTGGGCCCCTGTAGCACTTTTTGACTGATTTCATTGAAGATTTGTTTGTGTGTCACCCCTGACTGCACACCCCAGCAGGACCTGCCTCCGTCCCCGTATGCCACTGCTGCCCAGCCTGTTTCCCAGGCAGTCTCTGATCCCCTGTGCTCCTGCAGTGTGCTCTGCGTCTCCATGGGCTCCATCTCCCAGCATCCGGGGCCGTGGAGTCAGCTGGAGCCAGCAGACACCTTGTCCTGTGCCCCACGGGTCCCCATGAGCAGCATTCCTGAGGCTTAGAGTGTCACACAGTCCAAGGGCCAGGAGTTCTCTGGCCCTGTCTCGGCGTGCTCCCAAGGCCAGCTTTCCTGATTCCCCTGTGGGACCTGCAGCACCTCTGCATTCTGTCCTTCTTTATTCTGTCCTTATCTCCCCAGTAAATCTCTGAGTGAGCATAAATCCAGAGCCACTAGCCAGGTTTTAGGGCTGCTTCCTTAGAGGTCCTGGAGGATACAGAGAGAGGAAATTTGCATATTGGAGACCTGTGAGTTCTACAAACTGGCATGAAAATAAGAAAGAAACACCAAGATTTTTTTAATGCACATAATGAGAGAAAATGACAGGAGGATGGGCAGGAAAATTGTCTCTCAGAGCAACACGTGGGTTATTAGTGGCTGGTGAGTTTGCTGGGCAAGGCTTGGCCAGGTGTGTGTGCAGGGCACTTCTCTGCTGTGGGGCAGCTGGGCAGGTGCCACACGGGCACCAGGGGCTCCAGGGCAGGGCGGGAGAGCTGGTGTTTAAATGGTTAAACTATCACCACATTTGGCTGTCTTGGGTTTCTCATAAACATTCAGCAAAGCACTTTCATTCAATCACACATATTAACTACTTAAGTTCCCCTCTCCAAGGATGTGGATTGTTATTTTATGCCAAATGTGCTGTAATTAAGTTTGACATAAGCACATGGATTAAATATGTGGTTTGGTGGGCAAATGGGAGATGGCTTTTCCTTCTGGCCATATGGAGGATGCAGCCACATGATGTGAGGCAGAGGGAAAGGATTCTTTACTCTTTATTTTATTTTGTGGTGTTTCTTTTATTAAAATGGCTCCGATTAATCAGCCAGTACCAAGAACATCAGCGTTGGTTTAACCACTTTGGGAGAAGGGAACACCAAGCCTTGCCCTTTCTCCTTGCGCTCCCTGTGAAACGCGAGGATATACACATGTCTGCATACAGAGAAGTGGTAGGGATATATTGGATAATAATAGATTGCTTGTGATTGTCAGTGATTTTTTTTTCTGGGACTGACCACATGATTGGTTTTAATTGTCCAACCTCAGGATGAACACTGTGCTTTGCAGTGGTGTAACATTGGCGTGCACTTGCAAGTTATGGTTTGCAATGACAGAGACCTCACTTCAGGGCCTCGACATCATCATTATTATTATTATTATGATTACTACTACTACATCCTACTTTAATGTCAATAGCATCTACACCAGCATATGGTTGTCATGGTGCTTGCCACTAGGCTCATGAGAAAATTTGACATTTATTCCATAAATAAATATGTCTAGTTTAAGGCCAAATAAAACTGATGATAGAAAAAACACAGAGGTAAGGAGATGAGGAAGAGGAAGATCACATCCTCATGATCAGTGTGCACAGGAAAGGATAATTTTAAATAATACTGCAATGCAAATGCCATAGGAAAACAAACTTCCCATGTTCCTTTACGTGTCCCTCCTCTCCTATGAAAGGTGGCTGTAGAGTCAGTTGTTATTTGCACATGAATTTATTGAATACTTTTTTCTTTTCCCAATTCTCTGTATGTCAGCAGCTTTGCTGTCATTTCAGTTCCTGAATTCTGCCATCTGATATAACATCTTGTACTTCTGTGTTTAGAAACCGACCTTTTGGTCAGCAGACCAAAGCTATTCACAATTTTGTGCGTCCAGCATTAAATGCTGCAAAGGGACCTGATTTTCAGGCAGTTGGTGTTACCTGTTACCTGTTACCAGCTCAAACTGCTGTGCCTCAGGACCCAGGTGGATGCTGGGCACCTGCAGGGGAGCTCTGCTGTCCTTCATTGGTGAGAGATAATGAGGCTCTTGGCCATGCACCAAAAGGGCATCAGCGAGTGGATGAGCCCCTTGCAAGGCTCCTGGCAGGGCTGCAGCTCTCAGTGGTGGTCAGACCTGAGTGAGTCACTCTGCTTTGCCTGGCCCTCCTGGACATGTTCTGTCAGACCTCCACTTGCTTCACATATCGTAGGCAAACACTATCCCATGAAGTGTTTGGTTTTCCAGTTCTGAATGGAGGGCTGGGAGCTTTTCTCATAGCTTTCCTTTGGGAAATTGGGGCTTGTCACACGTTTACAACATTGCCATAAGTGAGCTTTGCTGATCTGAGAGTACATGATGAAAGTTGCTGAGAAAATGAAAACCAGCAGTTACTGCCAGTGCAGTACCATCCCCGTGAAGCGTGTTTCCATCCTCCATCTCTTTGCTGGCACGTGGCCAGCGGGACCTTCTGTTGCACACTCAGGTTAATTCTGAGTACTAAAAGACTTCTCAAAGACCTGCAACCAAAGTTCCTCCCAAGCTTTGCAGAGACTTTCCCATTTCTCAAAGACATATTAAGGATTAGCCAGAAGCTTTTGAAGAGTTTCCAAATGATTCTTTTAAAATTATCAGATACAAGTGTTCAGAGTTGGTGATTTAAAAATCTTTATATTTAACAGATGCTACTTAACCTACACCTTTACTGTTACATGACCTTGATTATATATTTACATCAACCACTTTGATTACAAATGGGCACCAGGAATGTTTTACTCCACAGTTATTGACATTTTTCCCTTCTCTGTTTAGTAACGGTTAATTATTGCACACAATAATCAATTATTTGAATTTATCGTATCAAAGGTGAACTTCAGAACTCTCAGGTTTATTGTTTGTGAGGGTTCTGTGGGGAGTGCTTGACACAGCTGGCTCTTCTTATAAGTTGTTCACACCCATCAGCTTTGGCTCATACTGATCGTCACAGATGTTTCCTTGTTTAATTTGTTGTACTTTGATTCCTGTTTTTTATAGCTGCTTTCATATCCTCTTTTAGAAGAGATGTATAAACTTCCTTGTGAAGAGAAATTTGCAGCTTTTGGGGCACCAAATGAATTGTCCTTAGATCTTGGCTGGTTTTCACAGGGAGTTTTCAGGTTATTTGTTCTGTTCCACACAGGTGTCTTTAGGGTTGGGAGATTTACTCCTTTCAATCACATGGGAATAGCACTGTGTGGGTTTTTTAAGGAATAAGGAATAAGGAATAAGTCTTGTCTCTTAGTGCATTTAATACATTCAGGGTTTGCTCAGGAGGATGAGGGGCCAATGCTGCATGGCCCCACTATGGCGGTGGACACGTCACATCCATTCCTCAGTGACCTTCCACCCTGTCCCTTTGGGACTATTTTTCCTTTTTCTTCCACTGGAAATGTGGAAGCAAACTCCAAACATTTAAACATGACAGTATAAAACCAGCTCCTGTGCTCTGTGAATGCCCAGTGGTTTCTGGACATTGCCATTGAGAATCCTGGTCAGAGCTCCAGGAACACTTCCCTGCAGCTGGCAGAGGCAGGCTGGGGAAACGTTCCTGAGCCTCTGGGGAGGATTTGCTGGTGGCAGCTGAGCCCGAGGCTGGTGGCCAGGCTGGACACAGCGGCTCTGAGGGCACAGGGCAGGGGGTGGATGGGCCCACGTGCCTGGCTCAGAGCCAGCAGGGCCAGGGCCCAGGTCCCACTGCTCTGACAGGTGTTTTGGTGGAACTGGGCAAGGAGGGAGGTCGTTTGTTGCTCCAGCACAGCCCCGTGCCTGTGGCTGTTGGCTGAAGAGTCGATGCCAGCCCAAAGAAGGGATTTTGGCTGCACGGATGGGTGGGTGCAGTGTGGAACTGGAGGTCTCAGCATTACACACTTGGTACCACGTGCCCCCACTGATGAGCGGCCTGAGCCCTGTGAGCCCAGCCCAGGGCTTGTCCTGCCGTGGGGCCGTGGTGCTGCAGCTGCTGGACAGCATCCTTTGGGTTTGGTCCACCTGAACAGACCTGGAGGTCCCCTGGAGTTTGTGGGTGGCTGGTGGCTGTTCCTGGGAGAGCAGAACCCATGGGTGGCACCGTGCTCTGATTTCCTGTGTGAGGTCAGAGTCATCTCTGTGAGAGCTGGAGCAATCTGAGGTATCTCAGGACTTCTTACACCTGTGCATCTCATCTTTATCTCCTCAGACCTGGGCTGAAATTCCCTTAATGAAAAGGCAGACTTGGGGTTTATTTTCTATTTTTGAAGTTTCCAATGGCACTGAGGAGAATGTGCTGACTCCTGCAGGGGACCTGCCAGGGGTGTCACCAGGACCATTTCAGGTCTCTCACAGGACACAGACCTGCAGGGCTGTTCTTGTAGAGACCACAGACACAGACTCACTCTTACAGGAGGTGTTTCAGAACCCCAGCCACTAACACCAGTCCAGCACTACTGACTGCTGACACTTTGCTTTGTGTGATATAAAACAGGGTCATTTCCAGCTCTTAAATATTGAAAAATTATTGAAAACCTCCTCTGTTTGCTTAGTGGTCAATGTTTAATCGTAGGTAAATATTCCACATAAAAACAACAGGTTATCATTAAAGTCTAGCAAACGGGCTCCTTTAGGCAAAGAGCGGGGATTGTGTTCAGGTTTGTGATATGCACATACGGGCCAAGGGACCCGAGATGGCAGAAGTGGCACGTGTGCCGTGGGACTGTAGTTGTGTTGGATTTATTGCCGTTGGCACAGGTGTCGGTGATGAGCTGTGGCACAGGGTGGTGAGAACCTGGCCCGCAGCTCCTCTGAGCCCCAGAGCTGCTGTGAGCACTGGGGAAGTGCTGAAAGAGGAACAGGAAACAGATGGGAGATGAGATTTCTTAGAATGCTGCAAATTTCTGAGAGTTTAAAGCCCAGTCCCACACCTGGGAGAGGCAGGGCAGCCCTGAGCTGCTGTCCTTACACGGGGGTGCAAGGACAGAACCAGAACAGACACAGTAAATTCCAGGTAACAAAGTGAACACAAGAAGCATTTTTCTACTCCTTCGGGGTTTTCAAAACAAATGTAAATATTTTAATCCTCTTCTTTTGTATCAGAGAGCGAGGGGTTCATCAGCCCCAGCTCCATGCCACGCAGGGCAGAGGAGAGGATGGGATGAGATGGTCCATGCTGGCAGGGCAAGCCCTGGGACACGGGTGGGACACGGCTGGGACACAGGTGGGACACGGCTGGGGACACCCTGGCCTCGGGGAAGCGGCTCCCCAGCCCCGACGCGCTGCCACACGTTTCTCTCGGGCGATTGTGTTGGCAGTTTTATTTATATTTTCCTTCAGAGTGGAGCTGAGCTCTTTAACCACGAAGGGAAATTTAATCTTTTTGCTGATAAGACGCTAAAATACTGCAATCCGGCTGACCTCCTGAAACCAGATCCAAACAGCCGGGCTGTCCAAAACTCCGAGCCACCCCTCCCCCGGTGTCCCGCATTTCTTTCTCTCTTCCGTGCCCGGTGACCCGGGCAGGCCCCTCTGAGCCCCCGGTCCGAGCGCTCCGATGCCCGCTCGGGCCGGGGCTGCCTCCTCCGGGCCCCGCCAGCCCCGAGGCAAAGCTCCTTCCTCCCCCGCCGGCCCCCTTTCATTTTCCTACAGCGTATTAAACCTCAAGACGTAGTTAACACTAATCCTGATTTATTTAGGATTTATCTGCATTATTAATTCCAGTCATGTTGTGAAAAAGTACCGAGGGTTCCAGTTTGTATGTAAACTTGCGCCGTTTTGCAGAGAGGTTTATTTCAATCTTCTCCTTGAAGTGATATTTTAGCCGAAATTTCAGACTTTCCCCTTTTTAAAACACTTCAGATGGAAGCTAGCCATAATAATTTGGTTTATTGTTATTTTTTTCCCCCAGTAAATACCCTCTTGGACTATTTTATGCATTAATCTGGATTTGATGTGGATTTAAACATTTACAATGCAAAATAATTTGGGTTAAAAATAATCCCCCTTGATAAAGCTAAAAAACCCCCCCAACTGTCACCATCTCTGACAGCCAGACACGGGCGATCTTTGAATATGCAAATGAAGGCGAGGAGAAGCCCAAGAGCCGGAGCGAGCGTGGCTGCTTTGGAGGTCCGGTCAGTCAAACATCCCGGCCCAGGAAGGTTCTGGAAGGTTCTGGAGCCGCCGCGGCTCAGTGCCCGGCTCAGGCCCTGCTGCAGATCTCCCTGCTCAGGCTGGCTCTGCCCTGCCCAGGCCGGGACTCTGCAGCAGGAGAAGATTCCCGTGGGACTGTGCTGGGCAGCACCCACCCCGAATCCCTAATTCAGGCCTTTCACTGGGAGCAGTGCCAGAATTCATTGTGCCCGTTCTCCTCTCTGAGGCCGCGGTGCTGCTGCTCCTCACCTGCCTCTTCAGATATTCCCAACCAGACTGCCAGACCTAGAGGGAACAATATTCCAGGGCATTTGTTTGTTTCCTGAGTAGACACCTGGGACACTGGCATCTCTTGATGATCTCGGTGCGCAGGAACAACTGAACAGCTCCTGGGAGAAAAATCCACAGAGGACTGCTGAAAAGTGGGACATCCTTGTAGTTCAGAGAGTCCTTTAATCTGAAGTTGTTGGTGATAGCAGCACTGTCTGCTCACTAATTCTGTACTTCTGCCTGCAGGACTGTTGCTGGTCCCTGTTGGTGAGAGGACATTGGCTAGATGGACCTTTATTTAATTTATCTTCTTATAATCTCTTAACTAATGCAGAAATGGGATGTATATGGTTTGGTTACAATCTTTCTCCAATTCAGCAGAAATCCATAAGCAATATCCTCTCATTACACTATGTAGTCCCCCCCAGGGTCCCTGGATGCTGTTGTGGAAGCAAGGAGTCAGCTGCAGGGCGGGAAGGGGAGGCACCGAGCAGGGCCTCAGCACCGAGTCGTGTCCCATTTTGGAATGCCCCCGTGGAAATCAGGAGTGTCTGGGTACAGGCTCACAGCACGCTCCAGGTCCAGGCTCAAACATGCTGGACAGGGCTGCAGACGCTGGAGGGACGCTGGCCTGTCACTTTTCTCGGGGACAAGGTGCCTGTGTTGTGCCCACAGCCGCCAGGCTGGGCACTCCCTGTTGTGGGAAGATCCCAGTTCCACAGTGGGTTTCACTCGGGGCAGGTGCAGAGCCCCTGCCACAGGACAGCCCAGGGATGACCCCCCAGAAGCTAAAAGGCTGCAAAAGGGAGCCCTGTTGTGCCCAAGTTCCGCCCAAACCGGGCTGTCTGACTCGAACTTCCAGTCACTTATCAGAGCTTTTCCCTGCTGAAGACTTA
Source organism: Calcarius lapponicus (assembly GCA_039654755.1). Taxonomy (NCBI): domain Eukaryota; kingdom Metazoa; phylum Chordata; class Aves; order Passeriformes; family Fringillidae; genus Calcarius; species Calcarius lapponicus. The sequence goes on along the minus strand of CM077474.1, from coordinate 478,055 downwards.
AAGGCCTCCCAGTCAATAAACACATTAGCTCACTAAACATGCGGATGCCTTTTCTTCTCTGGATTAACCCTTTGGGAGCCGGGGCTTCCACTGGATTTGTTAGGATATTGATCACAGATCCTGTTTGCCTTTCAAACTCTGTTTCTGCTTTGGACTTGACAGATAGTTCCAGTGCTGAAGCCAAGCAGCAAATTCAGTGTGGCCACAGGGAGCAGGAGCTCTGGGAACCACCCACGTAGGGCAGAGACCCCTTCTGAAGCCCCCCAGGGAACCATTCACCTCACCAAGAGTGACTTGTTCTCATAGGGAACTGCTAATTAAGCAAATACTCAAATGTTAAACAATGTCACATATATGTCTATTTTCAGTATTAGCTAAAATTGTATTAAATTAAAATACACGTTAGCCTAATTTAGCTCTTCTTCCCCGACTGAACATCACAGGCCTTTGCAATAAATGTCTGTAACTGTGCATGGAATGGAAAAGGAGCCCAGCTGAGCCAGCCCCGCTGCTCTGGGTAAGAACACATTAAAGGAGCTCTTAGAGAATGATTTAGAAGAAACTTTGCAAAATGGAAAGGTCATATTTTATGACCCTGCTGACCCAAATGGATGCAAAAATATCAGAATTAGTGACCTAGAAGAAAGCAGATCTGGCTTTTCAACACGTGTGGTAATCTTATCCTCTCATTCCCAGTTGCCTGAGAATCTGGAGTTGCTGATTTTGGTTAAGGCTCTTCCCTATGGCACCTCTCGTGTGTGTCAGAGTCCTCTTTAACACGCTCCCTTCAAAATGCAGCTGCACCTGCCTGGCTCAGAACTGGGCAAAGCCGATGTCGAGTTCTCTTTAATCTGGACTATATTCTCAGGTTTTTGAGCTCCTCATAAATCCTCTTCTTGTACAACTTTGCTGTTCCTGTGCAGATACTGCCTTCTCCTGCCACTCTAATAAGTTCTATCAAGTCTACATGCTTTGGTTTTAGGGCTGTCTGTTAGACTTGCTAAGATCTTCTCTTTTTTCCATCTAGTTGAGGATTTCATAGTTTTTCCTCTTTTTATAGTTTTTTTGAAGAAGGATTTTTCAAAATGCTGCTGTGGAACTGCATGTGAGCCATGCCTTTCCCAGTCTGCCATACAAAGATAATCCTCTCACTGTACAACATCTAACTTCATCCTCTTTCTAGTCATTAAATTTAATAACAAAACCCCAAGAAGGTGGTATGAAAACTCATCCAAACCTTGCCTCCAGGCTTGGTTGCCCTTATGGTTCCTTTAGCCCCTCTTTCCTCACACAGTCACTCCCTTTCCATCCATGGGCTGCTGGCTTTAGCAGCATCTCCCTGCACATCAGCTCGATTTATCCTGAAGAGGAACATCATCGTCTGATACGGTGGAATTTTTCAGTCAAGGCATGCTGAAATACTGTAAATGCTTCTAGAAAAATCATGAGGTGTCGCCCTGTAGTGCACAACTTGCAGCTCATATGGCCCAAAAGGCAATTGTTACAAAACTCTCATTTAAGTGAAATATCTGTATTTCGTGAGCTTAACGTGCTGCCTCCTCTGTCCTGCCTTGTTGTACAGGGATTTGTCCTAGATGGGATTTGGTTCTCAAGGTTATTCCTATGGTTCTTGTTAGCCTCTGTGTTTATCTTTTGATTTATTCTCATTTAGGCAGCTGAGATTTTCTCTTTGTCTTCAGAATTCATGTAATGGGTTTGCATCATTTTCTGCATTGTGCACTGGGGAAATTATCAATTCGGCACACAGCCACGCTGAAACAACCACGCTGAAACTTTCTTTTAAAAGCTCAGTTCCCATGTGGAGCACGATGTTATTTACCACCCAACCCACCTGACAGCATCCTCTGGAAATCCCTCAGTGCACTGTCATGGCTGTGACTGAAAACTGTGGTGTAATCCAAGAGGGAAAGGGTTGCTCTGTCTTAATACTCAGGTCAGAGAAGAAGCTGATAAGAGTTACAATTTAAAGAAGTTTTTCTAAGGCTGTGAATAATTAAGCTCCAGTGCTGCCGGGTTTGCGATGTCACACACGGGAAGCGGCGGCACTTGCCCGCTGTGGCAGCGGTGACAGCTCCGGCCCGTTTGGGGCACCCAGAGAGGATCAGCTCAGCTTCTGCATCAGCCCTGGCTGCTCTGCTCTGCTCTGCTCTGCTCTGCTCTGCTCTGCTCCGCTCTGCTCTGCTCCGCTCCGCTCTGCTCTGCTCTGCTCTGCTCTGCTCCGCTCTGCTCTGCTCCGCTCTGCTCTGCTCGGCTTGGCTCCGCTCTGCTCTGCTCTGCTCTGCTCTGCTCTGCTCCGCTCGGCTCGGCTCCGCTCTGCTCTGCTCGGCTCGGCTCGGCTCGGCTCGGCTCGGCTCGGCTGCCCTGGAGAGCCAGGCAGCACTCGGGGCTTGCTCACCGGGCTGCTGCAGGCCAGCCTGCATGGCCACCTGCCCTGCCCTGCCCTCCCTGTGCCCCCTGCCCTGCCCTCCCTGTGCCCATGGCCTGTGCCCCTTCATCGGGAAGCAGAGTCTTACTCCTGCAGGGAGTATTTGTTTAAGAGGATTTCCTTTCTCATGCAGGGCCTGCAGTAGCCATGCCAATAAGGGTGGGAGCGATTATGAGAGATTGACTGCTGGAATATAATCCCTGTGTGCTGCTGGTTTGATCTGGGGAAGGTTGTGTTTCAAAGGTAGCGGCTCATCCCGCGCCAGGAGCAGCGCTCCGCCCGTAAATAGGGCTCTAATGAGATCCGACAGCCCTGATTTCTCTGGTGATACAGTAAAACAACACGACCAGTGCTGATGGTTTGGGGTCCTGACCTCTAACAAGGACTCACGACACAGGGCAAACTGCCCAAGAGAGATGGAGGGGCAGGAGGCCAGGGGACAAGGTCGGTTCATAATGAAGTGGTCAGCATTGGATTTCTGTCACTCACGGTGCTTAAGTACAACAGTGAGGGACTTCAGGAAGAGAAACTGTGAAAGAGCACATGCAGGAGTCACGGAGAGCAGGGGGTCTGGGGAGGGTCAGTTACCTTCTGCTGCGAGCTCTAGCAGTCCCAGTGACTTTGGTAATGAAGAGGGTGAGGGCAGGAATCATGCAAAGACGGCGAGAGAGCAGGGAGGGAACACAAAAGATTAAAGCAGACAGAGAAGGAAATCCAGGGGGACTGGCAGTGAGTGCACTGTGATGTGGTGCCGAGACCCAGAGAGAGGAACGAAGCCCCTGCAGCAGCAGCAGCAGCAGCAGCACGGTCAGACCAGAGGGGCCCAATGATGGGGCCCTGGCTTGTCCAGGCAGCATTGCAGCATCCCTGTGGTGGCAGCACGGGCACTCCTGAACACAGCCCTGGCCCAGCCCTGCTCACACCACAGCCCTGGGCACGACAGCCCTGGAGGAGCGGTGCTCAAACACACGTCCCCCATCCCAGGTGCTTCCAGCCTCAGCCTCTTCTGGCTCTGGGAACTTCTCTGGGCCCCAGGGGTGGCTCGTCTCCTTTTAGTTCCTTTCTGCTGCTAGATCTAAATTTAGTGGGACTCTTAGCTAAGAAAACTAAAATACCAAAACCATTTGGTATCAGACTGCCTGGGGTGAAGAGCAAACAGCAAAACACAGAGGCAGCCAAGACCTCTTATGAAGGAGGCACTGGCAGCTGATGGGGTCTGAATTTAACATCTGGCTCCTTTTCAAGTGTTCTCCTTCAGACCTAAGTTTAATAGAAATGTTTCATTGCAATTTTGCTAATATGTCCATTGAGGCTTCAAGTGACAGAAATTAAATGCATTCAACCCAAATACTGTTACTAAGCAGTAACCTCAAAATTCAGGTGACCAGAAGCCAAAGTGAGAATGTAAAATATGAACGTGTTATTCATGTCCAGTATGGATGGGATGCTGTAGAATGCTAAAAGCAACTCAAACGGTACGTGATGAGTAGGGAAATAACATTTTAAAGCCATTTGAGACACAGTAGTCCAAGCTAGGTGTATTTACATGAAGAAAAACATAATATATTGTTTAACACTGCTGATCCCATGGCAGGTATTTGGTCTGCAGGGCCCACAAAGGACACACAGTAAATCTGATGTGTACAGGAGCCTCTTATACAGAGGAAAATAACCTTTAGTCTCAGCTGTAGGACCGTGAGAACAATTGCAGAGAGCGACCTGCGCTTGCATTGGCTATGGCTAGTGCCAGGTTTGTTCTTTTGCCAGTTTTTCTTTATTTGGGTGTTTTATTGTTGTTTTCTTCTATTGTAAATGCAACCACTGAAGCCAGGCAGCCTGTGAGAGAGGTGAATTGCTTGATTCCACAGCATTGTTTTAATTTGTCTTTGGATGAATTCTCATATGCTTTCATGAGAAAATTGCCCATTAGAAGCATTCATTTAATTTAAGAACAGTTGGGAGAGGAAGGGTTGGGATGACAGATGGAGACTGTGGGTGTCTTATAAGAGAGCAGAGCTTTTTGTGTTTATCTTTTTGTGGCACATAGTTGTTGTTCTCTGCTGATTCAATTTTTTTAATCTGCCCTTTTTTTGTGCAGTATTTCTTCGAAATCTCTTCTCTTTTGTACTGGAAGTCTAATAGATTTCATTAGTTTTTCCTGTGCCATGTCAGTTTTAAAACATTCCAGTATAACAGAATGCAGGGAGGTAGCCTGGTAGGAAAGCAGAGGGAAACAGGCTGGATTTCAGTCTAGTTTGGAATTGCACAGAATTTAGCAGAAAAGATACTGGAATATTGAACTGATTTCTTCCCTCAACCCACTGACTGTCCAGCAATGGTACACGTGGGCTGAAGGAGTTTTCTAGCTGTGCCAATGCCTTCGCTGTGTAGTTGAAGGTTCACTGTCAGAAAGTGGCTTCAATCTCACAGTTAACCTTTATTTAAACTAGTCTAGAAGTAGATACACGGTTTCAAAGCATTCTCTTTAAAAGCATGTAGATATCAGCTGTGGGATTTGTGGATGTCAGTGTGTCTGTCCGTGGCAATGCCCTGGGTGGTCCAGCCTGCAGACACCTACCTGACAACAAACCTGGGTGTCAGCCTCAGGCAGGCCCTGACAGCCCTGAGGACCTTGTTCTACAAACCCCTGAACATCAGCCCATGCAAATACAAGTAACTGAGTGCCGAGTCCAGCTGCTGACAGTATTTGAGTCATCCACTCCCTGGGTTGTAACTTGTACCTCCTTTCACAGTCCCAAAGTTGTGATGACAAATAACCTGTAAGTCGTGGTACCTCTGCCTTGGGACTGCCAGGCCCCTGCATGAAACTAATTAAAATTTTAAAATAAAATTAACTCCTGTTAAAGGAAGATGGAAAACAGTGCAATGTTCATTCAATATACAACTTGCTTTGCTCTGCAATATAAGCAGGGCAGAAATTTCAAGCATTAGTCTCACTTGTTCTTGCTATGTTACACATGAATTTATTTGCATCTCTGTGTGCTGTCCTGAGGTTTGCATTGAACAAAACAAACAAGGTGATATGAGAAGCAAAGTACATTTATTAGATTTTTGTTACTTTTCCATGAAGTTTTTCATACTGTGACCCAGTTTTTCCCTTACCCTTCACAATTTCTGAATGATTGGATCATTCTCCACTCTCCATTCTAATGACAAAGCCTCTTTTACAAGGCTCTGTCATTGCTTCCTTTGATTGCCACAGCCACTTCTTTTTGCTGCTACACACATTTCAGTCCATAAAAAGTACACCTTAGGAGTTTTCTTCGTATTTGATTTGTCTTTTTTATCTCTTCACATCCCTTGTTCTTCCTCCATCCCTCCTTCCTAACAAGTCAAGTTTGCTCACCACCTCCAGCCCTTCCTCTGTGTGTTTTAGGTTTATGTTCTCACAGTCTCCATCAGCTCCATCAGAGATGAACCTCTACATGTACTTCTCTTATTCTTTTGATCTCACAAAAACATCTCCCTTCTTTCTTTCACCTCTATCATCTATATTGGTGTCCACCAACTGAGCTGCAAAGCTTCTGCTTTCTCCTCTCTGCAGCCTGCACTGGCCCTACACAGCTCAGCTTTCCTTTCCCTCACCTGCAGCCTCCTGAGGCAGTCCTTGAGCTGTGTCCATCCCTGCACCAGCAAGCCCAGTAAGGACCAGTGCGGTCAGCTTGATTTGGTCACTGCTGGTGCTGGAAGGGCAGGAAGGGGCTGGTTTGCTCCGTGAGAAGGGGCTGCAGGGCTGCATCCCACCGTGCCCAGGGCCAGTTGGTGCTGTGGCGCGGCTGCCTTTCCTCTTGAGTCAGCAAGGGCACATCTCATCCCAGTGAGCCCCCTGGGAGCCCCGGCCCGCTCCTTCCTTGGTCAGGACACGCTGCCTGGCTTCCAGCTGCCTCTTCCTTCCTCAGAGCGCCGCTGGCTCTGTTACAGGCTCCTCTCCAGGAGATTTTCTCTCAGCTGCCTCAGCCCTGCGAGCCGTTATCCCGTGACCCATTGTCTGCACCAGCAGACGGGAGACAGGGACATTCCTGCATCTGTCTTTTCCTGCTGCCCTGATTTATTACGCTGTAAAATAATAAAACGTTAAAAAGGTTGAACCTGAACTGAAGCTATGACTATGGCACTATTAATCAAACTGCTGGAGAATTACTTTATATTCGGTGCCTTAAGCACTGATCCTGTCCGCTAAAAGTTGGCCTGAAACATTGTCCACAATGTTAGTGTCGGGCCTGGGAAAAGCAGTTCCGGATGCCTCTGTCCTCCTGCGGAGTGTGGCTGTGCAGGGCAGGCAGGGCTGGCTCCTCAGGTTCTCCTGCTCCGCCGGCCGTCACAGCGTCTCTTATCTCAGCCGTCGATGCCACTCTCACTTGATGTCTCAGTTCTGAAGCAGAGACATTCCAGCTGCTATCTGGGAAGGCTCTGGCCCCAAAAATATTTAGTTAGCAGCCATTCAGTTAAGTGGAATTGACTTTTTATCGGCTTTCTTGTGTGCGTCTGCCACCAGCGAAGGCTGTTTCCTCCTTGCCTCTCCTCGGCCTGTCAGCCGCTCGGCATTGCTATCGGCACGTTAGCTCTGATCAATAACAGCCACTGTGGAGCAGCTCATGCATGGCTGCCTGGCCCCATCGATCCACCCTTCCAACAGGTACTGCCCGTCTGAGGAGAACTGCTGCTGAGCACCTGCTTTTACTGCAGGCTCATCCATGCCGGGGGAGTCAGGGAGACCCATTGCCCTTCTCTGGAGACTCACCAAGAGCACACCTGCAGCACCTTCCCTCCTGCCTGGGACAATCCCTGACCACACTGTGCTCCCATCCCACCCATCCCATCCCACCCATCCCACCCATCCCATCCCACCCATCCCATCCCATCCCATCCCATCCCGTCCCATCCCACCCATCCCATCCCATCCCATCCCATCCCATCCCATCCCATCCCATCCCATCCATCCCATCCCACCCATCCCATCCTATCCCATCCCATCCCATCCCATCCCATCCCACCCATCCCATCCCATCCCATCCCACCCATCCCATCCCACCCATCCCATCCCATCCCATCCCATCCCACCCATCCCATCCCATCCCATCCCATCCCATCCCATCCCATCCCATCCCATCCCATCCCATCCCATCCCATCCCTTTGGACATCCAGCCTGTAAAAACGATGCCCTACAAGCACTTCCAAAGCACCTAGTCTGAGAATGACACCTTGGACTGGTCGAGTTAGGAGAACTCAGAGGTTTTGCAATTGGGAACATGTGCATTGATGAGACAGAGCATCTGCAACTGTCCCACCTCTGCTCCTCACGGGGGGACCCTCTTCTGGCCCAGCTGGGGATGTGGGGGCTTGTCCCCATGTGCCTGGTGTGCTCCAGCAGGATGCAGCATCCCTGGCCTGGCTGGCACTGGGCATCAGCCCAGAGATTCCATGGGGCTGGTCAGGCCAGGGGTACCTGTGGGAGGAGGGAGGTTTATTGTGCCAGCTCCTACAGCAAACATGTCCTCCAGCAGCACTGTCACACAGCAGAGGCTTCTGCTGAAGCAGAGAGCTCCTAGGTTTCAGGACGGCACCTTGAGGATATCTGTTCTGGTGGGATGCCATAACAGAGCAGGAGATCATGGACTGTGAACACTGACTGGCCACCAGCAGTGTGCTGGCAGTCCTACTTCTCCTTACGTGCTGCTGTCCCCAAATCTGCCGGCATTTAGGGAACCAGTCAGTGTTCTGAAGGAGCCCCAGCAGCTGTCCCTGCACAGATGTGCTCCCGGCCAGGCTCCTGCCAGACACGGCTCCCAGCGCTGCTCTGAGGGCTGGGAGAGGGCACAGGCAGCCCCAGCTCCAGCCTGGCTGGTAAATGCCCACAGCTCAGACCTGCGCAGCCTGGAAAGCCTCTGAAGAAGTTAGAGAGGCCTTTCCTCGTTGGTTTGTACATGTGCCATACAGAAGGGCTGCAGGGCTGCCACGGCAGCTACAAACTTCCAGTGAAATGAGTGTTTATTATTATAGGTTTGATGCAGTTCCCAAAAGACCCTAATCAACAAGTAATAAGGCCTCGAGAGAGCAATTAGAAATCTGAACTTTAACTCTCTTATAACCACAGTGTAGGAAGTGACTTCTGCTCCAGTTTGGGGTTTGCCACCTGGCATGTGAATGAGGGAGAAATACCAAAAACCTGAAATACCAAGAACCTGAAATACAGAATAACTGCAGACAAGTATTTGAACAATGAGGTACAAGGTCCATTTCTACAGAAAGTAAATGTGTGTGTGGCAAAAAGCATAATGGTTTAGGGGGATTCATGTCCAAATTTGCAGCCTCTCTATCACATTTAGAGAGGTGTTTTCAATGCTTCTTCTCAGCTTTAGACAAGCACCAAGGGTGTTCAGTGCCTGTACATGTGCAGCATTTGCCCCCTTTAAAGAAAAAAAATTACCTCAGTTTTCCCACTTGTGAAATAACAACAATATCTGCCTAAAGGCAACACCAGCCCTCGAGATGCGGGTTTGCTCGGAACTTGTTTTGAATACTTTGGATAGGCCACTTCAGACAGGAACTGCACATTGAGTAATTCTTGCCATAGAAAATCACGTGGCTACTGGAAAGCAGAGAATTGCACAAGAGCCCATCTGCGTAGCACGGCTGAGTTGGGGAGCTCGGCCAGGAGGGCTTCACCAGCCACCAGGGCTGGAGGGCCCTTGGCTTCCCAAGGAGCTGTGCCGGCAGCAGCACGCACCCACAGCTGGGATACCCCTGCTCCTTCAGCCTTGGAGGGTGTTCCTCAAAAGCGTTACTCCTGATTTTTCTTGCCAGATGTTGGAAGGCCAGGCTCTGGTTCCCTGGGTTCCCTCGGCACAGCAGCAGGCACCGGGCAGGGACTGCAGTCACCTGCAAACACACACGGGGCAGGGACAGCAGCCTCACACGGGGCAGGGACAGCAGCCACACACGGGGCAGGGGCTGCAGCCACACAGCCACACACGGGGCAGGGACTGCAGCCTCACAGCCACACACGGGGCAGGGACAGCAGTCACCTACAGCCACACACGGGGCAGGGACAACAGTCACCTGCAGCCACGCAGGGCTCTCGCACCCAGCAGGCACAGCCTGGTGAGCTGAGGCCCTGCCCTATTCAGGGGAGCCTCCAGTGTGGAATGGACACACACTCCCCACTCAGACTGACCACGGGGAGGGCTGGCAGTGCTGGTCCTGTCCCAAGCCCAGGATGCTGTGCCTGGCAGGAGGAAGGGCTGCACCCCTGCCAGCTGCCTGTAAGGACAGCAGAGCCTGAAGATCCAGGTGAATTTTAGATGTCCCAGCCTGAAAGAAATTTCAGGTCTCGAAACCTTAGTTTGATGTATAACTGGAGCCAGCAGAGGGAGTGAAATGCAGGGACACTGTAGTGTCCATGGAAAAAGGAGCTGCCAGGCTTTGATCCAGGTGCATCTGGTTCCATGACACATCTCAGAACCCAAAGGGAGGGTGTACCAGCTCGGCCCTGGGCACAGGTGACACAGATACGGATTAAGAGGGGCAGGTGATCACTTGTAGGAGTGACAGGTTGTCTCCTGCATCATTATCAATAGAAAAAACAGATGTTCTTGGGTCTAACATTGTATGTTTCCAGTATGAGGAGGTACCCAGAGGAACCTCAACCTCTCAAATAATTCCTGTTCCAAGGAGGTCTGAGTGTTGTCCCCATGAACAGGTTCAAATGCTTTATCTTCTGGCTGTGTTGATATAGTCCTGAGAGTGACCATGTGAAGTCCTGATATCAGCGATGCTGATATTGCTCCTTGTTCTCTTATGCCTCCAAATTGTCCTGGTCTTGGCATTATCCTGGCATTATATGGCAGACATTCACAAACAGCTTCTTGGTGATTCCTTAGTTAATTTCTTTCTTCAAAAATAGCAATTTTGCCAATGGATTAGTTCTTCAGCATCCACTTAGGATTTTTTTTAGACTCGTCTTTAATGTGCCTTCAAAGACAGAGATAGTTTGCCCTTTTGACTGAGCATTGGGCATTTTCGTTCACCATTTGATTGGAAGAGATAGGACATGATCTTTACTAAACTCTTTAGTAACGTGTCAGCTTCCTCCCAGCTGCCTCTGAAGGAGAATTTTGAAAAGTTTTTAATCTGTGTGTTTATGCGCCAGTTTCCAAAGAAACATTTCTTTTAGCAAAGTGCTAAATTATAACCAGTTGGTAGCTTTAATAATTGCATTGAATACTGTGGAATTAGCTTAAAATAAGTTTTTCCTCCTTGAAATGAGATTATGTTTGTGCCTGGATCAAGCAACTCTGCACCAGTCTTGAACTTGTTAAAAGATGGAAATCGGAATAAGCGCTGCAATATTGAAATGGTAAAACGAGAACAGAATGGCAATTGGCCAGTGTTTATGAATCAGAGAATATGATCATAAAATCATAAGAATAACCACCAAAAGGTAAATAAATTACCCAGCCTACTACTTATTTTCATGTGCAGCTTGACACAAAAGCTGAAGCCATGAATGATTTATACCTGTTTTAACAATAATACTCATTTTCCTGAAAGATGGTCAGCACTCAGGCTGCTGTGGGCACTGTGCCAGTCATTGAAAGGTTAATGTCTCAGCAGCAATACATTAAATTATGAATTATACCAGTCCCAAAATGGAAGGTTATTAGCTCGGTATGTTTAATTAGCCCGGCTCGAACTTTGCCATCTGCCAGCAGCGCCCATCACTAATGCACGGCCACGTGGGATAGGAGGGGTGGGAATCAGATGCCAGAAGCAGCAAACATTGCCCTGGGGCAGCCCGGCTCACCTGGAGCTCCGCCGGGCCGGGCCGGGCTCCCCCAGCCCCCCCGGCTCCCCCAGCACCCCCGGCCCGGCCCCTGTCCGCGCTCCCGGTGTGTGCCCGGGCCCGGGGTCCCGCTCGCACCCCGCACCTCCCGCGGGAGGAGAGGGCAGGCCGGGCCCGGAGGCGCGCGTGGGCCGGAACAGAACCGCGCCGCTTTCCCGGGGAGCGAGCGGGGCCCGGGCCGGGGCGAGCGGGGTGTGCGGGGTGCGGGGTGTGCGGGGTATGAGGGGCCGCGGTGTGTGGGGTGTGCGGGGTGTGTGGGGTGTGCGGGGCCCGGGCCGGGGGTGTGCGGGGCCGCGCTGCGGGCTGTGCGGGGTGTGCGGTGTGTGGGGTGTGAGGGGGTGTGCGGGGTGTGCGGGGTGTGAGGGGTGCGGTGGGTGCGGTGTGCGGGCTGTGCGGGGCCGGGGTGTGCGGGCTGTGCGGGGTGCGGTGTGCGGGGTGTGCGGTGTGCGGGGTGCGCTTTGCGGGCTGTCCGGGCTGTGCGGGGCCGGGCTGTGCGGGGTGCGGTGTGTGGGGTGTGCGGGGCCGCGGTGTGCGGGGTGTGCGGGGCTGGGGCGTGCGGGCCCCGGGCCAGCGCCCAGGGATGTGGGAGGCAGCAGCAGCCTGCCGGGGCTCTGTTTGCACAGCATCTCCTGCCAATAACTGCACAAGGCTACAATATTTAGCTTTTCAATAAATATTTAAATTTTGCTTCTTTGCTTATTTATTTTTTTTTAAAGAACAAACAGTAAATTCTGTTGGGTTTTTTATTAGTTAAGATTATGTGATGCTTTGGAAACACAATGCGCTTAGTATTGCAATAACTTGATGACTTCCCGTGACTTTGCTGGTGCTCTTGGGGAGCCCGTGTGCTAAAACTTGGGTTGGAACTGTGTCCTGGAAAATGTGGGGCAGGATCTGAACTTGTAAGAAGCCAAACAAAACCTTAATTTTAATTCTTATTTTTGTAGGTAGGATAACCTTGCCAAAGAGGAAAGGAATTTGGACAGACTTAACATCCCGCCTGTGCAGCTTCCACGAGCTGGACGCTAAAATGAAGAGAGAGTTTATTCATTCCCATCTCAGCACAGCCCACCACAATTAAAGGACGTTTAAACCTACAAGGGGGATTGGGTCAAAGACTTCCCAACCTGCCTACATAGAGAAGGCTGTTCAATTCCTCTGGCTACCAAGTCTCCACATTTCTGTGTTGGATGTGAAGAGTAAAGGGAGTCTGGCAGGAATCAGGAGGCATCCAAGTCATCGTAAGAGACAGCATCAGGTAGAGGCTTGATTCCTTTTTCTTAATATTCTCGCAGTATGCAGTGTAGACATTATTTCTTCTCCTCCCCTTGAACTTTTGTTGATTTCCTCCTCTCCGTGTCAGTGGAGCCTCTGTAGTTGTACTTGTGGAGCAGGTGGCATGGTTGGAATATCGGAGCAGCATGTATTAGAGTGAAACCTACAGACAGAAATAGAAAGTAAATGGAAGATGAATTGATCAGAGGAAAGGCAGAGGATGGAGGGGATAAAGTAAAGGCAAGGAGAGAGACAAGTAATACCTTGCCTGTGTGCTATGGTAATTTATTATTTTTATATGGTGCCCGGGGTGTGCAGTATCTGTTTTACTGAACAAATAGAAGAGTTCTCAGCCCCAAACAGCCAACATATTAATTTATTGTGTGACAGCCTGACAAAATGAGCAGCCAGGCCAGTGTGACGAGGAATAATTTAGTGCTTGTGGAGCATCAGTAACTTTACTACTGGTACCCTCACTTGTGTATGGCATCTGATGGACGTCTCTGTTGTTTGTAAGGACTTAATGTACAGGAAAAATTTCCCTTTCAGGAGAAATCTGACTAGGGGGGTGTCTTAGGGCATGGGACGGAGTTCTGTCTGGAGGAGCAAAGAGGCTGCCAGGTCAGTGCCCTGTGAGGGGAGAGGTGAGGACCTGAGCCCAGGCTGGCAGAGGGCGAGCAGCACAGGCCCCAGAGCAGGGTGTGCAGGGACACGCACAGGGCAGCCAGACGTGGGCAAAAGTGCAGGAAGGGACTCGGCAGGGAAAGCTGGAGTGTCTGCTGGGAGCAGTCTCAAGCTGCAGTTTCTGAGGGGGCATCCAGCTGGGACAGCAAGGAGATGACCTGAACCAACAGGCTCCAGTGGGAGAGGCTCCAGTGCAAACCTGCCGTGACCGCGGCACCGGGGCAGCAATAGCTGAGTTGTTTTCCAGCACAGTTATTGCCACTTAAATTGCAGTTTTATTCCAAAAGCAAATTCCAAAGTTTTATGTCCATAAAGGTTTAGACATAAACAAGAAAGAAGTCAGGAAAGTGGTATGTACTGTGTAAACAGTCTCACTTTATAATTAATGCTGGAGATCAGGGAGCAGGAATGGCTGTGCATGTGTGGTCATTCAGATTTACTGTTGCTCTGATTAAAACCTAGTTGGGCAATAATTTTATGCCCAGGTAGGGGCAGGAGGAGAGCAGGATGCCCCCAAGCAACCCATAAATAGTGTGGTGAAGACAAAGCGTTTATTACTTAGCTTCACAAAGGCTCCCTAAGTGCTCTCCCAGGGTAAATATACTCATACCCCAGATGCCAATTCTGCAAATTAGCATTATTTCTCAAAATCCTGTGTAAATAGAAGTCATTTAAATACTTGATTTCATCAGACAGAATCACCCATGGAAATGTCAGTCTCTTTTTCTCCCTTTAGTGGGGTGAGCAGACGTTTTCACTGCCTGGGTTTTCATTTCTCTTGGAATACTTTCACTGATGGCAGAACCTGGCAGGGTCTGGGATCCATACAGGACTCAATCTGTAGGATTCTGTCCCATCTCAGTGCCTTATGCTGGTGTAAAAGCAACTCCAGGGCATAAACTTTACTATTTAACACTGAAATGTGCCATTTTGAATCTTCTATCTAGCAGTTTAAATTACTGTGCCAAAAGTGGTTTCATAGATAAGACGCACATGGAATTAAAGGGATTTGAGATTCTGTCAAAGTACCATTGGGATGTTCCTTTTTTGTAATGAGAGAAGCCACCAGTGAGTTCAGCTCAGGCTTTGCTGATGGGCTGTTGTTTTGTCATTGGGCATCCTGTCACAATAACTTGCTCAAATTTTAGAAACTTTCACAATTATTTAAATCAATTTTTGTATGGGATTCCATGTAGAAACGTGTACCTTAGTTAACGGGGTAACAGTAAAACAGGTTGAGACCCATAAAATCATTTTTACATGATGAAACAATTTTCCTAGATATAACATATTAAAAGGTGAATATTTCAGGATTTTCCAGGGCTAAAAACAAGTGTTGCATTTTAAGGATGCCTGTCTCTCCTGTTCAGGGCAAGAAAGAGACAGACTTAATACTGAATTGGACTTGAGCACCCTCACAGTAGATGAACTGCCACTGACCAGGAGGACAGTGCAAGGAAGTGCTGTGTTTGCTGGGAGGGCAAAAGCCCTTTTCCAGCAGGTAGTTTCTTTTTTAATCACAATTGTTTGTACCTGCTGGTGTTTTGAATTTTAAGAGTTGATTCCACAGAAATAGAGAAGAAAGGGCAGGTGAGCTTGATCACTGAGGCACCATGAGAGGACATGGTTTCATGGTGCTCTGGAAACAAACCAGGAGGAATTACACCAACATCCCATCTCATGTGCTCTGCTCCATCAGAGTCACTTTTGTACCCATTGCACAAAATGGGAAATAGGGCAAAAAGTGGGGGGAGTGAGCTCTGAAGTGCATTTCTGGGCACTTGCAGCATACCCCGTGTCCCATCTTAGCCGGTCCTTCATTGCAGACAGTGAGTCTGTGGCAGAGCTAGGAATAGAATCCAAGCCCTTGTTCCAACTCCCAGATCCTCAAGAGTATTTTTAGGAACTTAATACCATTAATTTTATACTCTTTTTGGCCAAGGATCTTAGAAACAAGATCATGCTTCCTCCTGAAATAATTTTTAAAATCCTACTTGTATGGTCTTGGACAGCTTTTTTTCAGGGATCATGTACAGTTTAGCGCTATTTAGGAACAAATGGGCTTAAAAATGACTCTTGGGAAGAGTTCTGCATGGACTGTGCTTTTGTGCAGCCTTGAAGTGCCAGTAAGGATGGGGAGGAGTTGGTGCACAGTGTTTGTGTTCTGCAGGGTAAACAGGACCTGTCTGTGAGGGGCTTTGGCAGAGGGCACCGGGGGCTCAGGTGTCTCATGTTGGCATGTTCAAACTACTGAAAAGGCGGAGAAAAAGTTCTACGCCTACAGATTTCTAGACACGGTCATATTTTTCATTGTGCTAACTCAGCAAACCCCTTTAAGCCCTGTTCCTGCATCCTAACTATTATTAATTAATTGATTTCCTATAAGCTCATTATTTAGTTTGCCCGAGTTCCTCACAGGGTGCTCAGCTGTAGAGAGCAGAACAGCTCCTGTCACACAACACCAACCCATCAAAAAGGCCAGGCCAGGCAAAGGGGAAATTGAGGCTGGACATTCAGGAAGGGCTGGACAAAGCTCTCAGGCATGTGGTTGGATTCTTGGGTCTGTCCTGACCTGTAATTGCTCTCAATATTCCTTGTAGGTTCCTTCTAGCTCAGGATATTCTGTGATTTAGCAACCAGGAAAAATTTCTTCTCAGAAAGTGCTGTGCAGCCCTTGCACAGGCTGCCCGGGTCAGTGGTGGAGTCATCACCCCTGGAGGGGATTTAAAGGCTGTGTGGTGCAGCACCTGGAGACACGGGTTACTGGTGTCCTTGGCAGTGCTGGGGGAACTTTTCCAACCCAAATGACTGATCCTACAACAGGGTGGGAGAGCAGCTTCCCGTGGGGCAGCAGATGAGCAGGCTTTGTTTCAGTGGCTGCCCTGTCGCTACTGCAGGGAGGGGAGGTGTCGAGGGCTGCTTTGGGGACTGCTCACGGGGGCAGCGACCATGGGGACAGGGAGGAAGCCTGTGTGAGACAGTTCAGCCGCCAGGGCGGGCGTGGCAAGAAGGGCTCTCTGGGGTGCTGCTGCAGCGGGTGCTGCCCCAGGTGTCGAGAGGCTCCATCCTCTCCTCGCTCGGTCCAGCTCGGGTGGTAAACGTGCTTATTGCAGCGCTAATGTCCTGCGAGTGGGATCCCACCTCCAGGTATATTAGAGTAATGAGTTCACACCTAACTAATGGAGACTTAATAGAGTTACTAATAGGCTGCCTTTTCCCCCCACGGTTTATGACCCCGCGGCCGGGGCTGTCAGGGGAGGGAGAGGTGAGAGGCAGCGTCAGCCCCGGCTCGGCCCCCGGCCCGCGCCTGGCCCGGCAGCCTTTCCAGGGACATCGTCTCTCCACCTTTCTGCAAGGAAAAATAAACAGTTTGAGGCTCCTGTGTCTTTATTAAACATTTCCTTTAAGCTGCATACTTTGGCTCCCTGCCCAAATGCACCAAGAAAGCGTCCACAGAGCAGCTCCGCCGCGGGCTGGAGCAGCAGCCCCCGGAGGGGCGAGCACCTGCGCCGCTGGCCGCGGTGTCCCGGGGCCCCGGGCCTGCCGAGAGGCGCAGCCCCGGGCAGAGGGGCCGGCGGCGAGCGGCGGCAGCATGGTGGCCCCCGGGCAGCACGCGGCTGCGACGTGGCAGCCAGGTGGGTGGGCAGCGCCGGGGCCGCGCGTGCCCCGGGCCGGCTGAGGGCCCGGGCTGGGCCGGGGCTGCTGCGGCCGGGCACGGGGAAGGGCGGCGGCCCGGCCGCGCCGTTCGGGCTCCCCGAGCGCTGCCCCGGCGGCGGCGGCCCCGCGGCGGGCGAGGCTCAGCCGGCGGCGGGCGGGACGGACGGACGGACGGACGTAGGGACGGAGGGAGGGAGGGAGGGGGCGCGGCGGTGATGTCAGCGCGGCCTCCGGCCGGCGCTGCCAGGTAAACAGCCGGGAACAGCCGGCAACAGCCGGGAACCGCCGGGGCAGGCGGCGGGGCGGGCCGGGCCGGACGAGCCGCCCGTAACCCCTTCGGGCCCGGCAGCAGCGCGGGGCTCGCCCGTGTCTGCGGGGGCTCCCGGCCTGGGCAGCGCCCGGGGGGATCCGGCCCAGGGACCCCCCGGTGCCCAGGCAGGGCCAGAGCCGCAGGCAGCATCCCCGCAGCCCAGCCCCGCAGCTCAGGTACAGGCAGCTGCGCCGCGGCTCAGAATATCCTTAGGTTGCTGTTGCCTCATTCACCAGAAATGTGCCTTCTCGGTGACGCCTTCGGAGCAGCCCAGCAGTTAAATTAGTAACTACGATAAAAGCTGCCAGTGCTGTTTGGAGACAGGGTTTCTAAATCCCCGTCATCCCGGACAACGTGTGGATGGAGCTGTCCTGGAGCTTGAGCCTTCGGTCCCCTCCGCCAGCATCCATCTCGGCAGAAAGGATGCACAGCTCCACGCAGGCTCTGCCTGGAGTGGGACTCAGTCTGGATCTTCCTCAGGCAGGACAGGGTATTTTTTTCAGACATTGTCACTGTGCATCATCTGTATGTCTGTCCTGTCCAGAGTGGCAGGGAGGAACTGCAAGATAGGGAGCTGAGGAAAACCCCCGAGAGCCACTGCTGATGGCCAGGTGCCTGCTTCTCCCTGCTCGGCACTCTGCTTTCCCCCCAGAAAACAAAGCTGCCGTCATACGAGTGCCCATAAAACACGAGGCATCCTGAGTGCAGAGATTAGTGGTAATTTTACAAGGACTCAAATAACGTCGGTCTGCAGGGTGCAGCACTGCCTTGAAAGGGAACAGCAGGCATTTCCCCTGGAAGCAAGTTTCCTCTTTCGAGCAGTTTACTGCCGAGGTGCAGTGTCACATTGTGGCACAAATACACTGTCAGCCTTTGGTTTGGAAGATGAACATTTGATTCCTCTTTCTGCTGCCAAAATGCACTGCCCAGACCCAACTCCCAGCATGGTTATTTTTTGAAGCATTATGTAATTGGATTGCATGGTCAGTAGTGCTTCCTTAACAAGCCTTTCAGCAAACCCTCTGCCTGCTGCAGCCAATCCTCAGCCCTTACATACACACTTACTCACGCAGGCTCAGTCTGGAGTAAACTCGCTGCTAAATACAGTTAGGAAGCAGACGAAACCAGGCTGGGAATAGATCATCTGCTTCCCCACGCTACGTGAGCCGTGGTGTGGCCGAGCCCTGGGTGCCGCCGGTGTGAAAACGGGGTCACACTGACGTATCCCAGCTGAGGGGTCACTGCTGCCTCCTCTGCCGGGCCTCCCTAACGGGGGAATCATCTGCTTTTTGGAGCACAGCAAGGCAACTGGACCCAGTGTCCTTGTCTGCTCTCACCCTGCCATGACTGCCCTGAGCCCTGGGACCAGCTTTGGGAAACCTCTCCGAAGGCACCCAGGCCCAGGGCAGCAGGGCCTTTGTCCCGGGTTCTGGTGTCAGCTGGAGGCTGGTTTGGAGCCTTTGTCCCGGGTTCTGGTGTCAGTTGAAGGGCTGGTTTGGCGCCTTTGTCCCAGGTTCTGGTGTCAGCTGGAGGCTGGTTTGGAGCCTTTGTCCCGGGTTCTGGTGTCAGCTGAAGGGCTGGTTTGGAGCCTTTGTCCCGGGTTCTGGTGTCAGCTGAAGGGCTGGTTTGGAGCCTTTGTCCCGGGTTCTGGTGTCAGCTGAAGGGCTGGTTTGGAGCCTTTGTCCCGGGTTCTGGTGTCAGCTGAAGGGCTGGTTTGGAGCCTTTGTCCCGGGTTCTGGTGTCACTGAAGGGCTGAACTGGGAGCCTTTGTCCCGGGTTCTGGTGTCACTGAAGGGCTGAACTGGGAGCCTTTGTCCCGGGTTCTGGTGTCACTGAAGGGCTGGTTTGGAGCCTTTGTCCCAGGTTCTGGTGTCAGCTGGAGGCTGGTTTGGAGCCTTTGTCCCGGGTTCTGCTGTCAGCTGAAGGGCTGGTTTGGAGCCTTTGTCCCGGGTTCTGGTGTCAACTGAAGGGCTGGTTTGGAGCCTTTGTCCCGGGTTCTGGTGTCATTGAAGGGCTGGTTTGGAGCCTTTGTCCCGGGTTCTGGTGTCACTGAAGGGCTGGTTTGGCGGCCGGGGCTCGGTGCGGCTCCCAGGCACCGTTCCCCTGGGCCTGGCCGGCTCGGCCCTCGCTGTTTTCCAGGAGCGTCCCTCTCCTCCAGCCGCTGGCAGCCCACGGGTTATGGCTCTGCTGACTCACGGCTTCCTGTTTGTGATTGCTGACTGGTGGCAGCAATTGCAGAAGCAATAAGAGATATTAAAAAGCGTGAACTTCCACTGGGACCAGGAGATACAATTAGGGCTGTGCCAAGAAATACACTGCAGCGAGCTGCGGAGCCCTGCAGCCCCCCGTTCCCTTGCTGCAGGAAGTAGGAGAATGAACATCACTGGCCTTTTATCATCTCTGAACCCAAATAAAAATTGCATTTGACTTCTGAAACTCACTCTGGCTCTTTTCCATGCTCCTCCTCAAAGCCTTTGATCCAGCCTTCTGTCTGGGTCTCCTCTACCTGCTGCTGCAGCTGAGATGTAGGGATCCGTGTTCTGTGCTTTCACCTGACTGATTCTCTACGAAAAGCCTGCATGAGGCTGTGTAAAGAGGCTGCTTTAGAAGGCATGCACAATGTAATATTATTTCCATTCTTTTTTTATGGGAAATATCTCTGGGGAGAAGCATGAAAGTATATGGAGAAGGTGCTCTTTGATCAGTAAGGTCTAAATGTAGCATCCAAACTGCATGTCTGTTTCTTCATACTATGCTGAAATTCATCTTAAAGTGCAACTCCTGGGTGGGCATTTTCCTGTTTCTTCTTCCTTGCCTTGAGCATTTGGAAGCATTGCCATCAGTTTCGTCTCTGGCCCTGGTGGGGATTGTCCCCAAAATGATTTTGCCACCCTATTGTTACTGTATATCAGTCTTTGAATGTGTGTTTTAATTCCAGTTTTAACCTGATTGTCAGAAGGTACGTTCTGGTTATTCAGCTGTGGACAGGAGGTGGAGGATGGTGTTCTATGAACTGTGTGTCACTGGAGGACAGAACATATGCTGAGGCTGGTCTTTGATGGATTGAAGCTACTGTAGTTTGCAGCTAAGAAAAAAACACTTCACTTTTGTACAGGCATGAAACTGACTTGTAAATTTTTTTTTAACTCTGCAACAGACATAGGGCCGAGAACTGGTACAGAGAACAGACATTAGGGGAGGAAACAAATCCACCCCAAAACCTCAGTTATTTCAAAACATACCAAAAGTGGATTGACAGTGGATGAAGAGGAGGAGGAGGCAGTAGTGAACACACAACACAGTTCAAGCTGGCAAGGAGCCCTTTCTTGAAGAATGTAAGTTTAACCTTTAGCATTCAAGTGTCTGGGCTTAAGTGTCATTATGAGCAATACTTTCCTCCAGCACAGCCTCTCCTGCTTGGAAGAGGGTTCTGTGCAACCTCATCCATTTTCCCCTTTCCCGTGTATAAAACACGTGTTTCTGGTTGCATATGCTCTGCCAAGGCCCTTCGGGTGGCAGAGCCTCTGGGCACCGTGTGGGTGGCCCTGGATGGGTCCAGGCGAGGGCCTGCCCGGCCAAGGGGCCTCTGGGCTGATGGAGTGAGTGCTTTGGGGTTTGCTGGTTGATTTAGGTTAAAGGTTCTGTGCCTTGAACTCACAAGTGGAGCTGGCTGGGGCAGGAGTCCCCCAGGGCACTGCCTGCAGCCAGCCTGTGCCCAGGCCTCGGGCTGCCCAGCCCTGGCACAGCACACCAGGTACCTGGGTTTGTTGTGGCCACAGGAGGAAA
The DNA here is from genome assembly GCA_039654755.1 of Calcarius lapponicus. Taxonomy (NCBI): domain Eukaryota; kingdom Metazoa; phylum Chordata; class Aves; order Passeriformes; family Fringillidae; genus Calcarius; species Calcarius lapponicus. The sequence goes on along the minus strand of CM077474.1, from coordinate 457,033 downwards.
AGGGATCTGCTGGAAAATCTGGGGATCTGCTTGCTTTGGGGAGAACCAAACTCCAAACGAGGAGCGGGAAGGGATGGACCTGGTGTTGCCATTGTCGTCATCACCCCCTCCACTGCCAACCTCACCTTTTGATGGAGACATGGAGAAAAAAATTAGAGAGACAGCAGCAGATGAACATCAGACTGGCTGTGGACAGGCTGCATGTGTCCCCTCCCCACCCCCCCCAAAATCATCTCCAGCTGTAAAACACTTCAGGGCTGACAGAAACCACACGCAGCCCAGCCATAACCCAATCTGCAAAGCTGCATTCCAATAAAAGCGCAGCGTGGACCTAAAAGAAACACTGTCCAGGATTCCCGTGGCAGGATGGGCGCTGGGCCGGGAGGGATCCCTGAGGCGGGGCGCTGGGGAGGGGGCACAGCGAGGCCCCCAGCCCCCGCTGGCTCGCAGGGCCCTCCTGGGGCACAAATGAAAGCATTGTTGGCCGGGGTGGCCGGGGATGGCTGCGGGGGACGCGGCGCTGCAGTCACAGCCCGGGCCCCAATTTCAATATGCGCCGCTCACGTGCTGCAAATGTCAGATGTGCTTATGTTAAATACAGGTAATAGCGTGGCGTGCGGCTGGGAGCGTGATTCCTGCAGATATCTTGTCTGATGAATTTTGCATCTCGTGTTTGTGATTTTTCTGTGCAAAGAAGTACAGGTTTTAGAGGAATACGAGCAGATATTTACAAAGAGATAACGATGAACTGTTTGATTAAGTGCAGCAAAGATGCTATGTCAGATCGGATTTCTCACTGCTTACAACGCAGGGGTGGAGGACGCGGTTACTATATAGTAAGTGCAGCTGGTGCTGGTGCTTAACTTGGTGAATAATTCAATGCAGACTTCCCTGCAAATCTCCAGCTTAATTCTGAAATAAGTCGGAGGGAAAGGAGGCTGATGGACTATTTTCCAAGGAGCATCGCATACCTGGCTGGCACAGAGAGGAGAGGGTTGCACTGCTGTCACTGCTCCTGGCCCCAGCGGGGAATGAGCACAGCAACTGCCAGCCCTGGGCGGGGGTCCCTGTGCAGCCACTGCACCTGACGGACCCAGACCAGCCCCCAGACAAGCCAAGGTGGCTTGGTCTCCCTGCTGACAGACTCTGAATTCTGTGGAAACCACCCTGTAGTCCAGAATTCTTCTCAATGCTGAAAACATGGGGTTTTTTCCCTAATTCTGGGGGAACTGTAATTTTATTCTGTAACTTATTTTCCTCTTTTATCCCTTTAAGATGGTTCCCAAACATTTATTGTGGGATTTTTCATTTAAAATAGTTTTCTAGGGAAATTACTGTGACAGTGATTTAATTGTTTAATTAAAATCTGACATTGATGACAACATAAATACAATAGGCACGAGGTGATACAGGCATTAAATAAGTGCAATTGTGGAACACATCCATAGAGTACTCTGAGCACATGGAGCCGCTCACAAAGAAATGATGTTCAATATTTATCAGGTTAGTGACTCCTAATTAAATGCCAAGACTTTTTTCTTCATTTCTCTCAAAAAGCCAAGAAACATATAGATGTATTCCAAGTGTTTATTTCCATGGCAAACACATCCACTCGTGTTACAGCCTGCAAAACAAGCAAATGCACGTTACAAACCTGCTGTCTGACTGAGGGGTGTTTACTCAGCCTGCCTGCAGCAGCCTTGCCAGGTTTGGGGACAGCTGGAATAGCCCACAGAGGTCCTGTCACTCCCACTGCCTAGAGCACGATGTCTTTTAATAATCAGGTGAAGCCCCAGAAATAGATTGGAGACAAAAGAATAAATGTTCCTTTGAACATCCCCCTCAGCCCAAACCTCCCCAAATCCTACAGCATTTCTTCTGGAGGAATAGTCTCTCCCCTCCAGCACCCCGTGTCTCAGGAATAAGGGCAGCAGCCCCCCCAGTAACTGAGGCAAACATGACTCCAGAAGAAATCCCTGCTATCTGGCTGAAATTGCTCAGCAGTGTGGCTTTCCAGCCGTGCTGCATTTTTGCATCCCAACAATGACTGTGCTGCTGCTGGAATATGCCTTTCCATGCTTCTTGCTGGGCGTCTCTAAATGGTATCAGCTCGCCTCTGCGGTTCAGCAAGCCCTGTGCAACCCATCGCTGCCGACTGCCTGCCCTTTCCCCTTCCAAACCCAGAACAAACACATCTGTTCCAGCTCAATTCCCCTCAACCTTCCCCCCTTCTCCTGCTCAACTCCTCACAAACAAACTTTCCAAAGGAAAAGCTAGCTTACCTGGCCAGTGCTTTGGGCATAGAGTCATACAAACTGATCAAGGCAGACATCCTAACTCCAGCACAGGGATTTGATTGCAAATTTCCATTGCAAAGGAGCAGAGGGAACTGGAAATCTGACAAATGCCTTCAAATTGACCTGTGTTTCCACAATGCACGCAGTGTTTAAAATGAATGGCAGACTTTATCATTTGGAGCTCCTTCAAGGACTCTGGCCTTCCATGCTTTGTTCTGATTCTTCAGACACATTTCCAAGAAGCACACAGCTATGGAAGTGGATGATATTATGGAGACTTTTTCTAAGCTGAATCTCCCCACTCCCAACAATAATTTTTAGAGCCTGAATTTTAAAAGATAGCCTGGAACTTTTATTTAGTTCTCCCCATACATCAGCCCCTTGTGCCCCGTCAGCCTCCAGCACCGCAGAGCCTTGGCCCAGTCCCCCCGTGCTGGGTGGCGAGCAGTGGGATATGCTCGTGGATCCCTAAAAATTCAGCTGATCCCATGCTTTCACCACAGACCTATGCAAATCTGGCCCACCCCTGCCTCCTGAGCCCCTGGCAGCCAGGTCATGTCTCCAGGGGAAGACCTGATACCGCTGCAGAATCCAGGGAACCAGAGCTGCTCACCCCCATTTTACATGTTAAAGATAACAACTATTCTTGCTGAGAGTCCTGTCCAAAAAGCCATATTCACTGCCTTGGAAAAACATTTTGCTTCAACGTTGTTCCTCTCAATTTGTATACATTTCTGCAAATAATAACTTCCCTTGAAAGCGCCGCTGTTCGTTCCGTCTGTTCAAAATAACATAGAAATGAAATGATACAAATCTTTGCGCAAATACATCAGATATGCCATGAGACAAAAAACCGGGTTAATCTAATAATTCAGCTGTGTCTTTAGCAAGTTTCCTATGGGAAAAATCAGTCTTATTTTCCCTGCAGATCTGATACTAAGAGCTTCTTTCTGCTAAGCACATTAAAAGCTATTTGAACCCAAAATCCCATCTATGCGTATGCAGAGATACTCATATAGAAACAAGAGGCACCCACACAATTGCAGATGAGGCTGTATCAAAATTTCTAATTAAAGTAAGGGAAGCCCCTTTTTATATTTTAGCAACCAGATTGTCTTTTTGCCTAGAACAAAGAAATGTTACGGAAAGTAAATTTTTTAGAGGAGACACACGTGCACATACATGTAATCATACCTAACGATTTCTGTACGAATTATCCCTTAATTCCTTGGCTGTGTTTTGGTGTTTGCGTAGTGGTTTATCCGCTGGTCCTGCAGCCGTCACTTGTTCCTTCCCTTCTTTTCACACCTCTTTTTGCAACCTGGAAAACTGGGAACTCTCTGTTTCCCCAGCCTCCAGACGTCTGCGTCCAGGACGAGGGGCAAACCTCTGCCCTCTGCTCGTCTGCTGTTTCCCTTCCCAGCCTGAGCTCCTGCCTCGCCAGGAGGGGAGGGAGAGATGTCCTAGGACTTGACCCCGGGGCAGAGCCTGCTCGGGCTGGACCAGCTCCCAGGAGGGTGGGGGGCCGCAGGGCGCACGCCCCTCTCCCCGCTTAACCCCTCCGCTGCTCCGGCCCGCTGCCCTCCCCGCCGCCGGGGCAGCCGGGCCGGTCCGGGACGCGGCGGAGAAGAAAGACGAGGGAGCAGCGAGGGCTGCGGCAGGCGGGCTCCGCGCAGCGCGGCCGGAGCGGCAGCGGGATCTCGAGCGGGGGATGTTTGGTTTGTGTTAACTACCCAGACAGATGCACTTCGGCATGTTTGCCTTTATGGGATCCATATGTTGTCATGGGAAATTAGAGGACAGCGGCACACAGCTCGAATTCGCGATGCAAGCGCAGAGACAGCATCCATGGCTCCAGCCCGCGCTCGCACACGTCCCTGTGGAGGTGCCTATTTCTGGAGCATCCACAGGCACTCCTTTGCTCCCCAACTTCCCCACACGTTTCCTTTTGCTTTGCTCTGCAAAAAGTGTGGCCACCGGCAGCACCCGCAGCCTGGGCCACCAGATCCGCAGCCTCAGGGGAAAAGAGGCACTTTTCTAAGTTTTCCCAAGTGCTAAAGACAAGGGTTACTTTACTCTCACCTCAACTTCTTCCTCAACCCACGTTTGGTTCACGTTCAGCAAGAACAGCTACAAATTACATGCACCTTCCCAGGCAGCATACCGAGCAGCCCCCAAAAAATTCTCATTCCCACAGGGCTCCATGCTTTGGGGCTTGGTTGGTTTTTGTTTGGTTTTTTCCTTATTTTCTTTTTTTTTTTGCCTTTTTTTTTTTTTTTTTTTTTGCTTGGGGTTGTGGGTTTTTTTAGGGTTGGGGGGGCTTTGTTTTGTTTTGGTGGGGTTTTTTTAGGGGAGTTTTTTGTTGGGTTTTTTTTTTTAATATGAGTACATTAACAATTATTCTTCCATAAAACCAGACATGTATCAAGCAGGGAGTGACAGATTTTTAAGGGCAGCTTTTAAATGCAAACTGGTGCCCCTCTGGAGTCAATCCGAGCACCAGGACTCACACACAGCACGCCTGGGTCACTGGGCACACCAGGGCTGCAGGTACAACATCCCCAGAACCCTGGCACCTACCGAACCCTGAGTCTTAAAAGCTGCGAATTTCTCCCAACCGCCAGACACCTCCAGCAATGCATCAACAGAACAGCCAAATTCCTGATCACCCGTCCTCTTCCTTCACCCCATCCCACTTAAAGGGACTTGTCAAAATTCCAAATGTCAACCACCACGTTAAGAAATAGGGAAAGCTCAAGACATTTCATTATAATAGGTACTAACAAACATGCAGTTTATTACCTTGCAGTATAAAATACATCTACATTAAGGTTCTCCCAAATGGAAAAACTGACCGCAACTGCATTCCTCGTTCAGAGCTATGAAACAAACCGTGAAGATAATTATTTGAGTTATTATGAAAAAAAAAGAAATAAAAGGTTAAAAAAAGGCAAAAAAAGAAAAGCAAAAAAAAAAAAAAAGCTTCTTTAGATTTTCAAGACATGATTTAATTTAGATGCATTTCTGCTAATAATAAAAATAGCCTCTTACAGAAACATGAAAAAAAACATATTCCTGAAGCCTGGATAGAGGTACTTTACTGGTTCACCTCCTCCTAAAATTCAAATCCCACGTTCCCAGCGATCATCTACATTTCTCGCTAGGGCTGGAATGGGGAGGGACAAGCTCCTGGAAATAAAAATTTTAAATAATAATCGGACATGGACCCGAGCAGAAAGTGAAAAACGTTACCGTTAGGCTAGAGAAATATTTATTTAATCAAAGCAGAGGTTCTGGTGGGACTGGAGGAATGTTGCATCCTCTCCTAAAAAAAAAAAAAAAAAAAAAAAAAAAAGAAAAAAAGAAAAAAAAAAGAAAAAGAAAAAAGGGGGAAAAAAGAGGAGGGGGGTGGGGGTAAGAAAAGAGAAAGCAAGAAAGAAAAAAGGCAGAGGCACAGCCGCCTCCTGGAGTTCCCCATTGTCCGGGGCCATAGAGAGCCCCAGAATGGCATTAAACTCACAAAAGGCACATTGTGCGGGGGACAAAAAAAGCCCCTTCTTCTACAATAACTTTTAGCTTCTTATTTTTAGAAAATGACAAAGCTGTTGCCAGCGATGGCTGGTGAAACCTGTAGCCCGGCTCCCAGCGCGGCTGGCCGCGGCCGCATTGATCCGCCGGCCCGCTCGGAGCGGCGGCCGCCAAGTTTGAACGGGGCCGGGCCGCGCCGCGGGGATGCTGCGGGGATGCTGCGGGCGGCGGCGGCGGGGCCGGCGCGCAAAGTTGCGATCGCCGCCGGACGCAACTTTCCCGGCGGCTCCCGGGGAAACTTCGGCGGCGGCGGGGGTCGGTCCGCCCCGGCCGTGCCCTGCGCGGGGCGGCGCGGCCCCGCCCGGGGCGCGGGGGCAGGTGGCCCCGCGGAGGTGCCGCCGGCGCGGAGCGGTGCGGAGCGGCGCGGAGCGGAGCCGCCGGCCGGCCCCGCGCCCCCTGCCCCGGCCGGCGCGGCGCGGGCAGGGCGCTGCGCGGGGCAGCGCGGCGGGGCGCGGAGCGGGGCCGGGCCGGGCCCCCCCGCCGCGGGCTGGGGGCCGGCCGCTTGCCCCAAGTTTCGGTGCGGCGCCGCCGCCGCCGCGCTCCCCCCGCCCGCTCCTGCGCGCTCGCTCCCTCCCCCGCCGCCTGGGCTGAATCTTATTGATCCAGAAGGTGGCTAATTAGCCCTTCCCGTCGTGCCTGGGTAATGAGGCACATGCGCACTGCACTAATCAGCCATTTTTTGCAGGAAACTAATTAGCAGAATAAAGATCCAAAGAGTTTTTTTTCTTCCCAATCATCAGATCTGAGTCCGGGCGCTTCCTGCTCCGGCGACCGCCAGCCCCACCGCCCGCTCCGCGCCCGCCGCCCGCTCCGCTCCGCGCCCGCCGCTCCGCCCCGACCCGCCGCCGCCGCTGCTGCTGCCGCCGCCCGCGGCCCCCTCTCTCCGGGGGGCTGCAAACTCCCCGACAACGATGCTGCTGCTGGGCAGCGGCGGCGGCGGCGGCGGCTCCCGCTCGGCTCCGGCTGCTGCCCCCGGCTCCCGCTGCTGCTGCCCCGGGCCCCTCCGCGGAGCCCCGCGCTCCTGCCGCCGCAGCCGCCGCAGCCTGCATGGGATCTGTAGCCCCCGCGCCGCCGCCCGGGATTAAAAGCGCCGCCGCCGCCGGAGCAGCGACCGCGTAAGTGGCAACTTTTCTGCCCTGTCCCCCGCTCGGGCTCCTCCTGCTCGGGGCGCCCGGGCTGCTTTGCATGGGGCTGGTCCGGCCCCCCCTCCCGTCCGCTCCCACCCACCGCCCCGGATCCCCCAGCAAACTTTGTGCCGCTCGCCGTCCCGGAGCCCCGCCGCCGCCGCCGGGGACGCGCAGGTGCCGGCGCCGCGGGGGCCGCTACGCGCCCGCGGAGCCCCCCCCGCCCCGCCCGCCGGCCATGGCCGCGGGGCGCGCAGCGAGCGCGGCGCCCGCCCGGCCGCTTTGTGCGCGGCGGGGCCGGCGGCGGGGCCCGGCCTCGCGCGGAGCCCGCGCCCCCCGGGACCCGCCGGGCCGCGACCGCTCCGCGCCGGGGACGCGCCGGAAAACAAAGGGGCGAAGAAAGTGCCGAAAACTGCCCCGGCGGCGGCGGGCCCGGCCCCGCGGAGCCCCGCGCCCCGCGGCCCGCACGGCCTGGCCGCGCACAGGAACGGCGATTCTTGGTCCCCGCGGGCGGCTCGCTGCGGGAGCGCGGCGGGGGCGGGCGGCACCGCAGGCCGAGCCCGCTCGGGGCCGGGGTTAATGACTCGGGGCTGCATCGCCCGGCGTTTATCGCGCTACGTGAAACGCGGGTCGCTGTCGGTCCCCGCCGGGACCCGCCGCGCTCGGGCTCCCGCTGCCGCTCGCACCCTCCGAGGGGAGCGTGTGTGAGTGTGTGTATGTGTGTGCCCTGGCTGTGCACGGCGTGCGTGGGTGCCACGCACACGCGGGATTCGGACTGTGAATTATTTATAATTTGGGTTGCGTTTGTGTCTTTGTCTTCTTTTTTTTTTTAATTATTCAGTTCCTCTCGCCCTCCCCCCCCCCCCCCCCCCCTTTTAAAACAAACAAACAAAAATTGGTTCCGAGCGAGGTCTGTTTCTTTCTCCCGCTGTGCTTGGGGCTGCTCTCGGTATGTCCTGGACTCTAACGCAACCGTGTCCCCTCTGCGCCGGCTGTCTTTCTCCTCTTCTTGCTCCTGTTTAATATGGAGCAATTTTCTGGAGACTCGGTGACTCCCTCCTTAGGGTCACATTGAGTTCGAATACAACTGAAGGTGCAGGAATCCTCCAACGGAGGAAATAAGAGAATAGAGAAAATGGGGTCAAGTTGGCTGCTTAGAGGCCAAAACTCCCGTAGCTGCCTTTAAAAATATACGTATAATATTTGGCTTTCCTCGGTGTATTACGGATTGCAGCTTCCCCTTTCAGGTATTTTCCTTACAGCTTAAAGCCCTCGCTTCCTTTTGCCTCCCCCCCTTGCACCCTCCCCCTGTTAGGGGAGAAGGGGGGGGGAGGAGGGAAAATAAAAGGAAAAGAAATGGGGGGGAGAGAGGGGAAAAAATAAAACCCATTGAGTTTAGGCAAATAAGGTTTGGTCTCCGTATCCTATTACAAAGCACTTTGAATATGCAAGACATCACACAAGACCAGTTATTCCAGTTACGACAAACTTAAAAAGAGAAAAAAGCGAGGCATGTTTAGATTGTAATTTGTTAGAGCAAGATCCGTATTTAAAATTCCATCTTTTAAATATTTTTTTTCCTACCCTTGCTTTATATCCAGCCTTTTCTAATGTCTGGGTTGGGTTTTTGTTTTTGGGGTTTGTTTTTTGGGTTTTTTTTGCATTATTATTAAAATCTTTCCATCGAGTTTAGGAAGACCGCTGCGAGCAACACATTTTCTGTATTTTTGTTCCTGTATCTCGGAGGAGAGTTGGCAGGGATTCTGTGGTTTGCAGTTACACAATATGTTATCATGTTTTTAATCACTAAATCATTGCAGTGGTTATAGATTTACAGTCTTAGGGTATTACTGAGCGGCGCGGCGCAGCCCGTGTGTGCGGGGACATACGAGAGCATGCCGTTAACATGCTCGTGAACTTTGCTTTTAAATCATTTCCCGGCCGAGCCGCGGCAGAGTGCGGAGCCAGCGTTTTGGCATCACCCCTCCACGCACTTGAGGAAAGTTTGTGCAACCTTGGCGGCAGGGCAGGAGCTCCGATGGGCGTCGAGCGCGCCCCGTCCTGCGGCGCTGGCGGTAAGCGGCGGGTCAGGGGGTGCGAGGGGTGCCCGCTGGGCCGGGGCCGCCACCTGCATGGCCGGGGGGATCGGGCCGCCCCACCGGCCGCCCTCTGCTCCCGTTTCCCCCTTTATTATGTAACAGAGCCCTCGGCAGCATTAAAAATTCAGCATTACAAGCTGATTGTAATGCTCCCTCATTAGGGAGCACTGTCTGGTCCGGCGCTGAGCGAAGACGGAGCGTGGCTTTTCGGCTGCCGCAGCAGCGGAGGCCGGGAGCAGCCGGGAGGGGGGACAGCGGGGTGTCCCAGGGCCCTGACAGCAGGGTCACGCTGGGCTCCCCACCGCCATGGAGCGCCGGCCCTGCGGCCAGGCCCAGGGCTCGCCAGGCTCCTGCTCTGCCGCCGGTCGAGGGCTTTCCCCTTTCCCCTGTGCGGCTGCCTGCGCTGCCTCCTGCCCGGTCCCGCTCCGCGGGCTGTCTTCCACTGGAACAAAAGCAAAGAAAGGGCACATCAGAGGGGAGTGAAACTCTGCATCTGGCCCCAGAAGTTGCTTTGCTGTATTTGTATTTTTTTCTCCTCCTCTTTTCTTTTTAACGCGGTCATTTTGTGAACAGAGGGCAGCAGGAAGTTGGCTCCAGCCCCTCTTGCGCGCAGCGGTGCCGGCCGCAGCAGCTCTGGTCCTCAGCTGCAGAGCCTCTGGACCCTCCCTCCCACCCTGCCGCTGTCTTTTGTTCCCGCAGGACCCAGCCAAGGTGCTGCCTGGCAGGCCAGGGCGGTGCGGGCGGCCCCGCGTGCCTGGCACCATCGCCCGGCCCTGTTGTGGCCGCTGTCGCACCGGGGCCCAGCGGTGGCTGCTCTGACAAAAGCAGAGGCGTGTGTTCCTCTTTCATCTCTCTGCGTTGACCCCCGCCCCGGGTGCTGTCGGTGTCGTGCCAGAGGCCAGGAGAGGCAGATTTGCTTTGGGCCTGGCCAGTGGTTGAAAGGCTTCAGCAGGAATCGCTGCATCCCAAACTGATGGACGCACAGCTGGCTGCATCAGCCTCCCTGTTAACACCTCCTTCCGCTTTCCAAAATAACAGTAATAGCAGTAATAATAATAAAAAAAATGTTACATGGAGAAGCAGAAAAAGGACTAGTGGGCTTTTACATCAACTTTATTCACATGCCGTGTTTTGTTCTGCGGGGGCTCGATCCCCCATGGGAGCGTTTCCCTGCCAGCGTTGCTTTCTCGTCTGCGGTGGGAGAATTTTCGGCAACCATCTTCTGTGGGTGCTGGCACCGGCTCTGCCGGGGCTGGAGGTGTGTTTGCGCTGCAGAGATCGATTCTGGAGGGACAGGCTTGAGAGAGGCCGAGCATTTCAGAGCTCCTGCATCCCTTCATCAGAGCGTGGCCAAGGTTTGGCCTTTGTGTGGCTTTGCTTTGGGGGCCGTGCAGCCATGGGTGCGTCCGGCTGGCAGGAGAAGCGGGCTGTGAACAAAGCTGGGTCACGACGGGTCCCTTTGGCCCGGCACGTGCCGGGCCCCTGTGCTGCTTGCAGGCTCCTGCGACTGATGGCTGTGGGGGCTTCAGCCTGGGAGAGGCCCCCGGGGCCACGGCAGGTGCCTGTAGGGGATGTCGCTGCTGGGCTGCTCCTGTTCCTTAAGGGTGGCTCATTCCCCATGCTGACGGGGAGCCCTGGGGAGGCTGTCCATCCCTGGGGAGATGCAGGGGGAGACTAGAGAGAGGAGCTCCTCTCTGGGGAGCAGGGCTACCCTTCTCTCCTCCCTCCCTGCTCGACAGCCAAAATTCAGGCTGGGTGTCCAGCGCATGGCGGCAGCGACGGGGCTGTCGAGGGCTGTCGTGGCAGGAGAGTGGGAATCAAAACATCTGTGCGCAGGCCTGGGCGCCGCAGCCTCTAATGGTTTTGACGGAGCTGTTGTGGTCTGTTGTCTGGAAAATCTGCATTCTGCGCCGTGCCCGAGGGGGCCGCGGCACCGCAGACCGTGGCGGTACCTAAATATAACCGCCTCGCGCCGAGGGGTGAGGTGAGGGCAGCGGGAGCAGGCCGCCTGCTCGCCTTCTGCTTTGTCTCTGATCTGCGTTCAGGCGTTTTTCCTTGCTCCCAAGGTTGGGTTTGTGTGTAGGCAGGGATTGGAGAAATAGATAAATTCCAGCTAGTTTAAAAAAAAGAAAAACAAACAACAAAACAGGGTGGATGAGTCGGGCTACCCTCGCTGCCAGCAGTGGTCCTGCTGCTGGGCTGGGGATCCCACCAGCCCCGGCCACCCCTGTGTTCCTCGTTCCCCTCGGAGATGCTACGGGTCTTGCTGAGGTCTCGCTGCGCCGGCAGGAAGCCAGAGCTTCCAGCGCTTCCTTGCTGGCTGTGCCGGACAGACGTGTCCATCTGTCGGTGCGGGAGGTGGGTGCTCGTCGCCGCAGCAACGCTGGCTGTGTGCGGGGCTGCGAGCACCAGGTGTGCGCCGTGCGTGTGCCAGAGGTGGCTGTGAGCGCAGTCTTGGTTTGTCCCCACACAAAATTATGTTTTGGTTGAGGATGTCAGAAGGGAGCTCAACACAGGCCGCAGCTGGTGGTGGCTGCCACCGTGTTGCAGGCGCTGCTGAGGTGGAGGGACAGTGGGATAATAGCGGGTGCTGCTGGCAGGCTGCGGCCACCCGGCTTTGCCCTTGAGTTTGCTGCTGGGAGAGACACTTGGCTGTTGATTGTAATTTCATTATGTCATGACTGCCAAACATGCCTCTCGCTATGAAAAGGCAAAGAGGACCAGCAGTATTTTTCTTTTTTTCCCCCGGAAAACAAACATTTCACAGCGTTCTGAACTGCGTGGTGCATGTTACTGTTGAACATGAGGATGCTGGCCTTGTGGTGACCAGGCTTTCAGGTATTAAATCTGGTGAGGGCTGAGCTGTGCAGGTTCCTTGGCTTGGCAGTAATGCTGGAGCAGACAATGTGCTTGGCAGCTCTGGTAAAAAGTCTTCCCTGTCCTCCACCTGCCGTGGTGTCTGGGAAAGTGGAGACTGCAGGGCCTGTAACATGTTAGCTCTTAGTGTTTATTTACGTGGCCCGAGCGTGCCTGCTGAAGCATCGGGTCCCTGCCCAGGGAAGATGGCAGCTATTCCCAAACCCTCTGCTCCCAGCAGCAGCGTACCCTGTGTTCTGCCTTGGGCTCACCCTGGGCTTCCAGCGGTGCTTTCCTGGCTCGTGGCGGCGTGGCTCTGAAATGGCTGGTTGGGTTAGTTGGGTGGCAGGGGGTTTAACCCTCCTTCCACGCTGCCGTGTGCAAACAGAGCGGCGCTCGATGCGGGCTCGGCGCGCAAACGGCACGGCTGATGGTAACATGGCGATGGCCTGCTCGATCCTGCTGGGCCGGCCTGACTTCCTGAGTGACTGTGACGTCTGGTGCTGGGCTCAGAGGGTTTCGGTCTTCTTGTTAGAGTGGAGTTGCGTGAGAAAGGGGGAGGTGAGCGGGGTGCGGAGGCACAGCTGGCTGACTGCCATCAGGTGCAGGTCGTTTGGGCTGATGAGCGCGGTCAGGTGCATGTTGTTTGAGATGATGCAGAATCTGGGGCTTCCTGCCCAAGGTGTGTTTGCTGAGGTACCATGTGGTGAAAAAACATGTCGGCAGGCCTGAAGGTTGGTTCAGGAGACAGAGCAAGGGAAGTGCACGGAGCTACTTGGTGTTTGAGAGCTGCAGAGTCTTCAAACCAGCCCTGCTCCTGCAGTGTGAAGGTATTCTGGATTCAGGCTGTGCACAGCAGCTTGTGCATTTCCGCTGTACCTCTGGTGTTCCAGAGGCTGGTGCCCAGCCCCTTGGACGCCTGAAAAGCGGAGCAGGGCTCTGCCGTGCCGAGTGCAGGAGACTCCCGCACGATGGCCGCGGAGGCGCCGCTGCCGGGCTGTGGTTCCTGGTCTGTGCAGTGTTGGACAGGGCTGGCTGTCAGTGCCGGCGCAGGAGCTGCTCTCGGGCCAGCTGTAGCAGTGTGCTCGTGGCTGCTGCAGTGGTGCTGCCGGGCGGTCTTGGCTCCTGGTGCGTGTCCCCTGATGGGGCTGAGGCTGCTCTGTGCCGCGCCGTGTGGGTGAGCGAAGGCCGGGGAGCGCAGGGTAGCCGGCCACCATGTCCCCGTGTCCTTGCACGGTTCCCACCGCAGCCCCTGACTGTGCCAGACAGAACTGTAGATGTCAGGCTTTGCACAGAAAGGAGAGCGGGGAGGGAGGGCGAGGAGGAGGCACAAGCGCGCAGCAGCAGGGCTGTGAGGTTCAAATTAACCTTGTGCTTTGTTGGTGTCGGAGTGAGGCACCCCGGCCGCCAGCACGGTGCGGGCCCATGTCATTCACACCGGGCTGCGTGTAGCGGCAGGGCAGCAGCAGCAGGGCCAGCAGCGGCGGCAGGGCAGCAGCAGCGGCGGCAGCAGCAGCGGCAGGGCAGCAGCAGCAGTGGCAGGGGCAGCAGCGGCAGGGCAGCAGCAGCAGGGCCAGCAGCGGCAGCAGCAGCAGGGCCAGCAGCGGCAGGGTGTCCCTCCCCGTGCTGCTGGGCTGGGGGACAGCAGGTGCCCAGGGCAGTGTTGGGCCCAGGCACTGGAGATGAAGGCACCCAGTGGGACCCAGGGGCTGGCAGGGCTCGCCGTGTCCCCAGGGTGCTGCAGCCAGTGCCTTTGCATCTGATTTTGAGGAATGGGTGCTCTTGGCCTTTCTTCTGGAAGCTGGGTCTGCGGCACCCAGACATGTGCTCCTGCACAGCTGCTTCAGATGTCAAAGCCTAAATTTCTCCTCTTTAATTTTCTCCTGTTAATTTTGTCTCTTTTAGTCTTACATACTTCCTTCCCCAGTTCCTTTCTTCTTGCTGTTTTTCATCTTCCATAGAGACAGTTAAAAGCAGCTTAACACCATGAGCTTGTTTGGAAGTCAGAAGATCCGTTTCAGCTCTGACGCTGACTTTGGGCAAGACACCAAGTGTTTGCCTCAGCTGGAGGATGAAATGGGATGATGCATAGTTCACATGTAGGGACTGTAAGTGGAGGTTAATTGTGAAAAATCACAACATGTTTTAAATCCCCAGAGCATTGTTGCATCCTTAAATTTTAAATGGGAGTACCTGCTGTGCTGGGGGTAGCTGTGGAGCAGAGGGATGGTCCAGAGCACCTCAGCACCTCCCAGCAGGATGTGGTACTGGAGAAATGGAGCTGGTTGGTCCTTGTTTTGAGACACCATCTCATCCCTCTTGGTGTTGCTGCTTTCTGGGGCACAGAGCACTGGGGTGGAGGGCTGGTCATGTTGGCTGGGGTTTGTAGTTCTAGAGAGTCCAAGTCCAAGTAGAGGCAGATGTGAAGGTGTAGGCAGGTGTGCGTTCTGAGCTCCTGTGGGCACGGTGCTGGGCCTGCAGCACAGCTGGAGGAGGCAGCAGCTGGCCTGGCTGTGTTAGTGGTCACAGAGCGGGGCTGGTGGACAAGAAGCGCACAGTGCCCCACAGCAGTGCTGCCGAGGGCCGGCAGGGTGGGTTTGTGGCAGTCCCTCATGGCTGGCAGAGGGCAGAGCAGGCGGTGAGCTGGGCATTGCTGCCAGCCCGTGCCCTTTGCTGGCCATGGAGCCTGTGTTGAGCTGTGTGCTGGTGTGGGATGCCAGTCCTGGGGAGGGGGGTCAGCGCCATGTGCCCCTCTGCTATTTCACAGAGCAGTTATTGGTGAATAGCAGTGCCTGTCAGAAGGAGCTGCCACAGATTTTTTTATTTCCTTGCTTGCTTTATTTTAACCAGCCTCTCCATTGTTTCCTCTTTATTGTGGGTGACGTGGAAGTCCCGGAGGTTTGCATGAGATGCTGGAAATCACCCAGGTGGTGGGTCTGGTGCCAGCGTAGCCCTGTGTGAAAAGCTGCCTTCATGGCAGGCTTGCAGCAGTTTCACCTGGAACTGCAGATGTGTGAACAACAGAGCCAAGCTCTGGGAGTGCCTGGGGGATTGCTTGGAGCCCATGCAGGAGGAGGAGGAGGCGGGTTGAGCTCTGTCCTGCACAGCAGTGGCTGGGGTCAGCCTCACAGGAGGAACAGCATGACTGATTGCTCTTCTCTTGAAACCTCCCAGCTGTGCCTGGGGCTGCAGGCCTACTTGCCAGAAGCCCCCTGCAAGGTCCTCCAGCTCTTAGCAGTGCAGCTGGAAGTGTCCACCCAGCCACTTCTCTAGCCATGTTCCTCCTCTAAGCATCCCTTTGTGTCTCTGGGATGATGGGATGCTCTCTTGGGACTGGAGGTTTCCTTCCCTGAGTCCAAGTAGCCACTGGCTGTCTGGATGTCTGCTTACTTTAGGCGGGAACTGGATGTCAGGATTCTGGGTTTTATCCCCCCAGCAATCTTTTTCTCAGGCCCTTCTTGCTTCTGGGTATGAAGCCCATGAAGTAGCAATGGTCAGTGCAATGTGTCTGGTGAGATTCCTCGAGAAGCACTGGCTGTCCTCTGGAGAGCTGAAATTCCCTACA
Organism: Calcarius lapponicus; assembly: GCA_039654755.1. Lineage (NCBI taxonomy): Eukaryota > Metazoa > Chordata > Aves > Passeriformes > Fringillidae > Calcarius > Calcarius lapponicus. Next base: position 441,504 of record CM077474.1, on the reverse strand, counting down.
GCTGGAGAAATGAGTGGGGAGGTGTTGGGCACAGACATGGGTATTTTACTGTTGGTGGTGCTCAGTGGGTCTTCTGCATTTTAAAATGAAAAAAAAATGTGGAGAAACCAAAAAAGCTCCAGCTGCCATTGAAGCATGGTGTGCCAGGAGGTGGAGGGGAGGAGTATTCTGGTCACAGTTTTCCCCTGTGCACATATTTGGGATATTAAAAGCTGCATCTGTGTCTTGTTGAAGGCCTTGCTGGACTGTGGAGTAGGACGGGGTGATTTCTCAACTGCTGCTTGAATTTACCTGTGTTGAGGCTCAGCTGTCTCCATTAATGGCATTACCTGGATGTTGAACAGGCCCAAGTGATGCCCTTGGCTGCCCGTGGCCAGCACAGAGGGGGTGGGGAGCTGAAGTCAGCCCTGTGGTCCAGGTCAGTAGGAAGCCAGGGCAGTCCTGAGCCCCAGAGATGGCTCTTGACTCTCTGGTGACTGGAAATAAAAGGACTGAGAGTCTTAGTGTGCAGATCTTTTACAAAAGGGGAAGAAAATGGTAACATAAAGCTTTTTTCAGTAGAAATAGCTACAGTGAGTAAGTACTGTGGGAGAAAGGACAGAGGAATTGTTCTTTCATGTTCTCATGGTGTCTTGAGTGTGAAATTTTTTTGTTTGGTTGGTTTTATATTTTAAAGTTCCTTCTTCCTTGTACGAGCCTCTTGCTCAGCAGAGGAAGAGAAACACTTAACAAAAATAGAGCCTGTGTTTGCCTAAAATGAGGTTGCTGTGGCATGTTTAGGACTCAAGACTGTGACTTTGAAGCTGACTGCATTTCATGCTGCTGATACCCTTTTAACTGTCTTAGGTAAACAGTGCAGTTGGGCTCTGAGAAGTGTCTGGTGAAAACTGTGCTTGGCTCCTCATTCTGACTGTTTCAGAGGTTTTCAGAACAAATACCTTCTGCTTACCGGCACTCTTCCTGCTTAGAAGAGTTTGCATTGATTTATTATTATTTTTTCAAAGGATTTACTTGCACATTAGAATGCCCCGTGGACATTATTTTCAGTTCAAGGAGGGTTTATTTTAGTTTGGCTTAATTGAATTGGAAACAGTTATGAGCTGTACCAAAGCAACTTGGATTTCAAACCAAAACAGGAACGTCCTGTTCACGCGAGCAGGTTCACACTGCTGTGTTTGCAGCCTGCCCTGACTCCTCTTGTTTACCTGTGTGTAGGGACTCTTGGCCAGTAAATCACAGCGAGGGCCCAGTGGTGCTGAGGCGGGACCTGGAGAGGCTGCAGGGGCTGGTGTCCCATCTGTGTGTGACACTGATGCTGCTGCCAAGGCCAGCCTTGCCCTGCATGATTTTTCCTTTTGCTGACACAGAGCTTTGGGCAGTGGCACAGGGAAGTATTTTAGGGAAGGGACCTGGGTTAGAAAAATTGCTAAAGGATGGAGGGAAAAAAGCTTCCTCAAAATATTTTTATTTTTGGTTGTTTTTTGTCAGCTTCCCTTTAATTTGGAATAATTGTGTGATACAGGTTGAAATGGCTCTGCTGGAGCAGAGGGGAACAGGCAGGCATATTCCCAGAGGAGGGCTCACTCTGCTGCTGCCCCAGACAAAAGCTTGGTCCCCGTGTGGGGCTGGGACCTAAGTGTGCATTTGGCGTAGGGTGCTTGGGAGGAAGGCCCTGCTTTTAGTCATCTTTACTGTATTACTATTTTACCCTTTCAGGAGTGCAGTATGGTTAAACTTAGAGGATCCCTGTGCAGCCCTTTGACCTAAGGAAACTGAGCTGTGGCTGAGGCTTAGGCTTAGCTGAAGGATGAGCTGCTTCTGCCGTGGAAGGATGAGCTGGTCCCCAACGGGCCCTGGCTCCTTCTGAGCATCCTTCTCCTTTAGGGAGCTGTGGCGTGGGGAGCTGGTGGAAATTGCCGTGGGTGAGCCCCTGTGGCTGCTGTCAGCCGGGCCCGGTGCCCGGCCCTGCCCTGGCCCTGCCCTGGCCCTGCCCTGGCCCTGTCCTGGCCCTGCTGCAGCCGCGGGCTCCGCGCCCCACTGCGTCCCTGCGCGGCTCCTGCTTGGAGTTTCACCTGCTTCAATAAACAAACAGTCCCTTTGCTCCCCCCGCCCCTGCCTCTGCAGCAGCACTGCCCGGTGTTTGTCTGAAGGGTCTGGAGCCTGTTCTCTCAGGGGTCCCTACCTGGTACCTGCCCCAGGGGAGCTCCCTGCTCCACTGTCCAGCGCCCTTTGTAGCTCCAAACCGAATATTTGCTGCAATTTTTGAAACAGATTTTGGTTTTATTTAAGCAATGCCCAATCTCATGCCTGAGGAGTCTCTTTGGTGTCTTTCCTGCTTTGCAGAGTTCTGGGATGTAGCTGGTGGCAGAGGCTGCGCTGGCCACTGGCAGAGGGGAGGGTGGCTGGGCACACGCTGTGCCCTGCCCTGCTGTGGGCTGTGCTGGGTCTGGACATGCTCCTGGGTCTCAGCTGGGTGTGTGTAGTGTTCTCTGTGAGCTTGTACGTCAGGTGTGTTTAGATTCTACGCTGAGGTCTGTGTGCCCATCCACATTCCAGCACCAGCACAGTGGTGCCCCTTTTCCTGGTCATTACAGAGTGATTCCTGTGCAAAACCTCCAGATTCTGATTGTTTCCATAGACTGATAATTTCTTAATGGTTTATTCTCTGTAAAGTCATTAGTAAAGCAAAATATCATACCCCAGAGTGAAAACATGATCTTAACTGGTTCCCAGGTGAGGACAAGCAGAAGTGATTTCTCTTGCAAACACACTCAAAAGCCAAAAGGATGGTTTCTAAATTGGATGCTGCAGGACCTGAGCATGGGAATAGCTGTTAGAGCTGCTGTGATTTCTTCAATAATGTCTGTTCTGAAACTTTTCATTTAGGAGAAAAAAAATCTAGTGTAGAATGATTCTACTGTAATGCTCCTTCGTTTCAGGTTCGGTTCAGTTGCGTGTTGTGGTGGGAAGCTGCTCCGTGGGTCCTGCCTGCCGGCTGGGGCCTGGTTCCTGTTGGACGTGTCACGCTGGGGGCACGCTGAGCCCCGGCTGTGCCTGCTGGCTGCGGGTACGGAGCTGCTGCTGCCAACAGCTGGGAGCCGTGCCCCCCCCTGCAGGGTCCCCGTGCCCCCTCTGTGCCCCCCGTGCCCCCGGCAGCGCCAGGCTGTGCTGCTTCGCTCTCTGCCTGAGCCCATGGCCTGTGCTCGGAGCTGCGCTCGTGACAAACCTGCCGCTGATAAAAGTCACCGTGGAGGGGTTCTTGGGATCCTGCCAGCGAGAGTTTCCTGTTTAAAATTAGAAATCAGATTTCTTTTCTTTTTGTTGCGCCTTGATGTGAACTGATAGTTGCTGGAGTTTTCTTTTAAATCCTGAGATCCCAGCTGAGGGGACTGGGAGGGAGGAACACATGATTAAGCAAAACCCCAAACAGTGGAATTGCAGGTTTTGTCTTTTTGCGAGAGGAAAAATAGTAAATTTTGTGTAATACTGAGCCCTCAGCTGTAATAAGTGACTCATTAGGCAAATGCAAAGCGTGTAAACGAAGGAACTGGGAACTCTGAGTCCATCAGTGCCCAGGGAGGGCCTGAGCTGGGAGGCTCGCTGCCAAGCACACCTGCAGCCTCTGCCGGGCGAGGAGGAGAAGTCTCCAGAGCAAGGAGGCACGATCAGGTGAAATGTGTGATAAAGCCTACTGCTGCAGTTGCTTTTGGAAGGCTAAACTTGTTGAACTGCTGCAGTAGCTGGATTTTGTTCTGCTCAGGTCATTCGTTTCAGGCTTTTGGACACATTCTTTTGCTCCATCAGGTGTGATTTGTTCTTTGCAACGCAGGTCTGTCCATCCCTGCGCGGCTGCCGTGGTGAGAAGCCTGCTCTGCCCTCATCCGGGGTGAGGAGCAGCACAGCTGTCCCAGTGAGGAGCTTCCATTTCGGCTTTTCTCCAGCAGCTCTTCGTTTACTCGACTGGGATTGAAGAATTCATCCCAGTCCTTTGTTTTATGTGGAAGGAAACCATATCCCTGTGGCTTCTGTTGCTGCTGGCTGTAGGAGTGTTGGTGGAGATGAGGGCTGGCTCCCTGTGCCCCCAGAGCAGCTGGTGACCCACAGGAGCTGGGCTGGATCCCTGTGTACTAAGGGGCCTGCCTTGTCCTGCCTTGTTTGTCGTGATTTGTGGCTGCATTTGTATGCAAATACTAACAACTTGCTGCTGAGTTAATTAGTGTTTTTTCTCTTTGCTTCCTGGAGCTTAAGCAAAAGGTCTTTATTTTCCCCATTTCGGTGGGCTCAGCTGTGCCGGGTGTCCTTAGGGGAGTTCAAGCCCAGTTGCATGAATTGGCTGCAGACCCTGGTGGACCTCAGCACAAAGGTGTCTGAGGGTTGAGGTGGCTGCTGTAGCTGGATGCTCTGGGTGTCCAGATGGATGTTTGCTCCCTGGCTCTGGTAGTGGCTTTGTGGATGAGCAGAACCGAGCCAGCTCCGTTTGTCCTGGAGATGCCAAGTGTTTGCTTTCTTATGTTGGGATTGAGCACTTTAAATGCCATGGAATGGATGCTTCCTACCAGACCAGAGGCTCCAAGGGTGACTGGTGATCTGGACATGGCAGCAATGGAGTGGGAATTGCCGGCCTTCAGCACCAGCTGGGTGTTGGTTTTTTGCTTTGATAGAGAAGAAGGCAGGCATTTCTTCCCCTCCCAAGAACGGTATCTTTGTGTCCTTATTTGGGCTCAAGGATTTGGCTCATTTTAATCTTTCATTCCATCTGATGTTCTGCTGGCCGCACAGGTGTTTGGGTCTGCCAGGGCTGCCCAAGGCAAGGTTGGAGGGGTTGCCTGCGGTGCTCTGGGGCAGGTGGGGCGGGCAGCAGGGAGACCCTGGGCACCCCTGCTGCTCCAGGGGCTGTGGCGGTGCCTGGGCTGCGGCTTCTGGCCTTCCCCTCGGCCGTGCCAGGGGCCCAGGCAGCTGTGCTGGTCCCACCCTGCCTCTTTCTGCCCTCCAGCCAAGGCTTTTTCACAGTTATTGCATCAGAGCTGCTGTTTAGTTTCAAACCTTTGTTTTCCCCCTGCAAGGCAGGGCTGTGGCTTCTCAGTAGCAGGGGTCACAGCCTCACGCCTGAGGCCAGGGACTGGCAAGTTCCACCTGGAAACCAGAGACGCTTTGCCCTTGGGTTGATATTGTTGTCACCTTAGTCATTTTTGGAGCCTTGGTGCTCGGTGGCAGGAGGTGGAGGAGTGAAGTTGGGGTGGAGTGGTAACTCGTGCAGCACTGCATCCAGCTGGAGGAGAGGATGTGCCCATTAGCGTGGGCTCCCCATCCTGTCAAGGGAAGGTCCCAGGAGTTCACTGATCAAGAGGCATTTCCTGGTCCCAGAGCCCAGATTGCTGCATGTTTTCTGGCTGAGGACTAGTGGGAGAGAGGGGGTTTGGAGTATTTTAATTTTGGTTTCCTGTTCCAGTGCCCCTCTGAGGTGAAGAAAGGCTTCTCATACCTGGCAGTGTTTGTCATCATTGGATTTTTAGACCTGGGAGATGGTTTTTTTTTCCCCTACTCTTGTTTTTCCATTTCACACCCTGCGAGGCAAAGGGATGTGGCACAGACCTTTTCTGCTGCCATGCTGAATTTTTCTGAGGAAGTACAGAAATGGAGATTTTTCTATGATCCTTCTGAACAGATTCCTGGTGCTGTAGTGGGTTTTCTTAATTCCATAAAGCTGAGACTTTATAGGAAACCCAGGTGAGCCCGGGTAGGGTCTAGGCAGGAGGGGGTTGAATTTAGGATCTTGCAGAGTGAAATAGGAATTTTTCTAGTTCCATTTTGGGCTGGTGGGACGTGTCTGTAATAGTGACTGTCTCAGTGCAAAGGTCTGAGGTGAGAAGCAGCTTAAAAAGGCTGTGTGGCATGTGAGGAAGCAAGTTAGCTCTTAATCATATCATATTGGCCTCCTTTGCGGCTGATACATCTGCTGTAAAACGCCTAGTGCTGAGTGCCTGATTGGGCAGCCCATGCTAAGTGTTCAAACTCCTGCTGCCTTTTTTCTTCAAACAATATCTTCTGGCTTCCAGATTTCTGATAAATTGATAAGAGGAATTGCGTGAGTCAATAGAGTTGTAGACACTTTGCCAATATAACCCTAGCGCTATTGATCTGCCAGTAAATTAAAGTCTTACTTAGAGGCTGCCGATATTTCTAATCTCCTGCCTCACCAATTACACCCTCCCAGCTACCTGGGAAAGCCAGGCTCGGGAGATGAGCCTGCTGAGGCTTTTCCCAGCGAGCGGGGCCTGCGTGGGGCTGTGCCCTGGGGGTGGCACCAGGCGGGTACCCCTGGGGATGCTGCAGAGGGGTTGCTCCGGTCGGGGCTCCTGGGCACAGCCCTGGCTCTGGGCATGGGGGCAGCTCGGGGGGCAGCGAGCCGGGGTCCCTGGGCTGTGTCCCACCAGGGAGCTGCCCCGGCGCTCTGCCCTCCCTGTCGTGGGGTGCTCGATGCCCTGGGCTGTGCTCCTGCAGAAGGGGCTCTGAGGAAGGGCTGCTTGCTGGAAGATGGGGAGGCAGGGCACCCTGCTGCCTGCCCTGGGCTCTGCCCCGTGGCTGCTGGGTTGAGGCCAGGGCCCAGAGAGGCCATGGATCAGAGAGCCCCCGCCAGGCTCACGTGGCCCCCCCTGTTTCCCTCCCACACCCCCTCCCCTGTGAAGTTTCAGTGGATTCTTGCCAGATAAGCCCCTTTCAAGTCTCATTTACGTTTGAAAGTCCATAGCTAGCTTTGGGAAGAAATCTCCAGATAAATGCTGTGTTCTTTCTAATACCCCAGAGCGAAAATCAATGGGAGGGATAATTCCTTCCCTTGTCCTACATGGACTTTCATGTGTTTCTACCTCCAGCAGCACCTTTTAAATAAAGAGAAGCAGCAGCCACCCTCCCCTTTCTACTCTGCCCCTTGGGTCCCAGCCCAGGCCTCCTGAGCATGGTGAGATGCAAGGTTTGGGGGTCCCTGTGTGGAGAGGGGTGCTCAGCTGGGGGGTTTCTGTTGGCCCCATGGGTCCAGGCTTTTACTGGGAGAAAACTGTGCACCTGTCTGGATTTACAGGGCTGGCAGTAGGGATGTTTCTGGGAATTCCCATCCAGACTGGTCTGTAGCTAGAGCAGAGGACCCAGGTCTTAGAGGTGGTGACAGCAATACTGTGGTGAAGGGATTCAAAAACCCATTAATTTCATTAAATCCAATGAAGTGAAGGTTCTTGTCATATAAAACTGCTGCCAGGTAGAAGATGGGCCTATAGTGTTATCATTTTTCTATCCTAAGCTTGTGCAGAGCACTCTGATGTCTCTTCTGCCCAGCATCCAGCAGTGCCTGCTATGAGGCAGATCCACTTTCCAGAAATACCTTGTAGGCATCTGTAGCTGGGACTGGTCTGAGACAGCTCTTCCAGACTGCCCTGGAACATGCTTATATCTAAAAGCTGCATCCTCCAGCAATGAAGTTCTTTCTCGGGCCACTTCTTGCTGGCTGCACTGAGCTGCATTTTCCCTGATGTTGTGAAGTTATCGTATAGACTGTACATTAAAAATTGTAACTATTCCAAGTCTGCTGTTTTGGCAGGGAATTGCTGAGTCTCGTGATCTGTAATGGAGTGGAGATGCTGAGCTGCAGCAGGATATATTTACACTGAAAGCTTTTTCATGGAGGAAATGTCTGAGCAGCCCGAATGATGTCTTTAGATTTCTGGTAGCTCCTGGTGCAGCCTGGGCAGCTAAAGGGGGGCAGCTGTGCAGGTTGCCTCCCTGGCTGGGAGAGCTGAGGCAAATCCTGTGTGGACCAGATCCTCAGAATGATGCTGTTAACAAGTGACTCAGTCCCTGCTGTATTGAGATACCTGACTCCTGTTCACGCCTGCTGATGCTGATGCCCAAGGCAAGGGCAGGTTGGAACAAGACTTTTCTACTGGCTACCAGATATTTTCTACTGTTTCTAGATTAGTTTTCAGGGTTTCCCTGGGGCCTTTGGTGCCCTCCCGGCCACAGCTGGGAGTCCCACAGTCCAAGGCTCGATAAAGGGTTTGTGAAACTTTGGATGGCAGATAATTCCTCACTCCTTTTAGCTGGAGAATGTGATGGTCAGGGGTTCAGCTTGTTTTTGCACCCATTTCTGCTGGCCAGGGCTGGAGCTGCTGCCCGCAGCTCTCTGTGGAGCAGGGTGTCACCCGGGGTGAGTTCTGTCATAAATACTGCCCTGCACTCTGCAGGGAACAGCAGCACCAGGGTGAAAGCCATCCATCAGCAGCACCTCCTCCATGCCTGCCCAGGTTTGCCTTTTGGATTGGGATCAGCCAGAGCTCTTTGGTGGGGCAGTGGTGGTTTTTCTCAGCTGTCAGAGACAGAGGTGACTCGGCCACTGGCCCGTGTGTTTCTCCTTTGCATCCCGAAATATTTAGTGCTCTGTGTGTGAACTTAATGAACGTGCAGGAATATTAATGGCTTACAGTCTAAAACCTCTAATTCAAATGTCTCTCAACTTGCAGGAAATCTAAGTTTGGGATTTTTGCGCTCTCTACCAAGGCTGGCATTCAAACATTGTTCCCTAATTTATTTTCACAAATTGGAGAAGGCTGTAATTTACTATTTTGACAAGCATACGTTTCAATAGACCTTTAATTAAAAAAAGAAAGTTTGGTACATGTCTGAAACTGTAAGAATCACTAGACTGGATCAGAACAGTAACGTGTAGTAATCTGACCTTTGAAAGTGGACAGATTCTTCTTAATTTTCTCCTCTGACCTGTCTGCAGAGCAGTGTCTTTATAGTTACAGGAGCACAGACTCAAAGGGGGCTCTCACTGTACCAAAAGGGATGTTGCTGAGACCGTGGTGGTTCTCCTTGGGATCTTGCTTTGGGGATTAGGGACCCCGTGCCCGTGCTTCGTCACCTGTAGCTAACAGAGGGAAAAAATTTAACTCCTACCATAAAACTTGGCCTGCAGTGATACAGGAATGTGGTTCTTTGGGTGAATAGGGAGTAAAATAGGTCACAGCTATTTTATATATGTGTTGGAAAACTTACTACTCTGTCTTTTCCAAAGCTTTACAAGACCCATTCCCACGTAACCTTCAAAGCAAACATTGAGGTGTTGTACTCCACCTCTCCAGTACCTCCAGTTTGGCTGAGCCTGTGAGCTCCTGGTTTCAGAGGTGTGAGAGCTGCCCTGCAGTGTGAGCACAGAGTATTGCTGTGGTTGTGGTGGGGTAAGGCAGGCTCACAGGCAGCTCCTTTGTGTGTTATCTAGCAGAATAACAGCACGTGAAGCTCCTCTCCGCTCATCTCTGCATGTGACTGATGTAATTGTTTATGGTACACATTTTGCTACCTGGCTGTTGAGTGTTTTCGGGTGTCACTGGTGTATGGGAAACAAGCCCCACTGGATTTGGGGCATACCGTTTACAGCACTTGGCTGCCACGTCAGAGCCTGTGGCTCATTGATAGTTCCTGTATTAGTCACCTAACTTCATGTTTCACCTCAAATATTAGAAAGGAAGTTGAGGCTAAAAGTGAAGTGTTGTTTCTGTAAAATAGTAAAAGTTGTGTTAAGATAGACAGTCCCACAGGAGTAACTCCAGAGGGGACGTGCTCACCTGGGGCACAGAGCGGTGTTTGTGCGCCAGGCTGTCAGACTGTTGGGCCATTGGCTGCTGTGTGCCCCCTCTTCTCCCCAGATGTTGCAGTGCAGGTGTGCAGTAGCCTCTGGAGCACGGGGTGCAGGGGGTGGGAGGGGCACCCCTGCCTTTGCCCCCCGAGCTGTCTGGGCCATGCCTGACAGACACTGTCCCTGCTGGGCCAGCAGAGCTGTGCGGGGAGCTGCAGTGAGTGCCAGATGCCCGCAGTGTATTAAACACTAGTTGAGTACAGCAGGGCATATCACAGGAGAGAGATAAGCAAAGTTCTCTGATTGTGGATCAATAAAGGTTAGTGACATCATATCTCAAAGTGAGAGAACCTGCTTTCTGCAGACCATTTATCAGATTGCAGGCAGGAGCAGTGTTAACCTCTTCCTAACTAGGGGTCTGCTCCTCATCTGCCTCCAGACCAAATCACCTTCCCTGTGTGCCCAGAAGCTCCTGACCCTGCCTGTGAGGTTCCAGCAATGGCACACTGGTGTGGCCATGCCACGGGGGTTCTCTTTCAAACACTTGTGCTCAGCACAGCCCTGGGCCACCCGGGCATGGGGTCACAGCAGGCATTGCTGCTGGAAGTGCCTCCCATCTCCATCACTGCTCTTCTCCAGTGACTCGATGCTGTTGCAGCCCTGGTGAGGGGGGAGATTGCTCCGTGTCAGCCTGGGACATGATGGAGTTGTGTTGGTTAAAGACCTGGCACTATGCCAGGCATGTTGGGCTGTGGTTGTAAAAGGCGTCCTTAGTTTCCTGGTTTTCCTTAGATGAACCATTTTTCTATGGCAGCAGTGGCAGTGCAATCATTGTGGATGGTCTTCAGGAAGCTGTGTGAGGCAGGAGGAGCCTCGGGAGCAGTGTGTGCTGGCCTCCTGGAGGTGTCTGTCCTCCTGGGTCTGCTGGGAGTGTTACTAGAACAGGTTAAAGCTGGATGAGTGGATCAGCCCGTCTGTGTGCTGGGGCGGTGGGGCAGCAGCTTTCCAGACGAGTGCAGCTGGTAATGTGGGCAGCGTGGAGCCACGGGCTGGGGATGGGGATGGGGATGGGACCAGGGCTGGGCTGGGGATGGGGATGGGGATGGGGATGGGACCAGGGCTGGGGATGGGACCAGGGCTGACCTGGCTGGGCTGGGGATGAGGATGGGGATGGGACCAGGGCTGGGGCTGGGGATGGGGATGGGGATGGGGATGGGGATGGGACCAGGGCTGACCCAGCTGGGGATGAGGATGGGGATGGGGATGGGACCAGGGCTGGGCTGGGGCTGGGGCTGACCCAGCCAGGCTGCTCTGCAGAGACAGCCTGGGGAGTCACCAGGTGCTCGGTCCAGCCTGGGGGACCCACGAGGCCCCTCCAGCTTTTAATGTTTTTCGCTTTCTGATCTTGTCTTCAAGTGGTTGGTAACACGAGGTTACCTGCAAATGAGCAAAGCTCTCTTCTCCAAACGCCAGAGGAGTATTAAGGATCCTCCACAGCATCAATGCCCTGCAGTAGAAGAAGAAGTAGAATTTAGGTTCCTACTGCCCTGCAGTAGGGAGTACAGTGTAGGTTTTCATGCTGTGCAGGTGCAGGTCTCTTGTTTTCCGTGAATGAAAGGATAAACTGCTGCCTGGAGGAAGGTGTGGGCAAGGTTTAGAGATACAATAGTGAGGACGGATGACAGGCAGAGGGTCAGGGGCAAGAACAGAGTTAATTCCCTGAATGAATTTCTCTTGTCTAGCAAGGAAATAGCAATTTTTTCCAGAATCTACAGAGACTTGAGCCATAAAGACTTTCTGATTAGCTTTCATCCTTTTTCTATTGGTGATTTCTCATGGCAAAGAGCCCTTTTCTGTGGTGCCCTAGGCTGCGCCCCAGGAAGTGTCGGGAGGCCGTGCTGCTGCGTGTCCTGGTGGGCTGGGGGGACGCTGGTGATGGAGCCTGTGCTAATGGGCTGTTGTCCAAGTAGAAAGTGTATTTTCAATGAGGAGGTGCTGAGATATTAGTGGGGCCTGGATTACCCTGTGATTGTGCTGTCAATACTGCTGTATTGAGTCAGAGAGAGCCTGCACGACACAGGGAAACACTTAGCTCACTGCTGCTGCTTATTGAGAAGCCAATAGCAATTTACGTGCTGACACTTGACACCGAATGCAGTCCCAGAGGTACAGCTCCTGCTCGGGCACTGCTGGGCTCCCCTCGCACCTGCGCCCTGCCTGGCCTGCAGCTGCAGGTGTGGTGGGGCTGGGGCTGCTCCAAAGGCACCTCCAGGGGCTGGCAGCTGCCCTGCAGCTCGGGTGGGACGGGCGGGTGGGCACCCGCTCCGTGGAGAGGTGGGAAACCTGCGCTCCAGAGAGCTGGTCTCACGTGGGATGAGCTTCATTCAGGTGTTCGGTGAAGAAGTGGAAATGTGGGTGCCCAGAGTGCCTGGGACCTGTGGACTGCAGCAGCTGGATTCCTTCTGTCCCGTTTGTCTGTTTTCCTGGGACAAGCACAGCTAAGCCTGATGGCCTTTCTGGCATACACACACACCTTTTAAGAAAAACTTGAGATCATCTGCTGCCAAATACTTTGAAGAGGAATAGCATCCAGGATATTTCTTTGAGGCTGAACTCCCAAAAATGGGAACCAAGCCATGAAAGCCTGAGGATGGGATGAGAACAGAGCTGGAGTACTGAAATGGGATGGCTGGAGGTGGGAAGCAGAACATGGGGAGCCTGTGTCCTGGTGATGTGCCCAGCAAGGAGCATCAGGTGCTGGTGCTGGAGGACTGCAGGAGGACTGAGGAGTTGTAGACTCGAGTGGATGGTCCTGTCAGCCCCAGTGTGCTGGGGCAGTAAAACTCCTGGTTTTTAAGTGCAGCTCTTCCTGTTTTGCTTCATTGCCTGGCAAACAATTTTACACCTTCTCTGTTAGCTGTGGTGCTGCTTTTTGGTCACCGTTCCCTTCACAGTTCCCTTGTGTGCCTGAACCACCAGGGAGGGTTAGAAAACCTGTGTCCTAAATCTAAAAGGAAAGCAAGCAAGTGTTCTGCGTGAGGGAGGTGCTTGGAGCGCCTCTTGGTTTTGCAGCAGGATTTAGGTCACGTTGCAGGTCGTGTTTCCCATACCTGTGTTGCTGGCAGGTCGCTGTAGCCAGTGTGTAGTGTCAGGGCTCTGCAGAGCGTGGGGAGAGGAGGGAGCCAGCCTAAAGCAGTTGGGGCTGGGCTGCAGCTCTCTGAGGAGATGGGGCCGTGTCACCGTGTCTGCAGGCTCCTGGCACAGGTGGCCCTTGGTGGCACAGGTGGTCCTTGGAGGCACAGGTGGCCCGTGGCAGTACCGGTGCCAGCCTGCCAGGCTGGGAATGCCCTTCTGGGGCAGGCCAGGCTGCTCTGGGCGCCGTGGGCCCGTCCCCCTGCCTCGCCCGGCCCTCGTCCCGGTGCAGGTGCTCCCCTTTGCCCCCAGAGCCAGGGCAAGCTGCGGGTGCCTGTCCCAGAGCTCGCTGCTCTCTGTGGAGCTGTAACCAGAGCTGGCACTTGGTGTGGCTGGGAGCCCCCCTGAGGTCTCTGGGGACCCAATCACTCCATGTTTGGGCAATACTGGCTTTCTTCAGACACTTCAGAAACTGTGGCAAAAAGCAATACAGAGGTGGATTTGGTGAGAGTGAAAGCAGGGCAGCAGTGGCCGTGATGGAGGGCAACAGAGGGAGTAGGACAGGTGTGCGTGCAGTGCCTCTTGAGCCTCAGGGAGGGTGAGGCAGCAGGCGTTGGGATGCTGGCATGGCAGGTGTGACACCTCAGCACGTGCTTTTGGAGAGGTCCCTGTTGCTTATTCTGTTTTGTTCTAGTCTATTGCTAATCTTGTTCAGCAGTTGCTCCTCTTAATTACTGGAGTACTTTTACAGAGATGTAGCAGATTAATCCTTTTAGTTCTGCTTGCTGCCAGAAGAGATTGCCACCATTATTCCTGTGCTATGGAAGGAGAGGTGGGAGCAGGAAGAAGCAGGGCTAAATTTAGAAGGCTTGTGCTTGCACATGCTGCTCTGTAGCTGTAGAGGAGCGTGTGGTGGCAGGTACCAGTGTGAACATGAGCAGGTGTGCAGGCAGGTGAGGCTGGGGCAGCCCAGCAGAGTTTTGTAGTGTCACAGCTGGGTCATGACCTGCTCCAAGAACCCCAGCAGCTCCTCACTGCTTTTCCAGCAAGGGAGAGCAGCTCCAAGGCATCACTTATCGGGTCCTTGCCTTGCTGAAACAAAATACTAACTGACAAACACTTGCATAGTACGTGGCACAGTCACTGTGGCCTGCTCTTATTTCCCTCCATAAGAAATAAATCGGGAGAAGTAGGAAAATTGACTTACAAACCAATAAGCCTCTCCTGCACTGTCATTAGTGAGGCCTGGGGCTTGTGTGAGGGCTGCAGAGTTTGTGTCCCAGCAGCTCAGCTGGGAGGAAATGGAGCAGTGCTGCCGTGTTCCCCATGCAGGATGGATGAGCCTGTGGGCACTGTGGGGTGGCATGTGCCAGCTCCTGGCACACAGGGCTGGGCATTGAGGCCTTGGGTTTGTGCTGGGGAACCTCTGCCCCAGCGTGGGCTCCACCTGCAGCTCCCCTGTGCTCCCAGCTCAGGTGTTCTTCTGACGTGGTCACAGCCGTACACGTCGTTCCACGAGACCCTGCCGTGCTGTTAATGCGCCCTTTATTACTTCCTTGTCTCCATAAACAATCTGAGCAACATCCTGGAGACTGTGTTTGCCACTTGTCCAGCTGCATCCTTTGGTTCATCCTGACCAGTGTATTAGTCTGTCTCCTCCTGTGTAATTCCCAGTTGATAAACCCTGAATTTACTGCAGAAACTCAGTTTTCCTGTCATAACCTTGGATTTAGCTGCTTTCTTGTTATTCTAGTCTTCAAATTCTAGTTTTTTTTGTGGTCTTAACAGTCTGGTCTTCCAGTGTGTTGGATGTGCTTCCCAATTTAATTTCATCAAGGATGGGTGGTCTCTGCTGATTGGCAGCAAGGCCAACAGACATGTTAGTGCAAAGGCTCCCAAGGCCTTTCAAGAGGGGAACCCTTTATCCAGGGCAGTATTTTCTTTCCATCATTTTGGTGTCAGCTGCTCCTGGCCTAGTTTTCTGCCTTTTTTAGATCACAGCTATTGCCTGTCCTCTCCAGCACAGCTCCCCAGTGCAGTGTGGAAGAAGGGGCAGTTCTTTCAGTAAAGGGAGACACGGGGTTAGTTTTCACAGGGTTAGTGTGTTTGATAAATGCACTTTATGTTAGATCCTCGTCTTCATTTTTTGCTCTCTCTTTTATTATTCTTGCCTTCAGAGTACTTGCAGCTCTCTCTGTTAGGACAGAAATAAACCCCACAGCAGTGTCTCCCTCCCCAGCCCTGTTGAGCACAGGCATTTGCTGTCTGTACCCAGCGCAGTTCCTGAGCCGACGGTTGGTTACAAATATCTGCTCTTCAACCTGGTGAAAATGTACTTGGGTATTCTTAATTGTTCTAGATTGTGTGGATTTAGATTAGATACAAGGCCCTGGCACAGGCTGCTCAGAAGAATCTGTGTGTGCCCCATCCCTGGAAGTGTCCAAGGCTGGGATGGACAGGACTTGGAGCAAACTGGTCTGGTGGAAGGTGTCCCTGCCCATGGCAGAGGGTGGAGTGAGCTACGCTTTAAGGACCCTTCCAGCCCAGTCTGTGATTCCATGACAGCTGCTATTTTAGCTCAAATCATGAAACATTAAGAGCAAATGCGGAGGCAGGGAAGGTATGTTGGAGGTTGAGGTGAATGGTCCCTTGGGACTGGAGCAGTTCTGTGTGTGCTGGTGGGTTTCTGCTGCCTGAGCTGATCTCCCTGGCTCTGGGTGCTGCTGCTTTTGGGGTGGCTCCTCCATCCCTCTCTGCTTTGGAGCAGCAGCAGGTCTGTCCTTGGCTGCTGTGCTCCCAGTTTCCATTCAGTCTCCCTCAACAGAGGCGGGGGCATTCTGGACCTGGGTGGTTCACGTTTGGAAAGGCTCATTCTTGGCTGACAGCTCTGAGAGAGCAGTTGAACCTGAAGTCATCTGTGGTGCTGCACAGGGCTCACAGGTGCCACTGGAATGACAGCCAGGTGTAAAGTGGGAAGAGGACAGTGCCATGCTGCTGTGCCCTGGGGCTCAGAGAGAGAAGTAATGATTTGCCTTTTCTCTATACTTGAATTTGAGTCTTTAAACAAGAAATAAATTCTTATAAAGAATAGTGGAAGCTGAAATGAAATAGATGATTATTACTGAAACCTTTGAAGAGTGCAGATCATCCCACAGCAGGCATTCCTCTGCAGGGCTGTCCCAGTCCTGTGCTGGAGGTGGCTGGCAGGCAGCAGTAGGTCAGGACCAGAGAGCCCACATTACACCCCAGGTTTGTTTTGGCTTGTTCAGTACCAGCCGTGTTGTGAGGGCAGAGCATGAGGACTAGGGGTGGCTGGGGAGCTCCTTGGCACAGCCAGCAGTGCTGGCTCTGCCCTGCTCTTCCTTTGTTTCATCTTACTGCTGCTTGACTAGAACTTGGTTGAATTTGCCGTCTGTGATTTCCAGTGCGCAGGGTCAGGGATGTTTGTCCCACTGTGTGTTCGGGTGCCTTCTGCCGTGCACCGCTCTCAGAGGGTTCTTGGGGCTGGGGAAGCTGCTCTGTCCCCGTGTGCCAGCTCTCCCTGCTGCAGGAGCTCCAGCTGCTTGATCTGCAGGCTGAGCCGTGGCTGTGACGGGTCATTCTGGCAACTGCAGCTTATGATTAAAAAGAAAATCAGTCACTGTCATCTTGGACCCCAGCACCGGTGATCTGCCAGTCCACGATGCATCAGCCTCTTCCTCATCAGAGGATCTTAGACTCAGGACTGCCCCAAGGGTTGTCCTCTGACTCAGGCTGATACCAGAAAGCTCATCTCATTTCATGACTAGCACAGCCAGCTGCACCATTTCACTGCCTGCAGATGCAGCTGGGAGACCCAGGGGATCTTCTCATTCCAGATTTTTGTTGGATCTTCAGGTCCTCTTCCATGTGTGGCTTCAGCAGAGCAGAGGTTGGACTCCAGGTGCTGCTGTGTGCTCACACCCTGGAAATTCCCTTCTGTCCTCGGGGAAGCTGCAGTCTTCACGTTGGCTTTCAGGCAGGGTAGGACTGCCTGCCGTGGCCTTCGGCCTCGCAGTTCTTGTGCCAGACAGTGGCTGCTGCTGAGCTCATCCTCCCTCCTTGGGAAAAGGGAGCTGGTTTGGAGCTGGGCTGTGGGAGCCTCTGTCTCAGTGAGCACTGCCAGGGGCAGCGTGCCCTGGCTGCCAGAGCTCTGCCCCTGGGGCTCCCTGCTTCCCACTCTGCCAAGCCACTGACCTTCCTGCAGCCCTGCTGTCTCTGAGGACACGAGGGGCTGATGCTCCCCCCATCAGGTGTCCGTGTGTCTCACAGAGAATGTCCATCTCTGTGCAAAGCACAAGCTGATGTGCTTCCCAGACCTGTGTCCCTTGGGAAAAACGTAATCATGGACGGTTAGTTCTCCTCCTCCATCTTGTTCCCACTGGTGGTGATATGTTAAATTTTTTTTTAATCATTTTATTATTTTAATTGAGTAGCCTGTTCACAGCTGTATCTTTAATGCTGGCAGTTACTGTGTCTCCAAGAGATGTTTAAAGTAGGACAGAGAGTCATTCATAGGATCATCTATGTCAGGGGGTAGTTCACATCAGGAAATGGGTTAGGCAACAGAGTCAAGGAAATGTTATTTTATAAAATGTCTTCAGCTTATCACATCCCTGAAGAGCTGGGGGCAAGGAGCAGATCAGGCTGAGCTCTGAGGAGATGATGTGGGGATGCATTCAGAGGGGCAGATTTTAGGGAGCCCAGAAAAGGAGTCTGGCATCATTTGTGGCTGTGTGGTCCACCAAACACTGCTGTCATGGGCTAGGCAGGTTTTCAAAGTCTGATGGCTGATTTTACATCCCCATGGAGCCTGGAGCTCACACGACGACTGGACAACTCCTCCTGTCCAGTTTGGCTCACTGTGTCACTGAGAAGGAAGGACCTCGAGGAGAATCCCGAAGCTCAGAAAGCTCAGGGACATGCTTGTAAAAACCTATGACTTGAAAATCATGTGCTTACTACTTTTATTGATGAACAGAGCATTCAGGGCTTCTTCTCAGCCTCCCTTCCAGACTGATCCTCTTGGATCAGCTGATGGAGAGTCAGTCACTCAGCTTTTGATGCTCCAGAGGCTGGGCTGGATGAGTAATGATTCCTTTAGGCCTGGAGATATCTCCTTATCCTCCTTCACGCAGGTAATTAAAGCCTTGTCAGCGCATGCTGTGGCAGGGTGCCTGCTGCTGCTCCTGGCCCTGGGGCAGGGATGTGGGGGGAAGGAGTTTGTCTATTAGACACTTGTTGTGTAAATGAGTTCATTCTTTTTGCTGGGCGGAGGGGAGCAGGGACGGCAAGGAGCCTCAGACATGCATTGTTCTGGGTGGTGGGGTGAAGTGTCAGCCCCACAGCCCTGCGTGGGCACGGGCACCAAGTGGGTTGTCACCACGCAGAGCAGTGTCTTTCTGCAGCTCAAAGTCTCTTTTCCCCTGTCTTTTCATGTGTCCTCTGCCACAAACCTTTGAAGAAAGCCTTCATAATTAAGTTTTTCCCATCTGGGGTTTTGCTTTTGAAAAAAAAATCACTTTGCATTTGGGGGTTTGAATTTGAAAGAAAAATAAGGAACAACTTTCCCATTTAATTTCTGTTCAATTTCTTTTTAAGTCACTTGGTATTTACCATATTGAATTTTCTCTTAAACCTCTGGTCCTTTTGCCCTGTATATTGCCCCTTTTAAATTTTTTTAAAATAAAGCCAAGCATGCACATTCTGGTACAGTACTAATTCTGCTCTCAGCGTGGGCAGGACATGGTTAAATTGGACCAGTGAGTCCTCAGTTTTCCCGAGGAAACTGTTAGAGAGTAAATGCATCTTCATTGGCCTGCAGTAATGAAGTTGCAAGTCTTGGAAAAGCTTCACATTGTTCCAGACTGTTTTATGACGGAGAGATTTTTATGTTTTCGCATTTGGTAAAGGTGACCTGTCTGACTCCTGCCGCTGTCAGGAGTGTTGGTCACATTGTGCTGTCCCTGGAGCACGCCCGGCGTGGCCAGCAGCTGAGTGTGATTGAGGCAAGAGTGTCGCTCATCTTCGCTGTTTGGAACTTGGATGAGGAGGCAGAAAGCCGCCTTTGGGAACGAAGACTGGATTTCAAGCAAGCCTCCTTTTCAGATGGCTGTGCTGTAGAAGTGGCAGTTTCTCGTGTTGTTCTCCTCTTGGCCTTCCATTGCCATCTCCAGCGTGCACATCAGTTGAGCTGTTGAATCAGTTGTTGAATCCTTTCCTACCTCCATACAGACCTGGTCACAGAAGGTGGATTTATCAGATATGGCTCAGCCCTGTTTTCTCTCCAAGGGGTTTGGCATGGAAAAGCCTGACTCAATCTTGCTGTAGAGGCTTTCCCCATTGCCTCTGCCCAGGAGGCTGCCGGAGCCCTCACCTGTTGGAGAGCAGCCCTGTGTTTGTGGGGTTGGGAGCCAGCGCTGCTGCCCCTGGGGCTCTTGGAGCACATCCCAGCCTCTGTCTGTTCCAGTCTCCTCTCGCTCTCTTGTGCACCTTCCCTCGCCCAGAGCTAAAACAAGGAGCCAAGAATTAATTGTTTTGTGTCGTTTTCCCCCTGTGTTGTGTTGTGGTCTGATCAGTATCTGGGCCCATTGGGCACTGCAGACATTTGCTTCCCCTGGTGCGGAGACAGCTGCTGGAGAGCTGAGCAGAGCTCCCCGTCCTTGCTGGCTTGCAGGTGCTGAGCAGCAGAGATGCTGCTGGCAGGCGGGGTGCCCAGGGTGCGGGTGGCAGGGCAGCGCTGGCCTGGCAGGCTCGGGGTGTGCCCAGGACACAGGGCTGGTGGCCCAGCTGCCCTGGCAGGGCTCTCTGGGCCCCAGGGCCAGCCACAGCATCCTCTGCTGCTGCTGCTCTGCCCATCACCACAGGCTGCACGCTGCAAGCCATGTCCCACCTGAGTAGCTTAAGTAAACTTCCCACGGCAGGAGGTGTAATCAGAGGGTAAATAATTAAGAAACATTTATTTGACATTTATATGAAATTCACTCCCACGGAATTTAACTCAGTGCTGGCAGTAAAGGGTGAGGAGGAAGGAAAATGTGATGGGGCGTAGGGGAACCTGTGTGACCTAAAGGATTCCAAATTGGAGTGGAATTTATAATATGGTGTAACTGTAAGCCATGTCATTCATCCAACTTTAAGATTTCTAGAATTGTTCTGGAATGCTCTCTTGAACACAGGGCTCATATTCCAAGTCCAGACTTGGGAGGTGGAATTGCTGCGTGGCTGCAGTGGGACTCTGTGGGATGCCAGGATTTGGGGATGCTGAGGGGGAGGCTTCTTGGTCACCTTTCCGTGTTGTGCCTTGCTGGGGCAGAGGGGTGCTGGGCCTAGGGGCTCCGCAAGGGCAGCAGAGTCTCCTGGTGTTGGGAGCAGTGGCAGCACTGAGGAACCAGCGAGGGGTACAAGAGATGAGGTTTTCATCAGTGTCGACTGATGAGTTTTGGAGCCTCATGGCTTGTTCCTAATTAAAGGCTGGAGTCTGTGGGTGCTGTACTGGCAGGGCTGCTGAGATGGCAGTGGTGGCCCTGGGACAGCCCTTTCATCCTGACACTTCACCTCTCTGTCCTTCTGCTTTCTTTGCAATGGCTGAGGCTGTCTCTGGGGGCTTTCATGCGGATGTTTTTCATTGTTGGGTTTCAGAGAAGCACTTGATCAGGAGTCTGTGTTTCTAGTAATTATGCTTCATAGGGACCTATTTCCTTATGCATTTAATAGGGCTCTGTTTTTCAGTGCTTGGCCTGAACTCTTGAGCAAGGGCCTTGCACGAGTGAGATGGGCATTAAAGTCTTTGATTTTCTGCAGGGCAATTACTGTGGCTGGGTGAGGAAGAGGAGGCCGTTCAGTGAGCACTGAGGGTAGAGGTGTTAAGACCCTGACATTAGTAATCAATTCCACGTTTCAGGTTCCTGAGTTCAGTGGCCGTTCACGCCGTAGGGATCCCCGGGTGACCTGCAGGCTTTGAGCTGTGCCTGAAGAGACCTCTTCAAGGGAGCTCCTTTAACCAGATGGTTCGTCTTTGAGCTCTGCTGAAAAACTGGGTTCTGAAGATGAGAAAAAATTCCCTTAGTGCACCTTCTAATTGTTCATTTAGGAGCAGAGCTCTCCTCCAGCTGGGAGGGCTCAGGGCTGCTGTAAAGTGCTAATTAAAAGTAATAGTGATAATGAAAACAGATGTTTTCAAGAAAAGTAAGTGCTGCTGGGGTCCCAGTCTGCTGTCCCTGCCTTCTCTGCAGGAGGAGAGCGAGTTGTGTCTTCAGAGCTGCAGGTCCAGGGGGGCTGTGGAAGGGACCAGATGCCAGGTGGCTCCTGCTGCACTGCCAGCCAGGGATGGCTCTGGATGGGGCACGGAGCTGCAGCCAGCTCCCGGCCCCGCTCCCTGCCCCGCTCCCTGCCCCGCTCCCGGCCCCGCAGCGAGCCCAGTTCCCAGCCCCGCTCCCGGCCCGGCCCCGCTCCCGGCCCCGCGCCCAGCCCTTTAGCCAGCCCAGTTCCCGGCCCCGCTCCCTCCCGCACCAGCCCCACCTCAGAACGCTGCTCCCTCCCGCTGCCCCGGGGAGGAGAGGGGCGGGACTTGCACGGAGGAGTAGAGCAGAATTGTTTAAGACACTGAATTGTTTTCTAGAGTGTTGTTCTAGAACAGGAGGCGGAAGCCCTGATGGAAGATGGCTCATTAGAAGGGTGACAGGGAGGGAGATCTTCTCCCTTGTCTAGATTTTAGTAAGAAGGGGTTGTTTTAATCTTGTTTATAACTAATGTACAGATGAGCATTTGAAAGAGCAGCCCCAGCTCTCCAAGACCTCTGGGATAAGTTTCATAGGGCTCTGCAGCCCATCAGCCATGTTTGGGCTGAGAGTGGATGAAGTTTAGAAGCTCATGTCCAAATCTCCAGCCTGTAAGGCAGCAGCTGTGTGCCATGACGTGCTTGCTTCTTGGAGTGCTGGGTGCAGTTGTCAATTCCATCATTGCCCTTCTCATTGCTCTGCAAGTGAGCTGGAGAGGTGTGGCACCATCCTCCCCATGCCCTGCAGTACAGATGTGCATGGGAAAGAGCAGCTGAGAAAAGAAGGGGTTGGTTCAGCATGGAAGGATGAAACACTTGTGGAGGCATTAGGTTCTGTCCTTCACCCTGAAAAACTTGGCTTGAGGGTCTTTGGCTGACTGTGCTTGTGGGAGAAGTGGCATCTTTGAGAGGGGTGGGAGGCACCAAGGAACAGGGGAATGAGGGGGAGACAACAGGGTGGCTTATTCTGGTCCTGACGAGGGAAGGCACGAGGAGAAGGAGGAAGGGCCAGAGCACTGGCCAGAGGCACTTCCTGTGCTCTTGTCCAGGCTGAGGCCAGTCCACAGTAAGGCTGTGGCATAAAGTTGGTTTTGCAGATGTCTCCAGTGATGAGATAGAGAAGGCCGTTCAGCTGCCCAGGAGCAGCCAGCCAGGGCAGTGGAGGTGGCACCGAGTGCTGCCTGCAGCCCATAGCAAATGGTCCTTGGGGTTAACACTGAGATGGAGCTGTCAGAGCCTTGTCTGTATGGGAGGTAATGGGACCCATACTCCTTAATTACTGCCCATGGAGCTGCTGACAGAACCCTGGAGCTTCAGCCCTTGTTAAAGTCATTTTCAGCTGTCACTTGGCTGTGGTGGCAGTGGAGCCCCAAGTGTTACAGCTGCTGTTCCTGCGGATGGAGGAGCAGTAGATGCTTTTGCCAGAGCTGGCAAAAGAGCGTTTGCCAGGCACTTTGGCATCACTTCTGGAGGCTGGGGCGTCTGTGTTACTGAGTTTAGTCCAAGAGAAACTATCTTGATATTTGAAACTACTTCAGAATCCAAAGGCTGCCTTGCTGTGTGCTGGCAGCTCGGCTGCTGGCCCTGCAGACACACGGTGGCAGGCGACAGGCTGCAGTGTGTCACCTGTCCTGGGGTGATGCCTGCATGCTCATACACCTGCTGGATCTTCCACACCAAGTGTATCCACAGTTCAGTCTTCTCAAAAAGGATTCCTAATGCATCACACAAGAATTTGGGTCCTGAACAGATAAATTCTGTTAAATCTTGTTAAAAGGATGTAGGAAACTGTACCAAATCCAGAGTAAAGGTAAAAGTAATTGAAATACTGAAGGAAATGTTTTAGAGTGGAAACGGAGATTAATTTTCAGCTGATCAGGAGGAGCATCCAGAGCTGAAGTTACAGGTTTTGGTGTTTGAGCTCTGTTTTCTCTGGAATGGATGCTCCAGCAGAAGGTGTACAGCAGCTGTAGGAGTAAGCCCTGCTATGGGTGTGTGTAAGATAAACAGTTCAGGGGCTGTGTCTGGTGATGTGGCCCCCTCCATCCCAGTGGTAGGTGGGCTGTGGAGGTGGCCTGGGGTCAGTGTGTGGGCACAGTGGCATGTGAAGGGTCTCACTGGGGCGAGGGGGGCTGCAGACAGGTGATGCTTTGGCCATTCTTATTTTGGTAAAAAGCTCAAGACAGCCCTAGGAGCACCTTGTAGGCACCCCACAATTATCATAATAAACAGTTTTATCATCTGCTTGGCAGTCAATAATGTGGCTTATGCTGCTTTAGTATCTGGCTGGTATTGATCACGCTTACAGCAGTGCCACGCTCAGCTCCCGTTAACCCCTGCGCTCTCGGTGGCTCGGCCGTCCTGCGGGGCCTCGGCTCACCTGCCACCAGGTGTGTGCAGCGAGGGACAGCAGCGTGGGGCAGGCTTCGAATCGGGGCCTGACGCTGGGATTTGATCCAGGAGCAAGGGAGTGAGTGCATATCCTGTGTATGGGGGGGTTAAAATAAAAGGCTTGACATGGTTCCCAGTTTGGGCTCAGAGGAGTTTGGGCTTCTAAGAGGGTTGTGTGGGGTGTGGTGCTCTGTCACACGGGCGTTCCCTGAGATCCTGGGGTGCTGTGTGCCCTGAGACAGTGGCCCTTGGAGGAGGAGGGCTGTTCTCTGCAGTGACACTGTCATGTTTTACTGGGGCCTCGGGCTCCAAGTGGGAGCTGGGCATCCCCTGGCGTGGCCCGGCTCTTCTGGACTGGCTGAGGCACTGGCGTCCAGCACCATTCACCTGCCTGGCTGTGAGAGCAAAGCCTGTGGCACGGGCACCTGCTGGGACACAGCCGTGGCCCTGCAGCAGCTGCTGGGCTGCGCGGGGCGG
Organism: Calcarius lapponicus; assembly: GCA_039654755.1. Classification (NCBI taxonomy): domain Eukaryota; kingdom Metazoa; phylum Chordata; class Aves; order Passeriformes; family Fringillidae; genus Calcarius; species Calcarius lapponicus. Next base: position 417,580 of record CM077474.1, on the reverse strand, counting down.
CCGGGGGCTGCTGCCTCTACCCAAGGCACTGTCTGGGCTAAGTGAGCCCTTGGGGGTGCTCTGACAGCATTGCCTCCGCTTCTGGCAGCGCAGGCAGCAATTAGGAATATCAGGTTAGTCGCTGACTCCATTTTGGGAGGAAGAAAGATGATTTGCTGTCCGCGTCCCAACGGAGCTTTGAGGAAGGATGGGACTTTCTGGGATTTGGTTGTACCTGGGTAGTTGGGTCTTGTGGCCCAGTATTTCTCCTAATGGAATTTCCCATCATTTACTGCCCTGCTGATTCCTGATCAATGAAAATAAAATTGCATTGCCTCCTGAGAGGCTCCATGTATGGCTGCAGCCTCCAGCTGTGTCAGTTCCGGTAAGATAATCTCATCAGGCGTGCAAGAGGGTAATAGGAAATAAAAATAAAACCCACAATTAGCAAGAGGCCAGGCAGCTGAGTAACACTTTCAGTCCTGGAGGTCTGGAGACGTGCTTAGCAACTTCCTCCCTCATTCCCTGCGTGCCTCGCATGTGGTGCTCACTGGCCTTGGGAGTGCCTGCAGATGCATCAGGCACATCTTTGGCATCCCCCTTTACCTGCGTCTGTGTCAGCTCTCCCCAGCTGAGGTGGTTAAATGTTTCACAGGTGATGGTTCTGAGGTGCACCAGGGATGTAGCAGCAGCTGATGGAAGGACTGCATGCTGTGCGCATGGAGAGCATGAACTTGAGACTTTGAGCTGTCCATTGGTCCATAGGTGTTGACTCCTGATGGTTGCTGCAATCAGGAGGATTTATTTTGGCCAGATAAGGAACATGCTTAGGCTGTATATGGAGTCTGGAGCAGGGTGTAGTTTTGGAAGCAACAAATGTGGATGCTGTTAACAGTAGTATGGGACCACTTGGATCTGCTAAAAGTTGGCCTAAACGTTGCTCTAAATGTGGTGGTTTCCCAGCTATACCAGCAAGTTTCTTTGCCTGTTTTAGGGGTTTTTTTGGATTATCTTCCAGTGATCCGGCTGTAAGTGGTGTTTATACTGAACCATGAATGGCTGGTGTGAGCAGACATCCCGGTGACCTTTGTGAAGGGACTGTGCAACCCCAGCGTGTAGTTCAGAGCTGACGTATCAGCCGTGGTGTTTGTCTGAGCAGCCAGTGGAATGGTTACAGAATGACCTAATGCCTCTAAGCCTGCTCTCCCGATCCAAAGCATTGGCTTTCCCAAAGGGTGGGAAAGAGCAACTGAGCCCAGAGTGTCGCAGTGAGTCTGCTTCCTAACAAGGACTGGATCGGAGCCCTGGCAGAGGAGATCTGCATGACTTATGAGTGTGACTCTTAGCCTTGGCTTGGCCCTTGACACCAGTCTGGAGCGCACATGCTGTTGGGGTGAGCCTGCAGGAGGAAGGAGCCCTGGCAGGGTGTGCTGGTGAGTCCCTGTGGCTGGGGAGCACAGCCTGGCAGCGCTCTTGGGCTGTCTGATCCCAAAGCCACGTGGCAGGGCTGCAAACTCAGAGCATTTCAGGGCTGCTGTGTGCACAAGCATCACCAGGGGCTCGGTGCAGGTAGGGGCTGCCCCGTGCAGGGTCCTGTGGGTGTTCCCTCCCTCCATGGAGGGACACGGGCCCCGACAGAGCTGTGGTAGCTGGAACTGTGCGAGCCACTGGACACGCACTGGGGACGCAGGACAAGCTGCAGCATGGCAAAATGGGGGGATGAGCACAGCTCACTTCCTGAGGCACTGGGGCTTGGGACAACCTGAGGGACTGTGGGCTCTGTGTGACAGAGCAAAGCAATTTGTCCTCAGCAGCTCTTTGATTAGTTTTGGAGTTGGATCAACAACAGTGCACTGAAAATGCAAACCAGATGCAAATGTAGTTATTTATGCAGCAGCATAGGCTGAGAACACCATTTAACAAGAAAGATGGGGGGTTTGGAGCAAAGGGGTGAGTTGCACAACGGCAGAATCGTGAGATGTGTGACGTTTTGAAACAAAACCTGGAACTTCTGTGGTGTCCTACTCGAGAGGATCCTGCAGAACCTGAGAACGAGCTCCATGCCCTGGGAGCGTGTGAATGCCTTGTCACATATGAGCTAAGCAAGTGCTTCAGTTTGCTGTGTAGAGAGAAACGTGACTGAAGCCAGTTTACCTCTGCTGCAAAATATTCTTAGTGCTAAGAATCTCCTGAAGGAGTAAGCGCTCTTGTCCCCAGCTGCTCTCAGAAAGCCTTCTGGCCCTCCATGGGATCACTCTACTCTCAATGGCAGTGGGCTGAAGATTAGATAAGTATTTTTGTGTGTAGTGCAGTAGCTGGCTCAAAGGGATCAGTAAACTTGGAATAATAGCTCATAACAAAATGCCTTCTGAAAAGCTGCCTGACTCGTGTTACTCCCATTGGCTCAGCTTTAGCTGGTGTGAAGGGCAGAGGGAAAACGTGGATATTGTGGAAGGTTCACCTTTTCAAGGAGCCCCTTTCTGTCAGTTTCATGCCAAGTGCTTGAGCCCTGCAGCTTCCAGCCCTGTTTTGTTCAGCGTTTCCCTTGCTTCCTGCTGATTGAAAAGCTGTTTATGCTAATGATGCCGGGAGGATCTGAGGGGCCGGCTGTGCTGTGGATGGAGCCCGTGGATGGAGCCCGTGTCACCTTGTCCATGTCACCCTGTGCCGTGGATGCAGCCCGTGTCACCCCACGCTGAGGATGGATCCCATGTCACCTCATGCCATGGATGGATCCTGTGTCACCTTGCACCATGGATGGAGCCCGTGTCACCTCACCCGTGTCACCTGGCTGTGTCACCCCGTGCCGTGGATGGAGCCTGTGTCACCCCACTTGTGTCACCCGGCGATGTCACCCCGTGCCATGGATGGAGCCTGTGTCACCCTGCTTGTGTCACCCGGCGGTGTCACCCCATGCTGTGGATGGAGCCCGTGTCACCTCACTCGTGTCACCTGGCAGTGTCACCCCGTGCTGTGGATGGAGCCCATGTCACACCCCGCTTGTGTCACCCGGCGGTGTCACCCCGTGCTGTGGATGGAGCCCGTGTCACCTCACCTGTGTCACCCGGCGGTGTCACCCCGTGCTGTGGATGGAGCCCGTGTCACCCTGCTTGTGTCACCCGGCGGTGTCACCCCGTGCTGTGGATGGAGCCCATGTCACACCCCGCTTGTGTCACCCGGCGGTGTCACCCCCGTGCTGTGGATGGAGCCCGTGTCACCCCGCTTGTGTCACCTGACATTGTCACCCCATGCCGTGGATGGAGCCTGTGTCACCCGGCGGTGTCACCCCGTGCTGTGGATGGAGCCCATGTCACACCCTGCTTGTGTCACCTGTCAGTGTCACCCCGTGCCGTGGCCGTGCGCGCAGCACCAGCCCTCTCAGCTGGAGCTCTGCCTGGAGCAGCCCCTCCACACAGCTGGCTCTGGGCTGGGGCAGCACTGTCCTCTCCTTTTAGGTGCCCCATGGATCTTCTCTCATCATCCCCTTCTGGCACCTGGGGCCCTTCGGGATCCATGGGCTGGAACCCCTCCGAGGGGAAGGCTCACAGTGTTCATAGGGACTTCCACAGAGGCAAAATCTTTTCACTGAGGAGGTGGTCAGGCAGTAGCACAAGCTGCTAGGGCAGTAGTATAGTCACCATCCCAGGGAGGGATTTAAAAGGCATGTAGTGTGGTATTGGGGGACATGGGTTAGTGGTGGCCTTGGGTTAATGCTCAGACGATGATCTTAAGAGTGTTTTCCAACCCAAATGATTCTTCAACTCTATGAATTCTTGGCTTTCTTGGGATAATCAACGAGTTTGTGAGGACTTGCAGCCCCAGCTCTTTGGAACCTGTGGGTCAATGTTGTTTGGATGTTTCTTCCACCAGCACACAGGGCTGGCTTGTTCATTCTGCTCCCACTGCAGAGGTGTTGGATGTGGCTGTGTTTCCAGGTAGAAACAGTCTGGTGCAGAGCAGAACGCTGGGGGAAGTCAGAACTGAGCTTGGGCTTTTGGTCGGTAAAGCCTCACTGCAAAAGAGGAAGAGAGATGTAAGGTGTTCAGGATTTGGCAAGACTGGTATCTCGCTCATCAGACCATGTTTGCCAGTGAAACAACTCCACTGTGATCAGGGTGTGTGCTAAAACACAGCTTGGTCTCACTCGGGGAGGTGCAAAATATGACTTGCTGTGTGAAGAGGAAAAATTAGTTTGTAATTGCTTCATTAAAATGTTGAACTTGGCAAATAAATATCAGTATTTTCAGGTTGGGGTTTTTTTACTAGGAATTGCATAAGAGAAATCCCAAGGCACTATGTTGTAAAATGCTAGTGGGAAAACCCCAGCTAGAAATCATTCTTCACACTGTGCATCCATGTTCCCTGTTATGCTCGGGTTTTGGCACATAAGTACCATTTTATCCTAATACCTCAAGCCTTGTTGCAGAGTTTGCAGCACTTCCCTTAGGCTGGCAGGTATCTTGCTGCTTTCTGGCAGCTTAATGAATGTGAGAGAGCTGGGATCCCTGTCTTCTGTTTAACTTAAAAGGTAGAAGCATTTTATGGAACTGGGAATTGAAACTCTTGGTATTGCCACTCGAATCTCCAGCCAGCGTTGCTGAGGAAATTTGAAAAGATCTTTCTATTCTAGGAAGTAACTCTTCACATATTTGTGTGATAGCAGCTGTTGTAGAAATCACATAAAGTGACAACATGCTCCTGCCACCTTGTTTTACCCTCTTCTGTGACCGTCCTGCTTGCCAAGCAAGGCAGCGTGTGCTCACCTAATTGCAGGCAGTATCATAATTCATATGCATAAAGGAAAAAAATTAAAGTTGCTTTGGCAACATACATTCTGTTCTTCCTTAATTTTTGCATTCTTGATCCTAGGCAATTATTTTTATCATGTCTTTCCATTTGCAATTTCCTAAGCATTACCCGAGTGCTGTGCAGCGCGCCAGGTGCCAGGAGGCAGCACAGAAAGCTTTGCTGCTGCAGATTCGTTGTGTCGGCGCCTGAGAGGTCACGGGGGCTGCCTCGCACCCTGCCTGGGCTCCTGCTCTTGGGAGTTTGAGCATTCCTGTTCCCAGGGACCTCCAAGGTCCCTGCCCAAGCTATTCTGTGCTTCTATGACCATGAAGTTGAGTTGGCTGCTCACCTGTGCTATGTCCATCCCTAGTTTTCAGGCTGGAACGAGGGTCATCAAGTGCCATTGCTGAGACGGGAGCTTCTTGGCCAACCTGGACACCATCACCAATGCCAGGCATTGTCCTTCTGAGGACGCTGCCGAAGGCCAGGCTGAGTGCACCCTTAGTCCTGTGCTGTGCTCGTCCTCCCCCACCTCTGTCCTTTCTGGCTTTCCCGAGCCGCTGGCGCCCTGGAGCTGACGGAGGGCCTGAGCGCTTCCCTGCGCCGTGCAGCTGGGCAGGAGGCGGGCAGCCTGCAGGGACTGGCAGCCAGGTCATGGCTGTGGCTGTAATGCATCTGCCTGTACCTTCTCCCTGTCCTCAGCACCCTCTTTTCCATGGTGCCATGTGGGTCATTAGCTGAGGGAACAGTTTCTCACTGTCGCTTTCTCCTTTTGTTTTCCTCCTTCCTCATTGCTTCTAGTCTTGGTTTACTGCCAAACAGCCTCTTGTGAAAGGGCCGCCTAATTAACCCTGTGCTAATTAACAATTTAAAATTACACAGCACGGCTGTTCATATTTAATTCTCGGGAAGCCTGGGCAACAGCAGGAGCCCCCTCCTCCCCGCCGCTCCCTCCCTGCTGCCCGCGCTGCTTGCCAGTGTCCCCGGGGGAGGAAGCAGCCCGGTGCCGCGGGCTGGGGGTGCCCGGAGCCCAGCCTGCCAGAGCTGCAGGGTGTTGCTCTAGGAGCAGCCACTCCTTGGGGGAGGCACTGCTGGAAACGGGGTGGCTGTCCCTTTGAGGATGGGGCTGGGAGGAGGTGGCAGGGTGACATGCCCAGTGGCTCCAGCTGCCAGGCCTGGTGGGTAGCAACGTGGCAGACGTGGGGCACACAGTGTTGTCACCTGCATCTGCCATACACACTCTGTTCTGGGCCGTGTAGTGCCACGTGGGCTCCAGGGGACTGTGAGATGGTGCTGTGAGGAAGGGGCAGGGGCTGTGGGCCAGGGACAGCGTGGGCATGGCAGTGGTGGGATGGGAGGCTGCAGAAGGGAGCAGGAGAGCCCTCCTTTGCCGCTGGGGCAATGTGAGAGACCAGAGTCTCTGGCACTCAGGCTGTTCTCCCTGTAACTGGAGTTCATTGATTTTACGGGAAACCATGTTTACAGACAGAGTGCTGATCGACCTGACGAGTTGACTTCTGCCTCCTTAAGTAAGAACTACCTTTTCTTATTGACTGGCTGATAAACAGAGCAGAGAGGGCGACAGGGGGAGCGAATGGGAGGTGTGGAGCACACCACTGTCTGTCCATCTGAGCTCTCACACTGTGTCTGTCCCCACACAGGTGGCCTCGGGGCATTTCGGGGTGGTGGAAGACACAGGGCCCAATAGTGGACTAATAACTGCATTGAGCTCCTGCTTAGAACCTGGTTTGCTATAGGAAGGAAATTGCTGTTTTCAGTTTGAACGGATGACTCCTTCAGCTTCTGCATAAATAGAAACAAATATTTTAATGCTTTAGGAACAGCTCTGATGGTGACTGAACCATCAGAAGAGCTTGGGCTTGTGCAGGGGCTCAGCCTGTGTCCAGGGCTTGGGCTGGCCATTGTGGCTCTGGGTTTTTCTCCCTGTAAGGGCTCCTCTGTGTTGAGGAAAGGGAGAGGAGAGAAGTTCCTTTGGCATAGCACATCTTGAGCTGGTTAACTTGGAGTGAGTGGGGGAGAGCTGTTAAAGCAAACCAAGGCAGAAAAGCCCACCAATTAATTGGAGCGTGCGGGTCTGCCTGGCCGGGCCGGCAGAGAGATTGGCTTTCTTGTCAATAAACAAGTCCCCAGTGCAGCATCAAAGCTGCAGTCCTTTATCAATCGCAGCCTCCTCTTCCCGCATGTTCCTGTAACTTACCAAGCATTTATTACATTGATTTTCCAATCAGGCTGTTAACCCTCCCGCCCCTCCAGCCCTGCTAACCCTTCTGGCCCGGCTGTCAGTCAGGCACCTCCTGCCAGTCAGGAGCTCTTGGTGGCAGAAGCGCTGTGACCCTGGCTGTGCCTTGCCTGGCTGTGTGTCCCAGCAGCAGGCTGTGCTGGCTCCCACAATGATCCAGGTCTGAAAGAGCTGGGAGGGCGTGCTCACTCCATGTTGCGTCTTGTAGTTCGCATAGATATTCCTAAAACTTCACTTGGCAAGAGTACAAGGCCTATAGAGTTTCTTTTTCCTCATTTCCCTTGCATAAATCTGTTTTGGTTTTAATTTGGATTGCAGTTGCCAGTGCAGAAGTAGCAGTGAAAAGGGAGAGGGTAGGCGTGTTGTGGGAAGGTGAATGTGCAGCCTCAACCCAGAGGGATCTGGGATCAGTGATCCCGGGAGGGAGTGGTGCAATAGGAGCTGTTACATGGCTGGAGCGTGTTTTAGGCTAGGGGAGCAAAACTGGCTGACTAAACCCAGAGCCTTTTGGCAGCAGGATACTGCTTTTCCTTCTTGTTCTGCTCAGTGCACCAGATTACTGTTGCTGCAGAGCAAATCCCTGATTACTCCCAGTGCAACTCTAGAGGCAGCTGTGTATGGCAGAGAATCCAGGGAAGATGAGACTGGAGGTGCTGTGGAGTAATGTTGTGTGTTATCACATTGGGTGGTGTCTCCACCCAATGCACCTGCGTGTCCTTCTGCAGGCATCCTTGTACATGGGCTTTGAGAGTATGACTTTGCCTTCAGTGGTAGTTGTAAATGCTTTTTCTTTGGGCTTCACTGGAAGTCAAATGTAAAGAGAAAGTACTAACACGTTAGAGAAATCAGTGGAAGTGTGGATGGCTTTGTGTAGTAAAGGAAAATAAACTGGGAGATAGTGAACCAGAAAAAAAATGCTGATTGTCACTCTGTTTTCTTTTGCTTGAACTAATTCAGGTAGTTCACACAGGGCTGCTGTGGCACATCACTGGCTTTGCAGGTGGTCAAACCTCTGGCAGGTTTCCAGTTCTTCACACTTTCTGTATGAGCTGAAGAGGGCTCGATTAGGATTGCAGTGTTGGAGTTGTTGGCCAGGTGCAGCAGAAAGGGTCACGATGACAGGGGTCCCTGGGTGTCAGGCATGGTCGGTAGCCCAGGCTGGCTGACTGCCTGGCAGCTGCTGGGAATCCTCCAGTCAGTCACGCTGATTTTGGTGGGACGGAGGTAGTGGGAAGGGTGTCCTCCTCCCCCAGGACCTGCACCACCGTTTGTCTGCAGGGGTGAGAGGAAGCAATGGGTGCCCAGAGGCTGTGCCCTGCAGGACCTCTGGGAGGCTCCTGGAGCACGGCGGGCTGACCGCTCTGCAATCCCCAGGATGCTCCCTTGTCAGGTCTGGAATTTCCTGTTTGGTTTCTCTCCTGACATCTCTCTGTTTAAGCTCTGTCCAGACCACAGCAGTTCCGTCTCCTGTGCTCACTGAGCTCTGTTACTCCAAAATTGCTGTGAGTTGCTCTGGCTCACATGGTCTCCCACGGAGGTGCATGTGTGCTAGCAATGGGTCTGCGTTTCCCAAGGCATTAGCAGAAGGGTGACACCCAGTGAAACAGCATCTGCCTTAGGGGGAGCCAGAGAATACCAGAGCTGTAAAGCCACAGAACTGTTGTGTTGTCTTGCGTTCTTTCTGTCACAAGCTTTCCCATGATGTTTTGTTTTCTGAAGACCCAAGGCCTTGGGGTGCAGCTCCTACAGTCTTCCTGCTGGTTCCCTTTAGGAGAGGCGTTAAGCAGGTTCTTTGCCACTTTCCAGGCCCCTTCGGTTTTCCTCTTGCGTTGCCGCTGCCAAGGTGTTTCCATTGCTCCTTCCCAGCAGTGCCTTGCCCGAGGCTGGGCTGCCTGTCCCCGAGCCCCCGCTTTGGTGCTGAGCAGCGGGGTCAGCAGCCCTTGCGGCGGCGGTGGGGTCCTTTGGGAGCACCCAGACTCACCTGCCTCTCTCCTCTGTCCCATCCGCAGGTCGGAGCCGTAGCGGGTGCAATGAGCGCTCCGTGCCGGCCCTGCCATGGAAGGCTGTGACTCGCCCGTCATCCCCGGCAAGGACAATGGGTGCGGCATTCCTCAGCACCAGCAATGGACTGATCTCAACAGCGCGCACCTCCCCGAGCCGGCCGGCAGCATGGAGCAGCCCGCGGCGGAGAGCTGCAGCCCCCTGGACAGCCTGAGGGTGCCCTTCCCCGAGCGCGGCGCCGAGAGCAGCGCGGCGGGCCCCGGCGCCGAGCCCGCGGGCAAGGAGGTGAGCTGCGGGCAGTGCGCGGCCTCCTTCGCCGGCCTGCAGAGCTACATGGAGCACCGCTGTGCCAGCGCCCGCCCGCCCCCGGCGCTGCGGGCCGACAGCGGGAGCGACAGCAGCGAGGACGGCGAGGAGGAGAGCGACGTGGAGAACCTGGCCGGCGAGATCGTCTACCAGCCCGACGGCTCAGCCTACATCGTGGAGAGCCTCAGCCAGCTGGTGCAAAGCGGGGCTGCCGGCGGCAGCGGGACTCTCCCCTCGCTGCTCCCGAACTCTCTGCCCAAGCAGGGAGATCCCTCTGCTGCCGCTCCCGTCTACCCACAGATCATCAACACTTTCCACATAGCCTCATCCTTCGGGAAGTGGTTTGAGGGCTCAGACCAGACCTTCCCGAATACCTCAGCCCTGGCGGGCATCAGCCCCGTCCTGCACAGCTTCCGCGTCTTCGATGTGCGACACAAAAGCAACAAGGATTACCTGAACAGCGACGGTTCTGCCAAAAGCTCCTGCGTATCCAAAGATGTTCCCAACAATGTGGACCTGTCCAAATTCGATGGCTTTGTGCTCTATGGGAAGAGGAAGCCCATCCTGATGTGTTTCTTGTGCAAGCTCTCCTTTGGGTATGTCCGCTCGTTCGTGACCCATGCCGTGCACGACCACCGAATGACTCTGAGTGAGGAGGAGCGGAAAATTCTTAGCAATAAGAACATCTCCGCTATCATCCAAGGGATAGGCAAAGACAAGGAACCCCTTGTCAGCTTTCTGGAACCAAAAAACAAAACCTTTCAGCACCCTCTCGTTTCCGCAGCTAACCTCATAGGCCCTGGACACAGTTTTTATGGTAAATTCAGTGGCATTTGCATGGAAGGTGAGCAGGCCCTCCAGGCCGGGGCGGCCGGTGGAGCTGAGCCGCCGCCGGCAGCGGGTGTCCTGGCCCCCAGTGCACTCCTCAACCTGGGTGGGCTGACCAGCTCGGCTCTGAAGACTCCCATTACCTCAGTCCCCCTGGGCCCGCTGGCTTCCAGTCCCACCAAATCCTCAGAGGGGAAGGACCCTGGGGTGGCAGGGGGGGAGAAACAAGAGGGGGACGACCAGGACAGCCTCTCGGAAAAGGTGGAGCCAGCCGAGGAGGTGGAAGAGGAGGAGGAGGAGGATGTGGAAGAGGAGGAGGAGGAAGAGGAAGAGGAGGAAGAGGAAGAAGATGAGGATGATGAGGGTTGCAAAGGACTATTTCCAAACGAGTTGGAGGATGAACTGGAGGACCGGCCCCAGGAGGATGTTGGGGCTGTGGCAGGCAGTGGCAGCAGCAAAAAGGACCTTGCTCTCTCAAACCAAAGCATTTCTAACTCTCCCTTAATGCCTAACGTGCTCCAGACCTTGTCACGGGGCACAGCTTCTACTAGTTCTAATTCTGCTTCTTCCTTTGTCTTTGATGGTGCAAACAGGAGGAATCACTTAAGCTTTAACAATGAGGGCGGCGGAGCCAGTGTGGCCGAGGGCAGCAGGAGGCTGGACTTCATCGATGAAAGTGCCAATAAAGACAATGCCACAGCACCAGAACCAAATGAGAGTGCAGAGGGCGAGGACGGGAGCTACATCTCCCATCACCAGCACGCTGGCCCCCTCTGTGAACTCGGGGGTGGGGAGTGCCCCTCGGGGAGCGGCGTGGAGTGCCCAAAGTGCGACACGGTCCTGGGCTCCTCGCGGTCGCTGGGTGGCCACATGACTATGATGCATTCTCGCAACTCATGTAAGACACTCAAGTGTCCCAAGTGCAATTGGCACTACAAGTACCAGCAGACGCTTGAGGCGCACATGAAGGAGAAACATCCCGAGCCGGGTGGCTCCTGCGTCTACTGCAAGAGCGGGCAGCCGCACCCGCGGCTGGCGCGGGGCGAGAGCTACACCTGTGGTTACAAGCCCTTCCGCTGCGAGGTCTGTAACTACTCCACAACTACCAAAGGCAACCTCAGTATTCATATGCAGTCCGACAAGCATCTCAACAACATGCAGAACCTGCAGAACGGAGGGGGAGAGCAAGTGTTCAGCCACACCGCGGGGGCAGCGGCGGCAGCTGCTGCTGCTGCGGCCGCTGCTGCCGCCAACATCGGTAGCACCTGTGGGGCTCCCTCCCCCACCAAACCAAAAACCAAACCTACGTGGCGGTGCGAGGTGTGCGACTATGAGACCAACGTAGCTAGAAACCTTCGGATCCACATGACCAGTGAGAAGCACATGCACAATATGATGCTGCTTCAGCAGAACATGTCCCAGATCCAGCATAACCGGCACCTGGGTCTCGGCAGCCTGCCGTCCCCCGCCGAGGCCGAGCTCTACCAGTACTACCTGGCACAGAACATGAACCTGCCCAACCTGAAGATGGACAGCACTTCCTCAGATGCACAGTTCATGATGGGGGGGTTCCAGCTTGATCCCACCAACCCCATGGCAACGATGGCTCCGTCTCTAGGTGAGGCTGAAGGGGTTTCCACCACGTTCATGTGAGAGACCCAGCAAAGGCAGCCCATGAGCTCCCTTTGTGTGGTGGTCAAGCGTGGAGGCTGCACAGTGCAGATTTCTCATCTGTGTTCACCCAGAGTGGTGTTTCCCATCTTGTGGCTTTTCTAGTACATTTTCCAAGAGTTTTCATAGGGAGTTAATGGAACAGCAGACACGGGTTACGGATGCCGTGGCGCTGAATGTTCCTCCTCGTTGTGGAAAGCATCCTAACTGCAATGCTCCCTGAGAACTTCTCCTGGGTTTGGTGAGGAGTGGGAGTAGTTTGGTGGATAGCTTTGAGAGAAGGTACAGTCACCTGCTGGCACTCCCAAAGGCAGGTGTGTTTGTTCGGGGTTGGTTTGTTCCACGCTATGTTGCCTTGAGAAGACAAGGTCAGCAGGTTTGAGAGAGGTGGAAGGGATGGTGTTCCTCTGCTGCTGGTGGCAGATGGGATCGGAGGCTTTTGAAGCTCAGAGCCCCTCACTACTGAAGCACGCGGCAGTTGTAATATGTGGGGAGTGTTTTAACTGAAGCTCCGCAAGTAAACGACGGGGCCTTGGATGTCCATGAGCTGCCTGGAGAGCAGTTTGTGAGCTGTGCACTTGATGGCTGCAAGTCTCACACGGACGGTGCAGGGGAGGCCCTGCCTGTGTTAATAAGCACTTGACAGCAGGTTGGCCCTTTTGGCTCAGATACACACGCTCTGAGCTTTGTGAGAAGTGAAGTGGATCTTTCCCATTCTTACACTTTGGTCCAAAACTGAGCAGAGCATTAATAATTCAGATGAGTCTTTTTTTTGGGTTTTTCCTGCACGGTGACTTCAGGAGAGAGTGTCTTAAAGAGTACCTGCTTCTCAGCAAATGAGTTGCAACACAGGAAATGAAAAGTTAAGGAAATAATATCTTTTAACTGAGGAATTGTTGACCTGATTCCTTTCATAGGATTGTTAAGCTGAGCTGTGACATCAAATCAAGGTAAAATACGAGAAAGCTGTAGAAAAAGCATAAATGTCTTAAACATGGAAAAGGAGAGCAAAGTGGCACAGGAGTCCTGGTTTGTCTCTGTGCTTGTTCAGAGTTTCTCTGCATCTCTCAGGTGCTCTGGTGTGAGCAGGAGCCTGTTGTGCTCAGCAGCTGTGAGTGAGCAGAGCTGAGCTCGGTTTGAGGAGCCAGCCTGAGAAACATGGGGTCCTCCTGGCTCTCCATGACACACTCTCACACTCTCTTTATTAGTTGTTGTCTTTACCTTGTCAAAACTGTTTTTAGAAGATTCTTCACCATTTTGAACTCTTGGACAAGAGCTGAGATACAGCAGTGCAGGAGTGGCACTTGTCAGGTTGTTTCTGTCCGGCCGTGTCCTGTTGCCAGCTTGTGACAGCAGTGCGGTGACCTCCCTGTGAGGTGGCCATCCCCTGGGCTTGTGACTGTTGACCTTTGTTTTGTGTGGTAGGCACTGTGCTTAGGTACTGCATCAGGTAGCATTTGCTTCTCCAGGGCGGCAACAAAAAACAGAATGAAGTGTTAATGCTGTTCTTGAAATAGCCACAGAACGTTTCAGTGTGGTGCTATGGAATTCTTCATCCTCTCAAAGTCTGTAGGGTTTTTCTTGTCATCTTTGATGGGCTGAGGGCTGGATGATCCTTGAGCAAGAGGGTAGCAAGGCTGATAGTAGTCTGTTCCCAGCCTTCTGTGCTGGCTGCAGTAACTTTTTTCTTCAGCTCTGGTGCAGACCAGCAAACAGAGGAGTGGGCAGAGGGTGACACACAGCTGCACGTGGTCTCGCTGTGCTTGTGGGTACACAGGTGGCACTTGGGAGCAGCTCATGTTCTGCTCTGTGTTTATCTTCTGGAATTCAGCCTTTCTGACCTCTCCTTCCCCTTTGTTCTTGGTGCAGTGGGTGGCGAGATCCCGCTGGACATGCGGCTGGGTGGAGGACAGCTGGTGTCTGAGGAGCTCATGAACTTGGGCGAGAGTTTCACGCAGACCAATGACCCATCGCTGAAGCTCTTCCAGTGCGCTGTGTGCAACAAGTTCAGCACAGATAACCTGGACATGCTGGGCCTGCACATGAACGTGGAGCGAAGCCTCCCCGAGGACGAGTGGAAGGCGGTGATGGGGGACTCGTACCAGTGCAAGCTGTGCCGCTACAACACGCAGCTCAAGGCCAACTTCCAGCTGCACTGCAAGACGGACAAGCACGTGCAGAAGTACCAGCTGGTGGCACATATCAAGGAGGGGGGCAAAGCCAACGAGTGGAGGCTCAAGTGCGTGGCCATTGGGAACCCAGTCCATCTGAAATGCAACGCCTGCGACTACTACACCAACAGCCTGGAGAAGCTGCGCCTGCACACCGTGAACTCCAGGCACGAGGCCAGCCTGAAGCTCTATAAGGTAAGGCTTGGCTTTGCTTCATCTTCTTTCATTTTCCAAGGAAAATCTACGTTGAACCACAGTGCATTGTGACCCTTTGGAGATGAGCTGCTGAGAGCTCTCCATTGGCCCCCAATCAGCCTGTGTTTTGTTGGTGACCGTGGCTGTCCAGGCTTCAGGGCACTAGATGTTCACAGTGCTTTAGAGGGGGCTTGTGCGTCTTGTGGCGCTGCAGCTGTGATACTCTGCACAGAAATGGAACAATCCCTGTTAGAAAAGTTGTGCAAGGTGACGTTTGCCTGTGTTTTGTTGGCTCTTTCCCATGGAGTTTGTCCCTTTGTGTCACGGGCAGGCTCTCAGAGTGGTCGGTGTGCCGGTCCTGGCAGCGGGCAGGTGGCAGGGCTGTGGCTGCTGTGCTCTGTGCACGTCAGTGCTGGGTCTGTGAGCAAAGTGCTGCTGGAGGGGAGGAGGCTGGAGAGGAGCTGTGAGCGTGGCCCTGCACCTTGCAGGCATTGCAGGTTCCATCCACGGCGCTGTTTGGGCTGCCGCTCCCATCTTGTTGCCTTTTCCTCCCGCCCCCCTGGTTCTGTGTTGTCTCTATAACCATTATACCATCTTCTCTTTCCTGTCTCATCGGTCTGGCCCCCAGCCCCCTCCCCTTGCTGGCCGAGCCCTGTGGGCTGTAACCCAAGAGGAGCTCCGGATACAGTAAATAGTCCTTTCACTCGTGCAGCAGAATTGCTCCAGACGTTTCTATTGATTTTCACTGGACTTAAAGCTTCACCTTTTTCTCTAATCATCCCATAATAGCTTTAGTATGAACAATCAGGTACGAATTGCCATAAATCTCAGCAGCCGCATCCCCTCCATTCACACGTGCTCTCCCACTCATTGTCTGCTCATTCCTCACAGGATTTTTGTATTTTCTGTCCTCATCCTTTTCTTCCTGCTTTCCCCCAGATATGCTGAGGTTTCTTTATATACACACAGAGTGTACCTTGCACTTTTTAATTGTTTCTTTGAAAACTTTTCTTTATGTAATGGGAATTTAAGAGCTGACATTGAGCTCTATAGTACCCACCCACTTCACAGTGTAGACACGTTTTCAAAACTCATGGATTTTTCCTAGGAATTAACAGTTCCAGCCAATTCAGGGAGGAAGGTTATAACCAGGAGCATCATACAAGGTTTACCTCGAGCTGTGGTTGTTGGACATACCTGGCATTGGTGGGGAGCTGCTCAGAGCAGGGTTGTGTTTCTCTGAGCTCATGGTTGAGGCCAGGATGGCTGTGACAGCGATTGTTCCATCCTGAGCTGGGATCCGGCCTCACCCATCAGCGTGGCTCTGGAAATGGTCAGGTGTGCACATACAGCCCTGCTCTCTGGCATGCAGGAGGCTGGGAGAGTTACACACCTTGGAAACTGGGGCCAGCACAGTCCCCACGAGGCTTCAGGAACCCAGCTGAGGGAACTGAATCTCCTCTGTGGAGGTCAGTTTGGGGTACAAGAGAGTTGTTTGAAAGCTGTATTATGATTTTTTTTACACATAATGTTCTTTTAAGCATACATTGCAAAGGTTTAAAGTTTTCTCTATCCAGGCCCTTCATCTACAGTGGGTTCCAGTGGGGAAAAACAATTGAGGCACTAGAATTCTCTCACTGAGGGGAAAGAAAAGGGAAAAAAAAGAAAAAATGGAAAAAAAATCCCACCACCATTGGGGGACAGGCAGAGGTTCTTGTAATAAAGATTGCTAGGATGTTTTCCTTGGGCAGGCACAGAGGAACTGTCAGTTTTCAGGCTTGTGAGAGGCCTGGGCAGTCTCAGTGCTGCTCCAGCCCCGTGTTGCCTCTGACACAAAGCAGTGAAACACCAGCTGAAGGATAACACGTTTCAGAGTAATGGATTCCCTTGGAATGCTCCATGTATTGGCCTTCAGGTATGGCTGGATGAAGCTGGGAGCAGAGGTTGGTGGATGGCTGGATTCACCAGCCTTGCTTCAGCATGGCTGGAATCAGGGATTGATTTACTGGAAAAGCCTCTGTGGATGAGGCATGGATCAGACAACTGCAGCACGGCTCTCGGGCCTTGGAGCAGCTGTAATGCCATGTCTGCTGATAACTGAAGGGATGCAGCAGCACTGGGGGGAGTTCACAGAATGGTTTCTCTTCTCTCAGGCCTTGGTGTGGTCTGTAGTAAATTGAGATTGATTGGATGTTATTTTTCCTCTTGCTAATGTAATCCATTAGCCTGGCACATGCATAATCAGTTTAGAGCACAGTTAACTGGATGTAATCGAGTTCTTCCCTGCCTGCTGGAGAAAATCCTCTCCAGATGCTGCTGGGTGAGAGCACACACTGGGCTTATCACACACAATCCTCCTTATTCTGCTGCTTTTGCCATTTTTTTCCTAAATCACATGTTATTGGCTGCTTGCGTTGCCCAAGTGCCACTTCTGTCGGTGTTACTTGCTGCCAGAAAATGTGATCTGGAGACACTGTCAGTCCCTAGTCGGGTGAACCTTTCAGTCTTCTCCTGCAGCACTCCCAGTGCCAGGGGAGAAGGTCTGGTCTTCTGCTGCCATCTTCATCCTGCACATTGCAACAGCTTCTGCCAGGGTAAGGGAGGGGAATGCCAAAAACCTGGAAGGGTCTGGTAACCTTCCCTTTTTTGTTCTGTACTCCCAGTTCCTTGCTGTCCCCCTAAAATTCTGTGACTCAAGTGGAAATCCTGTCATTTATCTGGCACTTGCTGGGGGAAGGTGGTGCCTGTCCTTTGCTGTGACTGCTGAGCACCCTGGTGGCTGAGAGATTTCTGTCCTGAGCAGCTCCCTGCAAGGGAGGCACCACTGCCAGCGCACGGTGTCCCATTTTGGGATGGCTGTTCTGGCTGAGGCAGGTGCTGGGTTTGGAGACCCTGCCTCCGTGGCTGGGACGTGCTGTGGCCTGGGTGGCAGGGGCAGGGGCAGCTCCCTGGGGCAGAGCCAAGGCTCTCTCCTGTGGCTGCAGAGCCTGGGCCTGGAGCAGAGCAGAGCCTTCCTCACATCTGGAAGAGGTTGGGCACAAGCTCCCAGCATCTCCTGCACAGGTGGAGTTTCCAGAAGGAATTAATCTGCTGGAGAGAGAGCCAGGTTTGGACATTTCCTACAACTTCCTGACAATCTCTAGTTCAGAATGTGCAGCTCAGAAGAAGTTTAAACAAAGAACTACTGAAGAAACCCGCTGCTGGCCAGACTGCCAGCAAGTGCCTTCAATGAGTTCATTCAGTGTCTTCCTTTTCAGTGTTTCCAAGTGCTGAGTTCACTATTTTAGGGAATGGGGAGTCTGGAGGAGAGGGTTTGGGTTACGTGGTGCCATGCATAGAGGCTCTTTGTTAGCTAGAGATGCAGAGTGTGCAGGAAAATGACTCTTTAATGTCTGTGCTCGTGGTGGTAGTGGTGATGAAACTGTGGATCTGTGCTGACTGTGACAGAAACAAAGCTGACCTGTGGGAAGGGAAGGGAAGGAGGATGTGCAGCTGTACACCCAGCAGAAGGCCTCAGTTGCACCACGGAGCAGCATTGTCCCATCGTGCCTCTCCCACAGGGGCTTCTGTCTCCTTTGCTGGCCACAGGATTCTCAAAGACACTTGTTGGAAAATCCCCAAGAAGTTTTAATCCCAGAGGATGCGTGGAATATTGTATGAGATGTAGTTACAGAATGATGATGATGATGTTAATGTATTCAAATTCAATGTCCTTCCATAATAGAATAAGGCAAAGAGTACCTTCTGTAATAGTAGCTAACTTTGAAGTTAGAATTACGTGAAAAGGGTGAGCTACTGTTGGATACAGTGAAGGGTGTGATCTGTGTGGGTCACAGAGGAGGTACCAAAAAGCACCTCAGGTGCTTGTGTTAAACATAACAGCCCCTGAGAAAACAGAGCAGGGGAACCTGGCCAAAGTCCACAGAAAGCCCAATGTGATCAAATAGGAAAGTATTTAATGTGGAGGTAGGGCAAGAGAAGAAGGCCCATGTTCCAGGGAGGGCAAGGAGGAGAGCATTCTTCTGATGCGTTTAAAAGCAGATTTGAAAGGTACCTCTGCCTGGAGGATAAATCCTGAAGGGTGGTCTCACCTGGAGGAGCCAGGAAGGAAAAAGGTCCCTGGCTTGGCAAGACTGTGCTCTGGGGCTTCTGGAGGAGCCCCACAGGAGGGGCAGAGCCTCCTGGCAGTAGTGGGGGCCAGAAACTGCAAAGCATTAAGCCAGCAAATTGATAGAAACTGTAATAGAAAAGGACCCTTAGATCCAGACCTTGGGTCCTGTTGGGATTGACAGGTATTTGAAACAAAAAGCTCTCCGTATCAGTTTAACCCTTTGAGACGCGTCCTTCTTGGGGCTGCATGTTCCTCTGAGTGACAGATTTCTCCCTGGCACTAAAAGATGTCTTTACCTTCCTTTAGGTATTGAATACCAAAGTCTGTTAGTACAGGATCACAGAACTTTTCGTTTCTCTGCACTGCTTTTTGAAAGGATTGGAATCAGAAC
The DNA here is from genome assembly GCA_039654755.1 of Calcarius lapponicus. Lineage (NCBI taxonomy): Eukaryota > Metazoa > Chordata > Aves > Passeriformes > Fringillidae > Calcarius > Calcarius lapponicus. Next base: position 398,879 of record CM077474.1, on the reverse strand, counting down.
TGCTGAGAGCACACAGCGTTGCTTGCTCTATGTTTTATTTATGGGCCTCTGTCACTTAGGTTTTTCTTTCAAGTTTTCCAGTAAGTGCTGAGCCATGTGCAGCCAGCAGCTTAGTAAAGAAACCACCCTGTAAAAGCAACGTAAATAACAAAGGAGTGAGAGTGCAGCTGGAGCAGGAGCCCTGGTCAACAGCAGGAACCAGGAGCTCCCCGGAACATGGAGCTAAAAACCCTCAGTCAAACAGGGTTTAGAAGTTAAAATATTTGTGAGAATGGGCTACAAAACCCAACTAAACAAACCAAACACAAGGGAAAAAAAAACAAACAGAAAAACACCTTGTCAAGCTTTATCCTAATCTATATAAGCTCAGTTTTTCCTGGCTTCTGTAGCAGCCTGTGGGCAGAGCAGCAGGAGTGGGTCTTGGCTCTCCCTATTCATGCAGGGCTGTGGATTGGCAGGGAGGGTCTTACAAAGCTGTTCTCAGCTTCAGGTGTCATCTCAAAACAAGGTGTCATCATGTTGGATGGAGTGTCAGTGCGCATCTGACCCTTTCCTGGGCATGATGCGTTTTGTCTGTGTTTATGGTTCATTCTTTTATCCTGGTAACTTTGGAACATGGGCATGAGTGTTCAAATTTCCAAGCAGGATTTTTTCCCCTATGAGATGATGCGTCTTGCTGGGACGTTCAGGGAGAGGACAGAGTGGTTCTGGCCACAGCTGGGTGCAGGGCGGCGGACAGGCTGTGCAGACCCTGCCTTGGTGGCACCAGCTGCCGGCGAGCCCCTGTCCCTGCCGTGCTGCTGCGGGAGGTCACTGCTCTGCAGAGCACAGCCTGCGGGGAGGGAGGGATCCCGGTCCAGATCCCAGAGCCTGGCACTGTGCTCTGGGTGGTCAGCCACTGTGAGCAGTGGCAGGCATCCACCTACTGTCCTGCCTGCAGCTTCAGCTCTGCCATGGGAAGCTCCAGGCACGAGACCTGAGCAGATGCTTGACCAGGACTGGTAATCGGCCTGTTTGTTGTGGCCTTATCCAACTGGTTCTGCAGTCTTATCCCAGTATGGTTTGTCAGGACCTTCTTCACTGCATGTCTGTCAGAGTCTTTCCCCCGTCCTGCCAACACCCAGCACAGGCAGTTGAAGATGAGCTGGTAGGCCTGGAGCAAGTCAGGGTTTGGGGGTGCTGGAGCCGGGAGGCAGCTTGGTGTGAGGCTGCGGCAGGCAGGTGGCCCTGGAGGCAGGGCACAGAGCCTGTGCCAAGGAGCCGTGCTCCTGCAGGTCCCCTGAGGGACCCGGGCTCCCTCTGGCCATCGTGTTTCTCTTTGCAGAGGTTGTTCAGGAAACTCCCCAGTCAGACCATTCCCCAGACTCCGGAGCAGTCACATTCCCAAGGCCAGAGACTTTCACTGCTGGGACCAAAGCCCCTCCAGTGGTGGCTCCAGTGACCCGATGGGTCCCCTGTGACTCCCACATCCCCTCACCCAGTCAGACCAGTTCCACCCCAGGTTTCCCGTGGCACAGTCTCAGATGTCTCATTCCATGAAGCCATTTATTCCTGGTGTAGCAACAGAGAAACAGAGCTGGTGCCTCTGAGGAGGGACCCCCAACAAAAGAGCACCTGGGCTTTTATATCCTCACAGTCTGCCCACACACGGCTCTCCAGCAGTTCCTGCTCTTCTCTTCCTGCCCATCCACCTTGCTGGTGTTTCTGGACTCCCATCTCCTTTGTTGTCCAAGAGGTTGGCAATTCCCAGTTCCCACTGTGTCTCCCAGTGTCCATTCACCTGGCTGGTGTCACCCGTGTCTGTGCCCTTTGTTATCCCAAAGGTTGCCAGCTCTCAGCCTCCAGTCCTGGGCTGGAACCCAGAGCTCAGCTGGCATTTCAGTCTGTGTCTTGAGTCCAGCTGCCTGCACTGGATGGGTTCCTCAGCACAGGTGATACACCTCGAAGGCCTCAGAATGCTCTGGTTCCTTTTCTGGTTGGGCAGGGTCAGGTTTTCAGGGCCTTGGGTACCAGCCCTGGCCAAGCGCCAGTTCTGCAGCCGTGGGCTCGCTGCCGACGACCTCATTAAGTGATGGATGGGCATTCATTAGCATCCATCTCTGGCAGGGGCTGGTTTGAAGGAAGGGGCCCACAGGGTGCTTTCCCCAACCTGTTCTCTGTGACCTGGCGTGGTCTGCTGGTTTCTGTTTGGCTGTGTCCGTGCACTGGGCTGCAGGACGCTGTGTTGTCCTTCTCCGGCTTTAACTGAACTAAAGAAACTGTTGCAGCAGAGTCCCCAGAATTGCTACGGAAGCAGCATGGGAGGTTCTGTGTTTGCTATCTCATAGGGAATTCATTAAATTACAATAAATAATGTATGCATGGTACATAACTTAATACCATAATGGGCTTTTTCCCCTTCTTGCCAGTCGTAAAAATCCTGCTCCTGCACTGTGACGTGGGCAGCCAAGTTCTGCAAGTCAGATTAGGCAATAAAGTTGCACTTGTGCAACAGGTTCTCTGTAAGCTGAGCCTTGGGGTACGGCCGGGCAGCTTCTGGTGAGGCTGGCTCAGCTGCTGGGAGATCCTGGGTCGCAGGTGGCTTTGGCAGAGAGGCACGGCTGGGTGCTGCTGCAGCCGGGGTGCGGGGCAGAGCCCAGGGTGCTGGGTTGCTGGCAGCCAGGGTGCTGAGTGCTGGGGTGTGCTGGGCAGAGCCCAGGGTGCTGGGTGCTGCAGCCCGGGGGTGCAGGGCAGAGCCCAGGGTGCGGGGGGCAGAGCTCAGGGTGCTGAGTGCTGGGTGCTGCAGCCCAGGGTGCAGGGCAGAGCCCAGGGGTGCTGCAGCCCAGGGTGCGGGGCAGAGCCCAGGGTGCTGAGTGCTGGGTGCTGCAGCCCGGGGTGCTGAGTGCTGGGGTGCTGCAGCCCAGGGTGCAGGGGCAGAGCCCAGGGTGCTGCAGCCCGGGGGTGCTGAGTGCTGGCTGCTGCAGTCCAGGGTGCGGGGGCAGAGCCCAGGGTGCTGCAGCCCGGGGTGCTGGGTGCTGGGTGCTGCAGCCCAGGGTGCAGGGCAGAGCCCCAGGGTGCTGGGTGCTGGGTGCTGCAGCCCGGGGGTGCAGGGCAGAGCCCAGGGTGCTGGGTGCTGGGTGCTGCAGCCCAGGGTGCGGGGCAGAGCCCAGCACGGCTCCCCCCCAGCATCCCTCTTGTTCTGCTGTGGAGGCAGGGGGATCCCTGCAGCCGGCCATGGAAACCATCTGTGCACTGCAGCTATCCACGATCCTGGCTTTCCTCTCGGTCCTGGAGATCACCTCGGGATTTTTCTGTTCTGCTGAGCTGTGGTTCAGGGTGCAGTGGCTGCTGTGACTCCCGTGTCAGCTCTGGGGCTCGCAGGGACGTGGGGAGCTGGCTGCAGCAGACAGGGGATGTTCTGATTTAACTGAGGAGGATGCAAATGCCCTGACTTGTATCCCCTGCCTGTCAGCTCTGAACAGACCTGCAGAATGTGCTCAGGCTGATGGACATCCATGTGTTTGGGTTCCACCGCACGGATCAGCAGTTGGGGTTCTCTGACGCAGCTACAGCCCCCCAGCTGCCCCGTGGCCTCTGTTCTGCCTGGTGCCCCTCGTTTGGGCAGTACCGGCCCCATCTCAACCCGCTCTGCTCCTCCGTGTGCTCAGGGAAGGATGGATACAAAGAGAATCACCTGGGGAAGTTTCAGGGCAGCAGTAACAAAGCCTGTCTCCACAGAGGGGAGGCTAATTACACAGCTAATTAATCCAACAGATGTCACTTTAAATGCCTGTTTCTTTTGTGATTCTGTTGCACACATCATGCTGGTTAAACAGACTTCATGGACCCTGTTCAAAATGCCTGTGCAGGCTGCTGGGAGCTGCCAGGGAGACCCCAGGGTGTCCTGTTCCACGGGGAGCACTAAGTCCCACGCAGCCTGCTCTGGCTGCACTGTGCACAGACTGGGGGAAATGCTGTCTAATGGCTCTGCTGCGTTAAAAAACTCTGAAAGAGCAGCTGTGAGGATCGAAGGGATTGTTTACATTCTTGCTGCGAGTACAGGGCTGAGGCAGAGGGAACCTCCTCCCACCAACAGGGCTGGGGGCGAGGCAGAGGGGACCCCTTCCAGCCTCATCAGCTCTGCTTGGCATGAGGAAGAGAGTTTGGAAACCTGAGCCGCTCTGGTGAGGTCAGCAGTTCACACCCAAGGTGGTGGAGGGCACAAAAGTGCTGTCTTGTCTGTCTGTCTGTCTGAGGTGACAGTTCAGTCTGTCCAGTTCCTGCAGCACTGGGAGGGCTCCCTGCTCTGCCTCTTCAGCGGGAGAGGCAAAATGAACATTTCTTCAATGTTTTAAGTGAGTGTTTGCTCATGAAGGCGGAGCGTGGCGTGGTGGCCCTGCAGAAGAAGGGAGCAGCTCCATACCCTGGTGTGAGCTGGTGCTGTGTGCTGGAAGTCAGTGTCACTGTGGGACAGCTCCTGTCAGCCTCTCTGAGACTGCCCCGTTCAGCATCTGGCTGCCAGCTGGGGGCAGTGAGGACAGCTGTGGCACCACAGGGCTGGCAGTGCAGTGCTGTTGTGGTACCTTCCCCCCGTGCTGTGGCTCCTGCAGGCTGGTACCATTTGGGCAGGGTGTGTGAACGTGTGTCCCTCATCTGAGGCCAGCCCTGCTGTGGCCAGGTACTGTCACACTGCCTGGGCATGTCCCCATGGAAAACTGGGCTTGGGAAGCGTCCCGTGTTCTGTGTGTGCTGCCTTGGCCTTTCGTTCTGCCTGGATGCCACAGGAGTCAGATGGTTCCCTGCATCTCGCTGAGCACATTCCTGCTGGACACAGTGGGCTCCTGGCTGCAGCGTGGGACCAGAGCCCCCAGCTGTGTGCTATGGGGGAGGCTGCTGGAATGGAAACGCAGCCCCAGCACTCTGGAAATGCCCCGATGAGAGAGTGCTGGGAGGCAGTGCTTGAGCTGCCTGGTACAGCTGCGGGGGAAGAGCATCTTGCTGGGGTCCTCAGCATCCTCGATGAGTCGCAGTTGGCGGCTTGATTCAGTGTAATGGATGTGTGCTCATTTCGCCACAGCTGATGAGGATTATATCAGCTTGGGTTTAACAGTCTCATTTGCTGCTCCCTAGTGCACACTTGTTTTAATGCGTTTCAGTTAATGAGGTAGAAGAGAGAATGAGGTGTTACTGTTTATGTACAGACAGCGAGGCTGTGCCGAGGGCTCTGGAGCCCGGCAGTCCCTGCCCAGTGCTCTCCAAGGGACAGCATTAGCTGGCATTTATAGAAAAATTTATTGGCTGCGGTTTATTCCAGGTAAAATTTCTCCCAGTGGTGCACATTTCTCTCTCCTGCCTACCTTATGCTTATTGCAAGCTACAAGACATGTTGCCAGCGGCCTGGCCACAGGCAGGGGGTGTCAGCAGGCTGAGGGGCTGCTGTTGAGTATCACAAAGCACCCCAACGTGTTTTGATGTGGGCAAAGCTGCTGCCATCTACCTGGGGTAAAAGGTTCTTGTGTGCCCTGAGGGCGTTTATTTATGGCTGGGGCTTTCATTGTTGCGCTGCTGGGGTGTTGTCAGGGCCATGCAGAGCCAGGCACTGGGTGAGTTGGTTCTCCTTGAGCGCTGCCCTCGGAGCACCTGCCTGCTGTGTCCCCTCCAGAGGAGCTGTGCTGTGTCCAGCTGTGGAAATGGACACCGGGGCCCTGGACCAGTGTGGCTCTGCCTTCCTGAGGAACTGGTTATCCTTGTGCTGTGGTGAATATTTGCCGTGGGCTGGGCTGGAGCTGCGCTCCTCGGAGTGGCATCCCATGTGCCCAGCCCGTGCCTGGTGCCAGTGGAGGGCTGAGGCCACTGCCTCCGTGCTGGCTGAGGTCCAGGCTGGCACCAGGGGCTGACAGCAGCCAGGGGCCGTGCACGCGGCGCTGCTTTGAAGGTGAAGCTGCTGTTGGTTTAAGCGGGAATTAAACAATTACCGCGTCTTAGTTCTCCCCACCTCCGGTGGATCGACTCTATAAATTGTCAGCCTGTTGACATTTTAATGTGTGAATTATGTCATATGGTTATCCCCTTTGATTTCAGCAATGCCTTAGTTTGTAAAATACACGAGCCTCTCAAAGGGCTGTGGTTAGCGCGCCACGCGGAGGCCTCGGGGGGTTTTGGTGGGGAAGGAGAGCAGCGCGCTCGCTCTGGTGCCTGGCACGGCTCACACAGCCCCTGCCACGGCTGCTGGAGCACCCTGGGCTCGTGGGGCTGGGGGGACCCGCAGCCTGGCGCCCCCGTGCATCCCCCGCTCCCTCCGTGCCTGCTGTGGTGCTCCCCTGCCCTGCGCAGGATGAGTGCTGCCCACATTGGCACGGGGCCTCTCCCTGTGCCCATCGCTGGCCAGCTCCTCCAGCCAGCTCTGTCTGTCCCCTGGTCTGGTTCCTGCTGTCACATCCCTGTCCCCCTCCAGCCCTCAGGCTGTGCTGCACAGAAGCTCCTAATTCAGCAGGTCCTGGGCATTTGGGTCATTCTTTGGAAACTGGCCCGGAGAGTTGTTGTAGTGTTCACATGGAGGGGGCTTTAGCAGGGGCCAGCAGAAAAAGAAAAAAGAGAAGAGGCAGCAGGGAGCTCTCCTGGGGCTGTGACCCCCTTCTGCCCTCAGGTGAGACTCACCCTCCTTCCTCTCCAGCACAAAGCCAGAGGGGTGTGAATTCGGGAATTCTGATTTCCTTCCCTTCACCCCCAACATTTGTGGGACTGGCTGTGTAACTCTGGGGTTAATGCAGTTGTGGGGCCACATTTGTACTCGTGGGGGTGTTCTGCAGGGGTGCACATGCTGTGGCACCTACTGCTGAGCCCCAGGACCTGCCCCTGGGAGGAGGCACAGAGGAAGGAAGTAGCCTGGCTTTGGCTTCTCACCCCTAGCAGCAGTGCTGGAAAGGGACCAGGTGCTGGCAGTCCCTCAGAGAAGGGCTTGCTGTCCCAGAGCAGGTTTCCAAGCGTGCTGTGACCATAGGTGGGAGAGGTTTAAAGGCTTTGGAGACCTGGAGATGATGTTTTCATGTCATGGGGTCTGTGTTACAGACACCTCTGGCTGCCTGTGGGTGTTTTTCATGGTCCCACAAAGCAGCACCTTTGCTTTCATCATTTTCATGCTCCTTGGCTCTGACTTACCTGGATTTTCCAGGGCATGCCCACCTAGGCCTATCAAAGTGTCTGACTCTGGGCTGTGCAGGGGGATTATCCAGACATGAAACCTGCAGACTGACCTCCTGCTAGCATATGGTGACCATGAGCAGGTATTTTTGCAGAAAGGTTAATCCCATGTGGTCACAGAAATGAGAATTTTGGGGCAGCTGGAGTAACTGGAGTTACACCTGCAATTTCATAAACAGAGTTTAGAAATCTGTTATCTCGTCACACCTTTCTGTGAGTGATGCTGCTCCCATAAAAAGGTCTTCTTGCTTCCGTTTTATTTTTGAATTGCAGTGGTCAGTCCACCCTCCTAATGCTGAGTGTTTGTCATTTAGCCCGTGTGTGTCTCTGCAGACTCCCACTGGGATTGCAGAGCCAGAACAGCTAAAACCAGTGACAGTGGGCCTAGTTTTTCCCAGGGGTTTCTGTACCTGTGAAGGCAAATGCCAGTGGATGCAGATACACAGGAACAAAGAGAGCACCAAAGAGCAGAGATATTTATCATCTCGGGCTTGCTCTGTTTGCCTCAGTGTGCTTCTGCACTCCCCGTGTTTTCCATTGCTTTAGTCTGTCTTGGAGGGAATAGCTGTAACTAATGCTCAGAGCCATTCTATTCTCTCATAGATCCCTCTGCAGGGTTATACTACAGTTGGATGAGATTTTAGGTGTCCACAGGAAATGCAGAGCAGCAAACCCAGCCGTTCATAGGCTGCAAGCTGCTTGGTGGCAGTGTGGATTCCCTTAGCCAGGCAGTTGCGCTGCTGTGGATTGCTGTGGGTCACTGGTTGTCCTTCCTGGTGGAAGCCAGGTGGGCTGGGAGCTGTTACATGGCCAAGGACTGCAGGGATCTCCCAGGTAAATTTGGAGGAGGCTGTGTTTGAAGGCTTCTCCTCCCCAAGAGCTTGGTGCCTTTCCTTGCAGAGTACTTGCTCAGGGGTGTGGGGCAAAGAGCAATTGCATGAATTTCTGTACACAGCTCTTAGGACACATTAGCGTCCATTGAGTTCATGGAGCCCTCACAACCTTGTAGAACATAGCAAGTAGCAGGTTGCCTTCATTCAGCCCTTTGTGTGCAGACATTATTTTGGTTCTTAATTATAAGTAGTTCCATACATATTTTTCCAGCAGGATTCTTGCCTCATTCTGTGAGTAATTATTCCATTTCTTTTTATCTTCCTCTTTCATTACATTGCCCCGGGCTTTGTCTAATACAATCCAAAGCTTTCACTGAATGAAGAATTATTTATTTTCTCATGGGCATTTCCGTGGTGCTTGTGTTCTGTTTGTGTTTCACAGACACTCAAAGAACTCACCTTGGCAGCGTGGTCTGGAATCAGCTTCAAATCTTGCCCAGCGTGTGCCTCAGGGGGTGCTCTGGCTGCCCAGCCTGGTGCCCAGCCCTGCAGCCTGTGCCACTGGAGAAGGGCTCCTCCACTGCCAGGAGCCTTCCCTGGCTCCAGGGTTTTCAGCTCACCTTCAACACTCAAGGAGTATTATATATTTCCTCTTTCTGCTCCCATTCTGTCATATTAGTCCATCATAGCATCCTTTAGTTTTCCTTTCTCCCTTATCACCTGATCTTGAAAATCCTTGTTGTGGACTGTGGACGAAGGAGGGGCTGGGTCTTTTGTTTTTCCAAGGTTCTCTGTTGGCTCCTGCACAGGGAGATTGTGTCCTCAGTGTCTTTGATGTTGATACTTTGCAACTTATGGAGAGGATTGAACAATTGTCTTGTGCATTGTTGTTACTGGTTTTGGTTATCTGCTGGGAGTTGAGGGGTACAGTGCTGTAAGAAGTTAGGAAGAAGCAGTATGAAAACCAGGAAAGCTTCAGTCCATCACAGCTTCTCTGGAGATGGATGAAGCAATAAATCCCGGACGAGGGGAGTTAATCTGTGTCTGTAGTGTTTTATTCAGTAGTGTGAGCTCAGGCTGGCTTTCGTGGCTGCTGCAGGGTCCCACATGGCTTCATGGTGCATTATTACAGCAGGCCCTGGTCACACAGCTCGGGGGCTGCTGGGGCTCTGCTGGGCTCTGCTCTGCAGCCCCTGGGGCAGCAGGAAGGGGACTGGCACACCTGTCTGCCCCTGCACTTTGGGACACAGGGCAGGGCACAGGGGTGTCACACAGTCCTCAGGCTTTTCCTTCTGAGACCAGTGGTTCCTTTCCAAAATACTTAATATGGCGGGGAAATAGCATTTTAATTTAAATCCTTAAAGCAGGCTCCACACATAGAGGGGGGTTTGGGTGGCTAAATGAGCTGCATTTTCTGAGCTGTGTTATCAGCACACGACCAAGGAGTGTGCTGCATCAGAGCCCCTCGGAGAGCCCTCCTGTGTAACAGGGATCCTTCCCCTGGCTGCCAGAGGAAACCAAACCTCGCTGGTAGGGAGAGTCCCAGCCTGGCTCTGTGTTACAGAAAGCCCTCCTCAATCACTCAGCAGCTACACAATTACAATACGGACAACAGATTTCAATCCTGACGTCTTTCCAGGTTCCCCCCAGACTTTTGATTACATAATTTACTTTTTATCCAGTGTTTTTCCATATTCCCAGGCTGCTCTAGTTCACCTGAGTGTTCACAGCTTAGCAACTCACACTGAACTGATTATTTTCAAGTAGGTGTACAAAATGTGTTATAAATGTCTGGGCAGTGGCATTGTGAGGCCTGCTTATGGTTACTGTCTTCAGTTGTTTTTTATCCATTTGTTTTCCTGACCCTGGAAAAGACAAGGCCCCCTGAATTCCTCAGCTCCTGCCTATCCCAGTACTGAGATAGGAGTGGGCTGGAAGCTCTGAGCCTCTTCCTTGGGGATGTTGCTGCATTCTGTCACATTTTTTTTCTTTTTTCATCACTCTATCCATTGCTGCCCATACAGGGCTTTTCTGGCAAAAGTGCAGCTTTCCCCCCGTGTTTGTCCAGGGATGGCAGCCTCCACGGAAATACGAAGTGACAAAAGTGTATGCTTTCCTGGGGATCAGAGTGTCCCTAATCCAGCCTTTGGTTCCGTTGCAAGAGGAGTTCAACCTTTCCCAAGTCTGTGCTGCCCACAGGAGCTGCTGGGTGAGGCTGGCTCTGGGTGACACCCTGGCATCCTGAGTGGTCACAGGAGAGAAGAGGTCACTTTGTGTGGAGTTTGCTGGCCAGAGGTGCCCTTGCAGGGCTGTGGTGGGCCCTGTGCTGGAGCCACAGCCGGGCACGAGCGCGCAGGGTTGAGGGCAGCACTTTAGAGGCCAGCAGATAGGAAATGTGCTCTCATGGTGCTGTGGTTTTAGCACTATAATTAGCAGGATCGATACTCACGCTCCTGTGTGCATCTCCATGTGCAGCAGCGCTTGTGTCTCCCAGGGGAGATTTCGGGGAGCTGGAAGATTCTCTGCAGTTAAGTTGTAGTTGCCCAAGGGTGGATTTCCTGTGTTGGCAAGTCTTTGCAGCGCAGCTGTGGGAGAAGAGAGAGTTGGATGCTGTTAGGAGAGTGCCCAAGTGCAGTCAGACATGTTCCTTTCCCCTCTCTGGGCTGCTCAGCAAGGGTACGGTGACCCAGGTGTGCAAGGGATCCCTGTGCTGCTGGAGTTAGGTACTGCAGCTGGACACAGCATCTCTGGCTGCTCCCTCACCTCCCTTGGCATCTCCTCCCTCCTTGAGGGCTCTTCAGCCAGCATCCCTCTCTGTTTGCCCTGCACGGGGAGGGCTTGGCCAGCACAGCTGGGCCGGTGCTGGCTCCCCATGGACTTTGTCCTTCCTCGAGACATGGGAAGGAAGTCTTCCACAGGAGGAGTCTAAGTGAAGCTCTTGGCTGTCAGCTGTCCCCATACAGGTTTGCATCTTTGAGCATCTCTTCCAAGGAATAATTAATTAGTGCTTGCAGGTCTGTTGCACAATTAAAAAGGTGTGGGGGCTGTGATTACAAGTTCAGCCTTTCTTGGCACTTGCTTTCCGTTAACCTCTGTTGTTCTCTGTGCACAGACCCACGGGACTGTGGGTGTGCAGGGATGCTGCTCATCACAGGCAGCATAAACAATGTCCTTGTTAGGAGCTGCTCCAAGACCCTGTGAAGAAGTTGGCTGCTGAAGCCAAGCAGGAGCTGGGACTGTGCCTCCCCCTGGGCTTTAGCCCCTCCTCATTAAGCAGGTCCGGGCTATTGATTGGGAGCTTGTGTTTGGAAGAGTCTTACTTACTCTATGCATTATCTTGACAGATTGATCAGACCTGATTGAGAACCTCTTAAAGGAACGAACAGCTGTAATGGGAAAGTTGGACTCTGTCATCCGTTAGGATGATTCTGGGAGCGAGAAGAACGAGGCTGACATCTTGGAGCAATTGTATTTACAATTAACATGGCTGAAAACGATTGCCTCTATTGATCCCCCCTTCCTGCAATTACAGCCCCATTGTTTACATTCCAGCACTTCAGTTATAAAAAGGAAATTCAATAATTATTGCATTATTTAAAGTTAAAGTGCCACAGAGTTTGCTGGCTATGCTTGCTGGTTGATTTAACGTTCAGTAAAATCCATGCTGAGCTCTCCATCCTTAGGCTGAGCAATATTTGGCTTTTAATGAGACTTCAAGGGCTGGTGGAGCAAACCCCATTTGCTGGGTCACTTTTGGGTTTGTGGGGGAACCCAAAACCTTGCAGCACGGCTACATGGCTAACAAGGAGAGCAAGTGGTGTTCACTTATTGCCAGGCAGGGCTGGAGGGCTCAGAAAATACAGATGTGGTAGGGTATAGGGATGGGCTGTTAATGGGGGCAGTTGTGTCTGTTCTTGGGAGCTTGGACCAGTACCTCAGGCCCTGTGGCAGGGGGGAGTGCTGCATTTCCAGCCTGTAGGTAAGAAAGATAAGGATAAGACAAGCAGTTACCACAAGCTCAGCTGCAGAAACTCAGGGGCAAACCAGCCTGAGCCACAGCACTGGCGCTGCAGCACGGAGGGGGTGAGCACAGAGGCAGGAGCAGGGAAGGGTTTGTAACACTGCTCCTCTGGAAGCAGTAAACAATTCAGGATGTTGGTTGGATATGAAAGAGCAGAAGTTCAGCTTTTGAACCTGCTGCTGGGTGCAGGATCGGGGCTGCAGGTGTGAAAGGAGAGCAAGATGGATTGGCCAGCCCTGACTTTTATGGAGCACTTGGAGCAGACCAGGATCAGACAGCTGCATCCACATGACTTTCATTAAAAATTCAGATTCTTCTCTTGCAGGGCTGTGTGATTTATCTCGTGCAGCACATCAGAGGCACACGGGGCCAGGAGATGCTCACGAGGCCCCTGAGGTCCGCAGCGGGGTCGGGTCCCTTTCTGTGGTGACCCATAGCCCCGCTCCAGCTCCTCTGAAAGGGTCACCTCCTGTCCCTCCCCAGGGGCGTACAGTCCTCGTGGCCCTGAAGGGTTTCCTACCAAGCCTGTGACTAATTACCCCTGTCTGACCTTCCCCGAGGAAGAGTCAGTCTCTGGGTTTTCTCCTGTGCTGCAGGAGATCAGGAGGTTTTCTCCTGATCTGCTGGCAGGGCTCAAGTGGTTCCAGTAGCTCCTGAGCTTGGGTCAGCCTCTCCGAGTAAATGCTGAGGCTCTTCCTCGTTCCATGTGCTGGTTCTGGTCACTGGGGCTGCTCAGGCATCAGTGCTTGTAGGAGAAAGCCAGCACAGTGCAACTCTGTGGTGCTGCTTCTTTCCATGGCTTTTGTGGCTTTCCAGCAGATTTTTGGCTCCTTCTTCCCCAGCTGTGTCTGTCAATTCTTTGAAATCACTGCTAGCTTTACCCATCCTAACAGAGCTGAGTGCTGAGTTCAGAGGTATGAAAAGTGTTACATGTGGAGAAAATCTCTGCCAAAGATGTTGAAGTCTGACAAGTTCTTTTTCAAGAAGCTCTGGTTAGTGGAGTGGCCTTTGTATTCATGGCAGGGTATGCTGTGAAGTGGGAGTGCAGGGAAGTGATGTGGAGGAGCTTTCTGCAGACTGTTTGTCAGTGACCCTGTGAGCATTTTCTGCTCAGCAGCAGAAAGCAGTTCTGAGGCAGACACTGGAGAGGGATGGCTGGGCAGTCGTTGTGGCAGGGCTGGGGCACACAGAGGGGCGGCTGCACCGAGCTGAGGCCCCTGAGCAGGCCGGGGCTGTGCTGAGCCCTGTGAGCACGGGCTGGTTTGGGGGGTGTGGGGATGGGTGCTGGGGCCGCGCTGGGTGCAGGACAGGAACACCCGCGTCCCCCGGGGAGCTGCACTCGTGAGCCGTATGGTTTCCATCAGAGCGTTCCTCTCTCTGTTTCTGATTTAAAGTGTAGCTTTGACTCACCCTGATCAATATTTTGCATGCCATGCGTGAAGAACCAGATGTTGGAAGTTTCCTATTGTGGAGAGGGAGGGGGGAACACCCCCTCAGACTCACAGAAATCAATGTTTTCTGACAGAAGTTGGTTGGTTTTCCTTGGAACAATATATTCTTTTGATTTTCAAGTTGATTTGTCTTCTAACAAGGTTCTGGTTTAGTATTTTGAATTTGTTTCCTGTGATACGGATAAATTCTCACAAGGGGGAAGTTTAACAGTGTGATGGGCAATAACTACACGTACTTGGACAACATTTCATCGCCTCCAGCAGCTCACAGCTCGGACTGGCTCGGCCCTCATGTCTGCTTTCTCTGGACTGTTCCTTTCCTCCACTGGAGGATGGGTTGATCAGGTGCATGTGCCCAGGCTGGGCTTGGTGGCACCCTCAGCCTGTGACTCCTCCTGCACCATGGGCAGGTGAAGCTGACTCCAGCACAAGAGGTGTTTGAGAGGAAGCAAGAGAGGAGCATGAAATAAGACACACTTAGTAAACTGTTTAAAACAAATGTTTTCCTAAAACCCCCTTTTAAATGAGAGCAGTGCAGACTGTGCCTCTGGTTCCACAGAGACCATGTCCTTAATATTTCCTTGAACCTGTGACCGGATTTTTCTCTAATTGCTCACTGGGGGTTTTCTCTGGCTCAGCACAGAAGCTGCTGCTGAGCCCGTGGGCGCTTCCCAAGCTCAGCACGGGGTTTGTGGGATGGGAGGATGGGGCTGGTGTGGCTCCAGAGAATGGATGGGGCTGGTGTAGCTCCTGGAGCCAGAGCCAGGCAGGCAGCAGGACAGGACCAGGAGGCTCAGGGCAGGGATGGGCTGCAGGCCCAGGGCAGGGTTGGGCTGCAGGCCCAGGGCAGGGATGGGCAGGTTTAGGTTGCAGGCTCAGGGCAGGGATGGGCTGCAGGCCCAGGGCAGGGATGGGCTGCAGGCTCAGGGCAGGGATGGGCTGCAGGCTCAGGGCAGGGATGGGCTGCAGTCCCAGGGCAGGGATGGGCTGCAGGCTCAGGGCAGGGTTAGGCTGCAGGCTCAGGGCAGGGATAGGCTGCAGGCTCAGGGCAGGGATGGGCTGCAGGCCCAGGGCAGGGTTAGGCTGCAGGCTCAGGGCAGGGATAGGCTGCAGTCCCAGGGCAGGGATGGGCTGCAGTCCCAGGGCAGGGTTAGGCTGCAGGCTCAGGGCAGGGTTAGCCTGCAGGCCCAGGGCAGGGTTAGGCTGCAGGCCCAGGGCAGGGTTAGGCTGCAGGCTCAGGGCAGGGATGGGCTGCAGGCCCAGGGCAGGGTTAGGCTGCAGGCTCAGGCACAGCCAGGCTGGCGAGCCCGGGCTGTCTGTGATGGGCACGCCGCTCTCATGGCGGGCTCGGTGACCTTTCGTGCCTTAAGCCATTCGTCTTTTTCTGGCTCAGGAAGATGGTAACGCATGCAAACAATAGAAATGAGATGAGGAAGAAGTTCTTATAAGGGAAAACAGCAAAAAATCTTTTGAGGGCACCAGTGGGATTAGTGCCCTCGTGGATTCTTCAAATATTACAGTGAATTTAATTAAATACATCGTGATCCCAAAAGAGGCTCGTCTAATTAGCCAGATCTAGAATACATTTATTCTCTTTCCTTGCTCTTCCAATGAGAAGCCTCAGCATCAGCTCATATCCTATTTTTAATCATTCCTAGACTCAGAGGGCTCTCCTTCCTCCGTGTGAGCAAGGCACACAGCGCTGGGTAATATGTGTCTTTAATCTTATCTCAGCTGTAACTGAGATAATAAGCATCAGAATTTTTTACCAGAAGGTCCTGGCTGCATGTAGGCAATATTTTTGATTGACAAACCTCAAGATCATGTCCAAATCGCTGTACTTGTGCCTCGGGCCAAGCGTGTGCTGAGGAAAGAGCTCCATGAGATGACACAAAGACTCAGGGAGGTCTCGGGGTTGCATGGAAGGAGTTGGCAGGCAGTACTGCACAGCTGAACTGGTAGGTGTGGGGTGGAAACACCAAAGGCCTTCATTGAGGGATCTCATGTTGTTTCACATTGGTATTCATTTTTTCTCAGATAGTGACACTCCCTTACTGTGGAACTGGGAAAGGTCCTGTGACCTCCTGCTACCCAGGGGGAAGGGACACAGCTGTGCTGTGGCAGCCAGTGTGGCTGTGCAGGGTGAATTCTACTCTCTGCTTGTAAGAAAGAATTTCCACGTCTGTGGGACCCATCACAGGAAATGGCTGCTTGCTTCCCCAGAGGCATGGACCTCTGTACCCCCGGGATTAATAGGTGTTGCCAAAGAATTGCGGTGCGATAATCCAGCATGAGCTGTACTGGCTGTGACCGCACAGCTCGGGAGGGGACAGGGTTTTTCCAGGTGCTGGCCTCGCACGGTGGTACCTGGCTGCAGGCTCACCATTGGCTTTTCAGACAAGGTCTCTGTCACAGCCATCTTACAGGCCAAGCTGCTGCTTCCTTCCTGATCCAAGGGAGTAAAACCCGGACGCCAGAGAGCAGAGGGCTGGATGATGGACAGGATGGCTCTGCACTCTGCTTCCATACACTGTGCCCAGACCTCTTTATCTAGTGGGTTTGTTGTGTTCTATGGTTGCTTTGGTTTTATTCTTCCAAGTTTTCCATGAGAACTTACCAAATGTAATTTTGAGTTTGTTATGCAGTTGGATCCCTCCCAGGACAAGCTCTGAGTGTGAAGGAATGGGCCCTGAGAGGGCCCTGAGCAGGTGTTACTGCTGGGTCTGGTGCTTTCCCTTGCTGAAGACGTGATGTTGGCTGTGTCCATCTGTGCTTTGTGCCCATTTCAGTGCATTTTGGTTTTCATGCTCTTCAGCAGGAGATGGTGTAATACCTTGGGAACAAACAGGTGTTGTCTCATTGGATCTCTGTCAAAATGTGGTTCCTTAACTAATTCCCAGATGGCTTTTAGCAATTTTCAGTGGACTAACCCAGGAGGCTGGGGGTGATAAAGGTCACTGACATCCCTCTGCTCTGCTCTCCACAGCACCTGCAGCACCATGAGAGCGGGGTGGAAGGGGAAAGCTGCTACTACCACTGTGTGCTCTGTAACTACTCCACCAAGGCCAAGCTGAACCTCATCCAGCACGTGCGCTCCATGAAACACCAGCGCAGCGAAAGCCTGCGGAAGCTGCAGCGCCTCCAGAAAGGCCTTCCTGAGGAAGAGGAGGACCTCGGGCAGATCTTCACCATCCGCAAGTGTCCTGCTGCCGAGGCTGGTGAGTGCTGCTGCTGCTGCTGGGCATGAGCAGGGCCGGGGCTGCAGGGTGGGTGAGGGCTCCGACCCACCGGGCTGCTTGGGGACAAACAGTGATGTTCCTGTCTCTGTTCCCTGCTGTGGGCTGACACAGTTTATCAGTAATTATCAGTAATTATCATAATCAGTAATGCATTTCAGGAATCCCACCTGCCTGAGGTGCGGTTTGGGGATTGAAGTGTGTGTGTTGGTTCAGGTCGGTGTCTTAAACCCTGGAATATTGTATGAGTATCTAAAGATTCTGTCATATCTGGACAGCTCAACAAACAGTGCACCAGTAGATGTTTTGCAATGAGTCAAGTGATGCCCTGAGCACCAGCATAAGCTGTGCCAGCTTGGCACTGATTTCTGGTCCTGCAGCCACTCTGGACTGGGAGGAGGAGCTGGGCAAAAGGGGTGGGCAGGACATGCGAGTTCGCCACGTCTGTTTTCCATGTCTCCTCTAAAGTGAAGGGCCTGTATGAAACATTTGCTCACACGGGTCATAGGACAGGGATTGCAGCTGCGAATCCAGCAAGAGTTGGTGTGCCTGAAAGGAGCTAGGCTGGATGGAGTAGAGATGGTACTTTGTTTAGTCATGTAACGGGTTGAGACGTTTTTAATGTTCTGAAAAACCCAGGTCTCCTGAAGCCCTCCTGGGAGGGAGGAGGAGAATCATCCTGGGTCAGCTGGTTTGTGTGCTGTCAAGGCACAATGGGGCTGGAGCTGGGGTGTGGCAGCACAAACCTTCACAATCCTCGTAGCTTCAAGCAGGACTTTTCTCTGTGACTGCTGTGAAAGTGCGTAAATCCTACAAATAGCCACTCTGGGGAACTGGCATTCTGCAGTGAATGCTCATGGAGACAAGGAAGGTGATCTTGGCTGAGAGGGTTGAGAAGGGGCAGCAGCAGCAGCTGAGGGAGAATGTGGGTTTTCAGAAATGTCCCTTGAATTCACACCTGGGTCTCATTGCTGTTATGCCTGTGAGTAATGAGGATCTGAAATAAACCCAAAACACCCCAAGAGTGTGACAGGAGATTTTTCATTAAGAGTTAAATTCAGTCTAGTGGGAAAAGGTGCCCAGTCTGTGACGCTGGTGGCCCGGCAGAGGGGAGAGCACGGAGCACGCTCCCCAAAGGTCACGGTGACAGCGGGAGCGCGGTGCTGCCACAGCAGCCGGGGCACAGCGGGGACAGCAGCCCTGTGCCCAGGAAAACATCCCCAGTTCAAAAGGGCTCCTTGGGCAGGGCTCTGGGTTCTGAGCTGCTTAAATGCAAAATGAGCAGAAAGGGGAAACCATCCATGCCCTTTGTGATAGACAGAACAACCTTGAAAACCTTGTTTACTCTAGAAATTTCTGTTTGCCTTGTCTTTTACTGTACAAACCTTATCTTTCCTGTCCGGCCGCCCAGATTAGGACGTGGCAGGTACTGGGAGGGCAGGAGCTGACTGGCTGGGAGAGAAAACGGTTTGGTGACCATTTTAAAAAACGTATTATTTTTGATGTAAAAGTCTGACAAGTCACTGAAAGGAAAGCTCGATTTACAAATATTTTAATTTCCTTTAAGCTTGTTGGTTCTTCAGCAAAAACTGACAGCAAACAAGACACAATTTCTTGATCATATTGTATTTCAAAGGTTATGAATACAAGCAAGAATAAGGCTGCAGAAGGCAAAGGGGGTATCTTGGGTCGGTTTTGCAAGTCACTTTAAGCTGAGATACTTAATTTCAAACACTCCTGGAGCCCATGGTTCAGCTGGTCCAAGTGGAACACCTCACTGGTGTGCTGGGCCAGGCATCCCTGCAGGGATGGGGGTCAGGTGTGGATGAGAAGCTGCTGTAACCCCAAGGGGGAGAGGGGGTGCTCCCATCTCCCACTCCTTCTGATCCCGTTACATGCCCCAGTGTGGGGATGCTCAGCTGTGGGGCACGGGGACAGTGTCACTCTGTGCCCTGTGTCTCCTCCTGCTCTCTAGCTGGGTCTGTGTCCCCATCGAGGTTTCTTGTTGTTTCCTGACCGCTGGGCAGACTTTTCCCACTGCCTTTTGACGAGGCGTCTCTGGTATGAGATAGCAGGCTCAGACACCTTGACAGACACTTGTCCATGGCACTTTCCTGGTCTGTCTCTGCTGGGGCACAGAGGGACAGCGGCTGGGCTGTTGCTGTGCTGCAGTCCGGCTGCAGAGCTGTGTTCTGTCCCATGGCCTCGCGTGCTGCAGCGGAGTCGCCTCATTCCCTCCTGCTCCGTCCCATTGCAGCGCTGAGCGCC
Organism: Calcarius lapponicus; assembly: GCA_039654755.1. Taxonomy (NCBI): domain Eukaryota; kingdom Metazoa; phylum Chordata; class Aves; order Passeriformes; family Fringillidae; genus Calcarius; species Calcarius lapponicus. The sequence goes on along the minus strand of CM077474.1, from coordinate 379,891 downwards.
GCTGCTGGGGCTGAAGGCTGCGTGTGCCTGCCCTGTGTGAACTATTCTGCGTGTGAGTGCCCCGGGTGTGCCTGCCCTGTGTGAACTGTTCTGCGTGTGCCTGCCCTGTGTGAACTATTCTGGGTGTGCCTGCCCTGTGTGAACTGTTCTGCGTGTGCCTGCCCTGTGTGAACTATTCTGGGTGTGCCTGCCCTGTGTGAACTATTCTGCGTGTGCCTGCCCCGCGTGTGCCTGCCCTGGGTGTACTACTCTGCGTGTGCCTGCTCTGCAAGTACCTACTCTGTCTGTACTACTCTGTGTACCTCCTCGCTGCTGCCTGCAGCATGTAGGAGAGAGCAGTGCTGTCTGGAGATAGTGAGTAGATATTTGCTTGTGTAGATGCATCTCAATCTGTTGGAAGAGCTCTGATCACACCTTAATTAGTCCTCTAACAATCTGCAAAGGTCAGTGCCAATTGCCTGTTCATTTACATTTGTAATTGTGATGGTTCTTGATTGCACATTAGTTGCAACTCGCTCCCTCCCACCCTGCAGAAGCACAGGCAACCTGAGCAGCCGCTCCAGGGACACGGGGACCTTTGTCCCTGCCTGTGCCACCCCTCGGCCCTCTCCAAAAACTGGGTGTCTTTTGGGGAAGAGTATTAGGATCTGCCCTCCGCTTCCAGTAAAGGGATGATGAAGTTGTTGGCAGGGAAATTATACGGACATCAGGCAGGAAACCCAGTCCTCCCTGAACTGGATAATTAAAGACAATTAAACTTTTCTTTGTGCTTTGAGAAGTGTGCTCATTACGCAGGAGATGGGGCAGTGCCTGGAAGTTCAGCTGCTTTGTTGATCAGAGAACACAGCTTCAGGGAAGGGGGTATTGTCCTCTCAGGGTATTTTTGAACATCTCTTGCTGTGGTATCTGAGCGGCTGCCACTGCAGATGTCAGCCCCTTGCTGCAGCAGCATCTGTGTAATGTTACCCATAAGCTAATTGATTTTTAATGATAGGGGTTTAGAGAAGAAAAAAGTAAAGAAAGAGTGGCCATAATAAAAACCAAAATGTTCGCAAGATGTTGGATGAATGCACTTACAGCTCATTAGATAATGACAGAAACAAATGTGAAACAACCTGCATCGAATTTTCATTCTGACTTAGGAAGTGTTTCTTTGATCCCAGAAGGCATCGAGCACCACACCCCTCTCCGTGCACAGGGTCCTTGCTCAGAGGGGATTTCTGCTCCGTGTGCAGTCCATGTGCCCCTGCTCTGCCCCTGGTGTTCCTCTCCATGTGCCACCCACACAGCGGGGCTGTTGGGCCCCAGTGCTCAGCACCTGATGTACCTGCTTCTCCTGGCTCCTGCTGTTTTCCATCCCTGCTCTCCCTTTCCATGCTGTCTGCCTGTGGGAGGAGCAGAAGGGCTTTTTCCACTCTCCCCAGCATGCGGGACAGACATCCTCTGGGTGTCTGTCTGTCAGCTGGCCATGCTCCTTGCCTGCACCAGCCTCTCCCCCTTTTCCGCAGAGGGCAGTGCCTGTGCTGGCCACTGTCACAGCAATCCTCCCTGAGTGTCACAGCAGTCCTTCATCGCTGCCAGCTCCTTGGCCACCATCTCCTTGCAGCAGGGGTTCATTCTCGTTGGGCCCTTGCAGGAGGAGCAGGGCAGGTGCTCTGGCAGCCCTTGCTGGACGCCGAGAGCTGTGGGAGCCCCTTTGTCCCGGCAGGACGGGGCTGGGGAGCCACCTCTGCCCCTGTGCCAGCCCCCAGCACGGCACGGGCCAGGCTCCCTGCTCCAGACAGGGGTTACCGTTGTTTTGGGGAGCACCTTTACTGCAAAGCTCTGCTCGGAGAACCCCTGCAAAGCTGCTGGCTCCTTGGAGGGGGGCGTGCCTCAGAGCCCCTGCTTTCCCCCTCCCTCTGCCCCACAGGCAGAGCTGCGCTGTTTGTCCACATCTCCCTGGTGTGTCAGTGTTTGACCTTTCCAGGGCTGGGAGCTGCAGACTGCAATCGGGACGTGAATCTGTAATGAAACCAAGTATGTAAACAGAGCTACAGTATAGCCAAAGCAGTATTCAGATGAGAAAACCCCACGTGGTTTAAAAACGGTGGTTCCCAACCTCAGAATCACACCTCAGCCTGACTCTGCCTGTGTCACCTGCAGACAGCACGCTGCTCATTTGGTTGCTGCACCTCTGTGCTCTCAGTCATGCAATTCCTTCATCATCATCAAGCACGGAGTAATTATTCATGGGGTTTGTTACAGCAGGGGTGTGAGATGTGCCTTTGGGGTGGATTTTTCATGACAGCAGACTCTCTACTTCCAGTAGAACTTGGGAAGTGAAAGTTGGTAGTGATAAATTACATTTCTCCCTGCTTAAAATAAATTTAGTGGGATCTGATGTCCTGCACTTCGTTTCCATTAGGGATAGTGTGGTCATTCTTAATGACACCTGTCAGTCTCCAACTTCTGATGGAGGTAATGGAGGGTTTTAGAAAGAAATCAGCAGTTTGCTTTGTAATCTCTCTCCAGTTTTTCATGGGACTTGATTTCACACAGCAATTAAAAACTTCCCAAGCAGATGACCTGTATGGTGTCTGCAGGAGAAGGGCGCACGGAGCTCATGCTGCAGCATCTGCCAGGCAAAACCACTCTGCAGCTCTGGCCCTGCCGATGATGCCACAGTTACATGGCTGAAATGTGTGGCCCTTGCAGAGGGCTGGGGAAGTAATTTCCAGGCTTGTCCATGATTGACACATTTAATAATCTGCCCACCCAGGTTACAGCCAGAGCTCTGTGTGCAAACACCAAATGCTGCCCAGCTTCATCTGTAGCTCTTGGGCTTTTTACCTCTCGCTCTCCAGAGCTTGGTACTGCCTGTTCCCAGTATGTGTTCCGTAAGCCCCGAGGGCAGGGATCTGGAGCCCCTGCTCAGCTTTGTTTCCAAGGGGCCGTGGTGTGTGCAGGGTCAGACCTGGGCGAGCAGCCGCAGTTCTCGGGGCGCTGGGCTGGGCAGCAGCTTGTCCCGGGTGGAAATCCCTTCCTGTCACCTGCTGAGGCTCAGGGAGCGAGACGGGGGGTGTCCTGCTTTGGGATGTTCACCCGTGGTGCAGAAGCACGTGTGGCCCAGCAGCAGAGGCAAACAGCCCCGGGCCATGTGTGTATTGGGCGGATTGAGCTTGCAGTTCCCTTTCCTGCAGCAGTTCTGATCTCCCTGCCAACCCCACCAGCTGCCCCCACATGCAGGATTATCTCTTGTTTTCCAAGATCTTGTGTCACATGTGTTCGTTTAGAGGACAGTTTGTTGCCTTCCCCTTTGTTGTTCTGCTGAACCTTGGAATTTTTTTCATTTTTAATGGATTGAATGGCTTCAGGACAATTTACCTTTCCAGCAAGTTCCTAACAGAGTTGCCGTGTTTCTGGCAAGGTCTCTCCACTGAGGGCTATCCCAAGTCTGGGCAGATGACAGAGCCTCTTCTCCATGGTCAGGCAGAGAGACAGGGGGAAGCTTTTCGTTCTGCTTTAGTTTCACATTGCTTTAATGGTCACTGAAATGCAGCAAAAGTGTTTCTAGCGGCCATGGATCACGGTGGCTGCATTCAGTTGGCTCCTTCAGAAGGCCTGAGGACGTGAGGAGAGTTCAGCAGTTTGAGGAACTTTTAGGAGTCTTTACTGGTATTGTCCTGTAACATAGTTTCTATCCCTTCCCTCCTTGCATCCTTTCTCCCACCTACATTTTGGAGAGCCCCATTCTCATCCCAGCAGCATCTCTCTGTCCTTTTCCATTTGGGACACCATGGGGCTGTTGAGGCCTGGGTCCACAGAATGCAGGGATAAAGTTGGTTCTCTTTAATATCTGGCAGAAGGAGATTTCCTTTGTTTTGTTTTGTTGGTTTTTTTTTATTTTTTGGAGTTGGTTTTGAGTTTGAAGTCAAGAGCATTTGTGCCTTAGCTCTGCTTTGACCAACCAGCAGCAAAGAGGTAATCTCGAAAGGATATGAAAGGTTTAATAATTTTAATTTTGTTTTTATTAAAGTTGGTTGTGCCTTTTTCCTGTGCCCCTGGTAGAGGGGGGCTGTAACAGAAGCCTGCCCAAAGGCTGCAGCATCTGGTGAATGACAGGGCAGCAGCACCCAGCCCTGGCAGGAATCTCACAAACTCCATCCTGCTCCACCTCCACTTGTCCTGGGGACCTCATGGCTTTCATTAAGCAGAAAGAGAGGAAGCTCTGACAGCTGACTTGTTCTAGGATGTTTTTCTTGTTCGACTGCATCTTAAAGCCCTTTCCACTTAGGAAAAGTAAAGGAGGAAGCATCACCAGATGCTGCAGTACAGCACTGTGAGGCTCCCAGTCCCTCTTCTTCTCTGCTTTTTTCTCTGTGTTTAAGCAAACTCCAGGGCCAGACTGAAGCCCAGCTCTCAAGAGCCCAGAGTCTCCCTGAGCTCTGTTTCCCCTGGGACTCAAGAGTGGCATCCCTGTCTGTTGGAACTCTGTCCCTGGGCTGTTGCTGCCCAGGGCATGGTGCCCACTGCACCTTCTGCTTCTCTTCCCTGTTTCTCTTTTCCCCTTTCTCTTGCACAATTTAGAGTGGGGAACTATTCTCCTGAGGACTTGGAGGTGGCTGTTGCAGTGGTGCAGGTTAAAGACTGAAGGTCTCTCCCTGTCAGGGGTGAATCAGTAAAGCTTTGAAGACCTTGCAGGTACTGCAGCATGGTCCCCAGGTGTGTTGGAGCAGGTGAGGTGTCCATGTGAGTGACGTGGGTTTCACACTGGTGGCAGACTGGCCTCTTGGTGAAGGTCCCATCAGTGTAGCCGTGCTGCTTCTGTCCCAGACTCGCCCCTGCTCAGGGGCTGTGTCTGACCAAACCCCTGCTTTCATCTTCTGCTGCTGCCATGAAGAAAAAGAAACCCTCCAAAACCTTAGACACGTTCTCCAGCAACTGTTCCTCCACTTTTAGCCCTGATTTATGATGTTTCTCTCACAGACTCTGTTGCAGCAGCTCATATCCAGCACCTTCCCACAGGTCTGACTCTTGTAGCCATTGCTGTGCTTCTGTTTTCTCCCTTGCTGTGGTACTGGGCTTCAAATTAAATCTCTCTGGAGCAAACATGCCTCCTCCTGTGTTCCCAGGTTAGTGAATTGAAAGAGTTGCCTGGCTGCTGTGCTGTTCTTGGTGTATTAGTTTGGAGTCTCTTTTGTCCCACTGTTGACCTGCACTGAGAGGGGCTGGGAAGAGTTCTGATGGTCCCTCAGCACCTTGTTCTCTGCTGACAGGCCCAGTGCCACCCTGGCTGGGGACAGGGGCACAAAGGAAAGGTCACTCACGTTCAGCTGGGCACAGGCTTTGTGTTCAGAGGCAGCAAGGGTGTTTGACTGGTTTGTGAGTAAGCAGTGGAGCAGGGGAGACCTGGAGCAGCACGCTGCTGTGCCTTCCTGTTTGGAAGGTGGGTTGGAAGCCTGCTGCCACCAAACATGCCCATTTGGAGTTTTAGGCTTCACTGTCCTGTGTGAAAGATCATTTGTTTATCAAAGCTGATACAAGCCTACAGGGTCATGCTCAACACTGTAGGAGAATGTCCTTGCACCTCTCCCTCTTCAGGGAATATCCTTGCAGGGCATCAGCTCCTTTCCTGGTAGTTCTGCCTTGTCCCTGCTATGGTTCTCTCATAGTTCATTCTGCTGCAGGAGCACATGTCTGATGGTCTTTAACTGGCAGCACTGAAGGAGGAGCCCCCCTGCTACCCAAACCTCACCATGCAAACCCAATACACTGCCCAAAATGAGAAAGTTGAGACCTCTGTTCAGAGGGGACATTGTAGGTTGTGGATTTAATTGCAAGAGATATACAGCTTGGGTTCTGAATTGGATTCCTTTTTTCTGTACGAGCCACAGGCATTATCAGTGGGGTGATTTGTGGAACAAGGTTTTGCAGCAGCTGGCAGTGACCCCTGGCCTGGCCCACTCCAGCATTGCCACTGTGCGCGTTGGGCCGCTCTGCTGTGTCCCTGCTCTGGTCTTCTGTCTGCCTGTGCTTCTGAAATGCACTTGCTCCTGTCCCTCCTGCGAGGCCTATTGATCCTCTGGTGATGACATTAATGTCCTCAGAACTGCCTGGGAGGGAGCTACCACATGCATTTATTTTTCCACTAAAACTCTAAGATTGGCTAATAACGTGCCTGTCAGCACCAGTGTTCTGCCTGCTCTGACTGCTTCAGAGGGAAGTCTGGGGGCCCATAAACAAATAATAACCTACCCAAATCGAGGTCTCATCCTTGTTCCTGCTAAAATTCAGTTCACGCCCTTAAGCAAGAAGGTTTCTCTTTTGTCCCAATACTGTTTGCTTTTCTGAGTTGCACATCTCAATGCCTTTGCCATGTATTTTGTTTTGACCTCAGTGATTTCTTGAGGCCGCAAGTTCCAAAGGTTAATTGGGAGCTGTATGAGAAATTATTATCCGTATTTGCTTCCAATTTGCATTTTTTCCCTTTTCCCTGTCAGTCCTTCCGAGAGTGGTGAGTGAGAGAAGCAGTGTTGGTCTGACTCTACTGAACCTTCACTTGGGTGCTCCTGTGAAGGCCACCTTCAGCTCAAATAGCCTGAGCCCCCTGCTTCTCTGTACCTCCTCCTACCACTTTTCAGGCTTTTCATTCATGTGTGGTCACTTCATTAAATAAATAGCAGTGGTTTGGGTTTTTTGGTTCTGTCCTGCGCAGGTGTTTGTCCCCCGTCGGTGTGTCAGGCACAGGTTTCTGCGGGGCTGCGCTGCCCTCTCCACACGGTGCGCCCCGGACACCCCTCCGTGCCCCAGCCTGGGGCCCCAAACCCCTAAATCTCAGTGCTGCTCTGGGATGGTGTGTGTGGGGCCCTGCGTGCCCCCATCACTCCCCAGGGTTAGGGTTAGGGCACCAGGGGCACAGCCCGCTGTGGCTGCCCAGCGCTGTGTGCAGGCGCTGCTGCACCTTCTCTGGTTACCAGTTAAGCTGGAGCATTCTGGCCTTTTCCATCCCCTTTTCATGGGGACGAAGGTTGAATTAGGGCTGAGTGTTTGGGATTGCTCCTTGGCCTCCACTGCTACTTTGCTGCCTCCTTTGTGGCCAAACAATGGGATTAATTTGGCCTTTGCCAGCCCTGCTCAGCGCCAGCCGTTCCACTCCACTTGCGCAGCCACCTCTCCCTTCCACAGCACCTGCTGCTGCCTCCTGTTCTGTGTGTGTGGCGTGGAGGGGCTCTCTGCTGTGTTTGTGTTGGCCTGGCAGGGTCAGGCCCTGCTGGTCTCCTCCTGCTCCAAGGGACCTGGCAGGAGGGGCCGTGCAGGGCAGCAGCCCCTTCCCTTCCTGCACAGCCCCATCCTGCAGCAGCCCCATCCTGCAGAGCTCCATCCTGCACAGCTCCATCCTGCACAGCTCCATCCTGCAGCAGCCCCATCCTGCAGCAGCCCCATCCTGCAGCAGCCCCATCCTGCAGCAGCCCCATCCCTTCCTGCAGCAGCTCCATCCTGCACAGCCCCATCCTGCAGCAGCCCCTTCCCTTCCTGCAGCAGCCCCATCCTGCACAGCCCCATCCTGCACAGCTCTATCCTGCACAGCTCCATCCTGCACAGCCCCATCCTGCAGCAGCCCCTTCCCTTCCTGCACAGCCCCATCCTGCACAGCCCCATCCTGCAGCAGCCCCTTCCCTTCCTGCACAGCCCCATCCTGCACAGCTCCATCCTGCACAGCCCCATCCTGCACAGCTCTATCCTGCAGCAGCCCCATCCTGCACAGCCCCATCCTGCACAGCCCCATCATGCACAGCTCCATCCTGCAGCAACCCCTTCCCTTCCTGCAGCAGCCCCTTCCCTTCCTGCAGCAGCCCCATCCTGCACAGCCCCATCCTGCACAGCTCCATCCTGCACAGCTCCATCCTGCAGCAGCCCCATCCTGCACAGCTCCATCCTGCACAGCTCCATCCTGCACAGCCCCATCCTGCAGCAGCCCCTTCCTGCACAGCCCCATCCTGCACAGCTCCATCCTGCACAGCCCCATCCTGCAGAGCCCCATCCTGCAGAGCCCCATCCTGCAGAGCCCCATCCTGCAGCAGCCCCATCCTGCACAGCCCCATCCTGCAGCAGCCCCATCCTGCACAGCCCCATCCTGCACAGCTCCATCCTGCACAGCCCCATCCTGCACAGCCCCATCCTGCAGCAGCCCCATCCTGGAGCCCCTTCCTGCACAGCTCCATCCTGCACAGCCCCTTCCCTTCTGCAGCAGCCCCTTCCCTTCCTGCTGCACCACCTGGCAAGGACGAGCCCTGTCACAGGCAGCTCACGGGCGCCTGCCTGCCAGGGGCAATCATGCAGGCATAAATTCGGAAAGTTGCTAAGCTATGAGCAGTCTTATGAGCATTAAAAGTGTCCTCTTTGCCAGAAAGGTCATTCATAACTTGGCTGCGCCGCTGATGTACAGTCAGTGATATTGATTGATTAATGTATAAAAAGCACCAAATCCATTTGCTTCTGTGAAAGAGAATAAAGTGCAGTCGACTCTCTCTTTATTTTCACCTCATCCCTTTGTTTGAAGGACGTTTTTTTTTCTCTTTTTGTTTTGCCAGCTAGGTTTAAGGGGGTTACAAAAAGCCAGTTTCTGCCAAGTAATGCGTTCACAAAGGGAACATTGATTCACATCAGTGTCGCTTGAATTACCCTTAAAGGTTTGCCAAGGAGTTGTTCTTATATTAACCTTCTGTTCATCAAAGACGAAATAAATAAATAAGTCATAAAATCAGCTTCACTGCCCCTGCTGGAGTTGGATGCAAAACAGGAATTTCTCATGTTTGGAATTTGTGCTCCAGGTGCTGCACCTTGGCCCCTCTCCCCAGGCTCTTGGCCTTTTCCCTCCTGCAAAGCTGTTCCCCCAAGGCCCCAGTCTGAGCTGGGACGAGTGTTGATGGTTTTAGGGAGGGGGGCTCCTGCAGGGGAGTATTTTCAGAAGGGTGTTGTAGAAAAAGTTCATTTAATCATTGCAAGCACAACTAGAATGATTTCTGTGCAGGACAGTGATGCCCAAGGCATTCTGCCCTGGTCAGGGTTGGCATTCTTCTTATTCACCCAAGGTCTTGTTTGTTTTTCTGGACTTATTGGGCCCCTGGTAATTAATTCTGTGGTGTTGTCATTTTCCTCTAGTTAATTCTGAAGTGGGAGGTACCTTGGTGCCCATGGAGCTTTTGCAGCAACATCTCTCCTTCCCCTGTCTCCGGGTGCCCCGGCATTGTCCATGTCCATCCCAAAGTGTCCTTGTCCCCTGTGTGGGCAGCGAGGGGCTGCAGGTGTCTGTTCCTTTGGTGGGATGGCTGCCCCATGATCCCAGAGATGGCTGTCCTCTGCAGCAGGAGCCCTGTTGCTTTTCTTCAGTGCTGTTTAATCAAACCTCTGCATTTTCACTCGGTCCCTGTTCCAAAGCTGTGCAGTGCTGTTCAGTGACATTTCTTCTCTAGAGCAGGAGTTTCTTTGGCTTCTGCATGTCAGGCGGCTGTGGCCAGCAAACACAGAGCTTGGAAATCAACTCCCCTTGGAAACATCTCTGCATAAGGTGTCCCCACCAGCGTGTCCTAACCTGCCATCCCCAGATCAAGAGCCCATGGCAGCCCTTGGTGGCCTGTGTCATTTCAGGTAACCTGAGCCATCCCAGCACAAGGGCTGCCCTCACTCTTGGTTTCCAGCCTGGCTGCATCTGGCAGGCTCCTTGGCTCCCAAAGCGCTGGCTGGAGCCACAGAGGAGCTCAGCTCCTGAGTCCTGCTGAGACCTGTGGAAGCCCTGTGCTGGCTGCAGCATGAGCAGCCTGAAGTGCCCGTGGTCACATGCACCAGTGCTGTTCTGGTGGTGCTCTGCACTAGTGCATGAGGGTACCTGAGGTCCCACCAAACTCCTCAGTGCTGCCAACGTGGCACTTTTATTCCAGCATCTCTTACTGGTGGAGAATGATGGCGATTACCCTGCGGGCTGTGAGGGTGCATGCTGGGGTGAGCACCAAAAATGGCAGCGTGCAGGATCCCTGCAGGATGTTCCTCCCACACGTGTCTCTGTCTCCTTTGCCTGCATGGTGCATGTGCTGTGCTGGCCCTGGACCTCGTGCTGCCCGTTCCCCATCCCTAAGGGCAAACCCCCAAACCCAGGCACAGCTGACAGCAGGGCATGGCACCTCATGCCCCAGGAAAAGCCTTTTCCCCTGTGAATGCTGTACAATCCGAAAGGAGAATCATCCTATTTTTTAATCTTTTTCTGTGACTGTGGGAGCACTGCAGCCGGCCGAGGCCCCCTCCCCCTCTGGCGAGGCAGTGAGGATTGGATCAGATGATACGGAGTGTGCATGCTGAGAATGAATCCATTTTCTCTCCTCCATCTCCCCAGAATAAATTAGAATTTGCCTGATTTAATAAAATGGCTTCATCTCTCTGCCATCTTTTCTGTCTCCCATGTGCTTCATCCCCACCCCCTGCAGAAGAGCAGCTCTGGCCTGTGTCGGGTGCAGCCTGGGGCTGGCGTGCGGGGTCAGTCGGCACCGCGCTGCGCCTGCCCCGGCTCTGCCCAGCACGGCGCAGGATTCATGCCTGTGCCTCCCTTTCCTTACCTCGCCTTGTCCAAGGCAGTGGCTGTAATTGCTGTTGAGGTCAGTGAATTTACCGTCCATCCGTTGTAAAGCTGCCCTCGCCGGGCTGTGGCTGCCATGCGGTGTTTGGGGACAGGCAGGGTCTGTCCCAGCGCCGTGCTCTGCTCTTGCGTGTGTGTGTGTGTGTGTGAGTGCATAGAGCGGGCTGAGCGCTGCCACAGACTCGAGGAGGGGGCCAAATTTGGGTGGCTTCACTACAGCCAAACCTTCTTCCCTTGCCTGGATCTGGTGCTTTAATTCCTGTTTCCTAGGCTGATTTTTTCCTTTCCATTCTGACACTAATTGCACCAGGCGCGTTGGGAGTGGCGGCTGCTGAGCGGTACCAGCTAAATGTTAAGAAAGGTTTTAAAAACAGACTGAACTCTTCCTTAATGAGGCTCAATCGTGCTCTCCTCCGGGTGGTTTTGTTTTGCTGATCTGTCAGTTTTTCAAGGATTTAATTGCACTTTTTTCATGTTAGTCTTTGAAATGGGGCTAAGCAGCTTTCTCTAAAATGCAACACAAAAAGGAGAGATGCTTCCCTGTTTTCTTGCTTTGCTTTCATCACTCCAGGATCATCATCTGCCACTGGCACCAGGGACCCTGCAGTGATAAAGAGTAAAACCTGTGAGAGCACAAGTGAAGGGCAGGCTGCACTGCTGTGGTGGCCCCACAACTGGAAACCCTTGCCAGTGGTTCCCTTTGCTCCCTGGCTCCTCTGACCGTCTCCAGTTGGGTCACTACTCATGCTAATCCTGGAAGACTTTCCTAATGTTGGGCTTGAAGGAAGAAGCAGGAGGCAAAGGCTGAATTGGCTTGTCCAGTGTAGCTCATTTCCAGCAGAAATGACACAAAAATGAGTCAGAACCAAGCAGTGCTCTGGGAATGGTCATAGCCTCCTGGAGCAGAGAGCTTGGCAGAGCCTCTGGAGGCCTCTGAGCCCAGGCCCTGCTCAGAGACAGGCCAGCCAGAGCTGTCTCTGCTGGCGTCTGAAGCATCTCCAAGGTGTGGAGACAGCCCAGCCCCTCTGGGTCCCGGTGTCCAGCTGCTCCAGCGCGGGCAGTGCAGGGCAGGGGATGCCGAACAGATGATGCTGGGAGGGGAGGAGGCAGGAGAGAGCAGGCAGATGTATCCGTGAGGCTATTATCTTTATGGTGTAGAGAAAACACGTTTGAAGCAGTCAGCAAGGAATTGTTAATGGCTTGGCTTGCCGTGCTCTCTGCTCTCCTCACGGGACAGGTTGCAGAGCAGCCGGGCTGCGCAGGCGCCGCCCCGCACGCCCTGCTTTAACCAGTGCTTTGTTGTGCACACATGCACAAAGCTGCTGCTGCTGAGTTTCCTGAGGATGCTCATGAGCAGCAGAGCACTGAGAGCTCCAAGCCACCTAGCAGTGACTCTCCCTTAGCCCTGCAGTTTTTCTTTGCGTCTCCTTGCAATTACTTTTCTTATTTTTCCACTTTTTCTTCCCTTCCTCTAGCTTTGTTTCTTTTCCTCCTTCTTCTTTTTTCATGTTTATCCCTTAAATATTTCAGTCTTTTATTTCTAATCTCAGCATAACAAAGCCTGTTTTCTTTTCTTGTTCCGATGTGTGCCTGCCTCCCTATGAGCTCCCAGCACACCTCTCATGAGGATGTAAAATCTAAGAACCAGATCTTTGAGATTTCAAAATAAAATAAAAGTAAACTCTGCTTTAAAAACACTTTAGCAGGAAAGCCAGGCTAATTGTAAATCAATGAGTCTTAAAATGCAGCATTGATCTCCAGTTAGAAGTTTGAAGGGGAAAGCAGTAATTACTGTACTGAAGGTAGATTTTTTTTTTTCTCTTAGCAAGTTCTGGGCAGAAGGAAGGCTCATTAGGGCAGCACTTCAGAATCTGAGTAATTAGTTTAAAAAGTACTTTTGTGGTGTTATTCCCATGGCTCAAAATTATTGGAGTCTTCACAGATTCATAGTTCTGCTCTGATAAAGTTTGATTTATTATTGTGTTTGATGGGGAAGATCCTTCCCACACAGTGACCTGGGTGAAGATCCAGAGTGGGGATCAGGCCAGGAGGAATTGCTGTGGGTACGTGGGGCCTCCTGCCAGCAGGGGAACCTCAGCCCAGTAGGATGGGATTGGAGCTCTTTGTGAGCAAACTCTGGCCAATACCCCAAAAGAAAACGGAGCAGACCTCTGGGAATCAGAGCAGAGGCTCTTGCTCCTTGTGAACATCAGTGGCCTCCCGTCCGGTTCCTGCAAGCCCCTTCTTGCCCATGGGGGAATGGCTCAGATCTCCGAGTCTTTGTCGTACCACAACCGGCTCTGTGCTCTTCATCCCCTGTGCCGCCCTGCTCAGGGAGGCAGCACTGGTCTGCCAAGGCTGTCAGGCTCACAGAAGTCTGTGGCATTTCTCCGTGGGTTTTCCAGCTAATTCCTCCCATGAGCAGTGTGATCCTGCTCTCCTTTTCCAGGCTGAGGCAGAGGAAGTAGCTGCAAGCACCGCCTGGGATATGGGTGCAGCCTCATGTGACATGGTCTGTGTTTGCTCTGGGAGGTGGGATAGGGCAGAAGTATCCAGGGCTTGTTGTTCCCTACCAAAATTATGCTAATCTGGGGAACTGACCCTGGAATTAGCATCTGTCCTTGGGCAGCAGGTTTGTGCTCCTGCCAATCTCCCCAGTGTGTTAAATTGGGATAGTTGCACAGTCTGACTTGTCAATCCCATACCTCTGGCTGTGGCTGTTCCTACTCGCCAGACTGGATAAATATTTTCACAGAAATTATTCAGTTTGCAGGGACTGTCATAGATCTGATTCTGCAGGGGAGGAAAGGGGAAGGTCTCTGGAGGCAGAAAACCCTTGTGTGGCAGAAAGCCTGCTGGGAAGTCAGCTCAAGAAGAATTAGAAACCCTTTAAATAAATGCTTACTTGACATGACTCTGTCTCCCCCAGTCTAACAAGCAGGGAAGCGAATGGCAGCCGCTGGCCAGAAATTGATTGCATTAATTGATATGCCAATAAGAGAGCTTGTTACATCCGCCATTGGTTAGGAGGCTGGCTAACAAGTCCCGCTGATCAATGGAACCAATAAAGATTTCATCCATTAATGAGCAACATGGTAATTAATGTTATCCATAAACCAATTAGCCTGGGTAGCTAATGTGCTGGTTAGCACAGTGAGTGGTGGAGCCGTGGGTGGCACAGGCTGGCTGGTGCACAGGGGACGTCACCTCCCCTGCCCAAAGGGGACATTGTCACCTCTGTGCTGTGGAGGGCTCGTCCCTTCCCGGTGTGAGGGGGCGTCCCCTCTCCGGTGCCAGCACAGGGCTTGGAGCAGCAGCTGGCTCTCTCTGGGCCTCCCAGGGCGAGGGGGCTGGCAGGGTGGCTGTGGGATAGGTCAGTGGCTATGGCAAGGGGCGTGCTTCTCTGGATTTTCAAGGCATTTTCAATTATTACTTTCACTTTTTGTAACCTTTGAGTAACACATGGCCACCTTTCACGCTTCTTACATGTTTTTGGATATGTGCAGGTTTCTGTAACTTGTGTTCCATGGTGTAAGGCAGCATTTGGGTTCTTGCTCTGTCCCTGGGAAGCTGCTGGAGCCCCTCGACCCATCCCTGACCGGAGATGCTGCTGTGCACAGCCCTGCACTGGGCTTCCCCACACCACCAGTACCTGTAACTGTGCTGACACAGATAACAGAGCGTGTAGGTTGAAGGCTGCTGCCTAAATCCACTTGCCAGGGGCTTGCCCCAAGTGCCAGCACCACTGTGGCATCAGGGCTGTCCATAGGTATCAGGACAGGAGGTGCAGGAGCAGCCCCAGGCCCTGGGCAGCATCAGTCCCACAGGCTCCACTGTGGAGTTACCTTGGATTGTTGGATATTGACCCTGGGAGACCCCTTGTGGATTCCCTAATTGAAAATTAATACCAGATCAATGCCGTGGGCAATTTGCATATTGATCATAAACAACTTTGAAGGCACCAAGTGTGTGTTGGATCGATGCTCTCTCAGCAGGCTGCAGGGAGTGTCCCTGTGCCTTCCTGCTGCCCGGCTTGCGTGGGGCTGCTGGGGCAGGGGTGGTTTGTGCCAGGCTGGGGGCGCAGCACGGAGTTCACAGCCTGCTCCTGTGGCTCCCTTTGGACGGGGAAGGAGGGGATGGGATGTTTGTTTGCTTATTTTAAACCAAATGGCCGCAGCCCAGAGGCATCCCAGAGAGCAGGGAACATCACCCTGTCCTGGGCACACAGCCCTCCCTCTGCACCTTCCGCGTGCAGCCTGGCCCTTTCAATAGAGGCTTCTAAAAGCAGAGGTGCTGTTTTTCTGAGGACACCCGAAGGGAACTCAGCAGCGATTTTTCTCTGGCATTTTTGTCTTACATTTGCTCTGTGAGGGCGGTGTTTAGACCCTTTTCTCTCTGCTCAGGGCATTCACCGGTTATTTCAGAACGGTTTTGAGCTGAAGGGAACAAATATTTTATATCAAACTCAACAAAATCCCTAAAAACTTAATCTGAGAATTTGTAACTCATCCTTGGAAGCAAGGAGGGATTCCTGTGGGCATGGAGATAAAACATTTGGAGAGGCACTGCATTGCCTGCCCCTCCACACACGTGTGCAGCGCAAGGCAGCGCCTCAGACCCGGCAGGGGAACACCTCTAGCCCGGCCACGGACAGAGCACAGGGAGCAGAGGGGCAGCACTGGATGGAAACCCACATCCCAAGGTTGTCAGCGATTCTCGGAGCAGCCGGCGGCTGCAGGAAGTCGCTGTGCATCTGATTAGCGCGTTAGGGCTTTCATTGACTGGCTCTGCTGCACTGATGAACTGCGCTGGGGACAGGCGCCTGTAATTGAGGGAAATAAATTCCTATCACAGGCCTCTGCTGGAGTCACCACCTGTGCATGCGCCTTGCTCCAGGTTCCAGGAGTGGATCCAGTCCCCAGAGCACCTGATGTGCCCTTGTCAGTGGGAAGGAGCCAGGCTCAGGGGTTGCAGAGCCCGGCACCATCCCAGGCCAGGCTCAGGGGCTGCAGGGCCCGGCACCATCCCAGGCCAGGCTCAGGGATTGCAGAGCCCGGCACCATCCCAGGCCAGGCCCAGGGGCTGCAGAGCCCGGCACCATCCCAGGCCAGGCTCAGGGGCTGCAGGGCCCGGCACCATCCCAGGCCAGGCTCAGGGATTGCAGAGCCCGGCACCATCCCAGGCCAGGCCCAGGGGCTGCAGAGCCCGGCACCATCCCAGCCCAGGCTCAGGGGCTGCAGGGCCCGGCACCATCCCAGGCCAGGCCCAGGGGCTGCAGAGCCCGGCACCATCCCAGCCCAGGCTCAGGGGCTGCAGGGCCCGGCACCATCCCAGGCCAGGCTCAGGGACTGCAGGACCCGGAACCATCCCGGGCCAGGCTCAGGGACTGCAGGACCCGGAACCATCCCGGGCCAGGCTCAGGGTTTGCAGAGCCCCCGGCACCATCCCAGGCCAGGCTCAGGGTTTGCAGAGCCCCCGGC
Organism: Calcarius lapponicus; assembly: GCA_039654755.1. Classification (NCBI taxonomy): domain Eukaryota; kingdom Metazoa; phylum Chordata; class Aves; order Passeriformes; family Fringillidae; genus Calcarius; species Calcarius lapponicus. Next base: position 363,802 of record CM077474.1, on the reverse strand, counting down.
ACCATCCCAGGCCAGGCCCAGGGGTTGCAGAGCCCGGCACCATCCCAGCCCAGGCTCAGGGGCTGCAGAGCCCCCGGCACCATCCCAGGCCAGGCTCAGGGTTTGCAGAGCCCCCGGCACCATCCCAGGCCAGGCCCAGGGGTTGCAGAGCCCGGCACCATCCCAGGCCAGGCTCAGGGGCTGCAGGGCCCGGCACCATCCCAGGGCGGGCTCAGGGGCTGCAGAGCCCGGCACCATCCCAGGCCAGGCTCAGGGTTTGCAGAGCCCGGCACCATCCCAGGCCAGGCTCAGGGGCTGCAGAGCCCGGCACCATCCCAGGCCAGGCTCAGGGGTTGCAGAGCCCGGCACCATCCCAGGCCAGGCTCAGGGTTTGCAGAGCCCGGCACCATCCCAGGCCAGGCTCAGGGGCTGCAGAGCCCCCGGCACCATCCCAGGCCAGGCTCAGGGTTTGCAGAGCCCCCGGCACCATCCCAGGCCAGGCCCAGGGGTTGCAGAGCCCGGCACCATCCCAGGCCAGGCTCAGGGATTGCAGAGCCCGGCACCATCCCAGCCCAGGCTCAGGGGCTGCAGAGCCCGGCACCATCCCAGGCCAGGCTCAGGGGCTGCAGGGCCCGGCACCATCCCAGGCCAGGCTCAGGGGCTGCAGAGCCCGGCACCATCCCAGGCCAGGCCCAGGGGTTGCAGAGCCCGGCACCATCCCAGCCCAGGCTCAGGGGCTGCAGAGCCCGGCACCATCCCAGCCCAGGCTCAGGGATTGCAGAGCCCGGCACCATCCCAGCCCAGGCTCAGGGGCTGCAGAGCCCGGCACCATCCCAGGCCATGCTCAGGGTTTGCAGAGCCCGGCACCATCCCAGGCCAGGCTCGGGGGCTGCAGAACCCGGCACCATCCCAGGCCAGGCTCGGGGGCTGCAGAACCCGGCACCATCCCAGGGTGGCTGAAAGGTTCTGTCCTCCCAGTCCCCTGGCATGGCCCACCTGGCGCTGCCTCCCTGCTTGGCCACAGGCTGGCAGCTTGAGAGCCATCAGTACCGCCATGTGTCTCACTGGGAGCTGCTCTGTGCTCTTCCCTTTTTCTTGATCCTCTGTTTCACTTGGGAGCTGGAGCAGCCATTCTCCGTTGCTACCTGAGATCTGATGACAAGTGGAAGATCCTTCCCCAGTGTGTGTCAGGAGATGTGGGCATCACAGGGGAAAGGGTTTTGTGATGATGCAAAAGAAATAAGAATGAAGGTGTGGTTTCCTTGAAAAGAAACCCATCTATTGGTTTAAATTAAAAGGAAAACAAAAGGAGTGCAGGGTCAGCAGGGCTGTGCATCTCACTGTGGTGCAAGGCCTGTGGGGTGGGGCAGCCCTGTCCCCACTGGGCTGTCCTGGGCTGTGCTGTCCTGGGCTGTCCTGGGCTGGGCTGGGCTGTGCTATGCTGTGCTGGGCTGTGCTGGGCTGGGCTGGGCTGGGCTGGGCTGGGCTGGGCTGGGCTGTGCTGGGCTGGGCTGGGCTGGGCTGGGCTGTCCTGGGCTCTGCTGTGCTGGGCTGGGCTGTCCTGGGCTGTCCTGGGCTGTCCTGGGCTCTGCTGTGCTGGGCTGGGCTGTCCTGGGCTGTCCTGGGCTGTCCTGGGCTCTGCTGTGCTGGGCTGGGCTGGGCTGGGCTGGGCTGGGCTGGGCTGGGCTGGGCTGGGCTGGGCTGTGCTGTCCTGGGCTGTCCTGGGCTCTGCTGTGCCAGGCTGGGCTGTCCTGGGCTGTCCTGTGCTGGGCTGTGCTGTGCTGTGCTGGGCTGGGCTGGGCTGTGCTGTGCTGGGCTCTGCTGGGCTCTGCTGGGCTGGGCTGGGCTGGGCTGTCCTGGGCTGTCCTGGGCTGTCCTGTGCTGGGCTGGGCTGAGCTGGGCTGTGCTGTGCTGGGCTGGGCTGTGCTGTGCTGGGCTGTGCTGGGCTGGGCTGTGCTGGGCTGGGCTGGGCTCTGCTGGGCTCTGCTGGGCTCTGCTGTGCCGGGCTGGGCTGTGCTGGGCTGTGCTGTGCTGGGCTCTGCTGTGCCGGGCTGGGCTGGGCTGGGATTGCCTTGCTGCCATGGCCTCCATTCTTCTGCAGTGAAGTGAGACCATGGCCATTCACGCCAAAAGCTTTGGTTCTGCAGCTCTGCCAGGCCTTTTCCTGCTGGGTGAACCTGCCCAGGTGTTGCCCTTGTGGCACCAAAGTGTCTGTCCACCCTGCTGGGTGTATTTGCTCCTGGCATGCTCAGCCCCTGGCTCTGAAGTCCCTTGCTGCCCTCCCTGGATCAGCCCCACCGCTCTGCTCCACTGCCCCATGTCTGTGTTGGGAACTTGTGGTCTGACAGGCTGCTGGGATATTTCAGTGGTTCATAAACCTGGGCACTGCAATTATGGCTTTCCCAGGTTCTAGCTGAGCTTAAAAGAACACCAAACATGTTGAGATTGGGAAACAGTTGGGGAGGGGGAGAACGAGGGTCAGCAAGACATTAATTAACTTCTCCTTGGAGCAATACCATGGAGAGGGAGAACAGAGTAGGAGTTGTATATTTAAAAAAAAAAAAAAAAAAACCAAAACAAAAAAAAACCACCTAAACAGAAAGAGGACATTTTAGTGCTTCATTTAAGTGTGGTTTGTGAGGATGATGGGTTTAGGTTGTTGGGAGCTCTCCTGTGCATATTCAGCCCCTAAGGCTAAGCATGAATTAATTATAGCTCATTTTTGTTATAGTTACAGTGTTCTCAAGATGTACCTTGCTGGGAAGTTGCTAAAGTTGTCTATTAACTTCAGCTTGGCATCAGCACTGGTTTGTTTGTGGATCTCCACAGCTTTTCTGAAGTGAGCCTATATTCTCAGTGAGCAGAAAGCATCTCTTGCTCTACTGGCACAGTCTGGTGAGGGCCTGCAGTGCTCTTCTCCCAAGGAACGTGTGACAGGATAAGGGGAGATGGCCTCACATTGTGCCAGGGGAAGTTTAGCTTGTGTATTGGGAAAATTCCTTCTAGGAGAGGGCTGTCCAGCCCTGGCACGTGTATCCAGGACAGTGGTAGAGTTGCCATCTCTGGCAGGATTTAAAACCCATGTGGATGTGGTACCTGGGGATGTGGGTCAGTGGAAGCCTTGACAGTGCTGGAGGAGCAGTGGGACTCAATGATCTTAGAGGCCTTTTCCACCCCGAATGGTTCCATGATTCTGCAAAGGCTGCCATTGTCTGCTCGAGTGGTTGCACCGGGTGTGTTTAGCAGAAGGCTGGGGTTGCCTTCCATCACAAGGTGGGGCTGGGCACCCGTGCCCTGGGCACCTTTCCTGTGCTCCTGCCTTGTCACCTCTGCCATCCAACTCCTCCGTCTTCTTCCTCCCACAGGTCCCATTGTCTCTGGACCCTTGTCCTGCAGGTCTCTGTGTGGGAACTGCTCTGTCCTCTCCCTGCAGACCTGGAGCTGGAGATGGCCTCTTTTGTTTTGCTGTTTGATCCGTGTTTGTGTTTTTGCATGCATCTCCTTTCCAGCTGATTCCAGTTTGGAGCTAGGTTAAACTGTGCAAAATACTGTTTAAAAGAAAAAGAGAAAGGAACTTGTCAAGATGCATTTGTTAGATCACATTTAAAATGAAACAGAATTGAAGGTAGTTTTTGTCCAAGAAAGGGGAGGCTGAAAAGCCGTCAAGCCGCAGGAGAAAGCCCCTCCTTTGTTGTCCTCCTGACATTGAAGTGTAATTTTTCATGGTTATTTGGACTGGAAAATGGGGGGAAAGGGAGAGATGGGCTTACGATTATTTCCCATAAATGACAACACAATCACATCACGCTCCACTACAAACATGCTCAAGGAATTTGCCTTTTTTTTATGTTTCATGTGTGAAAATAACAGCAACCTTTCTAGTCCTACTGAAATTAAAGGGGGTGAGTCCCTGTTGGGTTTCACTGGCTTAAAATATAGCCCAGTTTGCAAAAAACGTGGACAGCCTTGTTGCCAGGGAGTGGGAGAATGGTGATGTTCTCCCAGCGAAGGGGTTCTTCTTGGCTGTGCATGCTCCATCCCTGGGTGTGTTCAAGGCCAGGTTTGATGGGCTTGGAGCAGCCTGGTCTAGTGGAAGGGTGTCCCTGCTTATGTCAGGGCTTTGGAACAGGATGGTCTGGAAGGTCCCTCCCCAGCCAAAACAATTCTGTGACTCTCTGCTGTCTGTGTCAGTTGAGCACGCCGCAGTCAGCGGTTTGTGTTTGTCAGTGAGAGCAGCAGAGATGCTCTGGCCATGCTCTGGAGTGGAGCTGTGTGGGAAATAAGTGTCATTAAACTAAGGTACAGGTAGTATTATATTGTCTTCCTGCAGCCCTTTGTCAGGTGGGACTCATCCACCAGCTTTGCATCCAGGATGGAGCTCCGTGGCATTCCTCTGATAACCTTCCTTAGTGCTGCCTTTGCACTGCTTGGGGTCCTGCTTTTCCTTTCAGGAAACAGTAGGAATGAACAAGCTGATGTAGAATAATCCCGTTAGGAGCTGGCACAGATGGAGTTGCAGCACATGCGTGCATCCTGAGTGGAAGCTGAGGTCAGCCCCCCATCTGGGCTCCATCTCTGCTCTGTAGGCCCAGCAGAGTGTGCTGAGCCCAGGGCGTGGTGTGAGCTGGGACTGCCCTCCCTGAGCCTCCTGGTGACCCTGCCCTGCACAGTGACCTGGCACAGCTCAGGGCAGCTGAGCTCATCCTGGGCTTCCAGCATGCAGGAGGGCATCGACCCAGTGTGGACCTTCCTCCTCCTCCTCCTCCTCCTCCTCCTCCTCCTCCTCCTCCTCCTCCTCCTCCTCCTCCTCCTCCTCCTCCTCCTCCTCCTCCTCCTCCTCCTCCTCCTCCTCCTCCTCCTCCTCCTCCTCCTCCTCCTCCTCCTCCTCCTCCTCCTCCATATGGACCCAAACCTACACAGGGCCAGGGGGGCTTGGGTTTATACCAGTGACAGCAGTTGGGCTGTGGGTCAGGTTTATCCACTGACACCAGTTAGGCTGTGGGTCAGGTTTATGCCACTGACACCAGTTAGGCTGTGGGTCAGGTTTATCCAGTGACACCAGTTGGGCTGTGGGTCAGGTTTATCCAGTGACAGCAGTTGGGCTGTGGGTCAGGTTTATCCCACTGACACCAGTTAGGCTGTGGGTCAGGTTTATCCAGTGACACCAGTTGGGCTGTGGGTCAGGTTTATCCACTGACACCAGTTAGGCTGTGGGTCAGGTTTATCCAGTGACACCAGTTAGGCTGTGGGTCAGGTTTATCCCACTGACAGCAGTTGGGCTGTGGGTCAGGTTTATCCCACTGACACCAGTTAGGCTGTGGGTCAGGCAGTGTTGAGCCTGGCTCAGCCAGCCCTCACCTCCCCAGCAGCCATGGTGTGCAGCCAGCAGCCAGGGCTCAGGCCTGTCTTTCTGTCAGCTTTTTTGGCTACTTATCCCGAAAAGGGGAGCGTCACAGATTCTTTTTGTTCCAAAGGAGAGACCCTGTGTACAATTAAAACTTGTTTCTGGTAAACCTCATTCCAGGAAAGATGAGCTTTTAACAAAAGGCTTTTGACAGCTGCAGGGTATTTCATTTTTTTAATGCCGAATGAAAAATCAATACATTTTTCTAGGTTATACATATTCAGAACAGGCTTGATATTTCCATTATAATGGAAAATGGGTGTCTGCACATCTCGCCTGTCAGAGCTGCACCGCCACATTTTCCAAGCCACTGCTAAATATTTCAAACCTGATTTGATTGTGGTTCATGACAGCTAATGTTTCTCAGCTCTCAGCCTGCCGGAGGGTGGAGAGGCAGCGCACGCTCTTTCCCATGCCTGCATTTTCGCCACCCCAGAAATGCCCTTTATCCCTTCGGATAAGAGATCTGGGTTTGTTAAGGAAAACCTGGCTGGGAGAAGAGGAGGTGAGAGGTCGAGCTGTTCAAGCTGGTCTGGATCCCATCAGCATTTGCCGACTTCTCCAGCTCTCAACCTTCCTGGGTCTGGGAAGGGACAGACTTCAGTGCTGTGATCCTGTGCAGTTTGGGTACATTTTGGTGTGTGACTGAGTCAGAGGTTCCCTGACCTCTGCAGAAGTCAGATACTTGTGATTTTCCAGACTCTTCTCCTGCTCTTCCCCCTCCTCCCCCCCGAGTGAATGGTTTAATTTTAAATTAAAAGGAAATACTGCTCTCTAAAATGATTTATTCATGAAGGAAGCAAAGACTATGACTAGGATTTTGTGTGGGGCAGGTGGATTGAGATGGAAGAGCAGCTCCTTTGGCTCCAGGGGCTGCACTTCTTGCTCTCAGTGTTGACCTGGGCCCTGGCAGTGGGAAAATTCCTTTTAAAAGTTATTAATAAACCACCATGGACTCAGGGAGCTCTGGCATGGGAGCCTGTGCACAGTGTGTGTTGTTTGGATTTCCCAGGGACATGATTCCCCCATACAAATCCCACAGCAGTAGCTCTTGCCCCTCTGAAGTCCGAAGCGAATGTGCAGCTTTGGGGAGGAGGGGTCAGGTGCTGGTGAAAAGGTCGTGGTGGTTTGGAAGTAAGTTCCCTACATCTTACTGACCACTGCTTGGTCAGCCCCGGGAGCTGGTCTTGGGGGGGTCTGCGCTCTGTGCAGGTGGGTCCTGGGGGCCATGTCACGAGGAGGGTGGTGGGCTCTGCTCAGGGCAGTTTGCCGTGGCAGTGGGAGCTCCTTGTGGTGGACTGAGCGGAGGAGCAGAGCTTTCCCTACCAGACTGCTGCCAGCCTGTTCTCAGAGAGGGATGCCCCAAAGGAGCACAGGGGATGGAGGGAGGGATGGATGGATGATGGAGGGATGGAGGGAGGGAGGGATGGATGGATGGATGAGGGAGGGAGGGATGGATGGATGGAGGGATGGATGATGGATGGATGATGGATGGATGGATAGATGAATGGATGGAGGGAGGGATAGATGGAGGGAGGGATGGATAGATGATGGATGGATGGATGAGGGAGGGATGGATGGACGGAGGGATGGAGGGAGGGATGGATGAATGGATGAGGGAGGGATGGATGGAGGGAGGGATGGATGAATGGAGGGATGGATGGATGAATGGAGGGATGGATGGTGGGTGCCTTCACACAGGTGTTGGCTTTCCAGACCACGGAGCTGCCTCTGTGGCTCAGCAGCTGGCTCAGAGAATGTGGCACAGAGCTTTCAGGAGCAGGGTCTTGGCTGCTCTTCCTGTCATTGCTGAGGTCTGCGGGGTGGAGGCTGGGTCAGGCACAGCTGTGAGTGCTGGAGGCAAGTTCTCAGCAGGTCAAAGCCCACTCAGCACACAGCCAGCTCGGCTGGGGGGCTGTCCCCAGCATCCCTGGGTGCCCGTGCCACTGCCCAGACTGGGCGCGGTGAGCAGAGCAGCCTCAGCCTTCCAGAGGGCTCTGCTGGAAGGGGATCACGAGGAGATGGAGTCAGTGTTTCCCCCTCCCCAGGGATCTGTGCCAGAGGCTCTGGCAGCGAGGGCTGAGCAGGCATAGGACAGGACCTACTCAAGCTGGTTCAGAGTCTCCCTGGGTACATGTCTTAGACTCTGCTCCCTTCCCATCCTGCTTTAGAAAAATCACTTTTCAGAAGAAAGCTCAGGGTGGAGCAGGAGGAGGGTTTGCAGCTGGATCTGCCCCCTGCCCTCTGCCTGGCCGAGGGTGTTGAGGCAGGAGCAGTTTGTGTCCGCAGAGCTCCGTTCCTGCTGCAGGACTGTGGAGTGCTCGCTGCCAGGGACTGGGGGCTCAGTCCAGCCTGGTGGTGGATGGATGTGAGGAGCTGCAGCCCCAGCCGTGCTGGGGACTTGCTGTTTGTAGCCTTGTTTTTTAATCATTTTCTCCCGTTATTGGTATTCATAGCTCACATTTTTCCGGTTACTGTCAGCCTGGGCTTTCATCCATTTTAAAGAGCTATTTTTTCCCTTGTTGATGATGATGATGGTTTAAAGACAGATGGTGTAACTGCTTATGAATGTCCTATTTTATTCCCCTCGAACCAGACAGCACACTGGAAGACACGTATTATTTCCACATGCTCAGGTTAGAGCCCAGACAGCGGCTGAGCCTGGCTCGCCCTTCCTCTTCCTCCCATGCCGATGCTGACACCTCCGGGTCGCAGCTGGGAGTGCCGCTGCGCCAGGAGCCCTTTGTTGTGCGGCCGGGCCTGGCTCTGGGATGCGGGGTGTGGGCTGGGGCTCTGGGCTGGGGCTCTCTCAGGGCTCTGCTGATGGGCTGTGGCCCATGGGTGCGCTGTCCAGGGGGCCGCGGAGCACCTGAGCCAGCCAAGAATGCTTAAAATGATGATTTAAATTAAATATAGAAACCCATTACCAAAGGTTTCTAATAAAACCAGCTAAAATCTGCTCCCACAGCAGCTGCCCCAGCTGAAGGGACACCCTTGCCCTGTGTGAAGTGGTTTGAAGGCACCAGGGTGGTGAGGTTGGGGGCGGGGGGGTGGCTTGTTGTGTTTTTTTCCCTAGAGTGGAAAAAAGATTGGAATTTTAATTTCTGAAATGTGAACCCAACTGCTGGTTTCACAGCCCTTCTCCCAGCAAACCTGAGCACTCAGCTCACATGGCAGACTGCCCATCTCACCCCCCCCACCAGTGATATGTGTCTTTCTACATGTTGGATGCCTTTGTCAGCACTGCCACCCATCTCCCCTCTCACTCCCAATTTAGGCTGTCATATCCTCAAACAGCACTGCTGAGTATCTGCAAGCTGCTAATATATACTTTTAATCTGAATTTCTAGCCCTGTCTTTGTTAGGAGGAGGAGGGGGTTGCTGCTGCTTGAACCCGTTAGGTGGTGCAGGTGACTCTCAGGACTGTGTGGGTTCATGGGGTTTACCATCACCAGATAATGTGAATTTAAATTCTAAAGTATTCTCCTAAAAAAGGGTATGATGGCCTAAAAGTGCCTCTTTTAGCACAGTGCTGGGGTAACCCGTGTCAGTTACAGGGACTGTATGTTAATACCCATAATAGTAGATGATAATGTGGCTGTTAGAGCCTGGTGTAAGGGAGGGGTCTGGCAGCCACGGGGCTCTCTCTCCCAGAGCCCACCTGACCTTGGAGTGGAGCTGCCCCACACACTCTGTGCCCATTATGGGCAGGACCATGGTGCTCCATGTTCTGTTCTGAGCTTTCAGCACTTCACTGAGCGTTTCCTCCATGTCTCTGCACCTGCACGGTGCTGCCTGGGTTCGCAGGCTCTCCCCGTGCCGGGATGAAGGCAAGGCTGCCGGCGTGCTCCTCCTGAGCCGCGTGTCTGGGCTGGGCTGCGGCGCACCAGCCTGCTCCCAGCTTGCTCTGGCCAGGAGGGATGTCATTTGCTGCACTGGCTCTGGCATCTGAGCAGGGCCAGTTCGGCACCCTGTCACTGGGGCTGAAGAGCTTGAGATGGGGATGAGGAGGAAGGATGAGGCTGAAGGTGCTGGAGGCTCTGGTCACTCGCTCATGCTTCTGTAGTCCCTGATGTGGCTGGGTAGAACCTCATTGTGTAGAGAACCATGTCACTGTACATGACACCTCAGGGGCCCTCAGCAGCTCCAGGTGGTAGAAGTAGGCAAGGTTCTTAGTTTTATCTTCATCTCTCAGTTCTGTACGGTTTCTGTCTTGACCAATGAGCAGCTGTGCTGGGAGAACACTGGGGGATGTTGATGACCTGCCACCCAACACTTGTGCACAGCCTTAGCTATCGCTCTTACTCTTTGGCAGCTCCCTGTTCTCTACTGCCTTCCATGTCTGTGTCACACTTTCTGCTTTTCTTGTTTCAGAAGAACCCAGTGAAGATGTGGAAGGGCCCAGTGAAACAGCTGGTGATGCTGAGGAACCTGCCAAGGAGCAAGACAGTGGAGGGGACAAGGACCAGAGTAAATGGACAGGTATGATTCTGTGATTTAGCAGAGATGCTATTTGGTCCCTCGTTTTCTTCAAATCCAGGAAGGGGAGGTGGAAAAAACAGAAAACAGTGGTCCACAAAACCATTTTTAGCAGTGTCAGGGTGACACAAGTGTCACCCTCTGTGAAGGCTCTCAGTAGCTGGAGTTGTGGTGGGTCAGGGTGCTCTGGGACTGGCCCTGGGCACTGGGGATCAACAGTGGGAGAGGAGGGGGACAAGGGCATGGCCCCTCCTGCCAGCAGCCAGCACCTGGTTGGATTGCGCGTGTCATTTGGTGATTCTGTGATTGTCCCACCCTGGAGAGGGCCATCCATCTCCCACTCTCACCTGGTCCTCGCTGCCCTCTCCAGCCTGGCTCCAGACCCGAGGTGCTGACGGTGGCATTGATTTTCCTTGGCCCAGGACACAGCAGTTCTGGCTCCAGGTTCCGTTTGGTTGGCAGGCTTGGTGTTGGTCAGTGCAATGCCTCAGAAACCCTCAGAAAATCTTCTTCCAGGCAGCCCTCTCCTGCTGCCTTCATGGCTGCCTCTTGGTGAGCCCCAGACAAAGACCTTTGTCCTAAATTGTCTTCCCAAATGGGATGTGGTATTCCACCTCCGCAGTTACGGTCCCGGCCGTCGCAGCCTCCGTCAGTGGAGATGTGTCCCCAGCAGTGCAGGGGGCAAGCTGGGCCCTGGGGGCTGCTGAGGTTTGTGCTCTCAGAGGGGGCTGAGGCTGCTCTGTGTGTTCCTTCCCATCACATACTGGTTCTTAACCTGGAAATGCAATTTGACTTGGCTGTAGGTGGTTTTTAGTCTCAGTTCATTGTATGGGATTGTGCGATGCTGAGCACAGCCTTTTTGTGAAGTGTCACAGACAGATGTAAGTTTTGTTTATTGATTAAAACTCTTCAGGGGTAAATAGGGCTCTTTGCCCAAACCTGAAGCACTTAAAAAGGCTGATCTGTGTGCAAAGATTATATCTCAAAATATGTAAGGAAAGATGAGGAGCTCACTTTTTAAACCCTTTTCTGTCCAGAAACTCTGGATCTGAATGGTTTACTTTCTTCACCCTGCCAGTGAAATTCCTAACCCAGTGTTGGTGAGGCAAGGAGCAGATCAGAAATGGGACAGCTCCATGGGGTCTGCAAAGGGAGCTGTGTGGGGAGGGCACAGAGCAGGGGTGCGAGCCCATGGGGCGTGGGACAGCCTTGTGTGAGCCAAGGTGCGTGTGATGGGCGGGTGCTGGGCTCAGGCTGCTTCCAAACGTGCAACACCAGCCCTGAGCTTAAAGCCAGATTGTGCTGCAGCAGCTGCTGTCCGGCCAGCGTGCGAAGGAGGCACACACCTTGCTCTTGTTCCTGCTCTTGTCCCTCGAGGAACGTGAGTGTGTTGGCAGTCCTGCTGGGCTTCAGACATGGGCAGGGACAGAAGCTGGGTCAGGTTACACCAGGAGAGAAGGGTGCAGGGACACAATACCTGGTACCAGTGGAGCCGTGAGCAGGGAGGGGAGCAGGCAGTTCCAGGAAGCTCTCCTTGGAGGAGGAGGAGGAGGCTGTGACCACAGTGTCATAAAGCTAAAGAACATGAAGCCTTCTTTTCCTTTCCCTGACTGAGCAGAGCAGCACAGCCTGGGGAGAGCCTGTCCCCCAGGTACCAGGGGATGGGTGCAGAGCGCTTGTGATGCTGAGCATTTTCCCTGACCTGCTGCACTGTACCTGAGTGCTGGGACACAGTGCCTGGAGCATCCCAAACCTGCCAGCTGCTCTCTCTGGTGCTGTGCAGAGAGGGGAGGTGCAGTGAGGACAGGCATGGGACTTGTCCCTGACTGAGGGAGTGGCTGGGGAACTGTACACCTGCCATCTCTGCCCCAGATTTCCCCGGGCATTGACCAAACAACTGTTTGTAAGTGCTGATGGGAAGATAATGAGATGAGGAGCAGTCGACACAGATTTGTCAAGAGCAAATCATGTCAACACGACCCAATTTCCCTTCATGTGAAGAAGGTCCTGTTAGGAGTCAGTGTCTCCGTGGGAAGGCTTTCAGTGCCACTTTGCAGGACAGGCTGAAGTGAGGCACAGACAGAGCAGTGTAGGTGACAATACCGTACCACTGGTGGCTTTCATTAGTACTGGAAATCTCTCCATTCCTGAGTTGGGGTGCTGGGGAGGCTGGGCAGCAATTTCAGAAAGCCCAAACACCAGGAAAACCCAGAACAGTGCAACATTAGTCAGGAGGAGAAAATGGAATGAACAGGCTTATTTGACTTGAAAGAAGACCAAAGAGGAGGACAAGATAAGTCTTGTGCATGAAATGCTTCTGAAAGGAAGAAAATTATTTGTTCTTCATGTTGAGGATACAAACAAGACACAAAGGGCTTAAATTGAAGGGAGAAAGATTGATGTAAGATAAGAGATTTTTAAAAGGCCTCCTGTACAGCCTGTGGCTTAAGCACTGGAGTGGGTTTTCTGGGAAGGTTCCTCAGAGGTCTTTCAAGAAGATCACAGAGGAGCTGCCATCAGGAGTAGGGCAGGCTTAGTCTGTCCTGCTTTGGATGCACTGGCTGACCGTAGGAAAAGCCTCTGAGCCAGGTGTGAAGATGGAGAAGCAGGAGAGGTGTGAGCTGAAAGCCAGTGATGGGGCATGTGAAAGGGGAGGAGGACAGACTTCTTTGCTGCTCACCACCTGCAGTTTGATCATTATGTTCCTCAGCAATTTACTACCCTTTGTGCTTTGGTTTCCTCACTGTGCACAGGGGATTTATTTCTTCCACTTTCTTAAAGGTTTGCAAGATGTGTAACGAGACACTGAGTTCCTTTGCCCATGTCCCTGCCCCAGCCCAGGGTGAGTGTCTGCACCATGGTGGGCACAGTCCAGGTGCAGCCTGTGCTGGGGTTGTGTCAGCACCAAGGGGAAAACCTGTTCTCACTGTAAACTTGTCAAAGTGTCTCAACTGCAAAATAAATGTAGTGTTTCATTCTTTGTATTTAAAATGCAATAATGTGAAGCAGAAACATTTTTTAGGTGATACTTTTCAATTTAATATACTTGGGGGGAACTCCATCCCATAGAAGGACTCATTGGATCTTGATTTTTACAGAAATCTCTGTGGTTTCAGGAAGGTTCTGGAGGATGGCAGTGCCTCCACACTGGAGGAGGGAGATGCTGTGTGCCTGATGACTCAGTGTTAGACATTATCTTGTCATGGCTAATGTCAGATTCACCACAAGCAAACCAGCAAGAGGGAAAGGAATTGTGGCTGATCGCAATTCCATTTCTAAGGCAGGATGTAGATGATGGATACTCAGCTGAAGCCCTGCTCAATGCAGTACAAGGCCTCTCAGATGTGAAGTGGTGCTGGTTCATGTCTCTGATGGAGAGCCCCATCACCAGCAGTGACCCAGCTACCAGAGGCTTCCTTAATGCACTGTGCGTTGGGTACACGGAGAATATCAGGGGTTTCTCCACAAAAACAAGAAACAAAGTCTACTTAAAATATAGATTGAAATGAAATTTTTCTGGAGGACTGGCCTGAAGGGCTTTTATTTTTGTTAATGATTTTTTTTTTTTTTTTTGTCCGTGATGCTCACCTAACAGAGCAATTAGTGCAATGGACCGTCCCTGATTCGAATCCGTGGTAGATTGCTATTAAAGGAAGTATTAATGGGCTGCTGAGAGCTGGGAAATTGTTGCAGAAAAGTGTGTTTATGGAGTATGGTGCTGGCAGGCATGATTTCAATTGGATTTGACATGTTTAACATAAATGTATACTGCACAGCTCCTGCAGTTTATGAATAATTCCTACAGGCCGACTGCCTTTCTAATTACTGAAATTGAAAAAAACAGGTCAGGCACATCCTGACGGAAATCTATTCCTGCTCCTCCCCCCGGCTGCTTTTTGCTGTTTTTTTTTAATATCTGGCGTTTGTGGAGCACTTAATGGCCGGGATGTTCTGGGGCTGGGAGGCTGCAGGAGGGGATGAGGGCATGGTGGAGCCACTCAGCACCAGAGCCAGGGAGACCAGGGAGAGGGCAGGAGACAAGGACTAGGAGCTTGCCTCCAACTGAGTCTTTCCAAGGGTATGTGGAACACAAAAGGCTCCTGAGTGGCAGCTCCAGCACAGAAACATGGCTGGGCTGGGTGGCTCCGTGCAGCTGCTGGCTGAGCTCGGGCGGGCTGGGCTCTGCCAGCGCTGGCGGTGCTGCAGCAGAGGTGTGCCAGGCAAAGCCCCACCTCCAGGAGCCCCTGGTGCTGCTTGGCATCTCACAGAGGCATCTGCTGGGTGTTCCGTGTTCATATGGAGCAAGGCAGGGAAGCCTGCTGGCGGCTGGAGCTTCTGGATATGAATATTTAATAATAATTCAGCTGTGGGTACTCCCTGCAGGTGGGAAGGTATGACACAGCATTAAAAAACAAATTATTCAGCCATTTTTGGGGCTGTGAAGCAGGAGTGAGCATGGGGCATTTACCTGTCGGCTGAGTGACTGTCAGATAGAGAGCTGAGAAATGCTGCAGGGCAGCAGGCAGGACACAGGCCTGATAGTGTGGCTGCAGCAGCTGATGGAATGGAGCTCCTTCAGGGAGTGGGGAGTTAGACAGACAGTGTCTGGGGAGGAAATGTTGGCTGTGTGTTACTGAGGAGGTGGCAGTGCTGCAGCAGCTCTGGCTGCCCCATGCCCTTCCCCAGCAGAATGTGTGGGCTCTGGCCATTCCTGCATCAAGGCAGTTTCTGGAGAATGGATGAAACGGATCAACTAGCCCTGGATTTCAGGAGACACACAGGTGCTGTGAGGGCACAGGGGCAGAGCCTTAGGCATTGGTGGCACAGGGCTGTGTGGCACAGTAACACAGGAGCAGCTCCCACTGCTCTGAGGACTGGTGGCACTAAGGTGATTTGAGGAGGGAGGCACCGCCAAATACAGAATGCTATTTTCCCTCAGGCAGTGAAAGCACAGTTCCCTGGTCTCACTGAGAACTTCCCCAGGCCAGCAGCTGGACTTCATGGCAAGGAGTTTTTGGAGGCTGCTGGTGTTTAAATCAATGGCAATAGCAGAAACCCCACTGTAAATTTCTAGGGCAAGTGGCAAGCTGGTTTACGGAATGCAGGGAGATGAGAACCTCTGGCTTACGGAAAGCAGCATGAATTAATAATCATTTAATTGGCTTTTCCATTATGTTGCTTGGTTGGAAGATGGAAGTTTAGATGAAGGAGCTGTCAGTGATACTTTAGCTGAAAGAATCTGATGGGTAGGAGGTGGGTGGTGACTTCTTCCCACCAGGATGGAGAGCAGCAGTTTGGGCGTCCGTGCTGGCTTTGCCTCTGGAACCAGCAAAGGAAAGGCCCCCACTGGCAAGGAAGTGCCCATCTCACCTCTGGAATGTACCCAGGGAGGATCTCTCCTCCTCCTGAGAAAAGCAGAAGCTGCTGAGAAGAGTGAGAAGATCAGAAGATCTCCAGAAGTGCTGTGGCAGCCCCACCCCTTCGCACTGGGCTTTAGGGACATTTGTTCAGAAACACAGGTCTCAGTGAATCTGAACTAAATCCATTTAAAGAGTCAAAGTAATAACAATACTATCTGATATGCAGATGTACATCTTACTTTAAAGCAAATTCCTTTTCCTGCCCTGCGAGGCCTGGGCCTGGAAGCAAGATGCTGGCACAGGTGGTGTCCCCGTGTGCCCCAGTGTCACTGAGCCCTTCCAGGCCATGGCCTTCTGGACGTTTTGAGCTCAGGACATTCTGTCCTGTCGTCTCTGCACAGACAGAAGGTCCCAGGCTATGCTAAGAGTTCTGCAGGCAGATGCCAAGCCATGTTCTCATTTCTCCTGGTAGCAGAGAGTTCTTAATTCCTCTGATCATCTGTGATGTGGACTGAATGTGTCATTTTGTGCATTTGACTGTTTATCAACAACAAACTTCAGTCTTGGTGTTAAAATTCCCAGCTGAGCTGTCAACTCAAACATTAATACTTACAAAATCCTATGTGCAACAAATCAGTTATTCTTGGGTCTGGACAATCATCAATAATTCTAGTTTTGAAGGATTATGGTTATGGGGTTGGACTAAGTGATTTAATGAAATTGGACACTTAGGAGATGGTACATTTTAATTACCTGTTACTAATTCTAAGCAGGCTGCTTCACAGTAGAAAGGAGATGAGAAGATACCATGCTGTGACTGCCAGGGTTGGAGCTGGTGTTCAGCAAGCTGGGGTAGCTGATGGTTGGGCTGAATTCAGTCACTGCATCCAGAATCACTCCACTGGTGAGCAGCTGGCAGTGCCCAGGGACACAGTGTGACCAACAGGAGCTACAGTCACCACCTAGACAGGTCTAAAGGGACCCGAAGCCATGACTGTCCCTGTCACCCCTGCCCAGTGCTGTGCCAGACACCCTGGCAGACCTGGGGTCTCCAGCTGCTCTTCCCAGCAGCCTGATGGAGGTGGCTTCTCGGTGCCTGAGGTCACACTGAGGGCTGGACAGTGCCAGCAGTGATCAGGCCCCTGACAAAGGCCCCTCACATCACACAGGGCTCGGGCAGGGCATTTCAGGCAGGGTGGTCCTTCACCCACACAGTGCTGGCTCTTATGGGTCTCTCCTCCCCAAAGCCCCCAGGAGGGACTGTGTTCCTCAATGGAGGAGCAGCAGAGCAGTGCTATGTTCCCACTCCTCCAAGCACACTGATTATAGGAAGCTGGGAATGTCAGCTCTGGCCCTGCACACATCTTAAAGCCATTTCCAGTTCTGAACCACAGAGAGTCTCAGTTCAAGCAGGGAGCTGAGCAGAGCAAGCCATCATTCTGTGAGGGCAGAGCAGGGTCTGTGATGGTGTCCATCAGTCAGCACTGACACTGCAAGCTCATTCCAGCCCTGGTCTGGATGTTTTTGTGGAGTTGGCAGCACAGCAGAGTCCTGGGTTTGTACCCCAGGTGCAGCCAGGACTGTCCATGCACACGTGGAGGCTGCTGCCCAGCCAGGCATGAAGCACCAGGCAAGCAGCCAGCAGTGCTGTGGGGAACAAGATCACTTCCAAGCCCATTCAGTATGGACAAGCCTTCCAGGAGAAATTCAGCAGTCCCAGATCAAATCCTCTAATCCCTGCCTCCCTCGGGCAGTACCTCTACCTGTACTTTTGTTTTCCCTCTCCCAGAACTTATTTTGCCTCTCTTCAGCTGAATGCAGCAATGGGGACTGGCAGGGAAGGTAGTTAGGAATGTTTGGAAATACAGCTCGTGGCAGTGCACAGAAGGGTCTTTGGGAAGGAAGCAGTTTGCTGGGATCTGACTCTTGGAGGTATCATCTGAAACAAGGAGCAGATACCAGCAGGTTCACAAGTTGAGTAGGAGAAAGGGGGAAGAGTGTGGGGGACCGGCCTGAGAATGCTACAGCGCCTTGTTAATCGGCAGCTGATCCATCATATTAAATATCCAGCTGTCAGATATTACCTTTCAAGTGAAAATGAATAACTCCCATTAAGGGCAAAATGGGTTTGAAGTCGATTCGAGACAGATTAAAGTACCGTTATGAATGTGTGTTCAGGGAGGAGGAGACAGGGGCTGTGTATAATATACTTGTCCTTACAGTTTTTAAATAATAGATGTCCCACAAATTTATGTACTGAAGGCAGCCAGGGTTCGGGGGAGGAGAAAGGTCAGGGATGTGCTTCTCCCAGTGCCACAACTCATGGAGTGTTTTGCTGTTGACTTTAGGGCTCATTTGCATTTATCTGTTTGGCTGAACAAAATAGCCTTTTCTGGGATTATCACAGTGGGACTATTTGGGTCCCCTTGGCTGGGTCCTGCCAAAATTGGGATTTTGGCAGGACCATGTGCTAGGAAGCACCAGATATGCCCATTCCTCTGGAGGCATGGGCTGAGCCAGCCAGAGCTGTCCCAGCAGCACCACTGCTGCCAGCACGGGTGCCACGGATTGGGCTGACAGCCACAACCACCAGCCCTCTCCAGGGCAAATGCATTTCAGAGTGTCCCTGTGTAGAATGTCCTGGGTCAGCCAGGGCTGTGAGTTCCACCTTACTGAGTAAGTCCAGGTACTCCTGGAGGTGACACATGGGCCTTCATGGTCTGGCCAAGCATTTGTGTGTGCAGTGCAGCCTGCAGGTTGTAAGCATCCCCCAGAAACAGCTGAGATCTTTCTGCTTCTGGCCACCAGTGACACATTTCCCATGCTCTGGGAGATCAGCAAGAGAGAGCTGGTTTTGGGCTGGTGTGCACTGAGGACATAGGTCAGTCCTCAGAGTAATCCTCTTCCAAGTCCTTAGGGGGTGTGTCAAGCAGTAAATGGAAGCCCTGCCATCGTGCAGCCCAGGCTCTTTGGGGTGTGCTGATGTTCATGGGGTGTGCTGATGTTCCTGGCTTTCTGTTGCAGCACCAGCCAGCCAGCCAGAGAAGGAGCTGACAGAGCCTCCAGCATCCTCCAAGCGGATTTCGTTCCCCAGCAGCTCTGAGTCACCTCTCTCCTTTAAGTGGTCAAAAACTTCAGAGGAGACCAAGTCAGAGCAGGTAAGGTGGAAGAACCCATCTCTCTGTGCAGGTAATGTGTTTCCAATGTGCCAAAAGCAAAGAATACAATGGGAGGAAGGGAATGAAAGGCAGTAACTGGTGGTAGAAGGCATCAAATTATTGAAGCCTGACTGTAAGAGAGGAAAGTAGCACATGGAAGAGCTGTGTGATTCATTTGTCTGCTCTGCAGATGTACCAGTGTCCATACTGCAAGTACAGCAACACAGACGTGAACCGGCTGCGGGTGCACGCCATGACGCAGCACTCGGTGCAGCCCATGCTCCGCTGCCCCCTCTGCCAGGACATGCTGAGCAACAAGATCCACCTGCAGCTGCACCTCACCCACCTGCACAGCGTGTCACCTGACTGTGTCGAGAAACTCATCATGACGGTAAGTGGCTGTGTAGGCAAGCATGGCTGCTGCCATCCTGGCACTCCCACTGCCATCCCGGCACACCCACTGCCATCCCAACACACCCACTGCCATCCTGGCACGCCCACTGCCATCCCAACACACCCACTGCCATCCTGGCACACCCACTGCCATCCCGGCACTGCCATCCCGGCACACCCACTGCCATCCCGGCACACCCACTGCCATCCCAACACACCCACTGCCATCCCAGCACACCCACTGCCATCCCGGCACTGCCATCCCGGCACATCCACTGCCATCCCAGCACACCCACTGCCATCCCGGCACACCCACTGCCATCCCAACACACCCACTGCCATCCCAGCACACCCACTGCCATCCTGGCACTGCCATCCCAGCACACCCACTGCCATCCCAACACACCCACTGCTATCCCAGCACTGCCATCCCAACACACCCACTGCCATCCCAGAACACCCACTGCCATCCTGGCACTCCCACTGCCATCCTGGCACACCCACTGCCATCCCGGCACACCCACTGCCATCCCGGCACACCCACTGCCATCCTGGCACTCCCACTGCCATCCCAACACACCCACTGCCATCCCGGCACACCCACTGCCATCCCAGCACACCCACTGCCATCCTGGCACTCCCACTGCCATCCTGTCACACCCACTGCCATCCCAGAACACCCACTGCCATCCCAACACACCCACTGCCATCCCAACACACCCACTGCCATCCCAGCACTGCCATCCCGGCACTGCCATCCCAACACACCCACTGCCATCCCAGCACTGCCATCCCAACACACCCACTGCCATCCCAACACACCCACTGCCATCCTGGCACTCCCACTGCCATCCCAACACACCCACTGCCATCCCAACACACCCACTGCCATCCCGTCACACCCACTGCCATCCCAGCACACCCACTGCCATCCCAGCACACCCACTGCCATCCTGGCACTGCCATCCCAACACACCCACTGCCATCCCAGCACACCCACTGCCATCCCAACACACCCACTGCCATCCCAGCACACCCACTGCCATCCTGGCACTGCCATCCCAACACACCCACTGCCATCCCAGCACACCCACTGCCATCCCAACACACCCACTGCCATCCCAACACACCCACTGCCATCCCAACACATCCACTTGCCATCCCGGCACTGCCATCCCAACACATCCACTGCCATCCCAGCACACCCACTGCCATCCTGGCACACCCACTGCCATCCCAGCACACCCACTACCATCCCAGCACACCCACTGCCATCCCAACACACCCACTGCCATCCCAACACATCCACTGCCATCCCAGCACACCCACTGCCATCCCGGCACTGCCATCCTGGCACACCCACTGCCATCCCGGCACTGCCATCCCGGCACACCCACTGCCATCCCAACACACCCACTGCCATCCCAACACACCCACTGCCATCCCAGCACTGCCATCCCAACACACCCACTGCCATCCCAGCACACCCACTGCCATCCCAACACACCCACTGCCATCCCAGCACACCCACTGCCATCCCAGCACACCCACTGCCATCCTGGCACACCCACTGCCATCCCGGCACACCCACTGCCATCCCCACAAAGATGAGCAGCACAGAGTTGCTGTGGTAGCAGCCCCTTTGCCTGTCAGAGTTCTACCATCGAGGTTTGCTGCAGCCTAGTATGTTGTGTCCCTGCTTGAGCCCTGTGAAGCTCAACTGTTGAGTGATTTCACTGTGAAATCAGGATAAATACAATTTCCTTAACATTATGAGGTCAGTGCCTCAGATGGCAGCTTGTGCAAAAGCTTTTGGAATATCCAGCAGCTGATGGGATATATTGCCCCTGTTGTTTCTTTGGTATAATACTCAATGCTAGGCTGTGTCTACTTTTAAGAACTTGTCATTAAGTATATAAGTGTTTGTTTTGATTTCTGCCAGTTCTTTCTCTTTGTGTTTCTTTTTTTGCACCCTGTTCCTGCTTGTTTTCTCCTTTCCTTTCCAGTTCTTGGCACTGGGGGTGAATAACAGGGTGTTTGTTGTAACGCAGATGTTCTTCACCAGCTCCCTCCTGTGTCATCTTCTGAGCAAGCACACACAACATGACCCGGCTGTTCTCTTACAGTTTTCTTGTCTTCTCTTTCTGTCACTCTTCCTCTCTACAACTCCCTGAAAGAAGGTTGGAGCCAGGTGGGGTAGGTCTCTTCTCCCACAAAACAAGTGACAGAACAAGAGGACTGGCTGCAAGGTGCACCAGGAGAGGTTTAGATTGGATACTAGGGAAAATTCTTCATGGAAAGGGTTGGAAAGCCCTGGCACAGGCTGCCTCTGGAAGCAGCCACCACTGTGGATGGAGTCACCACCCTTGGAAGTGTTCAAAAGTCATGTGGATGTGGCATTTGAGGACACAGTTTAACCATGGTGGTGATATTGGGTTGATGGCTGGACTTGGAAGACAAAGAGTCTTTTCCAGCTTTAATGATTCTGTGATTCTGTGATTCTGTGATTCCTTTTGCGACTCCTTTGAAGACAGGAGTGACAGAGTCACAGAATCATGAGTGGTCTTGGGAGGGACCACTGGAGCTGCTCCAGTCCAGCCTCCCTGCTCAGGCAGGGTCCCTTGAGCACGTTGCTCAGGATTGTGTCCGGATAGTGTTTGAGTATCTCCAGGAAAGGAGATTCTCTCTGGGCAGCCTGTTCCGGTTCCCACTCCATAAGTGCCTTTGTGTTCTTACCTTCCTGCTTGGCATTGCTAGGTGCCTGTCTCCTCAGGGCTTCTCGGGATGAGCTCTGCACTGCCTGTGCCCCTGGCTCACAGAGCTGTCCCATCCACTGACCAGGGCTTCTGTGACCTGTGTCCATTTCACTGGTGTTGCTCAGGTGTGGAAATACCTTCTGAGGGTTTGAACGGCCCTTGTTCACCTCTTAGCTACATCGGTGGCAGGTGTTCTGGCTTTCTAAGAGCAGCAAGCAGAAGCCAAGCCCCTTCCCTAGGCCAGCAGGCATAACCAGTTTGCTCAGGGTAGCTGTCCTGCTGGTGTGAGGGGTTTGTTCTGAGCCAGGCAGGGTGCCTGGGCAGGGTGTGTGGTCTGGAGCAGGAGTGCTGGGCTGGTCTGTCCTCAAGCACATCTGTGTCCTCCAGGATACGAGGGAATGGGAGGAGCTCAGGAGGCTGCAGAGCAGGTCAGGCACAGTCCTTCAGGTGAGCCCACCTGCTGTGCTGGAGTAGGGCCACAGGGCTCTGCAAGGCTGGCAGAGACTGGCCCAGCCACCATGCGCATCCTCGTGTGTGTTCCTGGTTTGCCCACCTTTCCTCCCGTGGCACCTAGAGACACATGTGGGAGGGCTGCCTCTCCTCCTCCAGGTCTCACAGCACGGGGTGAAGAAGCTGGGTTTTTTGTATTCTGTGACAGTATTCTGAGGCATCAGTGTGGTTTGTGCAGAACGCGGCAGCAGGGAGGGCCTGACTGGTCTCGTTCTCCTGAGGATCCATCTGGGTCTGGCGGGTGTGAGCAGCCCCGTGACGGAGCCGGGTCCCTCTCGAGGCAGCGTCTGCTCCGTGCTGGAGGAGGCTCCAGTTAATAACACCTTATCAGACGCCGTGCAGGAACCTGCAGTGTCTAATATGTCTGTTGCCATGGGAACGCTCCTGCTTGCGCTCGGCATCTCCGAGCTGCCTGCTCGGCTCCCTCCCTTTCATAGCAGCGAGCAGCCGGGCTGGCTGTCCCTCGGGACCCCCTGTCCTCCCACTGGCCCCACGGCAGGGACAGGGGCTGCCCGGGGAGCAGAGCACGTGCCGTGCCCCAGTGCCCCCCAGGGACAGGGGCTCACGCTGTCCGCCCATCTCCTGCAGCTTCCCTTTCGTGGGGCTGGTGGATGAAGGTAGCCAAGTTCTGTCTGTGGCATCGTGGCCTCTCTGAGCAGGGCCGGGTGCCGTTGTGCCCATGACAGCCCCTGCCTGCCCGCTGGACTCACGGGGGCTGTGAGGAGGGTGAAGTGCAGTTCACCCGCGCAGGTGATTCCAAGACTGATGGGCTGGAGCTGGGAGAGAGGATGGCTTCCCAAGAGCCTCTGGGAGTGGGAGCTCTCCCTCCTCCCACAGCCAGCCTTATTCTTCTACACATTTCTGTCTCGTCATCTCTGCTGTCAGCTTTCTCTTCCTCAGTTTAGGGCATCTTCCCAGTGTTCCAGTGTTCCAGTCATCTTTCCATCTTTTTCTTTTCTCCCTTGCTCCAGGAATCATTCCTGCTCATCCCTACCATCTCACTTCCCCCTCCTGCTATCTTTACATTTTTACCCTCTTTCCCATTGTCTTTTCTTATTGCTCTCTCCCTTCTGCTGTCACTCAATTTTTCTCTCTCCCTCCTTTTCGCCCCCTCCCTCTCCCCCCTTTCCCTCTCACTCTGTGTCTCATTCTCCATCTCGGATGAAGGTAATGAAAATAATCGGGCTTCATTAATTCTGAGCCCTGTGAGATGATAGCCATTTGGAGCCATGTTTGCCAATTAGATGGTCTAAATTAGAAGTGACCTTGGTATACTGCCATCACTTTGCCTCTCAGAGTCTAATGAAGCTTTTCACTCCAGCACCCTCTCTCTCTCTCTTTGTAATGGAAATTACCTCCTTTGTCTGGTGGGGAACCTTCCCTCCCGTCTGTAATTCCCCTGGTTTCATAGACATGGGGACAGTGATGTATCTCCTCAGACCTCTTCTAGAGGTTTTCTTTTCCGAGCCACATGATTTCAGCATTTTGGGGTATATTCAGGGGAACCATCCCCTCGTTTGGTGTCCATGGACAGTCAGTACAGGGAGTGTGGTGCGAGAGGAGCTGGCTGCTCACAGCAGCCAGGAGTAATTGTTTGGACATGTCAGCAATATGCAGGTGTTACACTGATGGGTGTTGGGCTCTGAGCCTCCAGCCCTGCACACAAGCAGCTCTGCAGTTGGTTGTTAGAATCCAGTAGATCCAGTGGTGGCCAGAGCCACGAGTGTCACTGCTGGAGGTTGTCACCAGTGAGGAGTGGGCCCACTGGTTGTTCTGCAGAGGGGTGACAGGTTTTGTAGGGTGTGTGCATGCTGGTGGGGCAGGGAGGCAGGAGACCTGACCCATCAGCCCTCAGGTGCCCTGTAGCAGTCGTTTCCAGGCCACTGTGTCCATAGAAATGGCCGCCAAAGTGGGGTGCACCTGCCTCTCCATGGATCTCATCATCATAAAGACATTTTATCTGCTGAAGGGGTCTGAATTTCACCCAAAACGTGGGGTTCTTGGAAGCAGAGAGTCTTGTCCAGCAACTTTGCATCTTTTAAGAACTTTCTGTATGGTAACAAGAGGAGAACTTAGAGGGACCTTAGCTGTCAGAGCTGCAGGGGATGGTGCTCAGGCTGGGCACAGGGGTGGATCTGGGGTGACTGAGACAGAGGTGCCATGCTGCTGTGAGCTTTGCTGGTGACTTGTGGGCCAGGAGATGGTAGCTGCAGCCACACAGGGGTAGGGTTTGGTGTTGGACAGAAAAGAACAGGTATGAACAGGAGAAGGGAAGGGAGGAGACAAACCACATTTGTTGAACTCACAGCTGAGGGTTGTGTTTTAGTAATGGCTCACACTGACTGATGTGTTGCTGTTGTGAAACAAGTGTTGGAGCCATTGAAACGGGTAGACAGGAACTGAGGAGGGGGAGGGATTGCCAAGCTGAGGAGGGATGCCAGGATGACACACCTGCAGGTACGTGCAGGTGAGAGGGAGGAGGAGAGCGTTTGACAGCCGCACACGCTGACACAGGCTGTGCTGCAGTGAACACTCTCCCTGCCATCACGGAGCAGTTGCTGCCATGAGATACATCTGCAGTACAAGATGCTGTGTCGCTGAGTGCTGCTCCTGTCACACCTGCCAAGAGCCGTGGGCCACTGCACCTTCCTGCCCCATCATGCTCCCACTCTGGGTTTGTACGAAAAGCAGCCTCAGTGTGCGAGGTGAATTCTGCAGGTCCAAAGAAATGAGATGTCCTCGGATGCTTTTGCAGTGTGAAAGGACAAACCCTTCAAGAAAGGCAGTCTGGAATTCCATGCCAATGCAGAGTGATTTGGGATGTGCAGCTCATTTGCACTTGTGTTTTTGCCACCTGCTCGGGGCTGGTCCATGGGGATGAAAGGATGGAGGGTCCTGCCCTGGATCGTGGTGTAGGAGAGGAACAGGAGTCTGTCCCTGTCTGTCCTCTGGCCTGGATGGAGCCAGAGGACTAGAGTGAGTCCAGCTGCTAAACAGTGCCTTCTTTCCAGTGGTTTGATCCCCAAAGCCAGCCCACGGCTGTACCGCCGCAGTTCCTGCATCCATACCCAGAATTTCTAGTTCCCTGCACTTTTTTCCAAGCTTTTTTTTCCATTTGCCTTTGGGAATTTTGTGCCTGTAGCAATTTAATGTACCACAGCCTTTTTTTTTCTTTCTTTTTTTTTTCCTTTTTTCCTTTTTTTTTTTCCTCCCCTGCGGTGGAGGAAGGATGGAAGGAAGGGAAGGAATGGTGGCTGTGGAGATGCAGGTAGATAAAGGTAATTACTTAAACACATATAGGGCAGGACTTACAGGTTTGGAGCCCCAGATTAAGATGCAGAGGAGCATGTGAGGTTGATGATTATATTTCGGGGAGAGTTAATTGACGGAAGGTGAAGGCAGACAAAGAACCGCTGCTTACTGCCTTCTTGAATCCCAATCAGGAATTATGATTAAAGAC
Source organism: Calcarius lapponicus (assembly GCA_039654755.1). Taxonomy (NCBI): domain Eukaryota; kingdom Metazoa; phylum Chordata; class Aves; order Passeriformes; family Fringillidae; genus Calcarius; species Calcarius lapponicus. The sequence continues at coordinate 338,303 of CM077474.1, read as the reverse complement.
GCGGCGAGACAACAGAGGCCTGATGAATTGGTGTCTTTTTTTTTTCTTTTTTGCCGTCATTCACACTTGATTGACTTCAACCTTTCAAGTGCAAAAGTCTCTCTTTTCCATTATTATTCATAGCCATCTGAGTTTTTCTAATTAAAGTGTATGAAAACAATTACTGATCCGTCGTACTGAGCGTGGTGGTGGGGACGGCTGCCGTACTGTAACGCCTATGAAAAGCCACAGCTCTATAATGATGTGCAGCTGAGGTGTTAGATAATTTTATTCTTTTTCTACTCTGTTGGGGTTTTTTTAATTTCTCATTATTTATTTTTCATAATTCCTAAAGATCCTAGGAAAGCAGGCTCTTCCTGCTGCTAGAGCTGAGAGGGACGGTTTCTTCTTGCCTCCCCTTCTCGGCGTCCATGCTCGTCCCCCTCCTCCAAGCCCAGCTACTGGAAATTACTCTGTGACCTTTAACGTGTACCAGCCAACCACCCACAGCCATCAGATGCTTCTGTGTAGAGTAGAAGGTGGAATGAGTTTGGGGCATTCAGCTCCCCTCCTGGGATATGTCAGCAGCCTTCTCTGCTGCTCCCTGGGACCTGGCACTCACTGCCATGCAGCGGCTGGCCCCAGGAAAGGGAGAGAGCTCTGTGTCCCTCACAGCTCAGGTCACGGCTCTGCAGCCACTTCTGTGCCACCATTTCATCCTGAGATTTTCCATGAGCTCCAGCTTCGCCGCAGGTGTGCTCCTCTGTCCTGCAGCTCACTCAGAGCCTTGTGGTCCTTGGCTGTGCAGGGTACATGGCAGGCAGCAGCCACACACATTGTCTCCTGAAATCTAGGATTCAGATGTCCTCTCCATATCCAGCAGAAGGATGGAGAGGCTTGTTTTGCCTTACCCCTGAATGGGAGTGTTTAGTTGTGCCTCATCTTCCCAGCAGTGGGAGGCTGGGAGCAGGAGCACCTGGTGGAAGGGGAGCACTCCCTGGGTGTCAGCAGGTGGGCAGCTGCTCAGAGCTGTGGAGGAGTCTTCATTTGCCACAGGCACTGACCGGCACTGGAGGTCCTGTGCTAGTAAACACAGGGATGGTGACAGTGAGGCGGGTCTGTCTGTCCCTGTGCTGCAAGACAGCGTTCCAGCTGTGTGAGACATTGTCTCCAGACATTCAAAAGGACATTAATTGTCCTGCATCTGATGCCAGCCACATGCAGGCTGCTGGTGAGATAGTTTGTGACCAGGTACATCCAAACAGTTTCTCAGAATAGGGTGAGTGTGCGCATTTGGCTTTTCCAGAGAGCCTCTCCAGCTGAGCCATGCAGATTCTCCAGCTCCGTAGAAGCAGTGGTGTCCCAGCAATGCACTGGTTTTGATGGTGCAGGATCTAGCACCAAATAATTGAAGAGGAGCAAAGGGAATGCATCAGTCAGAGCAAGGAAAGGGTTACCAAAAGCTTTTTATTTCACAATTTGCTTTCTCTTTAGTTCTTTCTTATTCATCCTTTCCTTTGTCACCTCTCTCCTTATTTGTACTTTTCTTTCTCATGCCCCTCCTTTCCCTGCATCGATACACTTTGAAAACAGTGCTGCAATGCTCCCTGGTTCAAGATTACAGTGTACTTTACTAGGTATGATTTAATTAGGGGCCTTATTATGTTTTCAGCAGCTTAAGGTGGGCCTTTCAACTTATCTACCTAATTGGTTGCACAAGAAGTTTCACAGCCCATGACAAAACATTGTCAGTGATCAAAGTCTGAATTCCACATAAAGGAAAAATATTAATAATAAGATTATTCTTCAAGTGTGCACTGCTAATTATGTCCAGAATGTAACTGTAGAAACACTTTTGACTGATTTGAGCTTTGTCTAATAAATACGAAGTCTTCAGTGAGCTAGGAAAAATGACGCCTCTGACTTCACTGTACTGATGTCTAGTTTTGCAACTGGAGATGTTTAAAATATTTTCTTGTGTTTTTCCTCTCCCTGTGTCCTTTCCCCCTGTCTCTAGGTGACAACCCCTGAGGTGATGATGCCCAGCAGCATGTTCCTTCCAGCAGCTGCTCCAGAGAAGGATGGGAACTCGGGCACAGAGGAGCGGGAGGGGAAACAGTCCGGTGAGTGCAGGTCAATGAGATCGACTGTCCCACCACTCCCCCAGCTCCATCACCTGCTCAGGGACCAGTTCCATTCCTGTTAATCTTCTCTTTGATAGGACCTAGACTCAAATACTATGTTCAGTTTGATGAGCCTTCTTTTTCAAAAATAGGCAGGACATCAAAAAGGACCAGTGAAGACAGAGGTGGCTGAATGGCTTTTGCTTGAAAGAGAGAATTGAAGGTGATAAATGCACTAAGGGATGTATGTGTGAATAATTTCCAGATATTCAAAGTGAGCAAGGAAGTAAATTGTGTAGGTTTATGCAATGGGCCATGATGAGGTTAATGGGCTGGTATTGAAACAAATGAATGAAGGTAGAGGAGAAATGTTAGAAATACTTGTCGTGTTGGAGATCAAAAATCACAGAGTATTCAGGACTGAAAGGGGGTGTTGATCTGCCGTGGTGTGCTGGTGTAATTTTTGGCTTTTCTCTAATTCTGTTTTCACAGAGCTCTCTGAGGATGTGGGGAAGACCCTTTTGTCATCGGACAGTGCAGAGCACAGCGGAGACCCCAAGCCCGCTCCAGCTGATCCGAGCGCTGCCCGGGAGGACTCTGGCTTCCTGTGCTGGAAGAAGGGCTGCAGCCAGGTGTTCAAGAGCTCAGCAGCCCTGCAGACACACTTCAACGATGTCCACGCCAAGCGGCCTCAGCTGCCGGTCTCTGACCGCCACGTCTACAAGTACCGCTGCAACCAGTGCAGCCTGGCCTTCAAAACCATTGAGAAGCTGCAGCTGCACTCCCAGTACCACGTCATCCGGGCAGCCACCATGTGCTGCCTCTGCCAGCGCAGCTTCCGCACCTTCCAGGCCCTGAAGAAGCACCTGGAAACCAGCCACCTGGAGCTGAGTGAGGCTGACATTCAGCAGCTGTACGGTGGTCTCTTGGTCAACGGGGACCTCCTTGCTATGGGTGACCCCTCACTTGCTGAGGACCACACAATAATAGTCGAGGAAGATAAGGAAGAAGAGAGCGACCTGGAAGATAAGCAGAGCCCAACAGGCAGCGATTCGGGGTCGGTGCAAGAGGACTCTGGCTCAGAACCAAAAAGGGCCTTACCCTTCAGGAAGGGCCCTAACTTCACTATGGAGAAATTTCTAGATCCATCTCGCCCATACAAGTGCACAGTCTGCAAGGAGTCCTTCACACAGAAGAACATTCTCCTGGTACATTACAATTCTGTTTCTCATCTGCATAAACTGAAACGAGCCCTCCAAGAGTCTGCTACTGGGCAGCCTGAGCCTACCAGCAGCCCAGACAACAAACCTTTCAAGTGTAACACCTGCAATGTGGCCTACAGCCAGAGCTCGACTCTGGAGATCCACATGAGGTCTGTCCTGCACCAGACCAAGGCTCGCGCGGCCAAGCTGGAGGCGGCCAGCGGCAGCAGCAATGGAGCTGGCAACAGCAGCAGCAGCAGCAGCCTCTCCCTGGGCTCGTCCACACCGAGCCCTGTGAGTGCCAGCAACAGCAATGCCTTTGCAACCACCAGCACGAGCACTTCAGGCACCACTCCCATCCCCAGCCTACTCAACCAGGTCTCCAGCGACAGTGTGGGAATTCCTCCCTTGGGTAACACCGTAAGCACTAACATCTCCTCCCCTGCAGAGCCCAAAGAGGTGAACCGCAAGAAGCTGGCAGACATGATTGCATCCAGGCAGCAGCAGCAGCAGCAGCAGCAGCAGCAGCAACAAGCTCAAACCTTGGCACAGGCACAGGTCCAGGCCCACCTGCAGCAGGAGCTGCAGCAGCAAGCTGCTCTCCTGCAGTCCCAGCTCTTCAACCCAGCACTTTTGCCGCACTTTCCAATGACCACTGAGACCCTTCTGCAGCTGCAGCAGCAGCAGCATCTTCTGTTCCCATTCTACATCCCCAGTGCTGAGTTCCAGCTCAATCCAGAAGTCAGTTTGCCTGTCACCAGTGGTGCACTGACATTGACTGGGACGGGTCCAAGTTTGCTGGAGGACCTGAAGGCACAAGTTCAGCTCCCTCAGCAGAGCCATCCACAGCTCTTGCAGCAGCAGCAAGGTCAGCTGTCCTTGTCACAACCCCACTCCGTCCTACTACAGCAGAGCCAGCACCCAGAGAAGAAGAATAAATCTATAGTGAAGGAGAAAGATAAAGAAACCCCACGGGAAAGGGAAAACGCAGAGAGGGGAGACAATAACGTAACACTGAAGGAGTCTCTTCCTGATAACTTAAAGCCCAAAGAGAAGAAGGACTTTGTGCCAGGCAGCAGTTCAGAGCCCTCCATACTGCCTCCACGGATTGCTTCCGACGCGAGGGGCAACGCCACCAAAGCCTTGCTGGAAAACTTTGGCTTTGAGCTCGTCATTCAGTACAACGAGAACAAGCAAAAGGGGCAGAAGAAAAACGGGAAGACAGAGCAAGGTGAGAACTTGGAAAAGCTGGAGTGCGATACTTGTGGCAAATTCTTCTCAAACATCCTCATCCTGAAGAGCCACCAAGAGCACGTTCACCAACATTACTTTCCCTTTAAGCAGTTAGAGAGGTTTGCCAAACAATACAGAGAACACTACGACAAGCTGTACCCGCTGCGGCCGCAGACCCCAGAGCCGCCGCCGCCGCCGCCGCCGCCCCCTCCGCTGCCCCCCGCCCCTCCTCAGCCCGCTGCTGCTCCTGCCATCCCCACCTCAGCCCCACCCATCACCTCTCCCACCATCGCTCCGGCCCAGCCCTCCGTGCCGCTCACCCAGCTCTCCATGCCTATGGAGCTCCCCATCTTCTCACCACTCATGATGCAAACCATGCCCCTGCAGACGCTGCCAGCACAGCTGCCGCCTCAGCTGGGCCCCGTCGACCCCCTGCCCGCCGACCTGGCCCAGCTGTACCAGCATCAGCTCAACCCCAGCCTTCTCCAGCAGCAGCAGAACAAGAGGCCACGCACACGGATCACCGATGACCAGCTCAGAGTCCTTCGGCAGTATTTTGACATTAACAATTCCCCAAGTGAGGAACAGATCAAAGAGATGGCAGACAAATCTGGATTGCCCCAGAAGGTGATCAAGCACTGGTTCAGAAACACCCTGTTCAAGGAGCGCCAACGCAACAAGGACTCCCCATACAACTTCAGCAACCCTCCCATTACCAGTCTGGAAGAGCTGAAGATCGACTCACGGCCTCCTTCTCCAGAGCCCCAAAAGCAGGAGTACTGGGGAAGCAAGCGGTCCTCTCGGACACGTTTTACTGACTACCAGCTCAGAGTCCTGCAAGACTTCTTTGATGCCAATGCTTACCCAAAGGATGATGAATTTGAGCAGCTTTCTAACTTGTTGAACCTCCCAACACGTGTTATAGTGGTGTGGTTTCAGAACGCCCGTCAGAAAGCTAGGAAAAACTATGAGAATCAGGGAGAAGGCAAAGACGGGGAACGACGGGAGCTCACAAATGACAGGTACATTAGAACAAGCAACTTGAACTACCAGTGCAAAAAGTGCAGTCTGGTCTTTCAGCGCATTTTTGATCTCATTAAACACCAGAAAAAGCTTTGTTACAAAGATGAGGATGAGGATGGACAGGATGATAGCCAGAACGAAGACTCTATGGATGCAATAGAGCTCTTGACTCCAACCAGTTCCTCCTGCAGCACCCCGATGCCCTCACAAGCTTACAGCACACCTACATCTTCAGCCAATGCGACCTCCTCAGCTCTTCTGCAGCTCACGGCAGAGGCAGATGATTCCTCCACCTTTAGTTCTAAAGCAGAAGCTACAGATGAGAAACCAAAGCAGTCTGAACCTCCAAGTACACAGCAAAACCAAACCCAAGAGAAGCAAGTGCAACCAAAGCAAGAGCCTCAGCAGCAACAGGACCAAGGAGAACAAAAGACAAGTTCAGCACACCAAAAGATTTCACAATTATCCTCCCCCTCTTCGCTGCAACAGCCACCTCCTCCTCAGCCCCCTCAGTGCTCCTTGTCACAGTCAAGTCCAAGTCCATCTCAGCTCTCACACCTCTCCCTCAAACCCATCCACACATCCACCCCTCAGCAGCTGGCAAACCTACCTCCTCAGCTAATCCCATACCAGTGTGACCAGTGTAAACTGGCATTTCCTTCCTTTGAGCATTGGCAAGAGCATCAGCAGCTCCATTTCCTGAGTGCACAGAACCAGTTTATCCACCCCCCCTTCCTGGACAGAACACTGGATATGCCATTCATGCTTTTTGATCCCAGTAACCCACTACTGGCAAGCCAGCTCCTCTCTGGAACGTTACCACAGATTCCAGCAAGCTCAGCCACCTCACCATCGACTCCAACATCCACCATGAACACGCTGAAGAGAAAGCTGGAGGAAAAGGCCAGTGCAAGCCCTGGAGAGAATGACAGTGGGACGGGGGGAGAAGAGCCCCAAAGGGATAAGCGTCTAAGGACAACCATTACCCCTGAGCAGCTGGAAATCCTGTACCAGAAGTACTTGCTGGACTCCAACCCCACACGGAAGATGCTGGATCACATTGCACACGAAGTGGGCTTGAAGAAGCGCGTGGTGCAGGTTTGGTTCCAGAACACCCGTGCACGGGAGAGGAAGGGGCAGTTCAGAGCTGTGGGGCCTGCCCAAGCCCACCGACGGTGTCCCTTCTGCCGAGCTCTCTTCAAAGCAAAGACAGCTCTGGAGGCTCACATCCGCTCCCGCCACTGGCACGAGGCCAAGCGAGCTGGGTACAACCTGACGCTGTCTGCTATGCTCCTAGACTGCGACGGGGGGCTCCAGATGAAAGGAGACATCTTTGATGGAGCCAGCTTCTCCCACATGCCACCAACCAGCAGCGACGGACAGAGCGTTCCCCTCTCCCCGGTGAACAAGAGTATGGAACTGTCACCCAGGACCCTGCTGAGTCCATCTTCCATTAAGGTGGAAGGGGTTGAAGACTTTGAGAGTCCCTCCATGTCCTCAGTCAATCTGAACTTTGACCAGACAAAGCTGGACAACGATGACTGCTCTTCCGTCAACACTGCAATCACAGACACGACCACAGGAGACGAAGGGAACGCAGACAACGACAGTGCAACAGGGATCGCAACCGAAACCAAATCCACATCAGGGCCCGGCGAAGGTCTGACTAAAGCAGCCATGATAGCAATGTCCGAATATGAAGATCGTCTGTCTTCTGGCCTGGTCAGCCCAGCTCCCAGCTTCTACAGCAAAGAGTACGACAATGAAGGTACCGTGGACTACAGTGAAACCTCCAGCCTTGCAGACCCCTGCTCGCCCAGCCCCGGCGCCAGCGGTTCAGCCAGCAAGTCTGGCGAGAGCGGGGACCGGCCTGGGCAGAAACGCTTTCGCACTCAGATGACCAATCTCCAGCTCAAGGTTCTTAAGTCATGCTTTAATGACTACAGGACACCGACCATGCTGGAGTGTGAGGTCCTGGGCAATGACATTGGACTGCCAAAGAGAGTTGTTCAGGTCTGGTTCCAGAATGCGAGGGCAAAAGAGAAGAAGTCAAAGCTCAGCATGGCCAAGCATTTTGGTATAAACCAAACAAGTTACGAGGGACCCAAAACAGAGTGCACTTTGTGTGGCATCAAGTACAGCGCTCGACTGTCTGTACGTGACCATATCTTCTCTCAACAGCATATCTCCAAAGTTAAGGAAACCATTGGAAGTCAGTTGGATAAGGAAAAGGAGTATTTTGACCCAGCCACTGTACGTCAGTTGATGGCTCAGCAGGAGCTGGACCGAATCAAAAAAGCCAACGAGGTTCTTGGTCTGGCAGCTCAACAGCAAGGCATGTTTGACAACACGCCCCTGCAAGCTCTGAACCTTCCTGCTGCGTACCCTGCGCTACAGGGCATCCCTCCAGTCCTGCTCCCAGGCCTCAACAGCCCGTCCTTACCCGGCTTCACTCCATCCAACACAGGTGGGTACGGGTGCTGCCCTGCTTAGGCACACCTGCGCTTGGCACATACCTAGCACAAGGAGTTGTTCCCTCAGGAATGACTGATAACAGGATTCCTGGCCTGCTAGTTCAGCATGTTGACTTCACAGCAAAAAAAGCAGTAGGTATTTTATCTAATTCCTGAACTGAATTTCTGAACTGCTATTCCTGAGGGATAGCAAAGTCTGAACTAGAGCAACATCTAGACATGCTGCATATCCCTGTGTAGAAATCCTGAAGCTCCTTCAAGGAAGTGGAATATAGAAGATTTGTCCAGTGTAACTAACAGAATGACTAATGTGCTGAATGCACTGTTCATTATTCCTTTTGACATTGAGTTTATGTGGTGCCATCCCAAGCATTCAAAAATCCAAACTGTTTCTAGGAAAAGGTGTGGTGTGTGTGGTAGCACTGGTGACAGATGCCCAGAGCATCTTTATGTGTCCCTGAGGTGAACTCTGGGACAAATCCCAATGCAGCTGAGGATCAGTTTTGAGTAATGGCTGGGTATGACCTGAAGGCACGTCCTCCACAAAAGATGGTGTAGTTGTGGGACAAATCTAGTTTGTATTTTAATAAGATTTTTCTTAACAATGCTACATAAAATTGAAATTTGTCATAATTATTTGGGCGGTCTAATCTCAGATACTGGACTTCATCTTTTGAGAATGCTCCTTTCCTTTGTACCGCATGGATAGGTGGAGAGTCTAAGCCATGTAGCAAACACTGGCAGTGGAAAGTGCAGCTCAATGACCAGCAGTGACCTAAAAAATGTGATCCAAAGGCCTTGTTTCATTACGTGTCTGAAGGGCCCCTGCACATGCGAGGGGTTTTCCATGTCACCCTTCTCACCACAGATCTTGTTTCAGAGCACTCGACCAGAAGCATCTCTTTGGCAAATCCTATCATCACCCTGCCACAGGTTGCTCTGCTGCACTGTCTGCTTAGTGCCCCAAGTTCGTAACAAGAACTAAAATTACTTTTTTTGCATTTCAGTCCATATTGTTGCTTTTATTTTTCTCCAAAGCCCAGGATGTGTCCTGGGGAGACAGGACTGCATCTGATGAATCTTAAATGCTGTCAGTGACTGCCTAGACAGGACTGAACTGTTCAGAAAGTCAAACAGTCTGTTTGTGGCCTTTAGATAAAGCTCCAAAGGTCAGGCCACGGCAGCTCCAGGCCTGTCAGAGCAGATAAGGCCATGCATCCAGGAACACTGAATTACCTCCTGCTCCTTCACTTGAACCTCTCAGGGATGTTCAGCTGGGAAACATCCATTTCAGTGGTGTCCACATATAGCGTGCCCTTATCCGAGCTCTCCAGGGCCACTGCGTGGAGCCTCATTCCATACCTGTCCTGTCGTCACACATCATTCTTGTCCCAGCACCCCATCAGGAGCAGACACAGCTTTCAGAAGGGTCCGGGTCAGCCATGGCTGAACCCTCCCAGCTGCAGCCACCCTCCTTGCAGCCCTCCTGCTGCTCCTTGGCAGCACAACCTAAAATAAAAGTCACCATGCCTCCACGGCTGGTCCCAGGCGCCGCCACTGCTCCTGCCCGGGCTGGTCTCTGAGCAGCCCCTGCTGCAGTGCTGGGACGCAGGTTTGTTACAGACTGGTCAGGTTTTGCTCGTGGGTTTTACAGCAGGATCTGCTCATGGGCTGGGGAATGTACAGGGCTGTGCCAGCAGGATATTGGAGCTTTATTTTGGGGGGTTTTCCCACATGGCATCATGGGAGTTGCCAAGCAAAACATTCCTCGGGAGCATATTTGCCAGCTGCAGCAGCCATGCCTGATGGAGGTGACTCCAGAAGCCACACTCTCTCACTCCCAACCACTGTGAGAGCAGAAACTGGCACCAGGGACAGGATTGTTAGTGGCTATTCCTCCTGTTGGGAAGAAGGATCACATTCCACCGTTAATCTGTCTCTTTAATGAGGAAACATCACTACACTTTTAATTCCACCCAAAACACAATGCTTATGCCCAGGGGAGATGTCTGAACACCACATAAACTCTGGAATTGCTCAGAAGCTGAGCATCCAGAGCCCCTGGCATTAGAGGGAAGGATGGATGGACAGGAGGGAGGGACGGAGGGAAGGAGGGAAGGGAAAGTAAGGAAGGAAGGGAAGGAAAAAAAGAGTTGCTTCAAAGGTTTGTGGATTCATGAACATCAGCTTAATAAGGACAAAATAAATTAAGTTTCACCTGTTCTGTCTCCAGTTGCCGTGACTGGGGCTTCCCAGTCTGTAAGATTTCTACAAGATGAGCGGTGTTGAGCATTCTCACCCTTTGGTGTAGCACCATCCTGCTGCTGGAGTCCTTTGGCCCAAGGACCCGCTAGAGCAGATGCTGACACGAGTGTTAATCATTTGGGAATTTCAGAGGAGTCAGGAAAACAGCTGCGCTGGGTACCCTGGGTGCTGGTGGGTGTCCCCATCACGCAGTCAGTGCCACTGGGCAGTGCAGCCAAGGCAGTGGGGGCTGAGGGGGCATGTCCCCTCCATGCGGGGCCTGTGGGCTGGGACAGGAGCCGTTTTCCAGAGGGAGTGGCAGCAGGGATGGGCTCTCTGACCTGTGCTGCTGCAGCAACGCATCAGCTCAGGCTGGTAGCTGCCCTCATACAGAGGAGGTGGAGGCTCCAGGTTGTGGGGTGGACTGGGGTCACCCTCCTCATGGTTTTTGCCTGCCCAGCACAAAGTGACTTTTCACCTCTCTCTCTCTTCCTTTTGCAGCTTTAACTTCTCCCAAACCCAACCTGATGGGCCTGCCCAGCACAAGCGTCCCTTCACCCGGCCTCCCCACCTCTGGATTACCAAATAAGCAGCCCCCGGCCGCGCTGAGCTCGCCCACCCCAGCCCAGGCCACGGCGGCCGTGGCCCCGCAGCAGCCGCCAGCCACGACCCCGCAGCCGCCGCCGCAGCAGCCGCCCCCCCGCCCAGCGCAAGGAGAAGGAGAGCGAGAAGGCAAAAGAGAAGGAGAAGGCACCCAAGGGGAAGGGGGACACCCTGCCAGGGCCCAAGAAGGAGAAGGGGGAGGCACCGGCAGGCACCCTGGCGGCCCCGCTGCCCACCATGGAGTACGCGGTGGAGCCCGCCCAGCTCCAGGCGCTGCAGGCCGCCCTGAATTCGGACCCCACCACCTTGCTGACCAGCCAGTTCCTTCCTTACTTCGTCCCCGGCTTTTCCCCCTACTACGCCCCACAGATCCCTGGCGCCCTGCAGAGCGGGTACCTGCAGCCCATGTATGGGATGGAGGGGCTGTTCCCCTACAGCCCTGCACTGTCACAGGCGCTGCTGGGGCTGTCTCCTGGCTCACTGCTGCAGCAGTACCAGCAATACCAGCAGAGTCTGCAGGAGGCATTGCAGCAGCAGCAGCGACAGCAGCAGCAACAGCAGCAGCAGCAGCAGCAGCAACAGCAGCAGCAGCAGCAGCAGAAACCGCAGCAGCCCAAAGGAAGCCAAACCCCCGTCCCCACGGGGGCTGCCACCCCGGACAAAGACCCTGCCAAAGAACCCCCCAAGCAAGAAGAGCAGAAGAACACACCCCGCGAGGTGTCCCCCCTCCTGCCCAAACCCCAAGAAGAGCCTGAAGCGGAAGGCAAGGGCGCGGACTCGCTCTGCGACCCTTTCATTGTCCCAAAGGTGCAGTACAAGCTGGTCTGCCGCAAGTGCCAGGCGTGCTTCGGCGACCAGGAGGCGGCCAGCGACCACCTGAAGTCCCTCTGCTTCTTCGGCCAGTCTGTGGCGAACCTGCATGAGATGGTGCTTCACGTGCCCACGGGCAGCGGCCAGGGCAGCGGCTCGTACCAGTGCGTGGCGTGCGAGAGCACGGTGTGTGGGGACGAAGCCCTCAGTCAGCATCTCGAGTCAGCCCCGCACAAACATCGAACAATCACAAGAGCAGCAAGAAACGCCAAAGAGCACCCCAGTCTATTACCTCACTCTGCCTGCCCCCCCGACCCCAGCACCGCATCTACCTCGCAGTCGGCCGCTCACTCAAACGACAGCCCCCCGCCCCCCCCGGCCCCCCCCGGCTTCCCCCCACGCCTCCAGAAAGCCCTGGCCCCCGGCCGCGCCCCGCGCCCCGCCAGGGCCGCCAACAACGCCGCCCTTCCCTCCTCTCTCCTCATCTTCAACGGTTACCTCAAGTTCATGCAGCACCTCAGGGGTTCAGCCCTCGATGCCAACAGACGACTATTCGGAGGAGTCTGACACGGATCTTAGCCAAAAGTCAGATGGACCGGCGAGCCCGGCGGAGGGGCCCCAGGACCCCGGCTGCCCTAAGGACAGTGGTCTAGCTAGCATAGGAATGGACACCTTCAGATTGTAAGCTTTGAAGATGAACAATGAAAATGAATTTAAATAAAAAAAGTTAATAACAAACCAATTTCAAAAATAGACTAACTGCAATTCCAAAGCTTCTAACCAAAAAAAAAAAAAAGAAAAAAGAAAAAAAAGAAAAAGCGTGGGTTGTTTTCCCATATAACGATGCCGGTGGGTTTTACATTTCTTTTTTCCTTTCCTTTTAATAAAATAAAACTTAAAAAAAGAAAAAAAAATCTGTTACATTTGTCCTCTGGAAGGTACTGTTGGTCTGGGAGACGAAGGCCGTGCTGCCTCCTGGCGCCTGCGGAGCTCGCACCCCTGTACATTGCCCCGTCTGACCCCCGTTGATAGCACAGCAGAGCCCGGCAGCGCTGTATGGGAAAGCAGCCCACCTGGAGACAGTTTTAAATTTCTTGCTATCTTAGCATTCAGATACCAATGGCTTGCTAAAAGAAAAAAGAAATGTAATGTCTTTTTATTCTCAGGTCAATCGCTCACACTTTGTTCTGTTTTCAGAATCATTGTTTTATATATATATATATATATATACATATATATATAATTTCTTTCGTTTGTTTTGGGGGTTTTGTTTTGGTTTGGTTTTGTTCCAGAAAAGGATTTTTTTTGTTGTTGTTTTTTGGGGTTTTTTTTTGGGGGGGGGGGGGGTTTGTTAATTTAAAATGGGCAGAAAGTATTCAAGAGAAAAACAATGTGAACTGCTTTAGCTTTTCGGGGATTCTAAGGGTAGCTTTTTCTGCTGAAGCCAATTCCAAGGGGAAAAGTTAAGCACTCCCACTTTTCAGAAAAAAAAAAAAAAAACCACACAAAGAGTGTTGAGGACTTGGAGCTTAAAAAAATAAGTTTTAAAACAACTGACTTTCTGTATTTATGATAGATATGACCATTTTTGGTGTTGAGTAGATTGTTGCATTGGAAATGAACTGAAGCAGTATGGTAGAGTTAAAAGAAAAAACCCTTTTGTGTACATTTAGCTTTTGTATGGTCCAGCTGACGGCTTCTCATTTGATGTTGTCTTGTTCATTCCTAGACAGATAGATTGCGATCCATCAACTCGCCTGAGCTTTTCTCCCCTTTGTACCTTTATCCCCGTCCCCATCCTGTAATCTTCCACTTATGGTCGCTACCTTCATTTCTTAGAGGGTGGTTGCATAATTATTTTATAAAAACAAAGAAAGAAGTTCAAAGGGTTTTGGGGGTCAGTAGGATCCCTTGCAGAATATTTTTTGTTGGGGGTTTGAAACTTTTTAAGGCATATACATGCGATTTACCTATGTCTGTTACCCTTGTGCACTTATTTTATTCTTATTTTCCATTTCTCTTTTTTTCTTCTCTTTTTCTTCCCCTATTCCTTTACTCATTTTGTAAATGCTTCAAAGACTCTGTTCCTGACCTCTGAGCATCGGTTCTGTTTGTGTAATTAGGCTGCACTCTGTTCCTTCTTTTGAAAAAAAAAAAAAAAAGGTTTTGTTACATTTTTTTCTCTAAAGAAAATTCATGCTTTAAATAAAATCCAAAGACATACCCTTCACCACTGGTGCAGAATGAGCAAAAAGGATTCTTTTTACTTGAGAATTTGTTTCTGATTTAAACAAACAAGTCTAAGTTTAAATAAAGAATAAAAAAACGTACCGAGGTTGTTATCTGTGCTTCTTCTGCAAGCAGAGAGACAACTCTTAGTGAGCACCCAGTGCACCCCAGGCAGGTTTCTCTTTCCAAGATCTCTCAGTGGCAGCGCCGGGTGCCAGGCTCAGGGAGGCCCGGAGCCCCCCGGCCCCCCCAGCCCGCACGCACCTCAAGTGGCCCAGACTTTGAAAGGAAAACTTAATGCTGCTAAAATGTAGATTTTTGGAGATGTAGATACTTTGCTGTTCCCTTCCATAACCAAATGCCAACAGAAACAACCTCTTTCCGCCATGTTTCCTCTGCCCGAAAGCACGAGAGCCTTCTGCCCACCATCATCATCCTCCCCCTGCTTCAAAAGGGAACTTGGAAGACTGTGAACGCAGGTTCCTCCCGCCGCCTCGGCTGCTCCTCCCCGGGCCGAAGCCGCTCGCCGCCTCCCTGAGAGACTGGAGCGTCCGCGCGCGGGTTCGGTTTCTAGCGGGACACTTATATTTTTATGGAGTTTTGGTTTTAGTTTGACGAAAGACTAGATCCTGAACTGTTGTACATATTTCTGACTAGGCTAATGCACAGTGCAAATTCCTTTTTTAATTGTTTTTTAAGTAGTTGATACTAAAGCGCGAACCACCGGATGTTCCTCCCGGGACCCAGCTGTAGCATAAGGTGTCAAAAACAGAACCACGTACCCATGGAGCGTTTGCTGTTTTAACAAACTGTTTTCTTTAACAGAAGTTCTTGTATTTCTCCCTGTGTTTGAGATGAACATTTTTTAAATTCTAAAGTTGTACAGTTTTTTTTCCATTATTTTATCTTGTTTGTAATTCTATGAAATATATATATATATATTTTTTGCCATTTAACTGTTGTATGTTACTCTGTCTGTATCATATAGAAATTGTTTTGTTTTGTTTTGTTTTGGGTTCTCTCTGTGATGCCAGTTCCCAGTTTAACACAAGCTTTATCTGTCCAATTCTGCAAGGTCTCTTTTGGAAATCCTTTTCTTATGTCTTGTTTTGTTTCGTTTTTTTAATTATATTGCTTGGTCATAGTGCAATTTCTCTCTCCTCCTTCCCCCTCCTTCCCACCCACTAAAAGGTTTTATAAATTCATTTCCTTGTATTTTTTCTAAATGTTTCTAGAGACTCTTTCCGTGTGAGGTTGCCTCCTCCTCCTCCTCCTCCTGCAGCGCGGCCGCGCGGGGACACCGCGCCAGCCTCGCGCCACCCCCAGCCCACGCGTGGCCTTTCCAGCAAGCAGCAGGGCAGGGCCAGGCTGGGCACGAGGAAAACACTTCAAACTTAGCATTAAGCGGGTTTCTGTTTTATTTTTAATAAAAAGCTTTTTTAAGTGGTGAAGATGGCCAAAGTTTCATACAATTGAGAATAAAGAGAAGCATCAGGGGTGTGCGGGGCCACCTGGGGCTGGTGGGGGACAAGGTGGGTGGACACAGCCAGCACGCTCACCAAAATATATTTTGCTTTAAAAAAAAAAATAAAAGCTTTTAAATAGAAGCAGAAGTTGGGTTGGCTGGTCGGTTGGTCGGTCGGTCAGTCGGTCGGTCGCTTGATTGTTGGTTGGTCGGTTTGGTTGGCGCTGATACTGCCCACTGTGAAACAAAACTTTGACTATTTTTTTGTTTTTATTTGGGGGGGGGGCGAGTTTTGGTAGAACAGAAAGCATAAATGAGGTGAAGAGGGTTATGAACAGCCTTTGCAATGTACAAAAACTAGAGCAAGTGAAACCAAAAATGATGTTCTTGGTGTTTTTCTATACTGTAGTCTTGTTAGCTTTTTTGTTACTGTAACAATGCTGATCTCGAACTGTACCAAAATACATGAGACTGACAGAAACAAACCACATGGAACTTTCAAAACTTTAAAAAACTTGTCACAAAAGACTTTGTTGTCATAGTTGAGTTGACTGTAGATGGTAATTGAATATACTCCTTTGGAACTATTTCATCACGTATGTTTCCTGCTCATTGTGATACATTAAAAAAAAATGAGCAAAAGCTCTAGTGTCACTGTCCCGCGTGTGCGGTGCTGGGTCCGTGTTGGGTGGGTGTGTGCCACGTGGCATGGTGTGGCGTGGCTCAGCAGGGCACACCTGCCCGCACACGTGTCCTGGTGCCCCGCTGGCCCCGTCCCTCCCACCGGGGCCGCAGGGCCTGGGCTGCTGCCGTGAGTTCCCCTGCCAGTGGAAGCAATGAGCCAAGCAGCGCCATCCGTACTGCAGCTTTGGGATGCTCTGTGTATGAAAAGGACATTAAAAGTGCATTTAATTTTATTAAATGACTGCAAAAGGATTCTGGGCATGGTTCTGTAGTGAACGGTTCAGGGGAAAGTGCAATGCCTTGATGATCCATCCTGAAACCTGTGAACTAAAAAAATCACATCTGTTTCTGCTGATAAATGGAAAGAAGATGCAGGTAAGTAGGTAAGTGGCAACTCATTGCACTCCCTGTGCGGCAGGGAGGGAACCCAGAGGAACTGCTGAGTGTTCAGTACACCATTCTCTTGCCAAAAATTGCCCCTTGCAGCAGAAAAGGCTTGAAATCCACTAACAGGGAGCACATCCAAAAGGAGTCACAGGGGCCACAGCTCATCTCTAATTTATAACTACAGTGATAAATCATTTACACCCAGCACTGCAGGTGGGGCAAGCATCTGCCAGTACGGGTGTCCTTGGTGCAGCTGCCAGGACAGCGAGGGGCTTCCTCCCCCTCCACGGCACAGGGGCTGAGCTCCGTGGTCTCCAGCAGAGCAGAGGGCACAGGGAGGAAATCGGGCAGCTCCCAGGGCTGCGGAGCATTCCTTGGCTGGCATTCATACTGACTGACCTGGGCTGCACCTGAATTACAAAGTGAAGTGTGTCAAAATCACCGAGGTCCCCATGATGCTGTGGTGTAGCTGCCCCAGCCCTGCCCCAGGAGCAGCCCCCAAAGGCGACCCCTGCCCCATGGGCACCCAGGGGCGCCAGGCCAAGCACACCTGGACTCGCTGCAGCTCAGGACTCTGCAAACTCTCTTCTGGCCAGGCTGCCCGGTCCTGTCCCTGGCTTGGGCACTGTTCCTCTGGCATGAGCCTAAGCAGATGAGGATCTGGATTGTCTCTCAGCTGGCTGGGGTTTTCTTAATAGGAAAACTCCATCCTGCCCTTTTTAACAGGCAGACAGGACTGCGGCAGTGACAGGGTCGCCAATGTGACCCTCCTGCTACTGGTGTTTGCACTGCGCTGCATTAACATCTCTCCTGTTCCTAGATCAGCTGCTTTGTAAGTTTATTATATAACACTGCTATTTATTCTTGGGTTGAATTCCACTGTAAAACAGCCACGCTTGAGGAAGTGCCTCGTTATGTTCAGGAAGGTGTAAATGGCCTCGAGTAGCTGCACAAGCTGCAACCTAAAATCCTCTGTGCAGCATCCTGCACAGAGCAGCCCATCCATGGGAATTGTGCAAACCTCTGACAGGAATAAAAAGGTTTTTCCATGCTGTGATTCTGGTAAGAGAAGGCTGGGAGTGATTTTTAATGACCTTTCATTGCCGTCATCTCAAAGACATTCAGCTCTCACTAGTGCACTCTTACAGGCCAGAAAATGCATATTTATACAAGCATGGCAGGACGTGCCTGGCTGATGGTTGGAGCTGCATTTCCAGCTGAAGGGACCTGGCAGAGCCCTGGGAACTCATCCCAGGCCCAGTGCAGAGGCTGCAGTGACACCACCCTGCAGAGGCCCCTGCTGGCCCAGGCAGGGTCCCGTGCCCACCCTGGGCTGAAGGGCACTGCAAGGCTGCTGAGACATCCTCAGCACCGCTGGATGTGCTGGAAACTGCCACCAGGCCGGGCTGTGCCAGCAGCGGGGAAGGGTTAACTCATGAGTGCTTCAACTCCAGTGTGGAGCTGGTTCTCTGTTCCAAGCTCGTTAACAAGGTACACCTGATGATCTAAAGCACTAGAGAGTCATTTTAATTAACGCTCTGCCAGAGGGGATGTGGTGAAGACACTGATTTCACTCCAATGACTTTCTATTTTGGTGTTTTGCGGAATCAGTGTGTTGGTCCCCGGGCTGATGTGAGCTAATCCAGCCGCTGCTGCACGGGCACAGCCACTGCTGGGCTCCCCGGGGCAGGTCAGTGCTCAGCTGCTGGCACCTTCCACAAGTCCAAGGCACGACCCCTTGGCCGGGCTGTGCGGGGGCTGGCCCTGGTGGCTTGTCCCCAGCAGGAGCCAGCTGTCACCCCAAGCCACCAGCAGGGCACAGGTGGCAGTAGGGTGGCAGCACCACAGGAACAAGAGGCAGCCGTGCAGTCACGGGGCCCCTTCCACACAGGGCCAGAGGGCAGGGGGCACCTGGCCGTGCCCACTGTCCCGTCCCGAGGGATGGCGCCTGCCTGAGCTGGGAAGGAGCCACAGCCAAGGGATCTCCAGGTCTCCCCCAGCCTCTGCGGTGATAGAGGAGAGACTTCACACTGCCCCAGAGAGCAGACAGCAGTACCTATAAATGGTATTGTGCTCTTGGTTAGATGGGAGCATGATGTTACTTAATTAATGTTTTAATACCCTAGGCATCTTCTGTGCCGTATAATTCATATCGATTCGGCTGTGAGCATGTTCTGTTAAAAAGACTCTCTTTCCTAAGCAAACTTTCAATTATATTGAATTGTCACAGCAAAAAAGGGTCTTTTCTCAGCATGGGGGAGGGGATTCTCAGCCAAAGCACTGCTGGCCAGGCTGGGTACACACCTGCACACGCAGAGGTGTGCACATGCACACACCTGCACACGCAGAGGTGTGCACATGCACACACCTGCACACGCACGCACACACGTGCAGGTGCGCAGTGCCCACACCCTCCTGTCCCAGTGCTCCCACCCTGCCGAGCCACAGGTGCCACCTCAGCGCAGCTTGTGGGTCAGTGGGGCTGGCCCCTGCCACAGCCGAGGCACAGAGCTGGGCACACTGGGAGGGTGAGGAAAGCCAGTGCCAAATCAGAATTGTCAGAAGATTATCATCGGGGCAGAGAGAAGGCAAAGCCTCTTTTCACCCCCCGCCCCCGTCAGGCTGATGTGTGTGGGGAATGCTCAGTGTTTTGGCAGGGCGGTGACAGCAGCAATTCGGTGTCCATTGTGTGACACCGTGTCCCTCCTGCTCAGCGCACTCAGCCGGGGAGGGGGACGCGGGGCATGGCCAGCCCTGCCACGCGTCCCTGGGCCCTGCCGCACCCCAGCGAGCTGGAGGGGGCTCCTCTGTGTGCCCAGGCTCAGGGAGTGCCCGGGGCACAAACACAGGCTTGAGACCATGGATTGCCTTGTGCCATTCTTGCTGGCCTTTGTGAGGCTGGGGACTTGGCTCTAGGCAGGCAGACAGCTTCGGGGGAGGACACCTGCAAAGGTGCTCTACGCCAGGGCAGGTTCACTGCAGCACAGAAAGGTCGCTGGCACGCACCAGCAGGTTCCCCTGACCACTTCAGGGCCTTCCTGCTGGGACAGCACAAGGCAAAGCAGCTCTCCATGCTCTGCTCTCAGGGAGCTCCCCATGTCACAGAGGTGGAGGCAAGAGGGAAACCCACGTGCATGCTCCAAAGCCAGGCTCTGGCTCTGTGCCTGGCAGTCACCCTCTCACGCCGTGGGGCTCTGGGAAGGCTGTGGAGTGAGTGGAGGGAAGTGGAGCTCTGGCACCTCTCCCAGCGCTGCCTCAGCCCCTCCAGGCCGGGCTCAGCTCTTCCCCAGCACCAGGGACCTGTGCCCAGCAGCCCCGGGGAGCAGCGCAGGGAGCTGATGGCAAAATGTTTAAAGATTGTTTGCTCTCAGCAAGAGAAAAGCACCTGGGCATTCTGGAAGGATGAAAGGAGCAGGGCCGTGGTGTGTCAGCTCAGCCGTGTGTGTTATGGCAGCATGGAGCTGCCAGCTCTATCGCCAGTCCCTGCCACCAGGCTGAGGGCCATCCCTCAACCCCAGCCCCGCTGAGCCTGTCATCCCCACAATGTGGGGAAAAGAAGGCTGCTCCCCTACTGTCCTCTACCAGGGAGGCCTTATCAAGGATTTCTGTCCTTTTTTTTTTTTTTTAATAATGAGGCAAAGATAAAAATTCTGTATTTTCATTACTACCCATTTTCACAGCCCGCTGAACAAAAACACAAAGCGCTTCTCCTGCTGCCCCTTGCTCCCCAGCCCTGCCTCTTTCTCCCATGGAGTTCAATTAAAGAAAGGCGAAAATTGAAGCTGTTTTACGCAAGGCGATTGCAACATGCATATTTGATTTTTATGATGGATCTAAATTGCTGAATAAGGCCGTGGAACAAAGGGAGACTGCGGCTTCCTGCCCATCACAGCCAGGCAGCCACTGCAGAACAAAAGCGCCAGCCATTAGGAGCTCAGCGGGGAGATACATTATATAAATGACTTTGTTTCTCTGCCCCTTCCCCCCCACGGGGGCTCGGACGGGGCTGGGGCTGCTGATTCCACATCCCGGGGAGAGCAGGCGGCGGGCGTGGGGCCTCGCTGGCGGCGCAGGACGGATGCGGAGAGCTGAGCGCAGCCCGGGGCTGGGACACGGCCTGACCCGGCTCCTGCCCTGGCACCAGCCCCTGGTGGGCGGCAGCGGCCCTCGGGCACTCGTGGCCGCGTTAACAGCACCTGCGCAGCCCGGGCACCGGGCAGGGCCGCTCTGGAGCGCCCCGATGGCCCCGCTGGTGTCCCGCAGCACGGAGCGGGCCCCGCTGATGTCCCACCGAGCCCTGGGCACCGGGCTCTGCACCCATGGGCAGCCGTGGCTCTGCTCCCTGCTCACAGGACCCGCTCTTCGTCTGTAGGGAAAGCTGCTTGCTAGGCATGCTTCGGGCAGACCTGCGATTCCTCAGTCTAAAGCAGGTGTTTGACAAGGGCAGGATCTGGTTAGGATCAGACTGTGCTGGCAGAGGGTTTTCCCTGGCTCTGTGAAGCTGCTGCAGGGGAGAGATGGGCTGTGCTGCACAGACAGAGTTTGTGGACGCACAGGTGGACACTGTGGCCTAACCTGGCACGCTCCGGCGGGCAGGAGCAGCCCCGGCGCGGCCGAGCGATGGGTATGGCCAAGATGTGTCCTGCACAGCCCCAGCTGCCCGCAGCGCAGTGCCACGGCCGCCCCTCCGCCTGTCCCGCCCCGTGACCCGGGGCGCCGGGGCAGGAACCCAGCCCGGATCACGGCCAGGAACACGCACCCAGCCACGGACACGAGGGACGGGAACGCACACCCAGCCACGGACACGAGGGACGGGAACGCACACCCAGCCTGGATCACGGCCAGGAACACGCACCCAGCCATGGACACGAGGGACGGGAACACACACCCAGCCACGGCCAGGAACACGCACCGAGCCACGGACAGGAACACGCACCCAGCCACGGACACGAGGGATGGGAACGCACACCCAGCCACGGAAACAAGGGACACGGCATACGGCCCCCTGGGTGCTGTGAGCACCGTGAGCCCGTCGTGCTGGTGTCCAGGAGGGCTCTGGGACAGCGCTGTCCCCCTGCAGGGCACGGGCTTGGGGTCGGCTGCTGCTCGCCCTCATCGAGCTGTGCGAGCTGCCCTCGCCAGGCTGGGGAGTGCCGCGGCTGCTTGAGCTCAACCTCTGCTGCTGCAGATGTGACAAAGGCTGGAGAAAAACAACCAGCCAGGCTGAACACCGCTTTCCTTCCCTAAGGCATCCCCCAGGTCCTCTGCCCAGCATCTCCCCCTCTGCGCTGCACCGTGGAATTGCATCCTTCAGAAGCAGCGTCCTAACGGATCTCCCCCGCATCTTCCCCGTGCTTTGGACAGCAGGAAGGAATGTGGCATGTGCCACCATGCCCCTGGCGATGCCCGAGCCAGACAGCCTGTGCTCTGGGGGCAGGAGGCATTGAGAGACCACCACAGCCCCGTACCTGCCCACACAGCCCTGCTCCCACCCAGCACAGCCCCCAGAGCCCAGCACAGACCCGTGTCCAGCCACCACAGCACCTCACCAACAGCTGCTACCAGTGAAAAAGTTGGAGAGCACAGACCCGTGTCCAGCCACCACAGCACCTCACCAACAGCTGCTACCCAGTGAAAAAGTTGGAGAGGACTGTGCCAAGATGTTGCCTCGAGAGCCTTGGCAAGACCCACAGCAAGGGAACCGGGGGAAGGGAACCAGGGGAAGATGTCCCAGGCAGAATCCTGTGCTGGCTTGGGAGGAGCTGGGACAGACAGGTGCAGCTGCATAAAAGACTGGGGAAAGGTGGGAGCGGCCCAAGAGCTGACAAGGATGTGTTCAGCTCTTTAAAGTTTGATTTCCACGACCTTTTTGCCTGCTGGTTACCGCTCCCCTGGTGCCACTCCCAGCACTGACTGGGGCAGGTTGTGTTTTCCCTGCTAGGGAGCTAAACTGAGATGCTGTGTGTAAGAAATGGGAAGTGACAAGATATGACCGAAGCATTGGAAATCAATCCAAACTAAATGTGCTTCTTAACTATAAGTGAACAGTTGAAAAACAATCCTCTATTATAGCCATGGAGATAAATACTCTGTTTTTATTAGGAAAAAATTGCTTTGGACTGAATAAAGTCGTTTGATTAACAAGTCAAAGCAGATGGTTTATTGATGTTTCAAAAAGGAGTTTACAAGGTCTAGTGAAAAAAGGAGCCCCAGCTCTGAATTAACAAATTACCCGGGTATGTGGGGACATTGACAGTTCACTGCTAATAGATTTATGGGCTGCTGCTGGGTGTTTTGTCCCCATTTGGTTTATTATGATAAAATATTGCGGGGCAGGGGTAACCTATAGCCTCCCTGCAATATACTGTATTCGACCCCTGACCCTGGGAGCCTGACAGCAAACCTATATATTAGATTCTTAATTTGTCTTAATCTAACAGGATCGGTCTCGTGCGCAGTAATTATTTTTCCAAAGGCAATGGTGTGGGTGTGAGCACTGCAGCGTGAAGGTGGATCACTGTCAGTTGCACTGGACATGACAGTTCAACTGCTGAGGACTGGAGAGATCACAGCAGAAATGAGGAGGAGCAGTAGTGTCCCATGACCAGGACATGACCTTGAGAAATAACAGAAATTCCCAGGTGCTGTAAAATTACCTCCATAAACCGAATTAACAGGGAGGGCCCTGGCAGCCCTGGAAATATGAACGATCACGGCTGGCAATGGGGCCACAGAGCTGAGCCTTTTTATATAAACTTGTGGAACTTACAGCAATGGCCCAAAGCCCTGCCCATCGGACACAGCGTCCCCCCCAGACTGTCCTGCAGGTGGGCAGAGGGACCCGTGGCCAATGCAGGCAGCTGCGGATCCACAGCAGCTGAGGCTTTGTGTGTGCTGTGTCAGGATTTCAAAGCAGGAACTGCCCGCTCCTGTGTCAGAGCAGCAGCATTGGGCACAGCAGCCAGAGGCACGGGGCACTGTCACCGTCACTGTCCCACTCGGGGGCTGGCTGCGGAGCCAGGCAGGCTGAGGAGCCTGGCACTGTTCTCCTGCTCCCAGGGAACAGCCTGGCTCACCTCAGGCTCATCCCCAAAGGACACGTTGCAGGGTCCCAGCAGCCCTGCCCCCCGGTGACACAGCGCTGATGGCAATGCCCGGTCCCGTCACAGCGCCAAGCACAGCGCTGTCACCACACGGTCACACACTCCCGCCAGGCAGCGGTCTGCTCAGCCCTGCCGGGACACAACAGCCAGGGATGAATGGGGGACAAATGTGTCTTCTATTGCTTCCAAGCACACAGGCGTTTTTCTCTCTCATTTACAGGGGCTGTTGGACCACTGGAAATGGGAACTCGATGATTTGTTCTGCAGCCATTTCCCTTTCTCGTCTGTAATAGGATCTGCGAGGAATCATTTAAACAGCTGAAGGCAATTTTGAAGGCAATTTAGTGTCTTCTTTACCCTTCTCCCCACACTTCCTATGAGTTCACCAGGAACACTCCTGATGAAACTAATCCTACTGTAAAATATTATTTACAGGTATTATTCCTCTAATTAATTGTCTGCAGCCTTATTTACCCAGGTTCTGGATTAACTCTGAGACCAGTGACTATCCAGAGCCACTGTTTGCTCCAGCGCTTTCTTTTGCTCTGTTTATCTTTTCTTTGTAGAAGAGTGGCTCCATTATATACAAACTGTCCTGAGGCTTAGCAGATATTCCAGGGAATCACAGGACTGTATCTCATCTTTTCCAGTAATTAGTTACTCTCTCACATCTCAGAGGAATCACAGCAAACCTTCTTCCACATGCCATTGCTCCCCATGAAGCAGAAGGAAATTGAAAGGATCACATTAATATTTTAATAGTTGACATTACAGGTTTTTAATCTGACCCCAAAATGCAGGAGCACTGGAGGGGGGAACCAATCTCACTCTCTAACAACTACCTGATAGGAGGTTGGAGCCAGGTGAGTTCAGTCTCTTCTCCCAGGTAACAAGCGATGAGAGAAAATGGCCTCAAGTTTAGCCAGGGGAGGTTTGGTTAGATATTAGGGGAATTTTTTTATGGAAAGTGCTGGCCCCGGTGATGCCCAGGGAAGCTGTAAAATCACCTTACTTGGAAGTTTTCAAAAAATGTGGATGTGGCACCTGGGGACCTGATCTAGGGGCGAACACAGCGGTGGTGCTTTGCTGAAGGTTGGACTTTGTGACCTTACAGGTCTTTTCCAGCCTTAACAATTGTTGTTCCAACCTTAACAATTGTGATTCTAGACCGCCACCGATTCAGAGCTGTCAGCTGCGAGCACAGGCGCTGCAAGCAGCCCGCACCTGTAAGCTCATAAGGCGCTGCTGAGCCCCAGCCCAGGGGGCAGCGGTGTCCCTGGAGCGCCCACGAGGGAGTAGCCTGGCTGCAGTGTTTGAGCTCTGCAGTGTTCCCGGGAGCCGGTGTCCCTGTGCCGGCTCAGCCGCGCTGCCGGGCAGAGGCTCTGCCAGCTCCGGAGCGGGGCAGCTTTGCTGCAGGAGGGGCCGGCTGTACGAGGGGCTCCCGGCCGGGGCTGGGCTCCCGCCTGGGCAGGGCGGGCCTGCCGGGGCCAGAGCGGCGCTCCCAGGCTGCCCTGCCCTGCCGGGCTCAGAGCGGCTCTCCCCGCACCGCAGGCTGCCCTGCCCTGCCCTGCCCTGCCCTGCCCTGCCGGGGCCAGAGCGGCGCTCCCAGGCTGCCCTGCCCTGCCCTGCCCTGCCCTGCCCTGCCCGGCTCAGAGCGGCGCTCCCCGCACCGCAGGCTGCCCTGCCCTGCCCTGCCCTGCCCTGCCGGGGCCAGAGCGGCTCTCCCAGGCTGCCCTGCCCTGCCCTGCCGGGGCCAGAGCGGCGCTCCCCGCACCGCAGGCTGCCCTGCCCTGCCCTGCCCTGCCCTGCCCTGCCGGGCTCAGAGCGGCTCTCCCCGCACCGCAGGCTGCCCTGCCCGCTGAGGGACGCGGGGACACCGAGCCACGCAGCTCCTGGCCCGGGGCCAGCTCTGGTGTCACGCGTTCGCGCCGCCGGCAGCTCGCTGTGCCACCACGGGGCTCTTCCAGAGGAGTCCCTGCTGACAGCTTGTTGGATGAGTCTCTCCAGGAAAGACAGTTTTTATGCGTTGTTCTGGCATCCTGCCACCTCTCCCTGGTTGGGGTATATTTTATAACACTGCCAAGACAGAGGGTCCGGGAGGACAGGACAGGAATGCTTCCCTCAGTTCACTAACTGGAGCAGATCACTTACTCCAGTGAGGAAGCAATTTCAGTTTCACGGCCTGGCTCGATTACAAACTAGGATGGGTCTTTTAGTCTATTAGTCACAACAAAGTAAACCCAGAGTTGGCCTCTAAAAGATCCCTGACAGCCCTGGAGGACACCGGTTCGACACCAGCCCAGTGAAACAGGGCACGCCCGTGTGCCCTCCTGCAGAGCAGAGGAATTCGTGCGCCCTTCAAAGAGACAGAAGAGGATCCTCCCCAACGGAGGCATCAGCTGCACCTACCAGCAGCCAACGGTAAGATCAGTAAAAAATCCCCATTTCCTATATCCATGAGTGGCAAATCAAAGCCAAATTACATAAAAGCACAAATTGGTGTGGATTACTGCTGCTCCTAATTTCAAATTTTTGACCTGTGTGTGTTTCACAGCTGAAGGAGTACTAAGAGAAAAGCATTTTAAATGTATTTTAAAATAGGAAAATTTCTAGTTTGAAAATTATTACAAAGTTACGTGTGATGGAGAAAGAGTTATAGTGAAAATTCAGAAGAAATATGATTGTAATGTGCCTAGCAGTGACATTCACCAGGGTCTGACCCCCACAAAACTCTCACTTTCTCTATTGTTTCCCTGGATTTCACAAAGTTAAATGGTATCTTGTTTTGGAAAAAGAATCTGGATCTTGACTTCCATTCCCAACACTATCCCACAGTTACCCCACTCATGCCATCTGGTATTTGATCAATATGGCTGCAGGAGTATTTTACATTTGAGCTCTGTTACATTTTTCATGTGATGGTCCATTGCACCTGGGGCTTGGCCTTATGCTGATCTAGACAAAAACAAATTAGAAGTTTCTTCTGTAGAACGCACTGCCTTGTTATTTCTGTAGCATCTCACATGCCTGAGGCGAGCAGGATTAGTGGAGGATTACTGTGCATGCGCGCATAGCTTAGAAAGCTGCTTTGATTACAAAGCCCAAAAAAAGGATATTAAATTTTTATTACAAAAATATTTGGTTTACTTCATTCCTCTTCTAACAGCAGCCAAAATTCCAAGCATTCTCTCGCTCTGTGGTCACACTCCAGTTCCAAGCAGGGGGAGGAAGTGAATTTCTGGTGTTGTTTTCCTCCCAGAGATGACAGCCTGGAGCTTTGCCTCACGCTGTTTCCCAGGTCAGCCGCTGAGAGCAGGGCCTGGACCAGCCGAGCTCAGCCATCCTGCCAACCAGGCACAAGGAACGTAACTCCCTTGTCATTATTTACATCTCCAGGGTTTCACTGAGCTCCGTTCCCTTCCTGCTTTTCCACCAAGCATTAGAACAGCCAGCCAGTTCCTTGCGCCTATGATCTATCATTTGTCTGTGCATTTTTTTTTGTTGCCTATAGCAATTTTGTTTTATATGGTCTCAAGAACAAATGTCTGAGTCATGTAAAGCTTGCCTTATACACCACCTGTTCTAATGGCAGCTTTCTAACCCACACATCCATTTCCCAAACTGGCTGCTTCCCTCACAGGCGACAGCAAACCAGCTCCAGCATCTCCTGGGTTTGGAGACTTCCCCTATCCCGAATCAGATCTGCGTGTGCCTCACAGGCAGCAGCAACTCCTTCGTCGGCTTATAACACATATAAATTAGAGTCTAGTCCCGGAGGTCGGCCGGGGCAGCGCGGCCAGAGCGCAGCGGGACAGCGGGGCCTGCGGGGCCTGCGGGCCCGCCCGTCCCCATGGCAACGCCCCGCCCGGCGCCGCCGAGCGCCCCGCCTCTTCCCCGCTGTCCAATCGTCGTCAGTCGGGGGCGGGATCACATGCTTCTATTGGACAGCTCTTACGTTAATCAACTCCTGCGGAACCCGCGGGATCGTGAGGCCTTCCGCGTGCGCAGGGGCACCGCCCCCGCCCTTGCCAAGCGTTGATTGGTCGTTGAGGGGGCGGGGCTTACCCTTATCCGCCTCGGGGTTGGACGAGAGCCCCGTCAGTCGGGGGCGGGGCTGGGGGCGGGGCTGGCGGGCCGTTCGAACGGCGCTGCCGCTGCTGGCGGCGCTCGGCTCGGGCTGCGGGTGCTGTGGGCTCGCTGTGCCCCGCCGTGCCCCGCTGTGCCCCCGGGCAGCCCGGCACAGCCCAGCCCGGCCTTCCGCCTCCCCAGAGTGCCCGGGGGGCACGCAAGGCTCCCTTCCCGACGGGACGGGTCGCGCTGCTGCCGCCGGCTCCTCCGCTGCCGCTCCGGGACAGACAATGGACGAGCAGGGTCCTGGGGAAACGTGGCCCCGCCACGCTACGGAGCAGGTTAGCGGCCGGGAGGGTCCCACCGGCCGGGAGGGTCCCTGGGCGGGCTGAGGAGCGGAGCCCCGCTGGGGGCGGGCACGGCGGGCACTCCTTTCCCTGCCGGGTGCGGAACTTCGCAGCGGCAGGTTCCCCAAGGTGGCTGCAGAGTCATCCGGGAACATCGTCGGGTCTGATTCCGCGCTGAATCGGGGCTCAAATGCATCTCTGTAGTTGCTGACAAACTACACCAAACCTCTTGTTAAAAGCCTGCAGGGGTGGAGATTTACAGTGAAACACTGAGCTGGCAGGAGCTGAAGCGCTCAGTGAGCCGGGTTCCTGCTTGTGTTGGTCCTGTTTGACCTCTTTAATTTAATACCTTAGTTGATCTCCACATCACTGATGAGATAAAAAACCAGAGAGTTGCTTTTATTGAATCAAGATTATGGGGGAGAAAAAAGAGAGGAACAGCTCTTCTATGCTGCCACAATGTTTATTGCACAGAATGTAGTGTAGGTCAACAAGAAATTAGTTGCTGTTGCAAAATGCAGGGGGCTTAGTTGATATACTTTGGATAACCTAGAAAATCACCTGTTTGTTTAAAAAATCCCAGACATATGCTTGAATGTTTATTTGCTCTCTTGACTGCAATAACCATGAAGGAACAACTCTGAGCTCTCCTGGTATGTGATAGTGAGAAACCATTCCCTGAAAACTATGAAATTCTGACTCTGACCAGGTTTTGCTCTGGGTTATTAGCTGGATCATGTGGCACAGTCCTGCTTTTTGGAGGGTGACCTCTCTGTGTCTGACCATAGGTTTAACAATGAATGCTGGAGAGATGTAAGCACCATTGGCTTTGTGGTGTTCTGAGTGAGACAATGACATCTTCTGGAGCATAAATTGTCCTGTTTGAGTTGAATTTGTGTATGTTTATAGTAATTGCCTTAAAGAAAGAATTAACTTTGATTTTTAAATTTTAGATGAGACTGAGAAAACTTACAGCAACATCTCATAACTGGAAGTCAGAGGCACAGAGCTGCTTCTGAGCATGTAAGAGACAAGCAGCCCCTCAAGCTTTTCTTATCTGAAGTTAATTTCACTCCAGATTTTGATTTTAGAACCTCAGTTTTTTTCTGTCTCCTTTCTCTAGTCAGTTTTCCTGTCTTTGATTTATAGTTTTACCTTGTGTTTTATTTGGAGTTGTTTTTTTCATTTGTTTGTACTGATGGCTTCACACTTCCAGAAGCAGCTGAGATCTTGCTATTATCCAGAAGTATTTTGAAGAACGAAATACAGCTCTGTTGCTGCTGCCATTGCTCAGTTAACAGTGATGATTAAATCCCATAAATATTCTCTTGCCCTTGATGGGAAAAGCCTTGAATGTGGTTTGATGGAAATCATTCCCTTCCTGTTGATATTTGTACCTAAAATCAGGCTGTAAAGTGCTGAATGCATACAGGAAGGCCATGCTGGTCTTCCATTCAAGCAGAGCAAGTGCTCTCACCCTTTGAAGGGTTGCAGCAGTTCTAAAAAGAACTAGATGATTTGTAGATGGATTCTGCCCCAGACTCCAGTGTTAGGAAAGGGCAGGTGGCACTTCACCCCATTTCTGAAAATCAAACCCATTTTGTTCAATATTACCCCCTCCAATTCCTCAGTCAGCACAGTCTTAGGGCAAGTGTGATCACTGGTGAAGAAAAGAAAGAGCCAGAATATTTGTTGTGTTTATGAGAGGCATTTTTTCAGAAAATATAGGGGGGAAAAGCTCTGATGAAAATGGTGAGAAGTTTGACAATTTTTTGAGGTCGCTTGACTTGTGGGTACTTGGGGGCAGCAGAGAATGGAAGAAACTCTGCCTTAGGAAAGGCATAAAACCCAGTGGCTATCTTTTGGCCAGTGGTGCTGATTTTCCAGTAAGCTCTGTGCTGCACGGAGGTGTAGAACCCTAATGGTTTGTTGTACGCCATTAAAAGGTATTGTACACTCATAAAAGAATGACATTTTGATCAATGCTGTTAAAAGAATTACTGTCTTGACACAGAAAAGCTTTCCTGCTGCAAGTTTAAAAATATGCCTTTAAAAGCTTTTTATTGAATACCTTTGCATCCCTCAGAAATGTGCTATTTTGGCACAGGGCTGCTCTGAAGTGACTCCACACTGTAACCTGAATGCAAGACCCCGTGTTTACCATCAGCAGGGTGCGAGGTGAGGCAGGTGTGTTCACTTACCTACTGTCATGGGGACAAAGGAGAAGCACCTGGAGCTGCTTGTATGCAGCTAAAAATACAACCCCTCCTTTTTAGAGTCCCAAATCACTTGAAAGCTATTTGTTTGTTTTGACATTGATTCCTCTCTGTCCCTCCAGCTTTCTTTTGCATGTCCCTTTGGCGTTTGAAGCTATGCATTGATGTTGGAAGGAGGCAGGTGGCAGGTAGGGGAACCACAGATCTCTCCACTGCAGCTGGGCCCTGGCTCATGGGCAGGGGGGCTCTGCTGGGAGAAACTGGGCTTGGAGGGGTCTGAGGTGGTCCTGTGGTGTAACACTTCTTGTGGCAGAAATCTCCCCTTAGTGTGCTTAAAAGATCTTGTGTCAGAGCTCTTGACTGATCCCAGCTGCTGAGGAGTGTTGTACCTGACCTGATGGTGGCCAGAATCACAGCTGCACTGCTCAGCAGGGGTGACAGGCTGCCAGGTGGGAACTTGGGAACCCCAGACAGGGAATTGGGAGCTAGGGCTGTAATTCCTCAGCTCTGACATGCTCCTGTGTCCTCCTGCACTTTGTATTATGTTTCTTGAGCTTTTGTGTTTCATGCTTTCAGTTGTTCAGCTGCATGTGATGTTCAAAATACAATTTTATATAAAGGTGGAGGGATAAATTGAAAGAGCCAAGAATGGTGACATGAGTTTTGATGTAAAGAGATCCAGGAAAAATTGTTCTCTAGGCTTTTTCTTCCTCCTTTCTATATTCATGACCAGACCAAAGCAGCAGATGTTCTGGGTGCAGTTGGCATGGCCATGCCCTGCCGTGGGACTGTCACCTGCTGGGGCATTGCAGAATGCTTGCTAAGAGGTTTTGTAACAGGTGAGTGAGGTCACAGCATTCCCTGGCACTTCTATACCTCAGCTGAAGAAAGCTGTGACATGCAGCAGTGGGATTTAATTGCTGAAGAAAGCAAGATGTTTCATTTCACTGTGTGTGAGTATCTCCCTTTAAGGTCATAAATATTAATGCTCTGCATATTCTGCAAAGACAAGGTATGAAAGGAAGAAGCAGGAGAGCTTGAATGTTTGTATTTGGCACATGAGGATGTTGCTCAGAGAACTGTGAGTAGAATTGGCATTTGTCTCACTTGCTTCCTAACTCTCTCAGATATCTGAGTTTTGTCCATTTTGACCTTCATGGAAGGTGTGAGATGCCCAAATACTCCCTTACTTCTGTTTCAATCAAACTTTTGGCAGCTTTCTAGGGGAGTGGTTGGTTTGGGTTTTTTTTTTTTTTTTAATTGTCAGTTTCTGTCACCAGCTGCTATCAACTGTTATCTGAAGCCTCACTTGTGTAGTTTTGGCTTTGGAGGAAATATGAAAGCAAAATTATCTCCATGGTCCTATTTACCCACAGCATCTCCCTTGAAGCTCCCTACAAATGTTTTTCTACAGTGACCTTTCAGAGTACCTGCTTTCAAGAGAGGTTGCCAGCCTGGAAGAGGGGCTTAGGCATGTTTTCCTACATTTAGCTATATTAAAAATGGTGATCTTTCTTCCAGTCTTCTTTGTCTGGCAAACTAAATTGCTTTCTACCACTGATCCTTGTTTTCATTGCTCTAATCTGTATATTTGTTCAGTAATCATCTTGTGCCATTTTTTTTTTTAGAGCATAGGCAAAACTGCTGCATAACATAGGGTCAAGCTCTTGAGGGTGGGATAAAAGAAACTGTTCTCTTTTGTGTTGATATTTAATTGCTGTAAGCTGGAAACATTTATTTAGTATTTGGCCTTATCTGCAATTACATTCTGAGGCCTATCAGTCTCTAGCCCACTTGATGTGTCATGTTGATTTTGATTTTCTTAATCAAATGTCATTTTGCATCAAGTCAACTGTCATACAAAACCTGCTATATCTCTGATATTAATTAGCAATAAGCATTTAATTAAAAACCACACTAGTGCAAGAATATATTTTCTGAAAATTTATGTCACTAATGCTATATTACCCTCTCATTTTTTTCTCTAGCCAGAGTCTTGTATTGGCCATTCTGTTGCTTTGCCATCAGTGTCGCACAGAAAAGATTGTAGCTACTCATGTCACCAATTCTGAAAAAACCCGAAACAAACCAACACAACACTGCCCAACGAAAGCACCCCCTGGTTATCGTTTCTCTCTGTCCTCTCAAATAGCCTGTTTTTCAAAGAATACCAAAAATTAGCATTAATGGTTCAAACAGCTTCTCAGACGAGCTCTTTCTTCTAATCACCATGGAAATTGAAACCTAGATCTTAACTCTTCCCCATTTGACCTACTTCAAGCCACTCACTCAAGATGTACCTGTCCTAGCAGAGTCATCTGTCTTCCTGTGGGACTTGCAGGAATCCTTTCTAGAGGTTCTGGAGGTGCCCTGCTTAAGCAGCCACAACAGCAGCACTAGAGGTGATGTCACTTGTCGCTGGTTTGGGCAGCTGGGGTCACGTGGATGTCAGACAGAAGCTGATGGTCTAAATCTTTCTTTTATTATTTCAGGTGAATTACATGGCTTTGGTTTGGAATAGATTAAAATTTGATGTTAATCTTTGCAGCTGTGATGTAGAGAAATTCAACAATCTTTTACAACTAACCCCAAATCTCTAGAAATTGATTCTACTGGTGCAGTATTGTCACCAAGCCGTCCAGCACAGGTGCCAGTTGTGTGACTGACCACAAAGCTCCTGCATGTTGGGTGGATTGAGCTGCTCTAAGAACCTGTGCGGGCAGATCTTCGGGCAGCAGAGACAGGGAGTCCACTTTTTTATATAATGACCTTCAAAATCAAACCTCTGTGTTGTCTCATGGTTTTGGCTGACTTCCTCTGGGCATGTGGATAAATCAGGTCAGTTTGCTTACTTGATGTGCATAGACAAATATGAGGATTATGAAATGAGAGCAATAACAAAAGGATGTGTTACAGTGAGAGGAATAAAGGGTAGCATAGAGGAAAGTGGTGGCCTTGTGTGGAAATATTTATGAAAAAAATTGATAACTGGAATATAGGATGGGTGATACCTGTGGAGTGTCTTGGGAATAAACAGATCAATAAAACCAGTAAGATGAGATGAGGAAGGTGTGTTTTGTTACTTACTGGAGGCATGAGCAACACTTTTGTACTTGTGAAAAGGGCATGTTCTGAATTCTGAAAAGTATATTGTACTGAAGTTTTGGGGAGCAAATCAGCTGGTAGCTCAAAGTGAGGTTTGTGTCTAAGTCTGGAACTTGGGTTGTACTATATTTTCTTGTTCTGGCCTCGCTCGACGAACAGCATGCACAGAGCTGAGGGAGTAACTTGTGTACTGAAAAGAGCTGTGGCTTGTTCTGCTCTCCTTGTGTTTTTAGCAGGGCAGTTTGCAGGATATTTTCTTTGTTTTCTTTGTAGCTCTAGTGTTTGGGCTACAGGGATTTAAAATATTTCAGAGAAAAAATAGCTTCAAATGCAGCTCTGAGTCTGATATTTGTTTTATTAGTGGAAATCTTTGTCTCATGTGTTTTCCCAGTTCTAGATAACCTTTTCTTGTCATCTAAGAAATTAATTTCTTTGTTGGACTCATTGCAAGTAAACTTGATAGCAGGATTGCTGTTATTGAGGCAGCTTACACAGTGATTTGCTAAGTACAGCCTCTTCATATAATGTGAAGCAGAAGTCGATTTATTGACCACCACTGGGATTTCAGGAACTGTTGAACTACCTGGTTTTTATCCTTCTCTCATAAAATTTGCTATTAAATGTCTTTTTTTTTCTGTTACCCTCTTGAAAAGGGTTCTCTTTGAAATGCAGTCGTACAAGAACAGCAATCCTACTCGCTTCTGTGCTGTAGAGTTTGGCTTTTTAATGAAGTGTCTACAGGGTCATGTAAAGTATCTTGACATCAGATTCTTGAAGGTTTTTGTAAAACACTTTCCTATGCCAGGAAGACACTGGTGCCTCTCAGCTGTGGCAACTGGCTCTGGGCTGTGGTGCCAGCCCTTGGCATAGAGCACATGCCAGGGAGAGCAGAGCACTGCAGAAAGACCGCTCTGCTCTTAGCGCTGCGCTTGCTGCAGTACAAATTTGTCCTCTATCAAATATCATCTGCTGCTTCTCTGGAAGGCTAAGGAATTAATAAATATATGATTTGATTCATTTGTGCTACTTGCTGTATATTCATAGTAGTTTTTTGCTACTTTCTGCAAGCTCTTCTCCAAGGTATATGTTAGGAAGGAAAACTGTTGTCTCTGGTAATCTGTAAAAACAGCTTTAAAAATAGAATCCAAGTGAACTGTACCAAGTGGATATTGATTCTTGGGGATGTGGAGAGAATGCTTTCTGTGAACTCTTCTTCATTGCTCCAGAGTCCATAGCAGTGTCTGGAGGTTTTGGGGGTGATGTTTTTTGATTAACAGACAGTAATGGAGAAATCATCTCTAGCTAGTCTGGATTTCTGACAACTCTTCCCAGGCACTGCTGCAGACAGGATGTCAGAGCTGGGGTACTTGGGGGTGCAGAACCTGGACATTTACAGGCTGTGGTACGTGCTGGGGGAGGTCTCAGATCTTGGTGTGTTTCTGCTCCATGGGATGGTGCCATGCTGTGTTATGTGTGACCTGAGCACAACACTGCTTGGGACTGTCAGAGTCCTTGTGAGGAGTCCCAGTGCTGCTGTAAGGCATTCTTTGGGAGCTGTGAGCAGGCACAGGCTTAGCACATGCAGGTGTTTTTCAGCCCCAGAATCAAAGTTGCAGGGCCAGCGTGGCTGTGAGTGGCCTCTGCTGCACATTTGTGTTAGGGCTGTTTGTGCCACGCTGTTACTGTTTTCTGGGTAACATTTGTGATCTATGTAAATCTCAGCTATCTGGTCTCACCTTTTGCATCTCCTGTCTGAGAAAATGTTTGTTTTTTGTCCTCCCTCTCCTTCCTTTTCAATCATACTTTGCCTGACCAGCAGTTGCCCGAAATTGGTGAGCAAGCAAGGATCTGCTGTACATCCGTGGTTCAGGCACCACCATGCAGCTTTTCCACTCTGTCTTTAATTAAACTTGGGTTTTCTGTTGTTGTAGCTGGAAGCAGCGTGCTGACACAACTCATTCTTGTATCAGATTAAAATGTCAATGTTTTAATGTTCTCATCTGTGGGAAAAAGAAAATAGTTGGGTGTTTTATTTATAACTTAAAAAGATGCTGTGGGAAAGGTTTACTTGTGCAAGATGGAAAATGACAAAAAGGTACAGAGTTCCATTTAATATTAAGAGTCTTTAAAAGGCTGAAAATAGTGAAAGGATTGAATCTCTTCAGGAAATAGGCTATACTGGGGCACGGCAGTTTTAAACAATTATAAATTTACTGTATTTTTAATTATTCACTCTGGTTTTTCTTGCATTCATGGCATGGTGTGCACACATCCTGATGAGCTCGTGTACCAAACCAGTGCTCTGTGTGAGAAGGAAAAGAATTAAGGTATCTGAAAAAGAGTGGTCAGAAGTCAGTGTTGTCCTCCATGCTAAGTGACTTCCTTCTGGGAAAAGGGAGCAGTATTTTCTAGGAAGAAATGTAATATTATTTTTTGTGACCAGTTCCATTCATGTTTTCTGCAGGTTTGCTCCCTGGGCAAGTTGAGGAGTGGCAATGGCGCTGGTTTGGAGCTGTTGGTTGCGAGTGCCCTGTGCAGGCACCTGTGTGAGGCAGGTTCTGGGCTAGCAGGGTGGCCAGGTGAATGCAGGAGGCTGCTGGGCAGGGGTCCAGCCAACAGCTGCAATTGTCTGCTTGGGGTTAATGCAGCTCTTCTTCAGAAAGTGTCTCCCACACCTTATTTAGAGATTTGCTTGATGTAGGCTGTCCTCTGGGTTACCGTCTGTGGAATCTCTATTTCTGGGCAGCCGTGTCTCCCCTGCATGTACACTACAGATGCCCACCAATGCCCTTTTGGGTTATGCTTTTCCTGGACTGGGGGAAGAAATAATCCATTTTAAAGAAGGGAAACAGAAGGAGCTCCCACTGAACACTGATGCTGGAAGAAGAGTGCTGAGTGTCTTTTCATTTTACTTTCTTGCTCTCTCATACTTACTTATGTCACCCCATCTCCTAGAGCCGGGCTGCTGGGGGATCAATTTGTTGGCAGGGGTTATTCAAACATCAGCAGAATGCATGTTCTTACTGTTCTGCTTGGAACTGGGTGCTGGAGCCAACACAAACAGCTCTAGTGTGGGAACCAACACTGGGTGTTTGAGTCAGGCTGTTCTTGGTGGTCTGTCCTTCCTGCAGTAAAAATGTCAGCAGTCTCTTTTCCCATAGTGTTCATTTATGTTCCTGTTGTTTAGTGTTTATACAATCACTGTGCCTGTGGACAGTTCAAATGAAATTTTTGAATAAATTCTGTGGTTTTCTTCACTTTCAGCTCTTGTTTTCTGTAGGTTTTGGGGGTTTTCCACTCTATGGCTTCATTTTTTTTTGGTCCTCTTTCCCATTGTGCAGAGTGCAGATGGTGCTGCACTTTTACTCCCTTTGAGGACATCAGACACCCCTGAAGCTTTGGTGGTGTGCTTTGTAACACCCTTCCAAGTACTCAGGAACCACCAAGGTTCCTTACTGGCTGTGCGTTGTTGCTCTAGTGAAAGTCCAGGACGCAGGATGCTTGTGGGAGCTGGATGGTTTGAAGATTTCTGTAATTCTTCCTGTTACCCTCAGGGCATGCTGAAAAATTACCACTTTGTAGAGTCTTTGGGAGATGATGCAGTCCCAGATCAGACACTTCTCTATTAAATAAAAAGTATGATAAGCCTAAAAGCATTGAATTCACAATTTTGAATCTCTAAAGGCCAATCCCAGTGTGTATCTATTTGGACTAATTTACTGAACTATTTAGTTTCTCCTCCTGCATAACAACCATTCCATCCCCAGCCATTACCAAGTCAGCTCTGCCTCTGAGGCTGCCAGGAATAACTTTACTTTGCATGGATAATTAACTGGATTGAGTAACAGCGAAAAAACATTATTTCCACATAGTGGTAATAATAAATCTGTTACTACTTTTGGCTCTCCGTGTTATTGCCATATTTGGGTATGTCTTAATGAGGAAGTGGCTTCCTTTGGCTGAGTTCAAATACCAGCACAGAGCCTGCCTCCAGCGCTGGGCTGGGCTGCTGAGAGGAGGGCAGAGGGGGCGCTCAACCAGGCAGGCATTCCTGCCACAAATAATTCTTCTGTTTTTCTTTTTTTTTCTTTCTTTATTTTTCAAACCAAAAATCAACCTTTCCTGTGAGGATATTTGGAGCATCCCACTCTGTTTTTCAAAATGCATAAAATATGGGGATGGGACCTACTGAGCTCACCACAGGAATTCTCTTGAGGGACAGATATAGAGTTACAAGTAGCTCCTGAGCACAATAACTTTCGTATCTCATAACAGCTTATCTGATACTCTCACAACCTTTTCTAGAATCATCCTCCTCCTTTTCCTGTTCATTTTCACCATCTGTTTGGTGTCATGATCTGGAGCCTTGTTGTGCAGCAGCCCAGGGAGGAATGCACCTGCTTCCTGCAGAGATGCTCTCAGCTGCTGGGGCAGTCTGCGTGTTGTGCCAAATGTCTGACAGCTCAAGTCAATGGCTGTAGCTCCTGTGTGCCTTGTGCTGTCGTGTGGTGGCAACACCCCCGACAACACTTCCTCCTCCATGTCACCATCATGGGAGCTGCAGGCCTTGAGGAGGGTCAGTGACCCAAAGATCAGGTTAAGGATGTCACAACAGGCAGCACAATGGAAAGCTGAAGGCTTCTGCGAAGAAGAGGGCAAACTTAATTGGTGGTAGAGAAAATAAAGGGAGGTGTTTGTTGGCTTGTGCCCATTTACATTTCCTTCTGTCAGTCTCGCCTGTGTCCCACTACTTAATTCACTCTATATCTAATCCATATCTGCTGTTCCTTCTCCATCATCCTCTCACCATGTCAACCTCCTGCCTCTAACCACTGCCCTGTGCAGGCAGCTCCGCAAAAAATAAAATGCAAAAATTAATTTAGTTATTGATAATAACTAAGTGGAGTTGGTTAAAGAGGGGAGGAATATACAACCTTGGAGTTAAAGCTGCAGAAGTTTGATGGTTGTAAAACCAATCACTGAATTTAGAAAAGACCAAAGGAAACAGCTCAAGAAAAGCATTTAAGCAGTTCTTGGTGAAAAATACTCTCTGCCAAAAATAACTTCACTTTATTAAATTGTTCATGTGGTGGGAGGAAAAAAAAAAGTAAAAAAAATAAGAACATAGAGGAATTTTTTTCCTGTGTTTTCAGCATTGATCTGGCTATATGACTTCAAAACCTATAAAACTGCAAAAATGCTGAACCTAAACAAAACCCAGCAGTAGAGAGTCCTTTTCCTTTCTGAGCCTATTTATCCATTTACTTGATTTCCAGGTGGACCCAGCATGGTGTCACTGATGTTCAATACCCTAAATATGGGAACTGATGTGCCAGATTTCAATCTTTACCTGCCCGTCTTTGGAGTTCAGATATGGGGGTCCTTAGGAGTAGGCAGAGCCACTACCACTGGAAGGTTTCAAGATGCTTCAGCACAGTCAGGGCAATAGCCAGTGTGTTCAGAAAGGAAAGCTCTGGAAGCATGCTCGTGGGAAGTGGGAGAGGTAAAGGACAGCATTTTCTCATTACTGGAATCTGTTTGTTCTCTCTTCTCCATGGCAAAGGAAGTCAGGGCTCTGGGCTTTTGAAACCAAAGGAATGATGGGTTTGACCAGTGCTGCTGATGACCTGGTGGCCGAGCACAGCTGTTGGCACTCAGGCTCCCATTGCCACTGCACTACTGATGGGCTTCTGTGGCATTCCTTCTTATTAAATGAGTTGACTATTTCAAATACTGTTCCAGCTGTAGTCTTGAATTAATGAATTTGGGAACATGGATACTGCACGTTAAGGTGTGTGAGCTTATGTTCCTTATTGCTTGGTGCAGCTGAGGATGCATCATGCCATTAAAAACATTCGTTTAGATGACTTTTCTATATTAATTCTGAGGCCTGCAATAGACCTACCCGGTGTTCCCTTCTGTCCTCTTGCTGGGTTTTAGTATGCAGGTGTAGCACAAATTTGCTTGTGTAGGTTTTGGGCTGTTCTCCCTGCCTGTAACAGGGCCAAAGAAAGAAGATGGAAGTGTTGGTTGCAGTTCTCTCCTTGGTTACAATCCTCTCAAATGGCTGCAGTGGTGCATCATTGCTGACTTTAATTATGTAGTTTGAATGAAAATGAGAAGGAAGCAGTTTGCCTTGGGCCCATGCATACCTGGAATGCTTCATCACAGCCTGACAAATATCCCTTAACCCAGGCACTAGCTTTTATTTTATGGCTTATTTTTAAAAATCCAGCCCAGGGAATTGTGGTGTTTTTAAGGGGAGGGGTGTGACCTGCAAATATTTGATTGATTCTGTTCCTGTCCCACAGTTCTATGTAAAATTTATTTACTGGTTTTCCTTTTAAACCATTAGCTGACCTTCCATACGGATCCCAGCTGTGCATTAGCATTGCTTGGGGATGTGTTTGTATCTTTTGTCTAAAAATACCCAGCCGGTAGGGTCCATGATCCATGAAAGCTAATTGAAACAATTTCTCTTCAAGTTTTGGCAAGTGAACCATGCATTATAAGCATTAATATCTATAAATTGAATTGTTAATGAATCTAGACACTAATAATGAATGCAATTTTGTAGGCTTAACTAGAAACACTAAAATTATCAGGATCTGGAACAGAATTTTCAATCATTTTTGCTTATTAAATAGCAAAAGTATGCTTTTAATAAGCTAATAATTTTTATTTGACCCCATAGGAGTAGCTCAGCTGATTAGAAACAGGTTTCAAAGTGCAAAACAATGTTGTTTTTCTCTCTGTGTTTTAACTACCGCAGTGCTGATCGGATCAGGTACTGATCTCCATTGCTTATCCTGCAATTCCTCTAAAAGAATTTGCAGCAGAACCTCTCTATGTCCCATTGAACAGGAGAATTCTCTGCAGGGATAAATCATGCTGTATGCTGCCAAAACAACTGGAGCTTGCTTGAAAGATTGTCAGTGCACAAAAATACAAATATGAGAGATTCCTATTTGGTCTTTGTTATATCCAGAAGTAGAAAAGCACTTGATACAATTCAAAACTCAAGACCAAAGCTAATAAATAGGAGTCCTTTTCTCCCCCAATTTAAAATTAGCCTTTAGGATTTTATGCAGCTGAAGAATATGGTAAGATTCAGAGTTATAATAAAAAATAAATCTTAGGTTCTGATGGTTTCCTTTAAAACAGTTTTGTGAAGTTTGCCATTCTTCCTGACACCAGTGGCTGGAGACTAGGAGGGCACAAGGAGATTATTCTGCAAGTCCCTCAGGCAAAGCTTCTTCTCCCCATGCTGTTTCTGGCAACCCTGGCAGACCAGCTGTCAGCTTTTATGGAGCACTGGTGTCCCTTAGACAAGCAATCCCTTTTACCGAAAGACTTAGTAACTCTGCAGCATTTGTTAAATGAAAAAATCAAACTTGGTTCTCTTGCAAGATAATAGTAAAGAACAATCTCTGAAAGGTAAGGGGAAGGGATGTCCAGGATTTATCTGTGGATTTACATCTGGGAAGGACCATAAAAGGTTCCTCCATCTCTGGAGGCAATTGATATGCTTAGAGAAATGTATTCCAGTGCTTAATTACATTTTCTATTTGAGAGAGGGAGGTTTCCTTTATTTAACCTAAATCTCCCTTCACTATGTATGAACTACAGTTCATACTTCCATTTTTGTGTTCTATGAACATGGAGAAAGGTTTTCACTCTTTATATCAACTTTCTCTTTATTTGAAGACTTTTTCCATGTTGCCCAGCTGCCCCAGTGCTTCCCACCATCTCATTTCTTCCCTTCTTTAGCATGGACAGATGTCAGCTAGCAGTGATAACTGACTGATTAACATGGGATGGCAAGGAAGGAATGCTGGCTAGCTTGGGGGGATGAAGGGATAAGGAAAAAACATCAACAGGTAGAACTAAATAGTACACCAGGGGATTCAAAATACTTCACCAGTGTACTAGTGGGAAAGAATTGGTGTTTCCTAGTTCAGTTTAAAACTCAGTGGAAAATTAATATTAAGTTAATATAGAAATACACATTAAAGTGCAGAGTTCCCTATGCAGGAGCTCTAACTTAGCAGATAGCACTGTAAATGTTACACTGAAATATTTAGCTGTAGTAGTTCAGAATATTTTTACTACTGGACATTTGT
Source organism: Calcarius lapponicus (assembly GCA_039654755.1). Classification (NCBI taxonomy): domain Eukaryota; kingdom Metazoa; phylum Chordata; class Aves; order Passeriformes; family Fringillidae; genus Calcarius; species Calcarius lapponicus. The sequence continues at coordinate 296,885 of CM077474.1, read as the reverse complement.
TTTTGTGTCCATGCACACTAGGATCCTGTTCTGCCCCACCTTGTGGCAACTCAGCCCCTCTCAAGGCTAAACACTTTCATTTTGGTAAGATGTTTGGTGATATTTTCATCATGATACATCTGCAAAATGAAATGACTGAGATAATTTGAGGGGAGAAATGCTTGAGGGTCTTCCCCGTCCTCCCCAGCACTGCCTTTTCCTGACGGACAATACACAGCCAGGAAAAAGGTCTCAGTGGAGACTTGCTCAGCCTGAGGAGTGTGCCCCATGCCACTGCCTGCACTGCACAAGGGAGAGATGTATATTCCTGTTCTGTTTCTTCTGTGAAAAGTCCATATTCTGCAAGACAACTATTAGAATTATCTTTAATAATTGATATTAGAATTCATCCATTGATGGCTGGTGTGTTTGGTTTTATTCTTTGCTGTCTTCTGTTTTCAAAGATTCCTTTTCCCAAACCAAGAGTAAGAAACAAGGAAAAAAAAAAGAAGTTTTCTCAGTGCTGCTGTCTATTGACATTCAACAGAATAACTGCCCTGGAGTTAATTCCTCCTCTTAAGTAAACTACTTCAGTCAGTGCTGTTAGCATGGAGGATATTGGCATTCCTGTTTACTGAACAGGAGTCTTCCAGGATCCTTGCTTTTTTAGTGAATTTAGTGTATGTAAATTTTCAATAAATGTAACAAATAATCCAGGCAAACATGGGAGCCTACCAGTGAGTCATATGCAAACTGAACAAAAAATATTTAATCCTGGAGTAAACATTTATGAAGTGTCTGTGCCACCCTTTGCAAAGGGATAAGGTGGTCAGTCAGTGTGCTACAATGTGCATCCAGGAAAGAGCTGAAATAATACTTTTTTGTACTTTAAATGTAAAATTGTGTAAATAATAATGTAAATCAGGTAATGGCTTAAAGCCTTGCAACCTCTTTCTTTCACTTGAATGCCAGTTGTGTCAGGTGCCCACCCTCCTTCTCCTTCAGAAAATAAGTTTCTGTCCCGCAGGATCTGCTCCTGCTGCAGCCACTGCTCTGACACAGGTGAGAGCTGGAGAACTCTCTGCTTCACAGCTTGAGATGCAATTTTTTCAGCTGTAAGAACCCAACCACACAGTGTATCTCAAACAAGTGCTAGAGAAGGAGGACTTTACCTGAGTTGGTTTTGCCTGCCCTCTATAAACAGAAAAATCAATGGTCTTTGTTCTTTTATTAGGGAAAAAAAAAAAAAAGTACTTTTTTTCCACCTGGGAGGGCTAATGGGATACTCTGGTGTGCAGCACCATTTCAGCAGTGAGGGAAGTGTCCCTGCTTGACCTCTGCTAATGAAAGTCTTCAACCAGCTGTTCATGCTGCTTCTGGGGCATACAATTTCAGATTCTGGCTTTCCTGATCCATCACTTTTCTAAGCCTCTGTGGGGTCCTGTGCAGCACTTTGTGAGGGCTGTCCCAAGGAGGGTGTGACTTGAAAGTCATGGCCTTTTCACTGGCCAAAGGGTGAAAAATGGTGCTGTGGAGCCCCTCTGTAGCCTTGGTTGCAAAGGTTGGATGTTCTGATGGGCACTGACAGGCCTCTGAGCCTCCCAGGTCGTGTCTGAGTCCCCAGCAGAGTCAAACCAAACAACACCTGTGTGCAAGCCAAGAGCTATCCTTTTTTCCCCTAGATTTCAGACCAGCAAGATCTAATAACCTTTACTTTGGTCTCCTGCACATCTTTCTGAAAAACGAAGCATGTCAGATCCTCAGAAATGAAAGTACATGGGATAACCTTACACCTGAATTGACATGGGCATGTCTTCTGTCAGTCCTCAGTATTTTGCTATCCCATGTTTTATGTGGCTCACCTTTCACATTGACAAAAGAGACAACAGATGTATCTTTTTTATTTCTAGAATACATGATTCCTTTAGAGCAGCTCTGTCATTTATCTTGCCAAATATTTAGTGGTGCTCAGTATGTGAGGCTCTTAAGGAAAATTACACGATTTCTCATTCTTGCTGCCTAGAATTTAAACAAATACTAAAAAAAAAAGTGATATATTAAACAGGAAGAGGAAATAATTGACAAACTATGGTGTTGGGAGACAAGCTTTGAGCGTTCCTTTTTTGGTAGTTCCTTGATAGTACATCAGCCTTGTTTTTCCCGTTATCTTTGTCTGCCCCTCACTCCAAGCAAAGATGCCTTGTTGTTAGCAGAGATTTTTTGATGTAGCCAGGATTAAAACTGACTATTTTGCAGCCTGTTCTTTATTCGCAGTTCAGGACTTACAGTCTGCTCTCTGCAATGTTGTAATGATATCTGGGATAATAATATCAAGCTGTATCTAAACAATTGGATTAAAGGAAGCCCTTGGAATAGGACAGAGGTTGGGGTAACTTGCTGGATCCCGTGTCCGATTGCTGGCTACTTCCCTAAGGACAAAGTTTTTCCTCCTGGCAGAGCTCAGCAGTGAGCTTTCAGTTTCTTTCATTATCAGCATTTTGTGCTGAATGTTTTAAAATGTTTGGAAAATGCAGCATAAGGGAGATTGAAGGTGCTGTCTTTAATTGGACTAACTTAAAAAATTAATATTGAAAAGTTTTCTCCTTGTTGTGTTGCTATTGACCTGACGTTAAGAATAGCTTGTGCTGGTCTGCAGAAGAGTAGAGGAATGTATTTTGCTTTCGGTTGTTTTGTGCTTCGAATTTTGGTGGGACAGGAGAGGTTGCTATTATGTTTAGGAAAAATGTCTGAGCATGAATAGGAAATATTTTCAAAGGTCTTTTTAGGTGTTGGGCTGCCTGCGATGATCTGTTCATGGATGCAGCTGGGAGAGGCTCCAGCCAGTGTGAAGGTGTTGGTAATACCTGTTTGTCAGCTTAGAACCAGGAAGGTCTGAAAGGTAGATGGACTTTTTTTTAAAACCTGGTGAGGCTCCTTTGGTAACCACTGCTCAGAAAGTAATGGCATTATGGATTGGAATTGAAATTGCCTGCTTTGACCTCAAAATATTACTTTGTCATCCTTGTCTGTCTCTCTCCCTTTCTCCCTGGAAAATTAACATTAGATAAGACTGAGGTAGATTCTTTTCTAGCTTATTCATTAGCAGCAGCAGCAGTGTTGTTAATTATGTTTAGATTGTAGAGGCTGTATTATGAGTGGCCAGAGAACACAGAATTAGTTTCAGATTTTTATAGCTAGAAGGTGGGAAAATCCTCCTCTGGATTGCAGACTAAGCAGATTTCCTCTGGATATCACTGAAGCAATAAACAATAAGCTGCAACTTTTTTATCATATCTTTTCTCTCCATGCGGAGATTTTACTGTGAGAAATAACACAGCCCACTTCTTCCACTTCTTGGAGTGTCCTGTTCTCTTTATTTACACGCATCATCTTCTCAGCTTCAGCTGGTAGAATTTTCTTCTTTTTTTTTTAATTCTTACAAGAGCAGTCATAATGTTCTTGAGGACCCTATAGCTGATTTTTTGGATCCTCCTATATGAGTTAGGAGCCTGCCAAAGCCTACAGCCATCATCCCTGAGCAACACTCAGCAGCAAGCAGGATGGGAGCTGGTTACTTGACATAATAAATAACTACAACCTTTCTGGGTTTTTTTAATTTTGTAATTTATTTAAATTTTCAAAATGTTTTCAAAATTTATTTAAATGTTTCAAAATGTTAGTAGGGTTTTTTGATGTAGCTAGGATTAGAACTGATTTTAATCAATTTATAAACAATTTGTCTCTCTGTGACTCAAAATATCTGAATCATTTGTTAATAAAAGCCCACCCTGAACACAAGTAGAAGGGAGTGTGGCACTGCAAATACATTTATCTTACAAAACCCTTCTCTCTCCCACTCTTGCCATCCTGACATGCTGTGGTACTGTGTTTGTGACAAACTGAACTGAAGGTCTCCAATGCACCTGACAGTGCTTTCTGACTTGCTCAGTCTTCTGGAAGAAACCTCTTCAGAACCTGCACTATATTGCCTTTATGCTCTTTTGTCCCTTTCAAAGTGCATGGGGGATTTTGCTGGTCACAGGGATGTGTTCAGCATTACAAAAGTGTTTCTAATAACCAAATTTTACTCCTGGTGTCTTTATAAACTCCCTCAGGTCTTCCTCATGATTTCTTCTTCTGAAGTCGTTTTGCACATGTTCCTTTGGGCTTTTTGCATCAACACTTGATAAGTCCTGTGTGTTGATAAGACATGATAGCACATTCCTGAGGACCCCCTGAAGCACAGGGCACACATTTCACTGCATGGAGACAGACAAACCATGTTTAAGTTAATCCGAAGCAGGGCCGACCCTTCTCAGCCCTGAGTTCCTCAGAATTTAGTGGAAACTTCAATGTTGGATGTGGAATTTGAGGTGGAACATGAAACAGTCCCTTTCATCCTCAGCTGAAGTGCTGGTACTCATTTTGTCCTTGGTAATTAAAGGGTATTTCTTGTTTTTCTCACTCTTTCAAGTCTGTATCAGTAAGATCTTTAGAGTAATTGCTCAGAACAATAACGGAACTGATGGAAGTAGAACATCACTGATCTCCTTGGCTGGGAATTTTGTGAAAGGGAATGAAAAAAGGGAGAATTTCCCTGTCAGAGCTGTAGTTTGGAGCTCAGTGGGGTCTGAGAAAGAACCGAAAGAGCAGCTCTGTGTCAGCTTTGAAGAGGTAAATCCTTGAATTCACAGTGAGTAAGTTGTACATAACAGGAAATTCTGATAAATCTCAAGGAAATAAACAACTAGTGTCAAAGAAATGGGCGCAAGAAATATTTAAAAAGAAAAGTAATGCAAGTAGAGAGAAAAACAGACAAGGATTTAAATATATCATAAGCACATCACACCTAATTCATCTGATAAAGGAAGATACAAGACAGAAGAGGTGATTGATGTAGCTCAAAGATTTGATGGTACAAAGCCACCTTTACTTGAAATGATGAAAGGAAACAGGGCAAAAATCAGAATATTGAGGATTATTTGTGGTGTAAAGAGAGGGAGAGTAATCAAAAAGGTTGAGTAAATTCTAAAATGAAATAAGAAATGGCTTATGGTGTATGTGGGGTGGGGAGAATAACGAAATCATTACTAAACGGAGAGTCACTCAGGAATCTAAAATGGATGAGCCCTGAACTGATTTCATAAATGGGCCTTGACAAAGGGGAAAACACAGCAGCACAAGGCTATCTGTGAGTAATGGAAACATTTCACAATGTGGGATGTTAATAGAACACTTGGAAAGGAGGACTATAAATAGAAGACCACTTCCATGTATGTGTCTTTTATGTAAAAGAAATTAATTTGTTTTTTGTTTTGCAAAATATTGAGAATTTGGAAGATAATAATCTGCTGAGCACTGGACTGCAGAATCCATGTGAGGAACACCTTTTCCTTTTTCTCTTTTCAAAAAAGGGATTCAAGTCAATATTGCTCAGTACATGGTTAAATATTGTCCGAATTTTTCTGGCTCATGATCTGTGAAGCATAATCACTGCAAAGCTCCTACACTTGAAAGTGTGTCTTGTCATGAAGCACCTGCTGCTCCAAGACAGCAGCCTGGATGGCTGTTCTGGTCTTTTTAGTAAGTGTGGATTGAGGTACCCATTGACTCTGGGTACCTAAAGAAGTAAAATAACTTTTTGTTTAAGGCATGTTATTCCTGTAAATTTGAATCAACCAGACTGGATTTATTCTGCTGGTGAATCTTTGACAGAGCTAATGTCAACTTAGCCGCAGAAATGTGAATGCCCTGGGAAGCATCAGGGTACCAGTACTGCATAGAGAATGCAAGGTTTGCACTTACAGGGAGAGGTATGTGCCTAAAATTAGAAGATTTTTATCAGTAACTTCTGATCAAGGATTATATTGTATTTGAGAAGAGTGACAGTGACAGCATTGCAGAATTTCATCAAATTGGATGTAAATTTCTCAATAATTTTTGTATTAATTTCTGCATGCAAGGTGGCACAAGTGAATTCAGAAGGAACTGACATGTGAAAATATGTAAGGCTGACACTACAAGCCTAAGATTTTCCCCATACTGCTCAGTAGAGGACCCCGACCAAAAAAAAAAAAAAAGGTTGAATTAGTGCCAAGCACAGGCAGAAAAATGATGGAAGAGTTGCTGGGAGATTAGTAAATGTGGATCCCAGGCAGCACCATTTCTAAAATAACTGTTCTTTGTAAAACTGTGTTTAAGGGTTGGAAGTCATGATATATGAAGAAATACGAAAGGAATTAGATCTGTTTAACTTGACAAAATAAATGAAGAGTGTTGTACTTGTCCACAAGCATATGAAGAGCATAAACAGAAACCATGGAGAAGTACTGCCTTGGACAGGACCTAAGGAATGCAAATTAAATGTATTGTGATCATAATGCAAGAAGGAAAATGTATCTCAGATATCAGGTAATATCCTCCATTAGCAAGATTTATGAGCCCCATCATGATGGGAATATGAAGGAAATGATGAAAAGTCCATTGACTGAGTCAACTGAAATTGGATTAGAAGGTGTAGAACACTTCAGCCCTGAAACAGGAATTGTCACATGCCCAGCAAATATCGCAGATTTGCGAAACTGGCATAGCACAGATGTATTGCAAGGTTCTCTCTTCGATGTCAGAGATGCAGGTTCTGTCCTTGTGTGTGAATGCAGCTGGGCAATCACTGAGCAAGTGTGCCTTGGTCGTGCCTTGGCTTCTCTCAGCTGAAGTTCCATATGAATCTTGTGGCAAAGGGTCTTCATAAACAATAGCATAGTAACATGCTCCTTCACCCCAGGAGTGTCCCTAGAACCAGAGGGTTCCACAGGCAGCTGGGGATATAACATTTTGATCTTACTCTACCATCTGTCTCCCAGGTACCTGCCCAGAGGGCTCCCAGACTCCAGGGCTCACTTCAGAAACTCAGGAGTGTTGGTTCTGGTTGCCATACACTGTGCCAGAGAACTCTGGCTCTTGTCTGGTGATAAGCCTACGTGATAGACTTGGAAGGGGTCCCACTGGTTTTCACCGTCAGCAGCTTGCTCTCAGGAGCCAGCCGCTGCCAGAACTGAGGCAGGGCTGGTTTGGCATCCAGCACCAAGGGTACCTCTGGCACTGCTCCATGCCTTGTGTCATGCTCAGCACTAAGGAACTTCAGAGTTTATTGAGCCTCTCTCCACAAATGGCTTCACCACAGCTTTTGGGATCAGCGCTCCCATTGTGACAGCAGGTTTTGTTTAGATTCTTACCTGAGATCATGGCTGCACTGCTCAGCTCCTGAAAACCTTCTGCATGGTAATGGCTGGTCAGCTTTTGCCCTGTTTGAAATCCTTACGGATGCCAAAGTTGGTGGTTCCCTTGTATCATGTCACCAAGGCTCAGCCTTCAGTAATTTGCCACTTTCCCTTCCGGGAATCTGAGGCACCTGCACAGAAGAATTTAGAAGGTTGGTCATCTTTGAAAGGTGCTTTGTGGATCTAGATCAGTGGTCTCCATAGTGGGATGTACAAGACTATCTATTAGGGTGCATGAAGAATTTTATTTTTTTGCAGTAATAATTTTTAAAAAATTAAAACAGTGTTTATTTCATCCTTATCCTTTGTAAATGCCTAATTTTGTGTATGCTTTATGAAGTATAATACAGTAGTATGTGGAGATAATTTATAGATAAATACACACACATTGGTATGCACACTCAAAATTCTTTTACTAATCAGGTGCACAATCAAAAGTTTGGAGCCCACTGATCTACATGTTTAGAGAAGGATGAGAATGGAATGATGGCTGTGGCACAAAGATCTTCCAAAAAAAGAATCCTAAAGACTGATGATAACCTTTGAGGAGGGAATATGACACAAAGTAATGGAAAGTAATGAAAAAACCCTTGGCAATGCTGCTGGGACAGTCTGTTTCCTTGTGCTGTTGAGTAGATGCTTGAACTCTTTCTCACGTACCCCGGGGTGTATTTCAGCCTTATGTAAATCCACAACTGCTGTGTAGTCAAATAACGCCGTCTATCCTGCTTCTCTGCCTGGTTGCTGTGTCTCTGTTGCATCCAGCCTGGTTCTCTGTATCCACCTGCTCTCATGGAGCATCCAGGCCTCGTTTGGACAGTCAGGCAACCACAGTCCTGGAACATCTGTCCCCAGAAAAGGGCAGAAACAGGGCTGGTTCTACTAATGGGCTGGTGCCCCATTTTCAGCTGTAGCTGGTAGCTGCAGCCACAGTCTGATCATTCAGAGCATTATTTTATAGTCTTTATTATGACTTCATATATGTGGCCCAGGGCTTCAGCAGACTCATTCATAGTGCCACAGCCATGGCTCTGCCCAGGGCAGGCCCTTGCAGGATGTGGAAGTGCTGACTATGGAAAATGATGTCCGTTTTTTCTCTACTAGATCTCTGATTGGCACCTGCCATCTGATCTTTCTTCGAGGCAGAGAACAGTCAGGTCTCAGCAGTTTCTGTCACACAATGCAGGCAGCATACCTGTTTGCCAAACTTTGAGCTGTCATTCCAAATTAAGATGTTAGAGCTTTCCTTGCCTATGATAAGTCATTAAATATTGCTCAATTACCCTTGCATTGAGCCTTTTTTTAAACTCAAGCTTACTTTACTGAAAGGCATCCTGTCTTGATTTGGAGATATTAAAAGATGAAAAATCCTCCTTCCTTTGATAGGGCAGGGTTTTTAATGTCTAATCATTCTCACTATAAAACTGTGCCTGATTTCCAATTTAAGCTGGTCTGGCTTCAACTTCCAGCAATTGGTTCTTGTTATGCCTTTCTTGGCTGGATTAAAGAGCCCTCTAGGACCTGGTATTTTCTCCCTTTGAAGGTACTTATACATCGTAATCAAACCATCTCTTGATCTTTTTAATAAACTAAACAGATAGAGCTCCTTAAGTGTCTCATTCTCAGGCAGCCATTGCAGTTCTCAAATAATTTTTATGACTCTGCACTGTCTCCAATTTTCCTGTGTCTTTTTTAAAACACAGCTACTAGGAACAAAGGTGCTCAGGTATTTATAGTCAACTGCTTATTCCTTTTCCCAAAATCCTTTAAATTCTCTTATTTCCATGCTATGGGTTCCCCAGTCTGTAGAGGACTTTCTTGCTCCTAGAAACTATGACTGCTGATGTCATTTGCTCCCAGTGCTCCCAGACACGTAACCTAGCACCAAAAAATGTGTGGACCTTTGCTCTGATCAGTGTAACTGTTCTTGAGCTTTTTTTTTGCCCATTTGTAGGAGCTATTTTAAATCATTAATGCTCAGGAACCAGGACCTTTGTGTATTTTACATTCTGAAAGGACAAGAACTTGAGCTGTTTGGGGCTGTCCAAAATCACCATTGATTGTAACTGAGCCTGTTTGTTCTTGTAGAGGAAACTGAGGCTTCTACCACCCTCCAAAAGTGATCTCAGTAACCAAAATGATGTTTCAGTTCAGGCAATGGTCATAAGAGATAACACAGGGGGATTTGCCACAAAGGACAGAGTTCAGGAACCACTTAGACTTCTCTAATGAGCCCAGGAAGCTGCCCGGGTTTGTACAGGGAATTATGCTGTCCGTGAGGATTTTCTAAACCTGTCTAGTGCTGCTTCTCAGATTTGGCTGTTGCTTTGTGGGTTTTGTTTTTCCTGCAATGTATCTGTGTTTAGTAAGGAGATAGTGGATGATCACTCCCTGTCCCAATAAAAAGGAAACTTTCCTGGTATTACCTTGGTGAACTTATTTCTGTTGCAATCCCTTATCCTTTTTTGATGCCCTTTCCAATTCTGTTCCTGTTAGTAGTCATAGTTATCTTCTGCTGACTATGAGCCAACTGGAAGCCAGATCTGGGGTACCTTGTGTTGCCAATATTAAGCATTTTTTCTGTTGCACCAACCAGCCTCTGAGATATTTATCCTTGCAATTATCTGCCAGGTAGGCAACAGCTATTACCTGGTTTTAAGATAGGGAGGAGAAGCCAAGGTATGGAAAGCTTCAGTAGGTCAGGGCTTGAACTAAGATCTTCTGAATCTGCTGTAATTGTGCCTCCTCTCTGTTCCATCTTTAAAAAATAAAGCACACATGTTAGTTCTGAGGCTCGCTTTCATCTTCACCATTCTGCCTCCAGAAATCTTCACTCCTCCTCGCCGCACTGCGGTCGCCCTCGAAGAGTAGCACAAAGGCTGTCAGTCGCTTTGGTTCACTGTCATCAAATATTGAGGAAAAATAGGAACAATTACAAGTTTAATATTAAAAGAAGCAATTTCATTTCCTTTCTGGAGTCTATGTAGTTTTTTAATGCTACCTGAAGAAGCAGAATACCTTGTGCCTGGTGAACAGGGCTCATTTACCTTAACTCGGACCTCAGCCCCAGCTGCAGGAGATGGGCAAGGGGACGCCTGGGACAGGCCTGGCCTGTGGCTCGGTTATGCACAGTTGTATTTTTAATTCCCAGCTGGGCCCAACTGCAAAAACTGGGCCGTTGTTTTTTGATCAGACTGTAGGGAGGAAAGAAGAGCCACTAAAGGCCAGCGGACTGTGCAGGGGATGCGCTGGCCGGGCCGGGCCGGGAGGTGCTCCCGTGTAGGTATAGGTACCCCCGCAGCGGAGGTGCCCCTGCACAGGAGATGTCTCCTGCACGGGAGGTGTCCCCTCGGGGCTGTCCCCGCACCCCGGGCTCCCCTCGGGGCTGTCCCCTCAGGGCTGTCCCCGCTCACTGGGGTCCCCTCAGGGCTGTCCCCGCTCACCGGGGTCCCCTCAGGGCTGTCCCCGCTCACCGGGCTCCCCTCAGGGCTGTCCCCGCACCCCGGGCTCCCCTCGGGGCTGTCCCCGCTCACCGGGCTCCCCTCAGGGCTGTCCCCTCAGGGCTGTCCCCGCTCACCGGGCTCCCCTCGGGGCTGTCCCCGCCGCCCCGCCCGGGCTCTCCGCGCGCTCCGGGCCCGCCCTGCGGCGCGCGGCGGCGGCGGGGCGGCAGCGCCCCCTGGTGCTCCGCGGCGGCCCCGCCCGGGGTCCCCGGCACCGGCACCGGCACCGGCACCGGCACCGGCACCGGCACCGGCACCGGCACCGGCACCGGCACCGGCACCGGCACCGGCACCGGCGGGACGCGCCCAGGAGGGCGGGGTCTGACCGTGTGTCTTCGAGCGCCGGCCGTGTGTGTGTGACCGTGTCTGTGACCGTGTCTGGCCGTGTGTGACCGTGTGTGTCCGAGTGCCAGCCGGTGTGCGCCCGTGTGTGTGCCCGTGTGTGTCCGTGTGTGTGTCCGTGTGTGTGCCCATGTGTGTGTGTCCGAGTGCCAGCCGGTGTGTGTCCCTGTGTGTGTCCGTGTGTGTGCCCATGTGTGTGTGTCCGAGTGCCAGCCGGTGTGTGCCCGTGTGTGTGTCCGTGTGTGTCCGTGTGTCTGACCGTGTGTCTGACCGCGTGCGTGCCCGTGTGTGTGACCGTGTGTGCCCGTGTGTGCGCCCGTGTGTGTCCGTGTGTGTGCCCGTGTGTGTGTCCGTGTGTGCGCCCGTGTGTGTCCGTGTGTGTCCGTGTGTGTCCGTGTGTCTGACCGCGTGCGTGCCCGTGTGTGTCCGAGCGCCGGCCGGCGTGGCCGCCGGGCACAGCACAGCACAGCGCTGTGTGGTGGCACCGGGGCAGGGCCGGGTGCCCGTGCCCGCCGCTCTGGGCGGTGCGGTGACATCGGGCGGAGGTGCCGCTGAGCTTCAGCCGTGCTGGCCGCGCTGTGTGTCACGCAGGGAGCCCCTCGCGGGCCCGGGCGGGGCTGTGACCCGCGGAACGGCGCCCTGAACAGCCGGGGCTCCGCGGGCTGGGTGCACTCGCGGTGCTGTGACCCGCGGAACCGCACCCTGAACAGCCGGCGGGAGCTCCGCGGGCTGGGTGCACTCCCGGAGCTGTGACCCGCGGAACCGCACCCTGAACAGCCGGGGCTCCGCGGGCTGGGTGCACTCCCGGAGCTGTGACCCGCGGAACGGCGCCCTGAACAGCCGGCCGGAGCTCCGCGGGCTGGGTGCACTCCCGGTGCTGTGACCCGCGGAACCGCACCCTGAGCAGCCGGGGCTCCGCGGAGCGTGGCTGCGGGCTGTGACCCCTCCGTGCCCGTCGCTCGCCTCCAGGGCTCCCCGATGGGCCCCGGCCCGGGCTCCAGGGGAAGGGCCCTTCCTGCTGCCACTGCGGGCCGGCTGCTGCCGGGGAGAAAAGCCTGAAGCTGCCAGAAAAAAACTGTCAGGTATAAAAGCTTACAAATTGGGGAGAGCATTCTCCTTTGACAGAGTAAAAATAAAACCCGGAATGGGAAAGGAAAGGCGTGAAAGAGTTAGTGACAAAATATCATGTACAGCTGGGGAGATGATGGTTTTATTGGTATTGCAGGGGGGGAGGGAGAAGCTGAGAGGCAGTGAAAACACAATTTGGCCTAAAATTGAATTTCTCTGATAAGGAATTTCAGAAGCGGCTGCCTCATTCACTGTGCGGCCAAATAATCATATGCGCTTTAATAATCTTTATTTTACAGGAGTATGTTGCCAGGGCAACAGAGTGTAAGCAGGAGCACAGCACCTTGCAGATCACAAAGGCAAAGCTGCAGAAAGACATTTCAGCGAGTTTCTCTCTCCCTTTTGCAATGTAATGACGACTTATTTTTCATGCACTGATTTAATAATCTTATTGAAAGATCCTTTCCCAGTTTCTCTTATTCTTGTCTGTCTGAGCACGGACAAAGGCAAAAATCTGGAATTGTCAAGCCCACTGGGCTCAGCAAACTAACAGATGTAATATGTTTAGCATTTTTATGTAATTACTTTTTATTGCTATTTTACCCTACTTCTATTCCTCCCCAGTTAGATGCCGCTTCCCTTCCATTCCAACCCAATCAGGGGATGGAGAGGGGCTGGGGGAGAGTTGGTAATTGACGGCATTAATCGGGAATTATTAGTGGGACGTGTTTTCAGAGGTGGGGGTTGGGTGCAGCAAGAGACCTTTTAGGAAGGGTGAATTGAATTATGGGCGATGCAATAATGAAGCCTGTGGGCTGTGAGCTGTAGAGGACACTCATCCTCGCAGAGCTCTGAGTGTTATTTATCACGGGTTCTGCTCTCTGGGTGAAAACCAGCACGTTGCCCTGCTGACATCCTCCGGGTGAGGGGGGTCTCAACTAGATGGGCTGAAAAACAAGCTGGTTTGGGATGATTAAAAATGGAAATGTCTAGAGATTGCCGATGTTGGTTAGACTGGGAGCAGAAATGCTGCAGCCAGCCCTCAGCAAGGCACAGTGTGCTGGTCTGTCTCTCGTAAATGTTTTGCTTCTTTCCCAAGGGCCAGGCTGAGGAGGGAAGCGTGTGGAAAGCAATCGTTGCAGGCTGCAGAATGGGAGGCAGGGGAAGGCTCTGTGAAATGGAGTACAAAAGCCCTGGGTCACCTCACTTTGGCTGAGGAATTCCGGGAAATCAGGAACAAAGGCTGACCCCGGAGCTCAGCTGTGCTGTGGCATGGCGTGTGGCAGGTCTCCCTGGCACCGGGAGGCAGCCGAATGTGTGGGTTTGGTGGGCTCACAGTGACGGCGTTTGCAGCCTCAGCTGAGAATGACACAGTTCTGTAGGGTGGATACAGGCTCACAGATGTTACTGACATGGAACTTTGCTTTAGGAGGCCAGTTCTTTAAAGAACAGCACACAGCACACAAAATGTTCTGCATTTTGAGAAAGAATTACATGAAGTGATATTTAACAATATATGTAAAATAATACATTTAATGTATATGAAAATAGTATTTAGGCCAAGCAGTATTCTCCATACAGGATTTCACTGTGGCAACACTACTGGTTTTCTCTGAGTCAGCATCCCCCTGTCACTGTGAATGTGAGGTGTTCCTTGAACCAGGGTCTTACAGAGCAGTAAAAAGTGCCCTGAAGCACATTGCAGAAATGTCTAGAAGGCAGCTTCAGGAGCGGGAGGTGGTTCTGCAGAGAGCAGACATGGGGACAGCTGCGTGCAGAGAGGGGAAAAGTCTGTCTGGAGCTTGGGCAGGAGGCCTGTGACCCACGGTGTGCCCGGGGCACCAGCTCTGCAGTGTTCCAGCATCACCGGGAGCTGTAATTAACAGCATTAACAGCAAGAGAGCTTGGAGCCTCACCACCACTAGTGTCTAATCATAGCACAGGCAAAAACTGGAGTTCTGAAGCCCTGTTAAAATTTTGCTGTTTTCTCAAAAAACAGATGAGCATTTGGACTTGAGACATCCAAATTCAGGGAGTGAACTGTTCCTGGCTGCAGGAACAAGAGTGTATGATTCTGTGCACAGTGAGGTGAGCAATTAATGCTGCATTGATGTCTTTATTAACATTTGTTTATAAACCAAGTGTAAGGACACTGTACTCTCACTAACAGCTTCAGCTTGGCTTTTAGAATATTTGCAGCGCTAATCCTAAACAGCAGAGGATCAGATAACGCTGTGGTATAAAAATTACTCAATATAAGTTTATGCAATAGAATAATGTACATTAAATATGTACAATATAGAAGGCAATAAGATGCCTTCTATATAATATTATCTATGCAAGTATATAGAATTACCCATTTGTAGTTTTGAATGTGTAGGTAGATTGAGGAGTTTAGAAACAAAGACAACTTAATGTTGTCATAAAAAGGAAAAATAAAACCTCTTTTTTCTGAGTAAACATATCCCAGGTTTCACCTTCCTGCTACTAAATGAATGAATTGCAATGATGTAACTGCATAAGGTTTTATCTGATTAGAAAATTCAGCAGTGCCTGACACTGAATTGTCCTATTGTTCCTACTCTGGAGATATGCAGGATTTTCTACAGCCATTGTAGTACTTGTCCCCTTTTTTCTTTTCATGGACAGGTCTGATTACTATTACCTAGGCTATATTTCCTTTATGAAGAAAAAGGCTTTTCGTAAAGCAGAAAAGGCTTAATTATGTACAAAACTATTATTACTGACTATAAAAGTACATGAGCATCCTTCAAGTTGTGCTCCTAAAGCTTTTCCATGGCATGTGGAGCCACATGTCAGGAGAGGGAATGAGCAGAAAAGCTTGAATGCAAGATTCCAATACAGTTTGTCTTTTTTTCCCCACAAAACTGTAATCTTTATCTTAGAATTTTTATTATTTCTTTGGGTTCCCATAATACAACAAATATTTGGAAACTGATTTATTCAGAAAAGGGTTATTTTATTTCTCTGGGTGTATCTAGAGAATCTATGGAGTAAATCAGTTCTCTGCTGCTCCCTTTATGTTGGCAGAAAATCCCGGAGTGAGTGAGCAGCCCTTTGCTTTGGCAGGGTCTGAGGAAAGATCTCCCCTTCCTCGTGTCCCCAGAGAGCTGGTGACAAGGTCACACTGACCTGAGGAAAGCCAAGTAACTTCTGGAAATCCCAAATCAGGTCAGCAATGCAAGATCTGTCCACCATTCAGATTTAAGTGAAGTCACCTTCCACACTGCTTTCACTGATGTTTAAAATTATTTTTTTATTATTTGGTATTGGCTGGTTTCTGTGAAATCCAACAGCTCTGCTCCTCTAGGCTCTAGCCAAGGAAATCGAGACAGTTTTTGTCATTTCTGCTGCATTCTCTTCACAGAAACGCTGCACACTGATTCAGTTAAAATACGTAGGTAGAAGATCTAGCAGCAATCTTCCACGGAGCCTGCAGGAAGGCAGCTGACTGCAGCCAGACTGGCCACAGAAAGAGCCATGGAACAAGGGGGACTGCAGACTGCCAGACACTGGACAATATTTCTGTATTTCTGGGAGACTGCATTTTTAGCTCCTTAAAGCCAGTGCTGGGTAAGAGACTTTGCTGGAGGTTCCTCTACAACTTTTAAATCTCCTTTTTTCTGTTCTAATAATAATAAACTTTAAAACTGAGAAAGTTAAAAGGATTTTTATTGGTTCTTTGTAAGACTCAGTGGGGAAATCCAAAGTTGAAGCAAGGTGAAAGAACCTGTACTTGCTGCAGCTGGAAGCAGGGTTATTGCCATGACAATATTGAAAAGGTTTGTCTTTTTACTGATTTTCCTATTTTCCTTAGGAAAGATGGGATAAAATTTTGGTGAGAAATTGAAGCCCAGCAGCAGCAGCTTAAATACCCACGTATTTCTAGCACAAAATCTGGGCAATTTGCTTTCCTCTTCCTGCTAGCTTGTATCCTGCTGCCTTTTGAAATGGAAACTCTTGTGACCCTCTAACCCTCTTGTTACTCAGAATAAAACTCTTTTAATTGTGTTTTGGAGGAGTATGCAAGGAGCTCCCACACTACTAATCAGCTTTGCTGGTTTGGGTCTGTGTCTCCAAGACTCATGTTGGCAGAATAGCTTGATGTTGTTGCAGCTCTGCATCACTGCTTTAATGCTGAAGGCCTTTGCAGGCGCAGGTGCCGTTTCTGCCGGTGCGCTCGGGCAGGGTGAGCGCGGCTCCTGGCAGCGCTGGCTCTGCGGCTCGCGGCGCTGGGCAGGGCTTCTGTGGCACGGCCTTAGAGACCTTAGCTGTTTGTTTGCAATGTATCGTGTGGAAATGCAGGTCAGCTTTAGTGCCTGGCACCTCTTCACACCATTAAAAACAAAAAGTCCCAAAACTCTTCTAGCTAGAGTCTGTGTTTTGCACTGGCCACAAGCAGGTCTGGATGGATTTAAATCAGACCTGAGATCATCTGCAGCCTTGGTTTAAAGGATGGAACTGCTGCCTTCCAGTGCTAGGACTTCAGCGCTGGATAGTACTGAAAAATACTCCTTTATATTAGGAAGGTGGAAGTTTGTCAATATAAAATCCTGCCCTGGGCAGACCCTCATCCAGTTTAGCACTGTTCCATACATCATTTGCCTTCTGCCCTCCTCAGAAAACACAAACACTGCTTTAGCTTTTCCCATTTCAGTGTAACTGTGTTTAGCCTGAGGTTTGCCCCAGCTGCAGCCCATCATATGCAGAGCTCTGCTAATGTGCCTCTGTCTGGCCTTCAGCATTCCAGGACTAGGAAGGCCACTTAACCCGAGTCCTAGCTCTGTGATCCTGTTTGATCAGGAACAGTGATGCAGGAACTACCCTTGGACAAATGACTCTGCTGAGAACACTCCCATTTGCCCTGTAATAAACTTGCTGTCCTCCCTGAAAGCCACGATGAGGATAGAGAGGGTAACAGTGATTGAAAGGTCAACAAGCGTGAGCACTGACAGAATGAAAGAAACAAATTATAATGCTGAGGCCATGATGATGACAGTGCCCTGTGTCTAAATCCTGCCGTGGTTGTAG
The DNA here is from genome assembly GCA_039654755.1 of Calcarius lapponicus. Taxonomy (NCBI): domain Eukaryota; kingdom Metazoa; phylum Chordata; class Aves; order Passeriformes; family Fringillidae; genus Calcarius; species Calcarius lapponicus. Next base: position 279,664 of record CM077474.1, on the reverse strand, counting down.
CCCAGGTGTGTCAGCATGAGTGCCACCCTGTCCTGGTCCCACAGGAGAGGATGCAGGATCTCAGCATCCCTTTATCCCCTCTGTGGCTGAGTGCTCACAGGCTTAACTTCAGTGCTGGAGATCACTCCTGGACAGAGGTCAGAATTCACCAAGTGTCACAGTGCTCGGCTCCCTGTGTGAGAAGGAGCTCTGTGCTGGTGACTCTTCAGCCTCCACCTCTGGGCCAAACACACCTGGGGCAGATCCTGTCAGTACTGCTGGGATGTGAACACCTGGCTTTGCTGGGCTTCAGTCACAATTTGTCTCTTAATAAGATGCAAGGAGAGATTTTTCAGTGTGTTTTCAATAAGGTAGGAAAATGGATACATAAAACAACTGGTATGTTCTGTCATCTTGTCCATTTGTTACGAAAGGGACGGTCCTGGCTGCCTCTGGGCCTCGCCCCACTGACACAAAGCTGGGAGAAGCTAGCCAAGAAGCCAGCTGTGCAACTCCTGTTTGATTTGTTTTAATGAAACTTTTTATTTGCTGGGGTGAAAATAAACTTTATGGAACGTTTGTCATCCTACAATTCTGCTGACCCTATGCTCTTTTGTGCAACTGCCTTTTGGATTTGAGACCGTTCAAATTCTGATACTTTGAGTTCTGGGGTTATTTTTTTTTTTTTCTGATGTAAACCAATAAAGCCATGTGTTCATGCAACAGTCACATGTTTTCTGTAGTTTTAATACCTGAAGTCTGAACAAAAACTGCTGGTACTGAGCTGCTGATTCAGTGTCCCAGGGAAACAGCCTACATGGACTATGAAGGATTTAATTAATGCCATAACCTTTGGGTGTTTTTTATTATTATAGTATTTTACACAGACAGATCACTTAAAAGCTTGATCTGTTTTATTACTGCAAAGCATGCACGAGATACTGTTGTACACATCATCATCTCTAAATGTGAAGTGTTTGCACAAAGAGTTTCAGACAACCTGCTGTGCAGACTGCAGTTTGGGAAGTTTCATGGGGAAGGAATTCCTGCAGAGAAAAGTTCACAGTGATCAGAGATCCCTCCCAGAAGGAGCTGGGGAAACCTGTGCAAGGCCAGGTCAGGTAGAGCTTGGATCTGGGGCAGCAGCATCCCCTTTCAGCTAGAAGGGAGCACATCCACACTTTCGGTTTCACATGCAGAGACTGATTTTCTCTTGTACATGAATATCCACATCTGGGTGATTATAACAGAGAAATGAGATCCCGTGTTCTTACCACAAACATGATAACCCAGGATGGGATTTCCTGACCATGGCTGAAACCATGTTTGGGTGGCATTGCTCTTAAGAAGTCTTTTCTGATTCATTTTCTTTCCAGGGTGTCCTGCAGACTTTGCTGACACCTGCTTAAACATGGCATCCACTGAGATAACAGAGATAACTCACTGGTCTTTCTCAGACATTCACCCCCCACAAGCAGATCTCTTTGGGGCAGGATAGAAGAAACTATGTTCTGAAGTCACAGAATCACAGACTGGGTTAAGTTGGAAGGGGCATTTAAAGAGGACCTGGGCAGGGACACGTTCCACTACCCCAGGGAGCTCCAAGCCCTGTTCAACCTGGCCTTGGACGCTTCCAGGGATCCAGGGGCAGCCACAGCTGCTCTGGGCACCTGTGCCAGGGTCTGACCACATTCATCACCACCTCACTTGGTCTGCTCAAGAACGGCAGAATTACTCTGGTAATACTGGGTATTTTTCTGTCAAATGCAACTGAAGGAGGAGTGGCTGTCAGGGAATTGTGGCCACATGGTGAGAAAACCCTTCAGGTCAGTTGGAAAGTGATGTGTCACACACTTTCCACTCTGATGCATGAGTAAGGAAGAATGCAAAGATTGGTGGCAAAGTGTGGTTAGGTGGATCAATAAACCACAGGATGTTTTGGATTCTGGAGCTGTAAGGAACAGTGGGGGGCATTGGAAAGTGTCTACTCCCCAGCACCTAGGGACTGCTCCCGTGCCCGAATGCAGGTATGAAACTAAGTAGGACATGGTAGGAGAAAGCCTCAAACTGAATTGGCAATGCCACAGAAAAAGGTAGGGAAAAACAGGAAACGGGACCCCAGCACATCCTTAAACTTGCTGCGCAGCAATTGTTTGTCTGTGGAGTCTTTGTCCTTTACTGTGTGGGATGCCCTAAAGTATGACATTCTTTCCCACTTGCCGTGTTCCTAGGTTGTTGATGTTCTAATTTTGAACAGATGTCTCTAGTAAGTAAATGGTGATCAGTTTTTCATTGGCCAAGTTCATGTTCTGGCTGTAGACAGGAGGACACACATTGCTTCCTGTGAAGGCATCAGAGCTCAGTCTGTCTCTCATTGCAGACGGTGGCCAATGCTCAGGGTCAATAACTGTAGCAATTGTATTCCCTGAAAGTTACCAGCCATCCCAAGGAGGGAAAACCATGTTGGAGTGGTCTTTGGCTTTGTGAGAGGTCACTGATTCCAAAGAGCATTTACACCTGCCAGCCTTTGCTACTGCTGTCAATGCTCAGGGGATCAGGTAACAGTTCAAAAGAGAGGATCTGGAATGTTGCGACTTTTGCTGTAAGTTTAAGAGAAGATAATTAGAGTTGCTGCTCCTGCATTCAGCTGGATTCAGAACAGTGTTGATGCAGCTGCAAAAGGCCCAGAGCTGTTGGAGTGTGGCCTGTGACGTGGTTGACTCAGCAGCTGAACTGAGGAATTTTATCTCCAAGAGCTCTTTACTGAAACCAAAATACAGCAGAACAAAAATCTCCCTGCACTTTTAAGCAGAGTCCTGGTCAAACTGCTCAGTAGGCGGGCTGGGAGGGCTCCTGGTCGCTGTGCTCTGATCACCCTCTGGTCACCCCCCATCGCTGTGCTCTGATCACCCTCTGGTCACCCCCATCGCTGTGCTCTGATCACCCTCTGGTCACCCCCGTCGCTGTGCTCTGATCACCCTCTGGTCACCCCCTGGTCGCTGTGCTCTGATCACCCTCTGGTCACCCCCGTCGCTGTGCTCTGATCACCCTCTGGTCACCCCCATCGCTGTGCTCTGATCACCCTCTGGTCACCCCCGTCGCTGTGCTCTGATCACCCTCTGGTCACCCCCGTCGCTGTACTCTGATCACCCTCTGGTCACCCCCGTCGCTGTGCTCTGATCACCCTCTGGTCACCCCCATCGCTGTGCTCTGATCACCCTCTGGTCACCCCCGTCACGGGAACCCGTACGGGTTCCCGTGACGGGGGTGACCAGAGGGTGATCAGAGCACAGCGACCAGGAGCCCTCCCAGCCCTGGTCTTCTCTGCTCAGCCAAGCACCGCTGGCGTTACCTTTTCACTTCGTTTGCTAAATTAATTTTCTATGAACTAAAAAGAGACAGAAAGGTTTTATTTGTGTATGTTTTGTTGGGGTTTTAAAAAAATTTTTGATCCATCTTTCCTTGCTACTTGCTCTTTCAAATGAGGAAATTCGCAGTCATTTTCCCTAGCGCTTTTCGTACCCACTTACTTTGTTGACTATTTTGTTTATTGGATTTGTTATTTAAAATCTGTTTCCTTATGGCTCTCTCTTTAATTTTCTCTTCTTTATCAGGACTGCATGAAGGTAAGCTGAGTCCCAAAGCTATTCTATCCTAAATTCTGGTATTTTATATATATAAAACTTCAGGGCTGATGGCACCTATACCTGGGATTATTTATGGGTTTTCATAAAAAAGAAAGAGGAAAATACAGAATTGCATGGCTCCTCTTTTCCTTCCCCACTTCCCAACCCCCTCCCCACAGAGGAGTTTAATGTTAAATGATAAATGTGGAAATTAGAGACCGTCGAGAAAATCCAATTTGGTGAGGAGTTTTAAAAATCCCATAATAAACGCCGAGTGAAATGTATGATTTAATGCGGGGCGCCAATGGCTGCTATTATGTGCTATTAGCAAATCGGGGCTGAGAGTGAATCTTTATCACGGCCGGGCGGGGCCGCCCCTGCCGCCGCTATTGATTTGTAGCCGCTTGTCATAATGACACGGGGAAGCAATGAATGGAAGATGTGCTTTTGATAGGATTGAAGGGCTGCAAAGGGGGGAGAAAAAATTCAGCAAGTTTTCTATCTCTCCTGCCTGATTAGATTTTTTTCTTCTTTTAAGAGCTTTCACATTCCAATAAAAATGCTAAATCAGCTCTGAAGCAGAATTGTTAGGGAGTAAATAGCCAGTCACATTTAAAGGAGGAAAAGATCTGACTTTACAGCTCTGGCTTCACAGCAGCCATGAGTCTAAAGAACATTTCTGGCTCCACAGAAATTGCGCTAGTGGGCGGTGTGAGGGTGGCTGGGACCTGGTCAGAGGACTGCAGGCAGTAGGCATCAGCATCTGTGGGATGCAGCTTCCAGGATGCCAGGAATTAAGTCCCCAGTGCTGTGTGTTTAAGGAGAGGAGGGTGTGTTTCGTGACCTCTGAAACAAAAATGACTGCAATGAAGAAAAGCTATAAGCCTTTACCTTATAGTAACAAATAATAAAGGTCTCCTCTGCATCAGGAAAGAAGATTTTTTCACTTTAATTGCAGGTGTTCCTTGTCAGAAACCCAATGCGATCCCTGTGCTGTTTGGGGAAGGCAGTGTGACTGTGCTGGGGCTTTCCTGCCACTCTGACTCTTAGGAACCAAGAGCAGGCTCCTGCCCAGCCTGGCTCTGCTGCACAGAGGGAATGAGACAAAAGCCAGGCGTGCTCAGGAGTGGGTCTGAGGGTGGGTCAGTGTGTGCCTTTGCCTCTCTGATTAGTATATCCACGTGCTTTTAAATTCCTGTCTTCCAAACATTTAGCCTGCCCTGGGAAGGTGGAATTTGCCTACACCCCACTTTGGGCTCCTTTGCATCAAAGTCTGCACATCTTCTCTCATTACTACTACTACAGTTATTATTGTTCTTGTTATTATTATTATTACTCTGGTTGGCCAAGCTGAAGAGCTGTGGGCTGAGTAAAGTTTGGAACTCTGATATTTGGGTCCTCTCTTTTGGCCTGACCAGCCTCAGCTGCTCTTACTCACAGAAACCCTCAAAGAGCAGCTGAGAGAATGTGGTTTCCAGGGCTCGCTCTCAGAGTATGAAATAGCAGATTAGAAATCAATGCAAAGAGTCCAAGTGCTCACTTCATCACCCAGGAGAAAGAAATACAGTATTCCTGGTCTGAGCTGTGTGCTCATTAAAATCACATCCTTTAAAACACCCTTTGAATTAAACAGTGCTCAGTGGAGATGGGTGGATCTCATGCCAGAGGCAGGCTGGTGGCCTGTCTGACACGGTGAGCACCTCAGCCCCCTCGGCCCTGGCTGGGCTCTCCAGGTGTGCAGCTCATGTCCTGCTGCAGGTGGCTGCACAGCTGCTGCAGAAATTCGGTGCAAACCCTTGAGGTGTCAAATGCTGCTTTTTGTGGCTGACAAAACAGAGGATTAGCACCTGACCTGTCCCTTCTCAAGAGCACTGACAATGAATCACACAGGGCTGGGCACTTTAGGAACCCATCTCACCCCTCAAGCCATTCCAGCACACTCATACAAACACAATGGATTATTCCTACAGGAATGAATGAACAATGAACCAGTGGGAGCCCTTTGATAGGGGAAAGTGCTATTTTGGGCCAGTCTTGTGTGGTGTTTGATAAGAAGCTAAAAACTTGATTCTCTACATTTATTTATGAAGGTAAATGTAGACTGGGAATCAGCTTTGGGAGGCTTTGGTGCTAATGTGATATTGCTTCTAGAATGGCTGCTCATACTTCTGAACAGATGAGTCAGCAAAAGTACAGCTCTAGTCTGTCCTGTCTTTTGGATCCTAGGTACAAATTTTATGGTAACAGCAGAGGAGGCTGATATAACAGCTTTAAAATGTGAAGATGCTGCTGCCAAGGAAAAAGGAATGATTTGTTTCCTGTGTTTAAGACTACTGGCTCAAACAGCCACTAGGTTAGCAGCCTGGAACCTCGAGTCTGTGGGCTGCCTGGGTTGCTCTGAAAGCACTCTGGTCAATCTGTCCCTCAGAGCTCAGTGCAACTGTTCAGATGCATCACCTGTTTTCCGGGAGCTCAGAGACAGGAAAAGGCCAACCTCGGTCCCTCCTGCTCCTGCTCGTGTCAGGGCTGGGACTGTGCAGGTTCCTGCCAGCCCAAACAGTGCTGAGCCTGCGATCTGTGTGTTTCACCCCAGCGCAGGGGGGTGTGGCCCATGGCACTGGATGCAAATTCTGTCCATGGCTGATCACTCTTCAGATCCCTCTATGGTGAGACACAAACAATCATGTTCTTTTGCTTAGTGTTTCATCAATAAACCTGGACATAAAAAACCCTAAACACCCAGTGACAAGGATAAACAATGGAATGGCAAACAGTAACATAATTTTGGTAAGATGCTGTCAGGACAGCAAAGCTGTGGAATTCCTGTGGAATTGTTTTCCTCCTGCCCCTCTTCCTTATGATTTTCCTTGGTTGAAAAGGAAGGAGAAGAGAGCAGATTCTAACAGTACAGGTGATCCATCTCCACAGGCTCGTAAAAGCACATTGATCATTTACAATTTGGAAGCTTTTCTGTAATAAAACTGTTTTGTTGTAGCAGACAAGTTTAGGGGTGTTTATTGTGTTACTGTCTGTTGGAAGACCTGCAAAACCCTTTTCTATCATGCTGAGGGTCCAAGGCTCTGTCATCCAAGGATCCCCTTGCCCGTGCACCCTTCCCCTGCCCAGCTCTGGCTCCAGGCACAGCTGCCCAGCTGCCCCTGCCCAGAGTGTTCAGAGATGTCAGCAGATATGAGTGCTCTGAGAGAACAGGAATAGAGGAAAAAAAAGATTGGGATAAATCAGGTGCTGACTTAATCATGATCTTTTAACAAGATGCAGAACTATTCCTCTGCAGGCAGTCATGAGGCAGTAGGTCCACTGCCAAATGTCCCTTCTAATTCTCTCATTAAAAAAGTACACACGACTGTCTGCTGCGCTGTAGCACAAGCGCCTCTGCAGTGATGCCGTCCAAGGACTGACCAGGGAAGGAGTTGTGGGCTCCTCATTCTGTCCTCACAATGCAAATGTTCAAATACTGCTGGTCTTTGCTGCAGACCCCCTCCTTAGAAATCAGGGGTGCTGGAGCTGTTAAACCTAAATAACTGACCCATGCTAAAAGGGAGTGTTCCAGTGCTCCTCCCTTCTCAGCTTTGAAATTTGTTCCTGCACCTCCCTTGTGCTGGAATGGCGCAGGGGTGGCAGGGTGGGTTCCTGAGCTCTTTTTGGCTCGGAAGGCTGGAGGTGCTGCAGCTGCCAGGCGGTGTGACAGCCACACTGTCACACTGTCCCTGTGGGGCGCTGAGCCAGCAGGGCCACAGGAGTGTGTTCAGCAGAGCCCTGCTCACCAGGCTGCCAAGATGACAAATATTCCTTTAAGAAGACCATTAGGTAAAATAAACCCATCTTAATACACATGGGGAACATCCGTAACAAATATATGATACACATCTGTATATTTACTGTATTTAAACCCTGCATTTGTGAGATGGACTAACCCTAACCCTAGCAGTGCCCTTTGTCTGAGGCATGCTCAGAACTGCTCAGTGGGGACAATGTGCTTGGGATAATCTGTACTTGCTGAAATATTTCCTGTCTGAATTAGGTGTGCAAGACACAGGACACAAACAACCAGCTCTCCTCAGAATGTGACCCAGCAAGGTCTGTGTGGCCTTCGAAATGCGCACTTCATGCTGCTGGAGATGAGTCTGTCATGGCAGCATAAAGGAGAGTTTTGGCTTTCAGAGGCACACTGTCCCCCCCACAGCCCTTGGGCAGCTCTGCCCTACATCACTCACCACCCTGGAGCAGCTGCTCTCTAAGCCTGAACAGCTCATTCTCCATCCACAAAGTTCGGCTCCAGCCATGGACAACAAACAGGCTCTGCACACACGCCGTGGGTAGGGAAGATGTGCTTGGGAAGCTTGCTATGGCTCAGATGTGACCCCCTGAATTGCCTGAGAGGACAGTCAGTTCCCTTGGTGCTGACTGAAAATCACTGGGCTCACACTGAGCTGTGTGTCACAGTTGTCATTCCTTTCTCCTGGGGTTTCCTGGGCCTGAGTGATGCGCGTTAGCTGCCTGACTAATGCCTGAATCTCACCATACAGAGATCTGCAAAATGCTCACAGGGCAACAGCAAGCACACCTGTAAATATCTCCTCTTTATGATTCAGCTGTGAGTCTGCTGCTTGCTTGGGCACACAGGTATTCAATCCATACTCATACTGGAACTCCTCACCTCCATCCTGCAGGTCAAAATGCTAGCTGCTGGGAATATGCCAGCAAAATGTGCTGATAATTCTCATCCTGCAGCATTCTCTCTGAGCAGTCTGTCTCTTCCTTGTTCTCCATGTCCTCACAAAGAAGGAAAGGGTTGGGGCGCTGCTGACTTTGCAGCAGCTCAAGCAGGTGCCAGCCAGGCCTTGAGAGATGGGACTGGGAGCAGAGAGTACACAGGATGTGTCCGGTAACACGTCCGTCCTGGTCCCAAAGGAGGGTGGGCTCCTGCATCCACACGGGGAGCAGGGAGAGCCACAGCTGAGGTCCAAAGTGGCTCTAGGAATGAGGCTGGCTAAGGCATCAACATCAGAAACGGATGGCAATGTTGAACTGGCCCTGTGACAGACAAGGGAGAAGGAACTTCAAGTTCCAGCAGCACAAAAACCCACGGAGCACCTAGGTGGAAGGGAGGGAGTTGGTTGTGAAGAGGGAGATCAGGAGGTGTAAGTGTGGGAGGGTGCCTGGAGATGAGGGAAAACACTGAAGGAGCAAAGGACCACAGGGTAAACAGTAACCTGAAATATGTGTCAAATGGGGGGTCAGTGAACTGATGTGTTCCGATGGGCCTGAGGTGCTGAGCTGAAAGGAGATGGGCCACAGAACCACAATGTCAGCAGCAGAGATGGGCTAAGAGAGCTCATCCCTGCAGTGGAGGCCACTGGAAAGCTCCAGTGTGCTCCATGGCTTTAGGATTGTAGGAAAGGAGAGGGATAGGACCAATATTGGTTAAAATCACTGAGGGATAGAAACCTATTTGAGGGTGCAAAATGTGGTGTTGCTGGTGTGGGGAGAGGTGAGAGCTGGGCTGGAGGAAGGGAGGATAGGGAGGGAGGAGCAGTGAAGCTCAGAGGCTGCTGTCCCGGTTTGGGGATGCTGCTTAGGGATCCTCGCAGGGCTCAGTCAGTGCTGGAGCTCGTGCTGACAGCAGCAGCTCCAGCAGCACAGAAACAGCAGAATTTGGTTATGATGCTCTCTGGGAGGTACCACACTTTCCTGTGGAAACCCCTGAAGCTAACAGGCTCAGGGCTCGAGAGAGAGAAACCACTCAAGCAATCCATCTGGAACTAATGGGGTTTATGCCTTTGATAGGGCTGGGTTTTTTCATACACCTTCTGTAGCCTTTGAGTCCGCTGAGACCTGAACCTTGCTATAATCATTTCCACACAGGACAACAAAGGTTGCTATTTAACCCAAAATTTAGTCTGATATACCCTCCCTGGCAAATAAGCTTGAATAATTACTGCAAATTATTAAAAAAAATCTGTCTTAATTACATCTCAGAGGATGAAAATTTCCCACCTTGTCTGAGTGCAGAAAGAGCAGCTGGCAAATAGAGGTTTCTCTCTGTCTGCTAAATGGAATCTGTTTTCACCAACCCCAGACAGTTCTTAGCCTGCTTATTCTTCTGTTAATTAGCACTGGCACCTCGTAAGGACCTACCTGCGTCAGGAAGGAGGCAGCAGCCAGGCTCCTTCCCCAGCTCTGGCTGCTGCTGGGCCGGGGGAGGCTCCCAGCCTGAGCAATGGGACCAGCGGGACTGGTCGATTCCGGTGGGTCTGACTTGGCTTGCAAAGACACTGAATGCCAAACAGTCATGAATGCCTCAGCCCCTTGGGAGTTTCATCCACCTCACCAGGCTTGAAATTGTGGGGACAGCTATTAGAAATCTGCCTGGACGTGACCAAAGCCATTAGTCCACCCTATTTTAAAAATCCCTTCTGGGCCTGGGCTTGACTGCACAAAAATATAAAGTAGTCTGGAGAGTCTTTCATCTCCACTACTAACAGAACAGCAATCTCCTCACGATTGCTGTGACAGATGTCTGTTGGAAAATGAAACCTGTCTGTTTCATGCAGGAAAAAATGCTCATTGCTACCCTCAGCTGCCATTTCCCCCAGTGCTGCCAACAAAAAGGTTCTTGGGCTCTGCCACCACCCATCTGTTCCTCTTGCACAGTCTCTGAAAATCTTAGTTGTTCCTTGCCAATGTGCTGTGTCTGTGATGGAGAGAGCTCTGCTCTCCAAACATGAGTCTGGATGCTCCAGAGGATTGCTGGGGACAGGGAGCTTGGAGCCTGGGGCAGCCTCTTCAGGGAAGGGGAGGGGAGGCAAGGGCTTTGCTGGGAGGGGACCTAAATCTGAATCACAAACTTTAATTTTGCTGTAAATGGAAGATTAAAGCCAAAGAGGGAAGTGCCTTGAACTCTGTGAAAATTCCTGAACTTCCTATTAATAGATTTGTGTTTAGAATAACATGAAAAATTGAATTTCTCCAAGCACTGAATCATGTGCATTCCCATTAGTGCTTGGCTGTCTGCAGTCTCACAGTCCCATCAACTCCATCCCTCCTGTGCTGGCTCTGGGGTCAGGGTGCAGCCAGAACCTTCATGAGCTCTGTAGCATCTCAGCTGTGGAGATTCATCACTGGCCTGGTGATTTTATAAAACATTTGTGTTCTCCATACTTTATTAGTCCCTGACAGACGCAATGTTTATAACATACTTCTCAGCAAGCTGTTTGCAACCCATTGCCCTGCTTGCTTTATAGTCCATAAATATTTAATTCTTTAATAAACTGCTTAAATGTAATATCAAATGACTGATGTACTTCTCTCCCCTCTTCAGCAGTGCTACTATTTGCAAAACAATTCTTTTGGTGTTTTGAATAGCAATATATTCTATACATGCTTGAATTTCCTTTTCCTAACTAGCAATTTCTTCAGGGTATTTGGAGAATTGACAAACAACACAATGGCTCCTACAGAGCTCTGGGAGCTGCCCTTTCCTAAAGTCTCCATGGGGAGACTTCCAAACGGTCAATTGACCATTCCAAATGGCTGCAATCTGAGTGTCCTGGACCCTGGGGGTGATATTTCTGGGAGTATTTCCCACCTGTGCACGTCAGGCAATGGCAGGAACCACTCAAGCACGTTGGGCAGAGCGGGGTGTCCTGGGTCAGCATCCTGACTCTCCCTGTGCTGCGCCCCCACTCCTTCTGCCTCTCCCACCGTGCTCCATGCTCATTTTCCCAGCACAGAGCACAGTCTCCTCCCTGCTCCCCTCTGGTAGCACTTGTGGAAAGAGTGACTCTGACCAGGTTTGGTCCTACGCTTCGTTCCAGCTTCCCTGGGGGTTTCTCTACCTGAGGAGCAGGCAGCAGGCTGCTGGACTCCCCCTGCCCAGTCCCCAGCCTTTGGGCTCCTCTTGGAGTGCAGGATCCTGTCTGACATGCAGCGGGAGCAGGAACCTTGAGGACTGCAGGGGAAGTGTCAGCCAAGTGAGGCCGTGGCTAGGGCCATGGATCTGCCCTGCAGCCTGCTCCATGTCTGGGTCAAAAACCCCTCTGAGGCTGTCAGCCAGCCATTGTCAGGGTGAGGGGCTGCCCCTGGCTACACCAGGATCCATGGACAGAGAGGACAGGCCTGTGGAGCTGGCAGGGAGGGCTGTCCATCAGCACGGACACGGAAGGGATGGCGACACTGCACCACCAAGTTTGTGCCTCCCAGCCTGTCTGTGAGTCCTTGTGTTACCCTGCATCTTGGGGCAGGTTTCTGCTCAGGCTTTGCCCTTTAGTCTCTTCCCTAAGGCTCATGGCATGCCAAGGCACCATTAAGGACTGGGCACCCTGCCCTGCAAACACCAGGTGGGGAAGGGCTCAGCTCCTGGGATGATGACGGGGGTGGTGGGGGCATGGCCTTTCTGTTGGTTTCAGTTGTTCCATGCTCCCAGGCTCGGTTTGGTCTGCACACCCTGGTACTGAGCTGCCTTCAGGCTGGAGACCAGAAAGATGGGGCAGAGGCAGGTGGCACCATTGGGGGCTGGCAGTGTCACCCCAGCAGCGTCACAGGGCTGGGGGGCAGGAAGCACTGGCTGGGCAGTCCATGGGGTGGAACTAGATTTTCATTGAGGACCCTTCCGACCCAAACCATGCCATGCTGCGATTCTATGATCTGCTGAGATCATCCCATCCCATCATGGCTGCTCTGTTCCTCACAGACAGCTTTGGGCTGCTCACTTGGGTCTGGGCTGGTTTGACTGCACATTCCTTCTCACCAGGGTGGGCAACAAGCATTAGCCAAGCCCTGAGAGGCTGCGTGGGCATGGGCAGGACATTCACACACAGCTGCTGGCCCAGGCTGCCACTGGGTTTATCCTTGATGTCCAGAACTGTTGCAGGTAGTTTGTAGCGGCAAGCCCAGGTTTGGAAGTGCTGCCCTGAGGCCGTCCTGGTGTCCTGGTTTTGATCAGACCTGGCAGCTTGTTGCCTTTTCTGTCTCATGGGCACCCTTGCAGAAGAGGGAGCGCAGAAGGGACACATCTGTTGAGATGTGGGAAGGGAATGGAGAGGGGTGACAGCTGGATGGGGCTGTGGTCACGAGTCTGAGCAGCAGCTGCTGTCCTGCTCCCTCTGCACATTGGTCCTTGGGCACAGACTGGAGTGTAACCCTCCTGTCTGGGGTCCTTTGAGGCTGGCCTGCCTCAGGCCCCCTGGTTACTGTGTGCCTGGGGCTCACAGCCTCCTCTGGGCTCCCTCACACCCCTGCCCTGCCTGTGACATGGGGCACACTCTTAGAGACAGGGGGGCCTCCCTGCTCTGACCCCCAAGGCACTGCTCAGGAGCCTTTCTGGAGCCACAGGCATGGTCTGTGCATGCCCAGAGCATGGGGCAGAGGAGGATTCTCTCACAGTGGGTCCCATCTGCAGCTTTTTGAGTGGAGAGGGAAAACAATACTCTCTCCCTGGGACACATCTTTCTGCAGCCCAAGTCCTGCCCAGCACCAAGGGTGTGAGGAGGCTGTAGAGCTGTCCAGGATCAGTGCAGGGCAAGCATATGAGGCACAGATCCCTGCGCTGATGTCACACAGTTGCTGTTGACTGCTGGCTCACTCTGCCTCTCTGTGTTCCCTCCTTGCTGATGGCGATGGGTGCGGGTCCCAGTCCAGAAAAGCAGCTGAACAGAGCAGCAGAGGGCTCCTGTTCCCCACACGTTTTTGTTTCTCATTACATCCAGGTACCATTCACCACTCTGAAGAAAATGGTGAGGGTGGATCTGGCCGGCTCTGGACTGCCTGTCCCCAGCAGGCTTCCTGGTGGCACAGTGGCCAGAGCTGCTCTGCCCCAAGACCCCACGTCCCACTGACCTGTGGTGGGGACCCCGCAGCCGCTGTGCCAGCGCTCTGTCCCTTGGGAAGCTGCGGGCCAGCCTGGCATCAGTGACCTGTTGTCACTCCGTCGCTGAGCTGTCATCAGGCCCCTCCTTTGTCACTGAGCTGCAGCACTCAAAGCTTCTCCCTCTGGTTTCTCGTCTCCTGTCCCCCTTCCACAGCACACTCCTTGGTGTTTCTGAATAACTCGGAATCATCCAGGCAGCTCCCAGCACTCCATGTCTCCAGCAGCGAGCACGCCAGGTGCCCTGGCTGAGGATGAGTGATGATAAATAAGCAAATCACATGGTGGGCTGAACGATTTCCCCAAATGAGCCTGTTTGTCCCAGGCACAGTGCAAAACCCTCTTCTCCTTGGCGATAACCTTTCTGTGTGCTCACATTATGCATGTATTCATGTGACTTCCTCTGCCTCACTGCCACCTCTTGATTTGAATAAAAATAATTTATGTGGACATTCCTTCAGTCAGGATTTCCCCCCCAATAATATTTCGTTGATGCTCTGAACCCAAATGGGGTCGTTATGCTTTTGCATATCATTAGGGCTTTATGAAGAACAACAGCGACATCTGCATGTGCCGCAGTGCCAAGGAGATGGGGAAAATACAGAAAACAAACCCCAAATGAGCTCCAAGCTCATCTGGCTCTGTCTTTCCTCAGTGCCTTTGCCTCTATCACGGACACAAGTAATTGTACAGTGTAATCACATCACAGCTCATCTGAATATTCATAACCGACACAAAGACTTGGAGGAGAAGAGGAGTGGGGAGGAAAAGGAAGGTAATTTAAATATAAAACAGCATTTCATTTGGAAACAAAGTTCCCCGTCCAGCTCAAGAGATTGTCTTGGTACTGATTCTGTCTGTCCATCTCCCATACAGCAGCGTGGGCAGCCGCAGCCCCCGCTGGGCAGAGAGAAAATGAAGCACAACAACAAACAGCGGCAGGACTGCCCCCAGCCAAAGCATGTTTGAAGAGTCGCCAACGGTGGCTAACCAGCTGCTGGTCTCCAGGAAAGAAACAGTCTATTGAGGGAGCTTTATAAAGACCCCAATTAATATGTTGTGCATGTATAAGATCTACAAAGAGCCCACTGTATTCCTCCCCCCGCAGCCACCACCTCCTCTTCCTGATCAATGCCAGTGGAGAAGGATCTGTGCTACCAAATAATTGATTAATCACTTCAGTGGTGAAAACGCCCCTCTCCAAAATAGAGAAGAAAAACAAACACAAAAAGAGGCAACAGTTTGCTAATTAGCGTGTAAATTACCGCTGGTTCCATCCTGCTTTGTGCCGTTAAAAAGGAAAAGGGAAAAAGTAAATATAATCCCCATCTTAATGTATGTGCTGTCTTCATTTCTTTTGTATTACTTTGGTATCCTTCACCAGTATGAACACAGCAGTGTGATGTTGAAGCTGTGGCTGGCTCTGCTAGTTCGTTCCCCAAAGAACTCCTATTTCCATTCCACTGGAGCTTATATTCCTTTAAATGTCTAGCGCGGCATCATTTCCCCCTTTCTAATACATCACTCTGCTGGAATTAGAAGAATCCAAGGTTATATCCAACTTCAAAGGTTTCCAAGTCATCATGATTTTAGCAAAAGTAGAAGACAGATCATGGAACAAGTCCCTGGCTTTTGAAGATAGGCATCACAGGGACCTTCCTCCCTCTGTCTCGCTCTCGCTCTCCCATTCTCTCCCCCCAACTTTGTACCTCTCCAGCTCTGAATGTCCCGCGCTAGCGTGGTTTAATGATATGCAAATGAAATATGCATAAAACCATTCTACTGTATGATGATTAAACACTGGAGACATTAGCCGCCGATGCTTCACTGTTTGACTATAATAATCTTCCCCGAGCATCCACTTTGATTGCGGAGTTATGGAAACCCATAGCAGTTGGCAGAGAGGGAGTAAGAGGGAGCGAAGCAAGGAGAGGTGCAGGGATGTATCACCCATCTCTGCATTTATCCCACTCCAGGAGACATTTCCCCTCTTTGTACTGCGTTCCTACTGCTGTCTTTTGTAATCCATCCATGCGGTCGCACCAGGGCAATTAACGGGAAAAAACCCTCTTTTCTCTTAATGTTTCAAAGCTCATTAGCCAAACGATTATTCCTCATTAACAGCGAAAGCTCATTCATTAAAAGAAAAAATATGCCCAAAAGATGCCAGCACTGTTAATCCCGAGCCCTGTAGCTGGGCTGTAGATCCCATCCTAGTATTCTCCATGCAGAGGGGAAGTGCACCAATCCACAAAAAACAAAAAACAAAAAACAAACAAACAAACAAAAACAAAAAACCACCAGGCAAAAAGAAAACATTTTTGAGTTTTGTAAAATCCGCAAGAGAAGCGATTAATATTCCCATTGTATGACTTTATTTTTTGTCTCTCCCTTTTGTCTCCAGTGCCCTTCCCTGGCTCAGCGCCCAGTGCCAACAGAACACCTTGCAGGATCCTCAGCAGCGCAGACAACGTAAGTAGCCAGCTGTCCCTTGATGACCTTGTCCAGAAGCCCCCGCGCCCTCCGGACCCCGCGCAGCGCCCGCACGCCTCCTTCCCTCGCTCGCCCTCCGAGTGCCACCTGGGCTTCACCAGTAGCACCTTCCAAATCTCTCTGTCTTCAAGTTTGTGCATGTCTGTGTGGCATCCCTCCTCCTCCTTCACTCCCATAGTGGATCTCGTGAAGGGCTTCAGATCGGCCCCATTCATCTCCCTGGTGATAGCAGTGAATGTAGATAAATCTCTGCTGCCTGCTTGCTGCTCCAGTATGATTTTTATTTTGTCTTCTGTGTACACCTAGGTCAAAAAGTGGGATGTATACTGACGGTGTGTGTGTGTGTGTGTGTGTGTGTGTCTTCCTCAGTCCCTGTCGTTCTCTCGCACTGAGGCACACAAACACACATCTCCCTGCGTGTGTTACACGCGTGCACACACATGAACACCCGCACACGGACGCGCGCGTGCGTGCACAGAGCACACACACATCTCCTCACCCCACTGACACAGCTCCTGTGCACCGACCCCAGGCGGTGTGTGCTGTGTGTCTGTGTGTCTGTACGCACTGTTCCGTGTGCGTGTGCATACACAGGCATCTCGCTACACCGTCAAACGTTCCCTCTCCTCCCAGCAGAGGCTGTGTGCAGGCTGATCCTGCCCTGTGAGAGCGGTATTCCTTCCTCCCTTCCTTCCCTCGGCTCTTCGGAGACCTTCGCGTTCCCTCCTCGGGGTCCCTCCCGAGCTGCAGATTTGGCACCTTTCCCTGAGGTTGTCCAAATGGCAAATGGAATCGGCCGGAGTTCGCATTCTTGCAGCTTCTCTGGGCATTTCTCCCTCCATGTCGACTACTCCCTTTTGTTTGTTGTTGACTGGGCTGGGTGTGGTTGGGGTTTTTTTTTGGCATTAATTGTAAACGAACCTGAATGGCAAAACACGCCAACAGCTTGCGGGGAAAAAAAAGCCAAAAAAAAAAAGCAAGCCCCACACAAACGCCTTCTGCTGCGACAGATGCCCATGTTGCCCCTGGCATGGAGAGCGGGCACAAGGGGTTTGTTGACGAGGTTTTTTCGATTGCTGTGTTTATTGTTCGCATTTCCCTTTTCCATTTATTTTTAAAGACTCCAAGATGCCGGCCTCGGCTTGGAACGGAGCGGTGTCATGGCGGAGACGACGGCCTTTGTCTCGCAGGGTGTGAAAGCATCCGTTGTGCTGGCTCCACTGCGGCAGAATGATGTCTAAAGGGGGGGAAAAGTGCTGGAAGTCCGAGTAGTGCGGCGCTGGCGGGGGAGCCCCGTCCCCATGGTGCGCGTCCGAGGAAGGGCTCTCGGCGGAGGAGCCTGGTCTGTAATCCTGGCACTTGTGCCTCCGGTCGCTGCCTGCCGCTTGCTCCTGGGGCTCTGGATAATCTCCCTTGGCTCTACGGCACTGTCTGGCCCGCGCTCAGGGCCCCCGTAACATATACCCGCTGCCGCGATCGCAGGGAGCTGTGGCGTTGCCACTGAATGGATGGCACTGTGCCAACTCCGCTGCCATCCGCCCTTGCAGCTCTTTTCCTCCCTCCTCCCTCCCGCTCTCCCCTCCTCCTCCTCCTCCCGTCGACTTGATGTTAATTAACACACGGGTTAATTGATTTTAAAAGCTGAAGAATTACGGTTAAGTTTTCCCACAGGGTCCGGCCGCCTGGCACGCTGCGCCTGGCGCGGGGGCGGCGGCCGGCCCGGCCCTGCCAGGGCTGCCCGGGCTGCCGGGGCCGGCCGGGCGGCTGGCACCGCTGCCTCGTCCTTCCGACACATCAGCGCTGCCTTTTGCTGCGAGCAGCCGGCACGAGCCCTCCCCGGCTCTGCCGGGCACCTGAGTGCCAGCAGGAGCGCTGCTGCCGGCGCCCCGCGGGCGCCTCAGGGCCCCGGCCCCGGCCCGGGCACCCCGAGCGGCCGCCAGCAGCGCCAGAGGCCCCGGGCCCCGCCGGCTGGTCCTGCCCGCCGGAACCCGGCTCCGCTGTGTGCCTCGGCTGAAGCGTCAACACCAGGGCAAAGTTAGTTTGTTGTCATTACGAGAGAAATAACCCATCTGGGCTTCGGGTTTCCACTCTCCCTTGCCCCAGTGTGCCGCTGGTGAGGGTGACAGTGTGGCAGGAGGAGGCGCAGCAGCGCTGGGAACTTGCTGCTTTCACCTTCCTGCGCTTTCATTTTATTTCATTTTGTTTTTTAAAAGCATGAAGCAAGTGAAGCGACAAGAGGAATCCATTATGCAAATCAGGTCACATTTGCATAATGTCTCATGACTGGAATATGCAAATGAGTTGTATAATTTATGAGTGCCAGTGTCTGTCTAAAAGTGTTTCCCAGAATTTATAAAAACTGCAGCGTGGAGAGGCAGCTGCTGGCTGCCCTGCCAGGAGGGTCCACACTTGCTTTGCAAAGTCCGCCTGAGTCTGGGAGTGCAAACGTCTGGGAATGGGAGCGGAGCTCCCCTTCCCACCCTGTCCTCTTGCTTTATTTATTTCCCATTACTCCCTCCACCAAGCTCCCACCTGCTCCCCTCGAACTTCTCTGAGGATGCAGGGCTCGGGCCCGGGCTGGATGGCCGGGCTGGATGGCTGGGCAGCCGCACGGGTGGCTCAGCCGGGCTCCCCCGTGTCCCCCGGGGCTGTCAGCGGCCGCAGAGCCCGGCACTGCCCAGGTGAGCGAGCTCACAGGCACGGTGTGCGCTGAGGAGCCGCCCGGAGCCCCTCACCACCCGCAGTGGGATGGATTCCTGCTGGTTTGCTCTGTGCCAGCTCCATCCCTGCTCGGATCTGAGCCCCGTGACCTTGGGGACGGCTGCAGGCTCCGCGCAGGGCTGGCACCGAGGGTCCTGCCCAACGCCACGGTGCCAGCACTGGAAAGGCTCTGGAATATCCGGACATTCAGGCAGGTATTAAGACATTTTCTTTTCTCCCTCTTCTTTGCATGTCTGGTGACCTGGGGAGCACCAAGAGGGTGCATTTGGGATCTTGCACTTGGGCAAGCCACTGTTTTGAGCTGTCTGCACAGGGATAGATAATAATGTGCAGGCCCGTGGAAAGCTGTGTGGGTCACCGCCTGCCACTCTGGGCAGCATCTGAGGAGAAGCAGTGGGATGGGAGAGCCCAGGGGTCCGGAGAGCTCAGTGTCAGCCTTCCTCAGCTCTGGGAAGTCTCCGAAAGGGCTTTTGGGCAAGCAAGTGTGATTTGCTGTTCTCAAGAGTCTGCATTTCAATTGTAAAACCCAAATGTTTGTCTCACTGGTTCCAAGTAATTTTTGGTGTTAGATGTCTCCAAAGTGAAGAATCTCACACTTTCCATCATTTTCAAAATACTGTGGCAGTGTGTGTGGTTTGTTTAGTGGATGCAGGTACAGGCTGTGACAGTGGCAGTCACACTGAGCATCCCCAGGACAAAGCAGTGAGTTCATAGACTGTGCTTTTACCTGTGGCTCCAGATTTCTGCTGTGGGAATATGAAGAGACCCTCCACATCAAGGCAAACCATCATGTAGTCTGTAGGACACGCCAGTGAGAGGCAGCAGCACAGCCAGGCTGCAGCATCTTCTGCTTGTTGCTGCTCGGGGTGGGGGCCTGCCCCTGCACCCAGGGGTGACTGAGCACCCAGGGGTGACTGTCACTGAGCACCGAGGGGTGACTGAGCACCAAGGGGTGACTGAGCACCAAGGGGTGACTGAGCACCCAGGGGTGACTGAACACCGAGGGGTGACTGAGCACCCAGGGGTGACTGAACACCGAGGGGTGACTGAGCACCCAGGGGTGACTGAACACCGAGGGGTGACTGTCACCCAGCACCCAGGGGTGACTGAGCACCCAGGGGTGACTGTCACCCAGCACCCAGGGGTGACTGTCCCCATGCCGGTCCTTGCTGACACAGAAAAGCAGCTGAGTCTGACCTGGAGAAGGTGCAAGGGCAGGGAACAACTGGTGTGTCCCCCTGGAGGTAGGGGGCTTTGTGGAGAGCAGGAAGGGCTGAGAGCAGTGGGAGGAAGTGGGATGGTGGCCCTGGGGAATTTCCCACAGCTCCATGATCAGTGGATACATCCTGCAATGCCAGGAGTCAGAGATGTTTTTAACCTCAAGGCAAACCACCCTGTTTCACTAGTCACAAAGTCTCCTGCAGGCTGGAAAGGAGAGAGGGATGTCTGCTTCCCTGTTGGGGTCTTCAGTGTAGCACCAGCAGATCCTACACTGGACTGCTGTGGTTCTCCAGATGGGGACCAGGGATGGGCAGGCTGTCAGGGCTGCCCAGCACCAAGGCTGGGCCATGGCTGGCAGGAAGAGCTCTTGCTGTGGGGCAACGTGCAGGTGCCAGGGCTGCTCACTCTTTGTCTGGGGAGAGCCCGCTGCTGTGTCGGGAGCTGCCCCAGCGTGTCCCGGGCTATGTGGGGACTGGTCTCAGCCTCACTCCTTGAGCCAAGGGCTGCATGGGGAGCTGGTCCCAGTCCCCATCCTGCTCTGGGCTGTTCAGTGTGCTGGTTCTGGTCCCCAGCTCACACTCTATGCTGCTTTCTGATATTTTTATGAAACACCAAAACACATGAATGTTCTGTTGTGGTTTTGATGCTGCGCCGAGGGCTGGAGAATGTTTAGGGATGAAACAGCTTTTTTTGGGTGGGAGAAGGAAAGGTCATCCAGAAGGGGCACCAAAACCTCTGTCTGCCAGACAAGATTGTCTGGTCTCTGTAGGTCAGTAACAAGGGACAGCTCATGGGGAATCTCTCACTCCGCTGCTCATTCATGGTCTGGGTTTCTATTGAGGTGGTGGCTTTTGCCAGCTGAACTGAGCACACCTGACAGATTCCTGTTGCTCTCTTCCAGTTTCTCCTGTGGTTCCTCACCTGTGGCATTGGAAGAATTCCCTGCAGCTCCATCCTTGGGACTTCCTGGGGCCTTTGTGTGCAGAACTTGCTCTCTGTTGCTCAACGAGACAAATTGTCTGAAACACAGATCCAGGGCCCTGGATCTGTGGCTCCTCTGTGCCTGGGGCTCCCCAGCAGAGCACAGTTTAGCCATACTGGCATTGCCTTTTGTTATCATTTCCAACAAGGGTTCCCATTCAGCTTAGAGTCACTCCACCTCCTGCTTCTGTTCTCCCAGAACCAATGCTGTTTGGAGCAGTAGGATGCAGTTGCAGAGAGCCCCCAGGAAACTGCAGTTTCCTTCCCACCTCTCCTGGGCAAGGCATGCACCATCAGGCAATGCCAGCCTCGGCTGGATGGAAATCCCAATTTTCCATTCCTTTTGATGCCAAACTCTGTGGCAGTGGCAGCTGCTGATGCCAATGCAATGATCCACATTCTGAGCTGGCAGCTCTTTCCCTCCCTTACTTAGGCTTCCAGAAGAAGGGTGATGTGCAGACAGACTCTAAGCACTGTCTGAGCAGGTCCATGAGGGCACCAGTATGCCAGGAAAAAGCATCAGCCGTTGGCATCACATCACCAGCCTTGGCACACCTGCTGGTTGTGCCCAGCATTAGGAACAGCTTGCCTGCATGGGGCTTTTTGCCTGATGGTTATAGTTAAAAACAGTTCTAAGCAAAGCGTGCAAAATCTTTATATCTTTAACAAATCTCTCATAATTCCCAGCTAAGTAGATTAAAGCTGACTGCAGGCTTTAAAAAGAAGCAAGCTGATCACTTGCAGGACAGAGAAAATAAATAAAACAATGCACATTTTCACAGTGTAAATGTGCAGCTCCCATGTTCCTGGTGCAGATAAAATTGGGGTGGCAGGATGGCAGTCAGACCACTGGTGCTGGTTTGATGGAAGCAAAGATTGAGTGAGATGAGGCAATACAGCACAATTCTGCATCAAAAGAATTACTCAAAAGCATCAAAGATGCTGCAGGCAGATTTTATCAGGATGCTGCACACCTGGGGAACAAAGTGGTGCTGCATGGACAGCTTCTTCAGCAAAACAGGACAGGCTGCTGAATTCCCAGGCAGAAATCAGGACCCTTGTTAAGATTCATCCTGGTGTTAAGGTCCCGAGCATCAGACCAGCCTGTTTGTGGCTCTGGTACTCTCTTCACAGTGCTCACTACAGCTGATCTGTGTTTGTAAAGATAGCTCAGATTGGAAATTATACGGTTAAATATCTTGGCTCAGTGGAATTCAGCCACTTAGACTTTTCTTCAGTGACTGAAGGAGCAGATTTTGTAGGATTAGGCTCCTATCTGGAGAGATCTGGTGTTTCTCTTCCTTAGAACCATGTGTTCCTTTCTTAAGTGTATTTCAGTATAAAGCAGAGGAGCATCACTGGCTGCAGCTGTCACAAACAGGTGAAAGCCCTCCAGCCAAGGCCAGCAGTGCTGCTGCAGGTCACTCAGCAGTGCCAGTCACTTCAGTGCCAGCTGCTGCTCCCCTGTCTGCCTGCTCACACAGTGCCCGTGGCTGCTGCTCCCCAGACACGCTGCTGCCCTTTCTGGGCTTTGCCCAGCCTAGCGTTGCCCCTCACTTTGCCAGCTCAGCGATCCTGTTTGCTTTGTTTTGCCACTGTCACTGTGCTGTCTCCAGACCCAGCACTGGGACTTTCTGCTCCAGTACCTACAGATGTGTCTCAAAGGTAGCACCATGATGATCCCTACTAAAAACTGCAGCAGTATCTCCTGCTGCTGCCATCATACACTTGAATGGAAGCACTGATGTTTGATCCTGAAGATCTGGGATAGTAGCAGGTTCTTGGGGTTTGGTGGTGAGCCAGAGAAACAGGTGATGCAGGACAAATCTTCTGAAGGGACAAAGGCTGCTCAAAATCACGAGCATATGCCCAGAGAAGGGAGATTTGGCACTTCCCCACTTGGGCAGGCGGTGTTTGGCTCTTTGAGAGCAGCTGAGATTTGGGAGGGTTTTGCAAACTGGGTGGGTGGTCACGTCCCTTGTCCCTCTCCCATCCCGTGAGATGAGCAGAACAGACCTGGCACAGGCGACTCAGCCTGGGCCCTCACTGCTCAGAGAGCTTTAATGGCAGAAGGAAGAAGCTGAAGTTTCCAAAGCTGCCCCAGAAAAGGGCTCCTGAAATGGTGACACTTCTGCTCTAATGAAGTTACACTTTATCTGTTCAGGAAGGAGATGGCTCAAAACAAGGACGGGAGGGTGCCCTGCCTTAGCCCAACTCTCGGCAAAATGACGAGAGGTTCATGTTGTTGCTCTCAGGTGACCATAGAATATTGTACTCAGATACTGTAGTGAGGTGACATCTGCTCCCCTTCCTCCCAAACAGGCAGCTTCCTCACCCTACAGACTGCCCCAGGGCACAATAAGTAGGTTAATGCTTGCTTTAGGGTTAGCCTGAGGGTGAGGGTTCCCTGCAGGAATAGCAGAGTGAGGTTTCCTCTGTGCCTGTGTGAGTTCATGTGTAGGGATGCCTCCAAGGCAAATGAATTCCTACTGCTCCCATTTCATCACTGTGTGCCTCTTCCTCCTTCTTTGGGATAGTGATGTTCCTTGGGATGACAGAGCTTTGATTTTAGTTCTGCCAGGCTCATATGCTTTTCTTTGCATGGTTTTTCCATCTGTCATTTGTTCTTCCATTTCCCTGCTTCCCAGTCCTCGCTCTGGCCAGGTGGGGAGTGGGAGCTCCAATGGTTGTGTTGGCCATGCCTCATGCTTCTCATGCCTGTTTCTTCTATGGCCAGACTGGCTCCCAAAAAGGAAAACAAACCAAAACATATCAGTGGTTTTGAATTACAAATATGGGTGTTCAAAATGCATGAAATGAGAAATTTCAGGCACTTACTGCAACGTGAATCCACCTGTGTTGGACATGAGTGGCATTTCCTATTTATGCTCAGACTCTTGAATACAAAGTTAAAACAGATGTCAAGGCAGCTGTGGACAGAGAAAACAGCATCAGGTTGGAAAAGAGGGAGGGTTTGGTGTGTTCATCATTACAGACTTTGGCTGTGGCAAAGGAAAGTTAAAGAGGTGCCTAGAACCAGGTATTCAAAATTAATTTCCTATTTGTATAGTAATGTGTGAAGTTCCTGTGTTTAATTTGCATGTAAATATTGACTTATATTGTTACATAAAAGTAGTATTGACATTTTCCGTGGAAATATTCTCCTTTTGATTGCTTGCCATTTCTTGACCTACATTCCCAGCCCACAGAACCTGCCATGCTGGTGTGATTGAGCCCAACGTCGGGTGCGAGTGCCTGTTCCTTGGTGACCTGCTGTGTGCACAGATCCTGCAATGGAAGTGGATCGGCATGTGGCAAACGTGGTGGGTGGTTGTCTCGTGAGGGGTTCCTCACCCCGCGGTTGTGGAACCTGAAAGCGTTGGTGGATGGCAAGCAGTGTCTCCAGAGCTGCCTGGAGCGGCCTGGAGTGGCCTTTAGTGCCAGACGCAGCCACCGGGTTGGAGTGGTGGTTGTGTCACTGGAGGCAGCACACAAGCCAGGATCCTTGCAGACAGCTCCTTGTCTTCAGCCAGAGCAGGAATGTATTTCTTTGTGGAATTGCTGAGCACTCACAGTTTTGCTTGAAACATACAAAGTGCTATAAAGTTGTTAAGTGCATCACAAATTAGAGCTAGACACCTTGAACCAAAATTAGAGGACAAGTCTTGCTCTTGAGTCTCTCTCTGTCTCTACTTGGCACTTGGAAAGTGCAGATGATGAAACTTTTTTCTTGCAAGGGTGTTGAGATTAGGGACTGCCCTTGGAGAATGAGAGTGATGAATGTCATAGAAATGCCACAAGCAGATTAATAGCAAAGTTCTGTGAGAGGTTTTAAAAGTGGGCACTAAATGCAAGTTGGAGCTGGAGCCACACACTGAGCTGTGGTAGGAAGCACTGACCAATGCCTTTTCTGTGCATGTATGAATTAATAAGTACAGGATAGTGTGAGATGTGCATAGGAGCCCATAGCAAATGCTTATGCAGAAGATCCCAGATTATTCTGGCAACCTTGATTCTGTCATATCCAATGTTCCAATAATGTCTTGTAATTGTAGTGTTTTTCTAAAATAGTTCTACTGTAAGCACTGTTCATAAATTAAGAAATTCCATCTGCACTTGTGCATGTTTCCATACTTAGTCCACCTAATGAGAACTGCGAGGTTCATCGTCCTTTGAAAGCTTTCTCAGTAGTAAATGTGATCAGAGACACCAGAGCATTCTCTTGGCTATCAATCTGCAGATAATAGAAGGTCCATTTCTTAAGTACACACAGAAAAGGAGAAGAAGAAATACTGGCTATGACATAAAATGAATTGTCTTCCTCCATGCCCTTGTAACCTAGGGCATGTAGTGCAGGCTGCCAGCCATCGCTTTGCAGATTTAGAAGTGCTGGAATCTCTCTGTCTGTAGCAGGCTGCCTGATGGATTGGTGAGTAATGGACTCAGGGAGTGCATTACCAGCACCCAGACTAATGGCTAGCACTTGCCCATGGCTTTGGCTATAGATCATCCTCTGTGCTATTCATAAGCTCTTGCCAGTCTGTCTCTGGCACTCGTGCTGCTGCCGTAACGCCGTTTGCCTGAATAATTCTGCACCAGCTGCCACGCTTCCAGAAGGTGAAGAGGAGAAGAGAGTGAGTACCAGCTCTCACTCTTTGGAGGACAGGTTAAAGGATAAGGTAATGGACATGATACTCGCTCACCCAGTGTTGCTAGCACAGTAGCCTGGAAAATGCATTTGGGTTTGCTATACACCATGAGGCACTGTCCCACCACTGCCTGAGGTACCTGTGCCTGGGATCTTTTCTTTCCCAGGCAGACCAATGTTATGGGTCATGGCAAGATAGGAAGGGCAGGGAGAGGTGGTTGGGGTGCTGGGTATGCCTCTGACGTGGCTTCTGGGATGTTGGAAGAAGTGTCTGGATGGTACTGTCAAGATTTGGCTGTTTGTGAGCTAAATGAGGTAAAACCAACCTTCAAAGGCAAAGACCGTCTCCAGGGCTGAGCTCTGGGCTGGCTCTGATGGACAGGGCAGGTGTGTGCAGAGAGGAATGAATTGCTCCGGTCCTGCCTGGCTCAGGAGCTTTTACTCTTCCTTTAGATTCCATGACATGAGTAGGACTCCAGGGCTGTGGCTTCCTTGTGTGATTGGGATGAGCTGGATTCCTCTTTCCTCCTCTCACTTGGACCACTGCCCAGCCATAAGGAAAGAGCAATCCAGTCAGCTATTGGTTTAAACTGGTGACCCACCCCACAGCCAGGGGTGTGAACCGTGCAAGGGGTGTGAACCTGTTCCAGTTGCTGAGTGCAGCCTGGTCCCATTGCTGATAGTGGAGGTGTAAGACTTGCTCTGCTATTCTGGGCTCTCTGGCTTTGTATTTTTTGCAAGTTATTTAAATAAATTTCTGCTGTTTTTCTTAACATATTCCTGATGAGTTTTTGGAAAGGGATGAAGTCTTCATCTAAGGAATTTCCTCTAGAGCAGTCATAGTAAAGATTGCTGCTGAAACCAGACAGCAGAAACAAAATTGTAAAAACACTGCAGATGAGGGAGGGACGTTTTTCAGTTCCAGGAGTCCTGTGCAATAAGAAATAGCCCAGACTGAGCAACAAACACTTTACATTTTCTAGTACTACTTTACTTCAGGTGTTAGGGACGCTGTGCCTTTTAAGGGGATAGGAGCAATGGCACAGATGTTCTTGGGGTGCTAGAGATTACACTCTTTTAGAGAAAGACCTCTTTGTACCAGGGCTTTAATTTAGGCACTTCATAGGAAGTTGGGCACCTTTCCATTGCTGGGAGCAAGGAGCAAATTCTGGTTCTTTGCATTTTTCAGATCAATTCCACCAAAAGTCACCATTAATTCACCAGAACTCTGGGGGTATTTTGGATACTGAAACAGGTGGCAGATTCAGATTGCAAAGAAGGCTGCTGAACAGGAGAAGCTAAACCCAGAAGTTCTCAGTGAGCATTATCCATCAGTTTATTTGCCTGCTATTTTGGGAAGTGTTTCTGGTAATAAAGCGTCATCAATCTATTATTTCTTTTGGCCAATCTCTCTCAGCCTGCCTATATAAAACTCATTGTGGCCTATATTTAACTGAGAATAACCTCTGCTTATTTCCTCTCTTCCACCATGAGTTTTATTCCTTTAACAAGCACAACAGCATGCTGCTCCGGCTTCAAAGAGAAAATTAATTCCGTCCGCAAAAGGGTCAAGTGCTGGAAAGTGCATAGCAATGCAGTTTGCATGGCAGGATCCAGGAGATATGATGCTAATAAGATTCCAAGATGAGAACAGCAGACTGGCTCTGGGGATTCAGATGAAGGGTTCTGTAAATTTTAAAAGAAATGGTCTCCAAAAACTAATGATGTCTGCTTTCCAATTCATTAATAATGTGAAGCAGGGAGATGGGAGTGAGAACAGGCCATGCTTTGAAATATCAGAATGTAACGAGGAAAAAACCAGCGAGAGCTCATCTCACCGGGGTCATAAAGCTCGGAGGAGCAGGCGGCTGCAGGGGAACACAGTGTCGGTGCCTGGAGGGAAGGAAATTGCACTCTGTGTTCTGCCATCTGTAATTTATGCACAGACTCTTAGCCAGCATTGATGTAAAATTTCTATGCAAAAAAAGATGCTGTTGTATTGACAGATCTTTTTCAACGGTTTTGTTTAAGGTGACTTAGTACACAGGATATTTGATGAGTTTTAAAAACAGATACGAATTGCCTTAGCATATTTACAAATGGCTTTTGGTAAACCTTCCCCTTCACCTTTCTGCATTGCATGCACGAAACCTTAAGCTTGTTTGTAGTTAATATTGGAAGAAAACCCCTCAGGCAAAGCCTAATGAACTGAGAGCAATTCTGAGCTTCCCTCAGCAATATCTTGAGAGCCTTTGCCTTTCCAAGGGCTCTTGGACATATCGTGTGACCTTGTTGCTTTGCATCACGACAGCCTTCCAGTACTGCTGCAGCATTTGTTGGTGCTGCTGCTGTGCTGACATGATGCTGGAGTCTCTCCCTGGTGCCTGCCAGGGCAGCCAATGGAAAATGTCTGTGCCTGAGCACTTTCCTGAGTGGGAAGTTCTGAGGCAGCAGGATTTGGCTCTGACTTCGTTCTGACAAAGCTAGCATGATTGTACAGTGAGGTTAAAGTCTTCCTCCTATCTTTTACTTTAAGCTGTGTGGTAATTTTCCATCTCACCTTGAACCCTGTCAGCAGTGGTGATGAGGTTCTGCCAGAACCTCAGTGCCATTGGGAGCTCTTCTGGGAGGGGGCTCCACTGGCAGCCCTCAATCTGCCCATGGGGCTGCCACTGCAGGGGGACCCTGTGCCAGGCTGCTGTGCCAGGCTCCTGTGCCAGCCCCCTGTGCCAGGCCCCTGTGCCAGGCCCCTGTGCCGGGCCCCTGTGCCAGCCCCCTGTGCCAGCCCCCTGTGCCAGGCCCCTGTGCCAGGCCCCTGTGCCGGGCCCCTGTGCCAGGCCCCTGTGCCAGCCCCCTGTGCCAGGCCCCTGTGCCGGGCTCCTGTGCCGGGCTGCTGTGCCAGGGCAGCCAGGGCCCCTGTGCGAGGCCCCTGTGCCAGGCTGCTGTGCCAGGCCCCTGTACCGGGCTCCTGTGCCGGGCTGTTGTGCCAAGGCAGCCAGGGCCCCTGTGCGAGGCCCCTGTGCCAGCCCCCTGTGCCAGCCCCCTGTGCCGGGCCGCTGTGCCAGGGCAGCCAGGGCCCCTGTGCCAGGCCCCTGTGCCAGCCCCCTGTGCCAGGCCCCTGTGCCGGGCTCCTGTGCCGGGCTGCTGTGCCAGGGCAGCCAGGGCCCCTGTGCGAGGCCCCTGTGCCAGGCTGCTGTGCCAGGCCCCTGTACCGGGCTCCTGTGCCGGGCTGTTGTGCCAAGGCAGCCAGGGCCCCTGTGCCAGCCCCCTGTGCTGGGCCGCTGTGCCAGGCTGCTGTGCCAGGCCCCTGTGCCAGGCCCCTGTGCCGGGCTGTTGTGCCAGGCCCCTGTGCCAGGCCCCTGTGCCAGGCTGTTGTGCCAGGCCCCTGTGCCGGGCTGCTGTGCCAGGCCCCTGTGCCAGGCCCCTGTGCCGGGCCGCTGTGCCAGGGCAGCCAGGGCCCCTGTGCCAGCCCCCTGTGCCAGCCCCCTGTGCCAGGCCGCTGTGCCAGCCCCCTGTGCCAGGCCCCTGTGCCAGGACAGCCAGGGCCCCGTGCTGCGGCTCCCTCCCTGAACTCAGGTGGCTCCCGCTGTTTGCAGGGCGGGCTGTAGCCCAGGTAAGGTCAGTTCTCCTCTCTGCTGCCTGCCCTGCCCTGGAGCCCTTTGCTGTGTCCGCTCCGCACTCCACAGGGGCCATCCACTTGCCTTAGCTCCAGCTGCTTTCTCTCGTCTGCAGGCCTTGCTCCTGACAGGTGACCTCTCATAAATGCAGGATTCAGAGGGGTGTTCAGTAAGTGACAGCATGTGCTGGGAATCCCTGTCCCCTCAGAAGAGCTGTTTTCATGAGGGCTCATGCTGAGCTGCAGAATTGGGGGTGTCTGTGGTTGGTGGGTGGTTTGGGGTAGACAGCTCATACAGCCTGACAAGGAGACTGGAGCTGAGGTTTGCTTCCTTGCTAAAGCCTCAGCCATGAAAATGGGTGAAGTGGGGCTCTGCATCATGGCTGCAACATGTTCACAGAAAAGGTTTCTATTACAGTGTTTGTAAGTCCTGTGTATTTCTTTATCCAGAGATGATAAGGCTCTCACTATTGACAGATGTGCCTCAGCTGTCCCTAAAGCAACCATGGAGCCATTGGCAGCAGCTTCAAAAGCCACAGCCTTCACCTGTGGGGGTTTTTTTGCATGTCCTTGGTATCCAGTGAACATATATAAACTGACTTTAAAGTGAACAGCAGGGTGATACAGCCATGTGTATCAAGTTGTCATATTTGCATCTCAGGTGTTTCCTTGGGGAAATTGTGTCCTCAAGGAATCTCAAGAATTTCCTTGAGAGTTTTTCCAGTGAAGTTCTTGGTTGTTATTCAGCATTTCCACACTTGCCTGCGGCCATGGTCAGTCAGTGGAAGCAGGTGGGTGCTCAAAGCAGCTGCAGTGGAGGCACAGTTGTGAGCATCAGGACTGTCTCGTGGCAGTGGTAAAGGGGTGAAAACCAGCTGGTGTGGGGAGGCCCTTTTTGGTGCTGTTCATCACCCAGGCACTGAGCAAACAGGTTGATTTCTGTGTCAATGATCTTCCATCATAAACTGCTCTGGTTTGCAGCTTGGCAGTAACATCACTGTAGCCACCAGCACCTCAGAATAACCTGCTAAATTGTTAAGGTCTTTGCTTACTCCTGTGTTTGTCTGTGCTCCTCTGTCTATTCAGTCCAGCATTAATCTTTTTTTTTTCTGGGTCTCCCCTCACTCTCGTGAGAGCATGTGCCTCTCAGTGATGAGTGTAGTCATTTTACAGCTTCTGCTTCCCCTTCCTCAGCACCCAGCATCCATGTGGTGCTCACAGAGGCTGCACAGATCCATTGCTCCTGAAAACCAGTGACCAGTGCTTGTCACTTCAGTGTGAGCCCAGTGACTGGTGTTTTGTGTGTCACCCCCTGATTCTCCAGCCAGAGCTGAGGGTGCTGCAGTGAGGGGAATGAGCAGGGGCAGGAACATCTTTGCACCCTTCACCCAGCAAATCAGGACACAGCGAATCAGGCAGGGAAGATTTATATTATCTGAGCTGCCTAGTAGCAGATTTCTTGTTTCATCAGAAAACCCTGACTTTTCTACTGATGCAATCCAGAGCTCTGTCAGAGGGACTGTCTTGGTGGTGTTCCCATGTTGCCTCCTGATCCCTTTTCTGCTCCTTTTCACACACAGTGTGTGAAAACACACATTTTCCCAGCAGTGCCCTTTCCAGTGCTTCAAACCAAGCCAGGCTGTCTGATTATTCCTCATGACAGGTGTAAAAATGCTGGATCCACAGCAGAAAACCTCTTGTGATGAGGAAGCTCTCACTGCAAAGAATAAGCCAGATTTCTGTGGAAACCTGCACGGTTCCAGACCCTGGACAGGCCGCAGATTCTACAGCAGGATTCTGTTCTCATAACAGATACCCAGCGTCAGATTTTCTTTTAACTTAGTTTGAAAATCTATAATACAGTCAGCATGATGCTTCTTGGTATGTTTATTTTATACTCCATTTATTTGTTTTGTTCTCAACATCTCCTTCCATTGGGAGGGAATTTTCTATACCACCTGTGTATGAGGAGTGAATGGGACTTAAGGACTATGGGAGCAAGACAGAGGTCAGTTGGGGTTTTTGTTATCTGAGTGGAAATGGGCACCATTTACAGCTGTGAATTAACACACTAACTGGTCTTTTCCATAGAATAATATTTACATTGTAAAGTTGATATTTTTAAGCCGTTGTCTTTAGGTTTCAGTATTACCAGGCTTTAGGTCCAGTGAAGTATTTAATTTCTCATTACACTTAATGCTTCACCTTCTGTCTCCAAACTCAGAAAAAAAATATTGTTTCAGTAATATTCTGACAATATTTTCTTATTTTTCTCTGAAGCCAAAGGACAAAAATAATTTAATTTCCCCAGCAGGAAGATAATGCCATGAATCCCAGCTCTGTGGAGGGAGCTGCTCCACAGGAGTGCTCAAGAGCCTCTTCCCTGTGTACAGACTCCCTCAGGCTCCTAATTCCTCTGTGTCTCCAAGCTTTGATTCCTCCTTTCTCTTTGCCTTATTTTCCCTTTTGACTACTTTCCTGTGCTCTGAGGTCAAGGGTTTTCCCTATGGAAGGAGAAAGTGTAGCCTTTCCCACCCCATGTGGGCACCCAGCATCAGCAGCGCCGCAGCAAGGCTGGCAGTGCCCGGGCACACAGGCAGGGCCAGCAGCGAGGGGCTGCCCAGTGCCCTCAGCTGCCCGCCCGTGGGGCAGGGAGGGTGTGCTCCCATCCTGGGGCTGCCCTTCTGCACTGTGACAGTGTGCTGGAGCTTTCTGTCTGAGGGCGGCTCGGGGAGGGGAGAGGGGAAAAGGCTGTTAGATCTATCGCTGGCAATTTAGATTCAGAGACATTTCATCTGCAGTTCCCTCAAGTGTTGAATTGAATAAAACCAGAGCAGCAGTGGAAAAGGAGGTGGGGGAAGGGCTCCAAGCACTCTTAGCTAAACAAAAAGAGACAGGCAGATCATAAAAAAGGAATTGCACCCTTGAGTTGAGAATCTGGATTCACAGGGCAGGGAGGAGGCTGCGTGGCAGAGCCCACCCACGGGCAGGGGCCAGGCAGCACTGCTGAAGGCTTCTGGCACTCCTGCAGCCAGAGCAGATCACAAGGCTCATTTCTGGGTTTCCTGATTTTCTGTTGATTTTTTAAAGCTTCTGTTGTAAAACCAAGCAGGAAGAACAGAATCTCAGGCTTTGGTTGCCATAAAAAAAAAACCCTATTCTTCACTTTCCAGTGGTTCAGGAGTAAAGCACAAAAGCAAAATTCTCAAGGGTCAAAAATTCAGAAGAAGTAACTTTCTGTTGGGGGCCAGACTCATCATTCCCAAATGCAGCTGTGAGATGGTAGAACTGTTCTCACCGTTAGGTGTTTTTGTTCCTCTGCCTTTGAGGGAATTGCTGCTGGTGGCTGCTCTGGCCGTGCACTGCAGGATTTCTCTGGCTCTGTCCTCTTCCCCAGGTATCCGGTGGGGATGGTTTCACAGGAGCACTCATCCTGGCCAAGGCTGGAGGAGAGCCACAGCCACCAGAGAGAGCTGGGTCACAGCAGCCAGGACACCCTTGGGGTCTCTCCTGCCTTGTGTGAGTGTGGTCCACAGGGGTGGCTGTGGCTTCCTGCAGGTGGGAGGGCAGAGCTTTTGTTTGCCCCCTCCCCACCTTCTTTACTGCCCCTCTGCTCCCTTGTTACATGTGAGTGGCAGACCTGGTGCCATACCCTTTGCTCAGCCCTGCTTCAGAGCAGGTCAGGCTCCACAGCCAAAGCCTGACCAGCACTGAGGTGACCTCATGCTACGCATGGGCAACCTGGGCAGGTGTGGCACAGGCCGGATGGCAACTTGGCCAAGTGTTGTGTTTGCATTACGGTGTTCCCTGCCTTTGTGGTGCACCTGCAGAATCCCACGTGAAACACAAAGGTAAGACCAGGGTGAGGAGCTGGGACTCCTCAGGACGGCACCGACATCTTCCCTTCAAGTGATTTCAGCTGTAAAACAGGGGTCATGATTCTTACCTGCGTCACCAGAATTTGGGAGTCTGATTAGCCACATCCTGTAAAGGACTGAAGCAGCCTTACTGTAAATCCTGGACCAGAGACCACAGAGCAGGAGAGGCTGTCTCACAGTCATGTATTTATGCTGCCCTGTTTCCCTGTGCTATCGATCCAGCGGCTTGCTAAGATACAGCCCTGCCTGCTGTAGTGGTCTAATTCATTTTTAAGCATCATTATTTTTCATGTTGTGGTCTTCCCCTGCTTCGGGTGCTTCTCCCCACCCCTCCCCAGAAATGCCCATTGCTGTCTGTCTCTAGGCGTGAGATGCTCCCACATGTGTGTGTGCATACCAGGGAGATGGAGAGGCAGCTTCAGCTACACTAAGCAATTAAACTCCAGTAGCTCAGGGATGAGCAGGAGGCCGTGATTTTCTTTTCCTTCGCAGTAATTGCCTCTGCAATCAGCTTTGATCACCCGAGAGCAGAAGAGATGAGTGCTGCAAGTTGACATCAGTGGTTTTAATATATCCATTTACATATACAGGAGCAGTGCAGCATACAGCTTTCCACAGCGCCTCTGACCTGAAACCATCGCCGCTCCATAGATACCTCATTTAATTTAATACTCCACCACGCTGCGGAAGCCGTACGGTGGGGATGGGAGGGGGCATAATCAAGCCCTCACTCTCTCGCTCTCTGTGCATGTCTGTAAAAATGACATGAAAGTAATTGCTTTTGAAAAGCAAAGCAGAAATGGCACAATTGATTCCACTTAAATGAGAGGAGAAGGGGTGGGGGTGGGGGAGGCTCACCCTAAACACGCCACCTCCTTTCCTGCTGCAAGCACATCGCTGCGAGCGGCTGCGCTGGGACAGAAGAAAGGCGGGCTTGCCTGGATGGCAGGGGAAGGAGGGAAGCCAGGGCAGGCAGGGCTGCTGTGGGCAGGATGCGCCCCTAGCAGGCAGAGGCTGCTCTGTGGAGCCATGTGGTGTGACATGCCCTGCTGTCACAGGCACTCCTGGTGCCCGAGAGCTGGCAGGGAGCTTCATTGCACTGAAAATCCTAGAATCACCTGCCTGCCAAGCCCACCCACCTGCCTGGCAGCTGGGAGACGGCGATGATGAGGGGCAGACATCAGCTCCTCTCCATCTCTAATGTATCTCTCATTATCCCTGTTGACAAAGCTTTGTGAGCCTATGATTTTGGAATCCATGCAGTCTCCTGGTGCTGCTGGATGCTCACCCTTCTGCCAGGGGCCTCCCAGTGCCCCTCTGTGACCTGGCACACCACTCAGCCCTCCTGTCAGTGGAAGCCAGGGCCTGGCACTATGGGCTGTGCGCTGCCTGTGTGTGCTGAAACACATCTTTAATGTAGGCATTAACGTGATTTTGTGTTAATTACATGCAAATTGATTATTAGTATATTTATTGAATGTTGACATCAGGGTGACAGTCTTCAATAAATATGTTTTACTAATCAGTTAGCATTAATTAATATTGAAATCCTCTGTAGGTTTAGCAAGTCAGTAAGCATTGATGAGGCCCCTCTGTTGCTGCCAGAGTTGCTGGATGTTGGCAGTGCTGCTGGCAGCACTCAGCTGTTCCTGGCAGCACTGTGGAGCACAAGTGGGCCCAGGAGGTCCAAGGGCAGTGGCAGTGCTGGAAGGACAGATGGACACATGCCCCGAGGGAGAAGCGCCTGGGAAACATTGCTCTTGGGAGAGCCCCCATGCAGTAGGGCCTGCCTGAGGGCAGGGGGGCTGCCAGCTTGAGCCAAGGTGGTAGTGGCCAGGCAGTGCTTGCAAGGAGCTCTGGAGCCCCCTTTCTCCAGGACACAGGGCTGCTTGTGGGTATACCTGAGCAGCAGAAGGAGGATGCTGCGCTCCCTGCACGCAGGACCCTCGGTCATGGCAGGGCAATCCCCAGCCAGCAAGGCAGAGGAGTTTGTATGCTGCATTTAAGCCACCAAGCCAAAGACCAACTCCTAAGCTGCCTGGGCAGCCTCCCCATCCTTAGCAGGGCAGGAGCCATATAGTGCCTGCTGACTGAGCCTTCTCTGGCCCATCACAAGAAGATGAGCAGCATCCCTGAGGAGTAAATAGCCAAGGTAGCAGGGAGAGTGGCTCCATGCTGGGGTCAACACTTGAGCCTTGTCATGCTGATGCTCCTTGGTTCACAATTATGATTCTTCCCTGCTTCCACCTTGTGCAAACACCTTACCACCACAGGCTGGAACACCAAGAAATGAATATTCTGAACCCTTAGAGCTGCCCCTGTTCAGACAGATGGACAGGCTGTGGGGTGCCTGAGCCTCTTCTGCTCTGCTCTGAGGACAGCAGACACAGGGAAAATGCCTGAAGAGCTCAGCACACAGCTGCAACAGGAGCTGGGTGTTTGGTTACTGGTTAGAATAATTTTGGTCTTGCTCAGCTGCTCTTTGCTTCCCTCACTGCGGGGGTCTGACACCCCTCCTGTGAGCAGAGGCAGGTGCCCCAGCCAGCAGGGCTTCTGCTTTCCTGAGCTGGACATGTCTGCCTGCTGCAGGCAAGCATGTCAAATCACACCTACCATATTGGCTTCCTGTCCCCAGAACATCAGATTTTTGCAGCTAATGTGTGGGGGGTGTCTCCTCCTGCCAATCCCCACCCCCAGCAGCATCAGGTCTGTGCTGTTCGGGGTTTTGTTAAGCCGTTTAGTATTAATTGATTTTTTTTTCCATTTTTTCTTTCTTTCCCTGGGCGGGTCAATAGCTGGATGCTCAAGAGCAGAGGATCTATCAACTGCAGACCAAGCAGAGGGAGAGGCAGGCAGACCTGGAGCAGAAATGCAGCCAGAGCAGCAGCTCAGCCAGGACCTGGGGGCCAGCCACCAGCTACGGAAGGGAGCTTGGAGCAGGTAGGAGAAGATACCAGTCCACTCGAGCTCAGCAGCCCAGGCTGAGAAGGGAACTCTATTTGCTGCATTCATAGCAGTAATAATAATCTGCTGCTCTTGTTTACGTGGCAGCATAAGGAAGGGCT
Source organism: Calcarius lapponicus (assembly GCA_039654755.1). Taxonomy (NCBI): domain Eukaryota; kingdom Metazoa; phylum Chordata; class Aves; order Passeriformes; family Fringillidae; genus Calcarius; species Calcarius lapponicus. The sequence goes on along the minus strand of CM077474.1, from coordinate 243,550 downwards.
GAAGATGTGACAGTAGAGTCTGTCACCTCCCAGTGAGGAGGGAAGATGGGAGGCAGCAGGGAGATGGCTACAGCTCTGCTGGCTGTGAATGGGTGGTGGGATTTCAGTGGCTGTGGGGGTGTGATGGCTGTCATGCACAGATGTTGTGGGTGTTGCTCTGCTGCTGACCTTGGAGAGACAAGAAGAGGATGGCCACAAAAACACTGCCTCAGGGCAGAGCTGTCCTGGCTAGTGGTGACATTTACATACTGTGAGCCAGGAGATTAGGATTGCTCAGACCTGTTCAGCCATGCTGCTGTGGACAAAACCCTCAGCTTGCTCCTGGACATCAGAGTGGGAGCACCCTTGTTCCTACTGCAGGCCTGCTGGGCAGCCTGTGCTGGTCTACCCCATGCTGGGTCTGTTTGCCCCTTCCCTGCCACCCACCCCTGCATTTCAAAAGCTGTAGAGTCAGATCTTTGCTCAGTGTGCTCCCCTGTGTGTGAGCCTGGCTTGGGAAAGCACATTGCTCCCACCTCTGCAGCCATCAGGCTGTCTGCCACATGGCAAACAAGGATGAGGAGAGCTGATCCTGGGAACCTGGGGAACTCCTGCTGCTGCACACTGCAGCATTACTTGCTTAACCTGGTATCCACTTGCCATTCCCTTCAGCACCACACAAGCCATTAAAAAATGTGTCTATTTCAACAACTTGCTAGTGAAATATGCTTGGGGTTCTGGTAGAATAAACCAGATACTTTTCACATTGGAGCACCAGGTACCAGCATATTGGATGCTCAGCACCACTGGTTTGTCTAAAGCAACTCAGAGGACAGCATTTAAAAAAGAGCTGGGGGTGTGTCCCCTTTATTAGTCAAAGTGGAGACATTTTGTTTCATTTGATGTGGTGATGATAAATATATTCCTATGAATATGTTCATATATCTATATCTATTCTATATCATATATGTTCATATATCAATACATACATTGCAATAGATATGAACACAATGCACTGATTACATTTATTGAATTTGAAGGAAAGTTACAAGGTGTTGTTCTATTTACTCCCACATCATCCATTGTTCTGTGTGTGAGGAGTCAGCCCAGCATGTGGGCTGGGCTGTGCATGGCAAGCTTCATTCCAACTGCCCACAGTGAAGGTGGGAGCAGGATGTGTGTGCCTTTGTCTGTGTTTGTGGATGGTGGCAGATGGATGAATGTGGGAGAGGATCAGCATGTGCCTTTGTTTTGTTCTGTATATGCATATGGATGATTGTGTGTTGATTTGTGCAAAGACAGCATGGCAGGGTAGGAATGATACTCCTTCCCTTCCCTTCCCTTCCCTTCCCTTCCCTTCCCTTCCCTTCCCTTCCCTTCCCTTCCCTTCCCTTCCCTTCCCTTCCCTTCCCTTCCCTTCCCTTCCCTTCCCTTCCCTTCCCTTCCCTTCCCTTCCCTTCCCTTCCCTTCCCTTCCCTTCCCTTCCCTTCCCTTCCCTTCCCTTCCCTTCCCTTCCCTTCCCTTCCCTTCCCTTCCCTTCCCTTCCCTTCCCTTCCCTTCCCTTCCCTTCCCTTCCCTTCCCTTCCCTCCACCCACTGATACCAAATTCAGCTGAGCCTTGCTGTTGGTTTCAGTCTGAAAGTGGCAGATAAAACAGCCTAGCTCTCAACTTTCTCTTACAAACCTCCAATTAAGCATCAAGCCTTGTTATATATAAATGCAACACTATTCTCTGGCAGAACAGTGTTCCACCTGGCTCAGTGTCTGGCAGCAGTTTATGGCCTTGTCTAGGAAAGAGCTCTTTTCCCCTGGGAAGAACAGGGGAAACTTGTGAAATTCACCAAAATGCTCAGGCACCTTCTGTGCTGGAGGGGCTTCCTGAGCCCAGGGGGAGCCTTTGTGTTTAACAGCCCTTAAGGAATTTTTATCCACAACTTGTCAAACTAATTCTGTAACTCAGATCTTATCCAGCTTCTGCAAAGTCCTGTAGCAGTGAGTTCCCCTGTTTGACCATGCTTGGCTAAGAAGACACCTCCTTTGGCTTGTTTTGAGCCTGTCCCCTGATAAATTCCACTGTTTTCTTGGAAAAGGCCACAACAGTCGCTCCTTAATGACCTTCCTATGACACTTCTGATTTATAAATCTTTGTCACGTTTTCTTCCCAACACCCTTCTTCTAGACAGAAGGACTCCAATCTATTTTTCTGAGCCAGTCCCAGCTGCTGATGCATTTCCTGTTGGGGGACCCTGGACCTCCTAAGGCTGGTGGTCCTGGCTCCCTGCAGCAGGCAGCAGGACTCCTGTGCAAGGAGTGCCAGGTGTAACTTAGCACTGGGAGCATGAGCTGTGGTCCTGTCCTTTACAGAAAGACTAGCAGCACAGCCCTGCCTGTCAGCTCAGTCCCCCACCTGAGCTCTCCTAGCGGATGAATTAAGATTTGGCGTATCATTGTTTAATACAGCCCCCATGCTAATGTCTTCTTGAAATGAAACTGAGAAAGCTGTTAACCTCAGTTAGCCAGTTGTCCTCACCGTGACCTGGATAAATCATCCAAGCAGGAGCACTGGAGAACAGTGCTCTGGCTGTTTTGCAAAACGGAGTTGGAAGGGAAGGTCTGTGCTTTCAGCTCATGCCATGAAGACTCCTGTGCACTGGGGCTGTGCAGCAAAAGGACCCATGTGTTCTTGCAGCAGAGACCCTGATGGGGCTCCAGGCTGTGTGTTCACTGGTACAGCCTCTCCCCTGGCAGCTGCTGAGGGGTCACAGTGTCACACCATGGGTGGGAAAAGGTGACGTGTTGTGTCTGGAGAAGAGAGGATGAATTCCCACAGGGACTCCAGGGACAGGTTCCCTCTGCTCCTGCCATTGGGCAGGTTTCAACATCCAGCCCTTCTTCGTGACCGTGTGGTTTTCCACATTCCTTCCCATCAGCTGGGGGCTGGATTTTCCCCAGGGATGTCTCCTTCACCACATTCTGAAGGCAGCTGGTCTTGAGCTGGGAAAAGAGCTGGGAAGAGGACACTTTGGTGGCTGCCAACAGGACATATGGATCTACAGGAGCAGGGAATTTCTCTCCATTAGCTGTTTTGACATTGGAACCTGCTATCTTTATAAAGGCCTCATGACTCCATCTGCTTTCACAGGGCATCTGCTCTCACAACTACTGCTCTGTGTGGCAGGAACTTCTACTAGACAGGGTGATTTCTTTTGTAATTTCTCATCTGGCTACTTTGTTGGGGTTTTTTGGTTTTTATTTCTGTACGACTGAGGGAGATCACAATATCAGCTGTGTGTAAGAAACTCCTGGGAAAAGGGAAAAAAGCCATCTGCTCTCTATGTCCATGAAGGAACACTCAAGAACTACTGGCCAAAGTCTCCTTCAGGAAATATTTGGGTTAGGAATAGTTTTCTAAAGGGAAGGAGAACAGAGCAGGTGAGCAGACTGCCAGGGCCCAAGGATCCTGCTCACAGGAGACCTTTAAGGACAGACACACAATATGCAGGGTACTTCTAGGTTCCCCTGTGTCAGAACTGGAAGACAGACTATCAGTCTCTCGATGTTCACATTAGCATTGCTCATTTCCTAAATCTATCCCTGCTCCTACCTTGTAATGCAGCTCTGCCTCTCCCAGAGCCCCACCACAGTCTCCTTCGGTGGTTTCCCTTTTACTGCCAGCCTGCCTGGTCCCAGGCTCCCCAGGAGGCTGTAACACATGCTGAAAGGAGCAAGCAGAGCCTGGAGGAGGTCACTGGGTGATGAAGGCTCCAATCCCACCATCTGCATTACATGTCCTGCTGTGCCACAGGCTTTGGCCAGAGTCCCGCCCATGGTGGGGAGCGCATGAGTGGATGAGGCAGAGATAGGAGTGTAGATATGCTATCAGAACTTTTGGATTCAATTTTCCTTCTCAGCAGAACAGCTGTGTGCAGTTTCTTACATGTGCTGCTCTGCAAATGAGCTGTGCAGGGCATGGCTGCAGTCAGAGACCACCTGGAGAGCATGATCTGCTTGGAGCATGCAGTTTGGCTGTGCAGGGCTGGCACAGGCAAGGGCAGGCTCTGGCTGATGGACAGAGCTCACCTCAGCTCCTCAGGGGCCGTAGGAGTCTGCTGCCCTTTGCCTTGCCCCGCAGTAGGAGAGCAGCCACAGAGCATTCACAGAGGAGGGAGGAATGGTCACAGGCACAATACCCTGTACCCTGTACCACGTGTACCATGTACTGTATACCACATACCAGGACTCAGAGCCATTCACAGACGCCCTGTCAGCATCAGCAGAGAGGCAGGGACTGAAATACATGGCCAGGACACTCAGGGCAACTGTGAGCCAAGGTGAGCCACGTTATTTGTGTAGACACCAGTGAGGAGCCCCACTGGATACCTGTATCTGAGAGCCAGCTCTACAGCACAGTCATTAAAGAGGGAATAAAGAAAATAATAGAGCATTGATTAAAATGGTTGGCAAGGCTGATTTCTCTCCATGCAGCTTCTGACGGAGTAGGCTTTGGGGCTGGGGAGGAATAGGCAGCCTCCAGGCTGTGAGGCTAATGCAGAGCCATGGCTGTTTGTATAACTGCAAAGCTTTTAAGAGAGACTTGGGAAAACTAGCTTGGATTCCAATGAATATTTACAATTACACTGCTCCAAAGCTGAATCCAATCACAGCACTGCAATGTGCAGGCTTCGTGCATCAAAAGAAAATGAGAGGAAAACAGGAAAGATGGAGTTGCCTTTGGAGGGACTTACAAACACAGATCTCTCTGCTTCTGGCAGGACTAAAATGCTTTATTTCTGATACGAGCAATTTATTCTTCAGGCATTTTGCTTGATATTAGAAAGTGCCTGGCTGTTTTTTTGAAGTGAGTGTCTTCAATAGAAAGTCTTTAATTCAAAATGATAGCAAGAAATGGAAAGTGTTGTGCTTTGTAATTTTGATATTGTGCTTACAAACTCCAGAAATAGGGGAGCATTACCCAACTGGAGCAGGGGCCCCTTCCATTCCGTTCCACTGTGTTATTGATCACCAAGTAGAAGCAGGCTGGGTATTTAAACCATGCTTCTAATATGGAATTTGGCTGGTTACTATGCTGGTTGAGCATTCACTGCTGCTCAGTATTGGCCTCTTCATTGTTGCAGTAGAAGGTATGCAAAAATAATGGTGATGGGGTATTAACCTTGATAAAAAGATGGAGAATCTGTGACTGCTGAATCACTGCTGAGAGCGGTGTGTCACAGAATAGGAAGTGTGTGATGAAGCAGAGATGCTGCCTGAAATAATAACAAAACAGCACCACACAGCTGACCATTGTCAGCTGCTGCTCTGGTGCCCGGTCTGCATGGCCCACACTGGCCCTCCTGTCCGTCCTGCCCGTCCTGCCCACACAATCCATGCTGCCTGCAGCTCTTACCTACAGGACTGTAAATAGTCAGTGGCCTCGATGTGGTCCCACAGCATGAAACACTACTGCTCTCAATTAATTTGAAGTACTTAAGGTATAGCCTTGCATTCCATCATGCAGACATTCCTTAGCACCACAGCAGCACAACAGCAGGCGCTTCAAAAGAACCAGATTAGGAGTTACACTACCACACTCAATTTGTTTGCCACGGTGTCTGCTTACAAGCACACGACCTGGGAAAGCCACCTCTGCAGTACAAGCCCCCTCCTTCCCCACAGCCCACCAGGCAGTGTGTCCCACCCTGGGCAGAGGGCAGCAGGGGGCTGCTTCCAGCCTGCACTAATCCCTCCGTGTGGTTTGAAGATGGTGCTGTCTTCTGGTGCCTGTCACCTCGTGGATGCACAGATCTCTGCAGCTGGATGGCAGTGTGAAAGGATGCTGGTGGGAAATCCCAGGAAGCTGGTTTCTGATCTGAGTCAGTCACGCTGTTGGTGCAGAGACACGCTCCATCACACGCAGGCATGGCACAGGGCGTTCCCTGCAGCTTGGCACAGGCTGGAGTCGATAGCCCTCAGCAGGAACTTGCAGTCAGTATTATACTGTCTAAGAGGCTTAAAATCAACTGTGAAGTTTCAGTATAGCTACAAAAAACCTGTTTTCTATTTCTCCACTGGTAGCTTGTTCTAGGAGAAGACTGCAATTTGGTGATTGGTTCCTGGAGTCTGGTTGATGCATCCATGCTGGGTACAGAGGCCACAGGTCCCACAGTGCTTCCAGGAACACTCTGCCAGCCTCAGCCACCTGCAGCCCATGGGCTCCAGAAGCAAAATGGGCTCTTGCATTCCACCAATGTGAGTGGATATTTTTCTCCCATTAAAATGTTTTATTTATTTTTGAATATATATGAGCTTTGGAGGTGCACCACACCCTGTGTGAAGCAGTCTGACACAGCACAACATTCAAAAAATATCTGGTTTTTGGTTTTTTTTGTTATTACCTGCTAATTTATGGGGTGCTGCCAGTTCTTACATTGAAGGGATGACGAGAAATCATACTGCAGGCAACCTCTATTTGCTAAACTTGGTACTATAATCCCCTTCAGTCTATTTTTTTCCATCCTGAAAAGACTATCCACTTTTTACTCACATGGAAAATATTCTTTGTATTTGATCATCCTTGTTGGTCTTCTCTGAAACACTTCCAAATCTTTTTCTTGAGAGAGGCGGACAGAGCTGCATACAGAAATCACAGTGCAGCTTTCACTATGAATCTGTTCATTGGCAGAACTGTGATCTGCTCTCCATTATTTTCTTCATAATTGTTAACAGTCAGTTTGCCTTTTGGGCTGCTCCTGGGCACCAAACAAACGTTTCCACAGATCTATCTCTCCATCTTCATCTGATTTTATTCTAGCACAGCCCCAAGCCTAATTCCTGAGGAGGAACAGAGCTACAGCAGCTGAGACTGCAGTGAGATCTTGTGAGAAAAATGGTGCAAATGCCCGATCTTCAGCAAGGTTAGGACCACCTGGCTGTGTCATACCTTGGAGACTGGGGACAGCTGCTAAACATCTGAAAAAAGGAAGAAATTATATAAGGTCAGCAGACCTGGCCTCTTCCAGACAGATCTGCCCTCGACTGTTTGCCCACCTGAGGGGCGGAGTAACGCTGTGGAATGCCGATGTAGCCGGATGAATCAGTGCTGGTGTGAACTCCTATCCAAGAGCACAAATAGCATCATGTTCTTGTGATCCTCCTTTGCATTTCCTGCCTGCAGATTACCGGGGTGAGCAGGAGGGGATTGGGCTGCCTGACCTCCAGTACCTACAGTCATGAAAATTTCCCTGTTACTCTGAAATCAGTAACTTTTCTGACTAAGATAGCTTCAGACAGGTGTTTGGCTGGGCTTGAAGACATCAAGAGATGGCAAATGCATGACATCCTCCCCTGGCAGTCAGTCCCTTCACATCACTCCTACTGTTTTGGGCTTTTTTCTCTCTTGACTGCTATGCCAACAGGGCTAATGAAGCTTTCTATGCAGCAGCAATATGGTCTCAACTTTGTTTCCCTTGGGTTTTATCCTTTCTCTTAGAATACTCCTTTCTTTTTGGCCAGACACTTAAGGTTAACCATAGAGGGAAGGGAAGGGAAGGGAAGGGAAGGGAAGGGAAGGGAAGGGAAGGGAAGGGAAGGGAAGGGAAGGGAAGGGAAGGGAAGGGAAGGGAAGGGAAGGGAAGGGAAGGGAAGGGAAGGGAAGGGAAGGGAAGGGAAGGGAAGGGAAGGGAAGGGAAGGGAAGGGAAGGGAAGGGAAGGGAAGGGAAGGGAAGGGAAGGGAAGGGAAGGGAAGGGAAGGGAAGGGAAGGGAAGGGAAGGGAAGGGAAGGGAAGGGAAGGGAAGGGTTTTTGTCTCCCCTGAGGCCTCTTGCTTTTTCTTGACTCCCACACAGTGCTGCCATCACTGCTGGCTCGGAAGGAGGCCCCAGAGCTGCTGATGTGGCTGTCCAGGAGCGCTATCCCTCTTCCAGCAACTTAGTGATTGTAATTGCAAGAATCACCAATGCCTTGTGTCCTGTGACCAGACCCACGCAGCACAGCTTTCCTTTCATTTGCTCCTTCCATTTTCCAGCAGAATTTCTACTTCCTGCTGATTTCCATTTCTTAGTTCCTTAGAGGAGCACATGACAGGTCCTCCAGAGCTTGTGTATGACCTTAACCCACAGAGTCAAAAAACGGTGATGCAGTTGTCAGAAGCAGCAGTGGGAATGTGCCGTGATGGTGTGAATACACAGCAGCACCAGCAGCGGGCAGGAGGCAGCCCCAGGGACCGCTGCACACCTGCGGGCTCCCTCCCGTGCCCGTCTGCGCCTGACCCTGGAGGGAAGTGTTAAACACAACCAGGCTAGCCCTGGGTGGCCTGTTCTGGCTGACGCTGCCGGGGCAGGACCGGGGGATGACCCAGGCAACCCGGTGTTTGACCAGCGGCAATGTCAGGGGTTGGCTCTGGGTGACTGGGCTGGGTGAGCCTCCTCACGCACCAACACTCCCCACCACGAGGTTTCCTGGGAACATGTGGTAGCTGGAGGAGTAGAGCAGAGGCAAAGCACTGATGTTCACTCTGGGATGTGTCATGGCCTTTCAACTTCCACTAGAAAGACAGCAGGGCAGAGCAGGTCCCGACCCATTATTGCTACTGTTGCTGTTTCCCCCCTTCTGTTTTTACACATCCAGTTTGTTCTCTCTCCCTTCCCTCTCCCTAGAGCTGCTGTGGTTTTTAATAAGTATTTTTCAAGTAGCTGGCTGAGACCCTCGCAAGGATAATGAGATCATTGGCGCTGCAGAATGCAGAGCCCTGCAAGTCCCGATTGCTATCGCTCCCGGTGGACGGTGCCCACAGTGCCTTTATATCTGTCGCTGTTCCTCATCCCAAACACAGCAGCGTGCCCCGGGCAGCACCGGATGGGACCGGCCGCGGTACGGCTCCTTGCCAACACCACGAATTGTCACTGGAACCGCTCAGAAATAACCTTTAAGGCTTATTAAGATTCTACCGACGGAGACGTTGATCCCGCTTTCCCGTTCATGAATTCCATTCCCAGTTCAAGACCTGCCAGCGCTCCGCCTGCCGCGGGTTGAGGCTGAGCTGCGGCGGGAGCAGCGGGCAGACCCGGCACGGGCGCTCCCACCACCGGGCACCCCGGCTCCGGGCAGCCCCGGCCCGGCACTCCCTGCACCTGCTCCCCCGGCACGGGCGCCCCCATCCCTGGAACAGCCCCGCTCTGGGAACCTCGACTCGGCAACGCCGGCCGGGCACCCCCGGCCCAGCCCCGACCGGGACCGCGGCAGAACAAAGGCGCTGGGGGGTGCTTGGGGCGTGCCCGGAGGGTGCTTGGTGGTGCAAGGCGGGTGCCCAGACGGTGCTCGGGGATGCTCGAGGGGCGCCCGGAGAGGTTGCTCGGAGGATGGCCGGGGGGAGCGCCGGGGGATGCTCGGCGAGTGCCCGGGGGGTGCTCGGGGCGGAGCCGCCCTCACGGGCAGCGCCGCGCGGGCCGAGAGCGACCCCTGCCGGGCGGGAACGAGGCGGAGCGGGCCTTGTCAGCGCGCATGCGCGAGCTTCCGCCGCAGCCCCCTGGTACTGCGGGCCCCCCCTCAGCCCCGCTCCGGGCACCGCAGCTCCCCCTCAGCCGCTCACGGGCACCGCAGCTCCCCCTCAGCCGCTCACGGGCACCGCAGCTCCCCCTCAGCCCCTCACGGGCAGCGCAGCTCCCCCTCAGCCCCGCTCCGGTCACCGCAGCTCCCCCTCAGTCCCTTCGGGCACCTCAGCTCCCCCTCAGCCCCGCTCCGGTCACCGCAGCTCCCCCTCAGCCCCTCACGGGCACCGCAGCTCCCCCTCAGCCCCGCTCCGGTCACCGCAGCTCCCCCTCAGCCCCTCACGGGCACCGCAGCTCCCCCTCAGCCCCTCACGGGCAGCGCAGCTCCCCCTCAGCCCCGCTCCGGTCACCGCAGCTCCCCCTCAGTCCCTTCGGGCACCTCAGCTCCCCCTCAGCCCCGCTCCGGTCACCGCAGCTCCCCCTCAGCCCCTCACGGGCACCGCAGCTCCCCCTCAGCCCCCGCTCCGGTCACCGCAGCTCCCCCTCAGCCCCTCACGGGCACCGCAGCTCCCCCTCAGCCCCTCACGGGCAGCGCAGCTCCCCCTCAGCCCCGCTCCGGTCACCGCAGCTCCCCCTCAGTCCCTTCGGGCACCTCAGCTCCCCCTCAGCCCCGCTCCGGTCACCGCAGCTCCCCCTCAGCCCCTCACGGGCACCGCAGCTCCCCCTCAGCCCCGCTCCGGTCACCGCAGCTCCCCCTCAGCCCCGCTCCGGTCACCGCAGCTCCCCCTCAGCCCCGCTCCGGGCACCGCAGCTCCCCCTCAGTCCCTTCGGGCACCTCAGCTCCCCCTCAGCCCCGCTCCGGTCACCGCAGCTCCCCCTCAGCCCCTCACGGGCACCGCAGCTCCCCCTCAGCCCCGCTCCGGTCACCGCAGCTCCCCCTCAGCCCCTCACGGGCACCGCAGCTCCCCCTCAGCCCCTCACGGGCACCGCAGCTCCCCCTCAGCCCCTCACGGGCACCGCAGCTCCCCCTCAGCCCCGCTCCGGTCACCGCAGCTCCCCCTCAGCCCCGCTCCGGGCACCGCAGCTCCCCCTCAGCCCCTCACGGGCACCGCAGCTCCCCCTCAGCCCCTCACGGGCACCGCAGCTCCCTCTCAGTCCCGCTCCGGTCACCGCAGCTCCCCCTCAGCTCCCTTCGGGCACCTCAGCTCCCCCTCCAGCCCCTTGGGGCACCTCAGCTCCCTCTCAGCCCCTGTCTGTCACTGCTACAAGGTGCCCAGCCGCATCCCTGGCGGTGTCCAAGGCCAGGCTGGACGGGACTTGGAGCACCCTGGAAGGTGGAAGGTGTCCCTGCCCATGGCAGAGGTGGAGCAACATGAGCAGATGGGGTGTACTGGCTCAGGGCACCAGCAGGGCAGTGAGGACCTCATTAAAGGACCAGCATCAGTGTCTGCTTTGGGATTATGGGCTGATAGGTGGACAGAGCTGGAAATGTGCCATCCAGACTTGGTTCCAAGTGGCCATGGATGGCCCATCCACAGTGTCCAACTTGCTCTGCCAAGGGGGAACTATTTCTCTGTGCTGAGCTCCAGTTTCAGTTTGGTTTGTGTCGTCTCACAGACATCAGACTGGGGTGCACTTCTGCCTGCTGATACAAGAGCCTCGTCTGCTCTGTTCCCACTTTCCTCTTGCATTCTGATGTGTGACCAAACTATGCCTTGCTCCGCACTAAACCCCTCACAGAACACCACTTGAGTTGTGCAGTGCCCATGACTCCATCTGGAACCTTTCCTAGAGCTCCATGGTCCCCCTGCACCATGAGCACTGGCAGCACACAGGTTCCCATAGCCATGAAGGGCCATGCCACCACCGCAGCTGGATGTTTGGCTGCACGAGCAGCCACCAGTGTGTCCCACACACTACTGGGATGTGCCAGTGCAGCAGCTGCTGCACGAGCTGCTTGTGCGTTCATGTAAGTACAAACAAGACCTTAAGTCATGTCTTCTTTGGTTCATCTCTGTGAAACAGGGATCACAGCACTTGTTTTGCAGAGGGGCCCTGCAGTTTGGTTCATGAATATCAAGTGGTTTGAGCTCCTGTGATGGAAGATACTGGAGATGGACAAAGGGGCACCAATGGCCTAAAGCTGATGGAGGCCAAGCAGTGGTCTCACCCAGCTGCCCTGTTTGCTAATCCAAGTGTGTAATCAGCACATACGGGCAACGTATTGGCTTGGGCTGTCACACAGCAGCTCAGAACACTCTCACTGTGCTGTGAGCCCATGCACCCCAAGAGGGGTGATTGGTGTCTGCACAGCCACCAAGGACGGGCAATGCGCAGGGGAGGACAGAGCTGGTGGTGGCATGATCACGAGATGGGTGTCATCGACACACAGCCATGGCACAGAGAACATGCAAACCTCCTTCCACCCCAGCCACTCTGCCCTCCAGCTCTCCTGAATGAAGTCCCAGCTTTGTTTTTCTGATTTCCATTTTGTATCCTAAAATATTCACTCCAAGTTCCGCTTGACAGACATGCCTAATCTAATCTCCATGTCTGCTTTCTAATTTTCGCAGCCAGGATAAAACAAATTGGCTGGCGTTAATTGCCTGTGCAGCGGCCTGGAGCTCTGAGCCGTGATTTACGAGCTTGGAGCAGGCGCTCTGCAACACATTTTTCTTAATTTATTTTTAATGAGTCTCTCAATTAATTTTCTTGGAAACATCTTAATGATGTTGGAGGCGGATGTTAATGAGGTTTGTAGCAGCACCTCATTTTGCATATTTTAATGTACTGAATGGCATGAAGCAAAATCCTGATCCTAAAACAGAAAAAACCTTAAGACTGGAGAGGACTCCTGGGCTGACACTGCTGCCCTGGCTTGAGGCTGAGGGACTGCAAGGGCTAGTCGGTGACTTTGAACATTGTGAGGCTGAAGCTGGAAGAGCCCACAGGGATGGCAGGACCCTGGGAGCATGGGGGGGGCGGTGAGGGGCCACGCTGGGCCATGGTTGGTGGCCACACACTTCTTAACAGATGGAGTGAAAGCCTGGATACAGAACCTGGGCACTGAGAGCCCCGTGCTGGCATGCCCCGTGTTGTGGGCACCCCATTCCCTGCACACCCCTTTTGGGTAGGAGCTGTCCAAGACCCAGGGCTGGGCTGCCTGGGGCCGACGACTGCGGGGTGCTCGGGGTGTCTCTGCCAGCCCGCAGGGTCACCGGTAATTGCTGATGCATGTGCCAGCAAGAGGCAGCAGCTGGATCGCCTTTGTTTGCTCCCAGCATGTCAGTCTTCATTAAACTGGAGGGGAATGAAAAAGGATTCACTTTTGTCCCAGCCTGAACATGGCAGCTGTTTAATTTCAATTAAGGTGGCACTGAAAAGAGTAGCATTACGGCAGTAATTAAAGTGAGACAACTCCCACCCCCAGGACTGTCCTCACGCAGCAGAGGGGCCAATTTTGACCCGACCCCCCCCATCCTCCCACCACCAGCTGAGTATGGGCAGGCAGCTGTGGGTCAGGGCTGTGGGGCTGCCCCACACGCTCACAAGGAGCTGGAGCAGTGTTGAACCCTTCAAAGCAAGCGCTGCCTGCAGCTCAGCACGGTGTGGCACATCAGTGGTACAGAGCAGCATTGCCTGTGGCACCATGTAACATGGCACAGTGCAGCATACATGGCATGAGGCTTTGTCCCATAAAGGCTCTGTGAACTGTGGATGCTTTGTGCCCTGGCTGTCGCTGCCTGAACAAAACTGAAGTCTGCAGGGAAATTTTATTTCCTCACAGGGGCAGAAATGGTGGCCAAATTCAGTTGTGTTATGGAAGCAGGGGGTTCAGCAGCCCTGCTCACAGGATTGTTGGTGCTTTGCCTGATCCCATCACCCGTGGCTGTGACCTGCTGGTGGAGCAGGTTGTCATGGCAACTGATGATTTCTGCTATGGTACATCTGCGTTCACCTTCTGGGCCCAGTTCAGCCTTGGAAATTTCCAGTTAAACATGTACCTGTGAAACTGCACTGAGTGTTGGCAAGAGAGCACACACAGCCCAGAGTCCCGTGTCACCAGTGCAGGCAGCAGCAGGTCTGTGCTCACACCACCACTGGCACCCAGAGACCTGTGTCACTGATCGCACCTGGGCACTGTGGGGTGGCCCCAGGCAGGGCAGGACGAGCAGACCCACTCTCAGCCTTTTCTGTGCACACTCGGCCTCCCCAGGGGGCTGTGGCCCATGGCCCTGTCAGGATGTGCCCCTGCAGTAGGCCCCCTTAGGCCTGTCCCTTGTGTGGGTGGCTGAGCACAGGACACAGCCCTGAGCGCTGCCATCCCCATTGTCACCTGGCCCTGGCCACAGCCCAGCAGTGTGGCCTGAGGACAGTGCAGGGGCAGCATGAGGGTGGCAAGGCCTTGCCCTGATACAGGGGTGCTGCCATGTCCTGGACCAGTTCTGAGGATGATGCCCAGGACCTGGTGACCTCACAGTGGCATATGGAGTAGTGTCACACAGCATGCCAGGGACACAAGATGGTGAGGATTACGGCACAGGAAGGCTGCAGTGAGGACTGTGGGCAGCAGTAGGACCAGGTGCTGCTGAGGAGAGGGCTCAGTCCCACATAGCTCTGCCCTGCTTTTCCAGGAGCGCCAGGCTAGGCTTCTCCTGCTGGCAGCAGGTGCTCCTCAGACAGGGAGTGGCAGTGCCAGTACCATGGGAGGGTGGGGCCGCCCCAGGCAGGGCTGAGTGACATCGTGGAACTAAGGGTTGTCTGGGGCTGCAGGAAAGGTTATGGTCCTTCCAACAGTGAGAGAGTGGCCAAAATGTGGCACATCCGGGGAGGTTCCTGCACCTCAGGATCAGCCTCACATAGCCCTGAGCATCCTGCAGCTCAGAGAGGGCAGCTGTGCCTGTGCTCAGGGCAGGGCGCATGGCACAAGGCCAACCCACCGACACACTGCCTTCTCTGCAGCTGGGGGCACAGAAACAGTCAAGGCCTGTAGTACAGCCCAGCCTGGCTGCAGGAGCAGCTGGGAGCGACCCAGGCCCAGGAGCAAGAGTCTGCAGCAGCTCAGCAGAACCAACGAGGCCATCCAAGGCCTACATAGCTGCAGAGCTGCAGCAACAGGTGAGGGCAAGGCACGACAGCACAGGGATGCAGCCTCAGTCCCGGACCCTTCTCCTGCCTCCAGGAGAGGCCCAGCCACGGCCAACCACCCTCTCTGCCCCACAGCTTTGCTGGCAGGTGCAGGACATGGAGAACCTCCAGGCAGAGCTGGCTCAAGCTCGGCAAGAGAGAACCAAGCAGGTGGAAAAGATTGCAGCCTACAAGACACACAGGCAACAGCTTCATCGGGAGCTGAGGAGGATGCAGACCTTCAAGAAGCAAAGCAAAAAAGAGGTAAGGATGTCTCACGTCTTCCCGTGAAAGACCAGGAGTCTGTGCTCAGCCTGTGTCTCTCACTGTGCCATGGGCAGACCTACTCCCTCCAGGAGAAGCTGCAGGAACTGAGCAGCCTAGTCCAACACTGGCAGCAGCTACACCTGGACAGTGAGCAAACTCTGGCTCTGAGAGAAGAGGAGCTGGTTGTCTGCAAGGTGGAGCTGGCTTTCCTTAAGGAAGAGCTCAGCAAGGTGACAGAGCAGGTGCAGGATACAAACAGGCATTCAAGACACACTAGGCAGGATGTAGGAGGAGAACCCACACCTAATGTTCAGAACACCTGAGCAGCGCAAGAGTGAGCAGCTGAAAAAGTGAGCAAAATTCCTGGCAGAGCCTGGCCTGAAACAGGGCCGGGCCCGATGGTCCCAGCTGTGCAGAGACGGCTGGGCACCAACTGCCTGTCCAGGGCATGGGCTGAGGGAGAATTGCCTTTGCAGGGGTATGGACCTGGCTCGAAACAGGGACAGGCTGTATTTGTCCTCCAGGTCACTTCAATTTTGTATCCTGTTCCAGGTTCTACAGGGCAACAACCTGACAGCCCCAGCCCTGCATGACTCTGCAGAGCTACCTCCACCAGAGGTAGCTCACCAGAGCTACCTCTTTCAGGACAAGAAGCAGTGCAAAACAAAGCAAGGACTAGACGGACAATCTTTAAACAAATAAAATTCTTTCTGTTCTGTAATAAAATTAGTGCCAAGCACCAAAGCCTTCCAGGGCTACAAGCTGTAGAGACCTCAGAATACATTGATTAGGGTAGTGGGCACCACCTTAAGCCTCAAAGCAACAGGTTGTGCCTTCTTAGAGACCAAAGCGGGCTGGGGTGCGTCGCGGCGTCAGGGCCTCCCCCTGCTCCTTTCGCCCAGGGGTATAGATTTTAGTAGATCTGTCAAAGAGGGTAAGGGCAATTAATGGAAAATGCAACCTTTTCCTGCACCAGAACTCCCATAGGGAAGCAGGCAAGCCACGGGCAGGCAGGGCTATCACGCACCTTGCGCTGCCCAGCGGGTTACGGCGCTCCTGCTCCTCCCGGCGGGCACGCAGCTGCTCCTCTGCCAAAGCCATTTCCTCCTCCATGGCAGACACCTCCTCCTTGGCACGGCGCCGGTTCTCCTGGAGCAAGGCAGCAGCAGGTCAGGGACAGCAGACTCCCTGCAGGCCCACAAGCTTGCTCCCTTCATATCAAAACACACACACACAGCAGCAGAATGCAGAGGGCCTGCAGTTTGCCAGCTCATCCAGGACAGAATACTTACCTGGCGTGACTTGCCAGCATGTTTGATACTGTAGAACATAGGGCCCAGCTCTGCCAGCCACTCGCCATCCACAGCAGTGACACACTGCATGTACTCCTGCAGGGACAAACAGACTAAGATAGCAGGATAGCATTCTTGGGGCCTAGGCACCGTTCCCAGAGCCATAGCAGCTCCATTTCTCCCCCAGTTGCTGATGGCACTTCTCAGGCTGAGACCATACCCCTTCCAGACAATTCCTCCTGGCCTCAGAAGCTGCTACAGATTGGATTTGAGCACAAGAAGGATCAAACATATCCCACAGAAGCCAGAGAAAAATAACAGGGGAAGGGACAAACAGATGACACAGACATGTCTAATTGGTATAGATGGAAAAGGCTGATACCTGCCACTCAGATTGATCTCAGTCTCACAGCAAAGCCCTCCCTCCCATCTCCCCTGGAGCACTCATCACCCTTCCTGTTAGTCCTCAGCTCAAGCTCACCTTGGTAGTCATAACCAATTCATGGTACACAATGTAGTCTGGTGTGTAGCCCATGCCAAACAGAGAGCTCGTGGGGTGCAGGTGGCAGGGCATGCCTGTGCGGATGTTCACATACTCCCCAATGCCCTGCAAAGACAAGTGTGCTTAGGCCACCTGTTCCCAGGCAGGGCCTTGTAGCCCCCAAGCAGCTAACCTCTCACCTTCAGCTTTGCAGCCTGATGGAAATATGCAGCACAGATGCACTTCCTGACAACATCCCAGTCTGTACCACAGGATGCCAGGCTCATGCGCTGCTGCACCATAATGTCCTTGAGCTGGGCACGCACCTCCCGCACCTGCAAAGGCGTGTGCTGGTCAGATCCCTCTTCTGCACAAGGCTGTCTCCCCCAGCCTTACAGCCACAGCCTCACCTTCCGCATGGCCTTGGCATGGATGAAGTGCTGATTGCACCACAGGGTAGAATAGCTGTTGTTTTTCCACTGCAGGTAAACATTCAGGTAAGTCAAGTGATCACTCTCTGGAACAGCAAATTTCTCCCGCACTTGATCACTCTCCTCCTCTCGGCCCTGAAGGGTAAGCAAAGAATATGGGTTAGTCAAAGGGCAGGGAAGGGCCCTGAGCTGCTGGAACAGAAGCATCTCATACCTTAGGCCGGTAAAAGATGGCAGGCACTGACAACATGGAGACAACAAGCAAGATCTCAGAGCTGCAACCCATGTCACAGGAGACAATAAGCATTTTGGAGAGTGCAGGGTCCAGTGGGAACTCCACCATGAGGCGACCTGTAGAGGTCAGACCACCTGTTGGAACAGAACAGGGATCACTGATCAGCAGCTGGGCAGGCCACAGTTCCATGGACTGGCAGCCTACCCCAGCTGCCAATACCTGTGTTATCCAGGGCCCCCAGGATCCACAGCTGGTACATGGAGTTCAGCATATTGTCTTCAGGGGGTGGATCCATGAAGTGGAACTGTAACAGGTCTTGCACACCCAGGGACTTGAGCAAGAGCACTACATTGGCAAGGTTGGTGCGCTGGATCTCGGGCACCGTGGTCGTCAGCAGCTCATTCTTGTAGGCACTTTGGGTGTAGAGCCTGGGAAGAGAGGCCAAGAGCATGCTCCTCTTGTTCGGCCACTGCGCTCCTTACGGACGTGCCAGCCTGGCACAGGGCAGCAACCCTGCACCCAATGGCAGGACCCTGGGGAGCCACTAATAGTCCAGCCAAACTGGGGTCTCCCCATCATATTGGGGTATTTGGGCTGCAGCACAGCACATGACCAAGCACAGCCCTTCCCTGCTCTCACAGCATAGCCAGGGAAAGGCCTTTGGCTTAGTTCTTATCTCAATGGCATCCAGGGCAGACCAGCCACAAGTGAAGATGGACACAGGAAGAAAGTGGAGCACATCCTTTTCTCTGCAGAAGGACTGGGTCCAAAGAAGGCCTTCAGGCCTGCCTACTGCCCACACCCCCACCAAAGTTCAAGATAATCAACAGCTCCAGTGAGAAAAAGATCTACATAACTTGATGCCAAGCTGAGGATACAACAGGAACACCAGTGACATGCCTACCTGAAACAGTGGCCGGGGCCTGTCCGCCCAGCTCGGCCAGCCCTCTGATTGGCATTGGCCTGACTGATGGGGTAGATCTGCAGCGCATCCATGCCTATACGGGGGTTGAAAACCTTCAGGGCACAACAAAGTCACACAGAAGTAAGAGGAAGGCTGGATCGTGACCTCAGAACTCCCTCAACCTACCCCAGAAACCAGAGACAGGCAGTATAGAAAACCCTGGCTCACCTTCAATTTGCAGTAGCCAGAGTCAATCACAAACATGATACCATCCACTGTCAGTGAGGTCTCTGCAATGTTAGTGGCAACGATGCACTTCCTGACCCCATCAGGAGCCTGCAAGCACACTGCATGTCAGTCACACCCCTGGGCATGGCTCTGTTCCACTGAGGAGGAGTGCAGAGTGGCAGATGGATGGGGTGACTCCTGGGAAGTGGGGTGTGGAACATGCTTTCTCTCACCCTCCACATGCAATACTAATATATATCTACACCTCTCACTCCTGCTCTGTACTGTCTCCTGCTCCAGTTTTCCCTGTCCGCACCCTAATCACAAAGCACACATCAGCACCTTCTGGAAGATCTTGGCCTGCAAGTCTGAGGGCAGCTGAGAGTAGATTGGCAGTACAGCAAGAGCAGGTGCCTTCTCCAGCTCCTCAAGGTGCTCCACAATCTGCTCTGAGGTCACCTAGACACAAAGAGGGGTGAAAACATCAGACTGAAACAAGGGGGTAGGATAGTGCCTGTCCTTCCAACTCACCTCGATATCCTCCTGGCCAGGCATGAAGACAAGGATGTCTCCAGGAGCACCAGACAAGTGGACCTGCAAGGCTTGCTTCACTGCAGCCTCCACATAATCCTCCTGCGGGGTCTGAACAGTACAGCCCAGGTTAATATGGACCAGTATCCTTACCTGCCCTGTCCTATGTACAAGACTGTAGCACACCACAGCCGCTCCTCGCCTGTCCTGTGTGTCCCCCTCAGATACAGTACAGCTAGGTCACAACCCCCTCCTGCCAACAGCATTTCCATCCACAAAAGTAACTATACCTTGCTGAAAAGGATATCCACAGGAAAAGTTCGCCCAGGAATGTGGAAAATGGGAACGTTCCCAAAGAAGGAGGCAAATTTGTCTGCATCCATGGTGGCTGAAGTAACAACAAGCTTCAGATCTGAGCGTCGGGCAACCACCTAGGAAGCAAATGAAAGGAACACTATGAAAGGCACATTTATGCATGGCTGTGGGCTGTTTTCATTCTTACTGAGACAACGGCACAAGACAGAGCTTCTGTTGTACTCCAGAGGCACTGGTTGTGCATGCCAGGGAACACTGATGCTCTATGGTCAGTGCAGTTGAAAAGACCCACCAGCCTCGGTCCAGAAACCTTAATCCAGCAAAGTCCTCTGTATGGACAGTTCTGACATTCAGCCAGCAAGACTCTGGTAGCATTACAGAAAACGGAACCCCCCCCAGATCCAAGGACCAGGATGCTGGAGCAGTCAAGTGCAGAGATGTGGCAGCTCTGCCTCCCTCTCCTAGTCCTGTCAGAGAAGGGCTGTCCCAGATGATGTGGCCCCTGCTGCTGTCACAGCCCAGGATCACACCCACCTCCCGGAGCAGCCCGAACAGCACGTCAGTGTTGAGCGAGCGCTCGTGTGCCTCATCCATGATGATGGCACTGTAGTTGTCCAGGTCAGCCTCCCGCAGCGACTCGCGGAGCAGGATCCCATCTGTCATGTACTTGATCACCGTGTTCTCAGACGTGCAGTCCTCAAAGCGGATGGCATAGCCCACCTGGCAGGGCAGAGATACCAGCAGTCTTCCAACAGTCCCATGCACTGTCTGTCATGGGGTGGCACCCCTGCACTCCCTTCCAGACTCACCTCCTCCCCCAGACGCACGCCCATCTCCTCACTGACCCGCTTGGCCACCGACATGGCAGCCACTCTGCGGGGCTGCGTGCAGCCGATCATGCCATAATCAGTGTAGCCGTCCTCATGGAGATACTGTGTCAGCTGAGTTGTCTTCCCACTCCCTGTCTCCCCCACCACGATCACAATGCTGTTGTCTCTGAGGGAAAGGAAAAGGTATTTCTTCATACACCTTCAAAGAAGGGCTTTTGTGTTCTCTAGCTAAGCATCATCCTACTCAGGTGGGAGAGCTGAGCAAACACAAAGCAATGGGTTTTGTTTCCTGAGAGTACAGCTCCCAACGGTCATGATTCTACAATTCCTCAACAGAGCTCCCCAATGCCCTGGGGATGCCCTGGCAGCCATACCTGAGGATGGAGAGCAGTTCCTGCTGTACAGCAAAGATGGGTAGGTATTGTCTCTGCTCCAGGATCGATTTCTTCTTGGCAAACTCACTGCTGGCTTCACTTTTTTCTTTCATGTGCTCAGCAAACTTCTGCTCTGTTCTAAGGAAACACTGCAAGTCCTGGAACCACCTCTCCACACACTTTGCTATGCCCGTAGCCCCCATTACCAGCTGAACAGGATAATTCAGAACAAGCCCCTACTTGTAATCCACTTTGCCATCTTCTGTCACCATCTCGTCCTTCTCCTCCTCTTTCTTGATCCCCATAATGTCTCCCAGTTTGGTGCCTGCTAGCTCCCAGTGCTTGTGCTGAGCCTGGAAGGAAAGAGCACAGCATAACTTTGCCACAGCAAGCAAAGACAAAATTCTTCCCCAATCCTACTCCTAAGACTAAGAAAAGGATTTTAGTACCCCAGTTCCCCAATGCAGAATGCACACTCCACTCCTACATCAGGTTCCCCTCTTCCAAATGAACTGAAGCAGAATTTTAAGGCACTGAGATGGATACAGAGACTTCAGGCAAAGAATTACCAACTGCCTCCTAAGAAAATAGCTCCAGCTGCTGACCCTTCCATTAAATTTGAACTTAAACCTAAACAGATGTGAACCAGAGATAATCTTCCTGCCTTTGCCAAGCGCTAACAGGCTTTCCTCCCATCTCTGCTGCCTGTTTAGCTACCACCCCCATTCCACTCACAATTTAAGTAGGTCAAATGCAGCCCAGTTTCAATGTACAAGGAACACACCTGTATTACCTCCACAGCTATTATGTGAGCTTTAGAAAAAGTCCCTAGAAAACACCCCCAAAAAACTAACCTGCTGCCTTACCTCATACTTCTCCTCACAACTCTTCTGCTGAGAACTGACAAGGTAAATCCTGCTGCCATACTGCCTGCTGACAGTCCCTAAGCTACCTGGCATTCTTCCACCTACTTCCTTCTCCCATAATCCAAATGTTCAAATGCATGGTGATTCGTGTCCCAAGGCAGCACACAAGAAAATCACACCACAGCAGCTGCTGTGAGGCAATGCAGTAAGCTGGGCTGCTAGGATGTCCCAGGTCACAAAAAAAAGAACTCCTTATCATCCCTGCTGCCAAAGCCTGAATGCTGCAGAGTCCAAACAAGGCTCTGAGGAACTACATAGGGTGTACAGCAGGCAGTAAGGCACAGGGCTGCAGCATACCCTCTTACGCTCCTTCTGCTCCCGATGCTTGCGCACCAGCTGGCTGCCTTTCCGAGCAATGATGGCCAAATCGGAGGTGGCATCCTTCACAGGGATGACTGGCTCTGGCTGCAGGGAAAAGGCATTGCTTTACTAAAAAGGCCTCACATGTACAGGGCTCCCTGCCATCAGTGCCTTCAGCCACAGTCTCTTACCTGCTTGGTGAAGACAATCCTTCCATCTAGGAAAGGAGGCACTAGATTGTGCACCAACAAATGCACTTTAGCAGAGTTATCCTCCTCAAAATCTTCATCCACCTCAATCCGATGGACCACACCACTGGTCAGCATGCGATTTGTCTCCCAGCGCTCGTTATCCTGCAGGAAACAACGTATCAGAAACACAATGAAGCCCCACAGAAAGCCACAGACATCACACTAGAACACCAAGCTTGGGCCTGGGCTCTGCACTGGCAACAGGATGGTTCAAACCTAGTGAGCCTCAAAGTAAGCAAAAGGGAAGGAAGGGAACAGTAATTGGAAGGAGTAGAGTACAGGAAACTACCCACATGAAACACATGGTCAACAGGTTTGTCCCCAAGGAAATGCAGGACAGACACTGCCTGCAAGGCAGTCAGAATACATCAGGAAGCCTGGACACCATCCTGCTAATGTAAAGAGAGCAGCTGTCTCCAGCATCCACTGGGCCAACAGCAGACAGCCCCAGTAATGTACCTCACACTTAGAACAGCAGGAGCATGGTCCTCTGCACTTCTGCTGCCCTGGACACTGCAATCCACCAGCCACTCCAGCTGGGAATTCGGCCCATGCAGGAGTTGCAGGGCTGGGTTTTCCAGGGGAACTCAACCACAGTTTCCCTGTGAGCACTCCTTCAGCTTGGCCCAAGAGTGTCCTTCTCCACCTGGGAGCAAGGGCTCAACAAGTGGATCTTTCAAGAGGCAGCAAACCCCACGTGTTTAGAGCAGCCAACCCTGCGTCTTGGCCTTACCTCATTGATCTGCCGCCGCTGTGCCGAGATCCGCTTCTGCCTCTGCTTGTGCAAGTGCTGCTCACGCTTCTTCACGTACTCCTCAGAGGAGTAAGCCAGAGGGTTGTGAAACTCATCATAGCCCTCATCCATCATGTACCAGTCCCGGTCAGCTTGCTGGGAAGGGAGAGATGCAGCACTGAGTTCTGCCCATCCCCATCCCCATCCAGGCGGCCCCAAGCCCCCGGCCTGTGCCAGACTCACCCGCTGGTCATCCTCCCACTGCTGCCGCTCCTCTTCCGTCTCAAAGGCAATGCCCTCCTCCCCTTCTGTGTGCCGCCCTGGGGTGAGCCAGAGAGCTCAGAATGTTCCCAAGGAAACCCCAACTCTGTGCCACAGGAAAGGGGATTCCATACTGCCCACCCCAGGCAGCTCAGCCCAGATTGCTCACCTCTCCCTCGGGACAGGCGTGGCGTGGCCCCCAGGTGCCTCCGGTCATCAGCCCATTCGTTGTACTTGTATGATGGGGTTGGCAATGGCGTCTTATCAGAGTACCGGCTCCTCACAGACCTGAAACACAGCAGGTGGCAGGGACTGGTGCCCAGCCAGAGCCTTCTCACACACACAGAGTCCCCTCTGCAGCCCCAGAGCACAGCCTCAGGCCCCGGTACCTGTCCCGCTCCCGCCGGTCCGTGTCCCGCAGCGATGGCAGCCGGTGGCCACGCTCTGAGTCCCTGTAGGAAGGGCTGGGAGATGGAGACTCCCACTGTGAGCGATGGGCACTGCTGTAGCCACCATCATCCTCCTCCCAGCTGGAGCGAGACGGTGTGGCTGCATCTGGTACAAGAGATGGGGTTTGACACCTGTTGTTCAAGCAGCGGCCCTGGGCACCTGGAGCCACCTAACATCTTTCAAGAAAGGAGCATGGAAAGAGGGTACCCACTGGCCCTCCCTCTAAGAGAAGGGATTGATCTAGTGATTCCAAGGAATTTCAGAAGATCATATTTCCATCACACAGACCCAGAGCAGACCCCACCGAGATCTCTGCTGAGATCTGCCAGACTTTCAAACATGCACAGCCGGCACATTGTTCCCAGATCCGAGTTGAGCTGGGAGTTTTATGCTTGCCTCAACCACAAACATTACAAGGTACAAGTTTTTCTATCACCCCTGTCCTGCAAAAACAGCAGGAAGCGTAAAAAACTCCAAGCATAAAAAACTCCAAACCCTGTGAGGTCTCACACAGGAGCTTTACCAGGTCCCACTCCCACCTTTGGGCCGATGTCGGGGGCTCTCAGGTTCACCCCTCCTGCTGCTGCGCTCTGATGAGCCGTCCCTCTCTGATCTGCTGTGATGACTCCTGTCCCGCTCCTCTGCAAAAACAAAATAGGATCAGGTGCCTATCGCACAAACAGGCTTCGCAAGTCGGCTGCAAAAATCACCACAAACATTAGTAAAGGCTACAAAAAGGCAAAAGACAAACCCAGACCCAAACCAAGAAGCACACAAAGGTCTCTGAGCAATTACCACGGTCTCGTTTACGATCGTGGTCCCGATCCCTACTGCGTTCCTTCTTCCGCTCCTTCTCCTCCTTGGAGGAGGCAAAGACTCCATGTTCCCGCCGCTCCCTTTCCCGCTGCCGGCTTCGCTCCAAGAACTCCTCGCTTACACCCCCTGTGTAGGAAGGTGTCTCCACGTGGACTGAGCGGTAATGTCTGGACAGACAGAGCAGAGAGAAGAAATGCTCAGAAGGGCTGAGCAACAGCTGCCCTTCGGCTGGCCCCGTACAGCTCCAGTCGGAGCTTGTGCCACATCGCCCCGCAGTCTCCCTCCCTCCACACCGGCGGCCGCAGCCCCGCCTGTCACCGACCGTGCCCACCCTGCGCTGCCAGCCCAGCCGGGCGCGGCCACCGCCGGCACCCGGAGTCCCCCCGCAAACGCCACCTGTTCCTGCGAGCTCTGCGGTCGCTCCGGTTGGCCTCGTCCTCTTCCTCTTCCTCAGCGCTGCCCGCCTCGTCACGGCCCTCTTCCCAGTCCTTATAGGATGCGACACGGGATCGCTTCCCCCCGGCCGCCTCCTCCTGCCGCTCCCGCCGCTTCTGCGCCGCCAGCACGTCCAGTCCCAGCAGGGACACGCGCGGGGCCGGGGCCTTAAAGACGTGCTGCTCGGCGCCCCGCGCCCGCAGCACCAGCCCGCCCGCCTCGCCGCTCGGGCCCGTCCCAGACAGCCGGTGCAGCGATTCCTCGCCCGCCTCCATCGTGGCCGCAGCGCTGCGCGGGCCCCGCAGTTTCCTCAACGCCGGCAACGCTGCTCCCGGAGCGCCGCCATAGCCGCCCCACGGTGCTCGGCGAGAGAAGCCGCTCTAGCCCCGCGCACCATAGAGACGGCGGGCAGAGCCTATGGCAGAGCCGCCACCATAGAGTGCCAACAGGCCACGCCCCCTGCCGGAGCGGACTTCCGGCTGTGCAACTTCCCCCTGGTCATGTGGGCGCGGAGTCCCGGACGGACGGGACAGCGGGACGGACAGCGGGGACAGCTCGTAACGGTCTCCTCCTGCAGGTCATTCCTGCTTGGGGCTGCCTCCTCGCCCCTTTTCTCACCACCTCCTTCGCCATGGCGCAGCGCGTGGGCTCCAGATCGCCTGCCCCTGGTGCCTGCAGCCAGCGCGGTTCCCAGGAGGAAGAGCACAAACAGCCCCACCTTGCTTAGCACCAGGCTCCCGGGAAACTGCCAAGCCCTGACAGGAATCCAGTGTGCCGAGTTTCCCAGCAGCCGTAAACAATTTTGGTGAAGTCCTGTTGCGCAATCTTGCTCTGCAGGGTGGATTGTGAGAGGCTGCTGAGGGAATGCTTTGTGCAGGGTGAGCTGTTGCTCAGGAAAGGCCCAGATGACTGCAGTGAGCTCGGCGTGAAGGAAAAGTCAGCACCAGAGATCCCAGAGACAAAACCAACATTGACAGCAGCACCTTTGATCAGGCCCTTTCCACAGGTGACAGGACATGACTGCAGCCATCTCCAAAACAGCTGTGTCCTGGCACCCAGCACCACCACTGCCTTCCCTCCTGCCCCAGGGCCTGGCCTCAGGCAGCAGTCTCTGCCAGGGGAGGCCGGATGCACTAGTCAGTCCAGCCCAGAGCTCAGCTACCCTGGTGGCTTCTTCCACCAGGAAAAGTGAGAGCAACATGGAGAGCTGATTCTGCTCTGCTGAGGAGAGCTAAGCTGCATCCCTCCAGCCCATGGGGTGTCCCAAGAGCAGCACACAGGACCAGGTGAGCCAAATGTTTATTGACACTCCGTTCTGCTGTCCTCAGGGAAGCCAAAACACAGCCCTGAAAAAGCAGCAGTGTCATGAAGCATGTCCTGGAACCAGGACCTCATCTCAGTTCCAGTCTGCACATCCATCCCTGTCTGCCACGGCTCCTCCCAGCTAGACCATTCTGCAGCCTGTCAGCAGCAGTGATCTGCTCCAACTGCTTCCATGACGTTCTTGAAGCCCTGCTCCCTAACCAGGGATGGTGTGTGCTGGGATTGGGCTGGCACGGCTCGGGCACCAGCACACAGCTGTCCTGAGCTGTGCTAGGACCAGGGGCTCTCTGGGGACGTGCCTGCCCTCCACTCACCTGAGCAGCTCCTCCAGTTCGCGCTTGACTGTCCCCACCACTGGTGGCCCGTGGAACACAAGCGCTGTGTACAGCTGCACGAGCGAGGCTCCGGCACGGATCTTCTCCAGGGCGTCCTGCCCGCTGCTCACCCCCCCCACGCCGATGATGGGCACCCGGCCTGAGGACAGGGTGCGGGGTCAGGCTGGCACAGGCAGTGCCAGCAGGCGCCCCCAGCCCTGCTGTGCCCCCACCTTGAGTGAGAGCGTACATGTCCCTGATGGTCTGCGTGGAGAGCTCCCGCAGGGGCTTCCCGCTGAGGCCGCCGGGCTCCGTGCGCTGCCGGCTCTGGAGGCTGCTGGGCCGGCTCACCGTGGTGTTGCTCACTATCAGCCCATCCACACCGAGCTGCAGGGGCAGTACTGTGAGGACACAGCTCCCACAAGCAGCCCAACCTCCCCTCCCCTCCTGCCAGGTCAGGACCACCCAGCACATAACCCAAAGCGTGCCTGGGGACAAAGCTGCCCCTCACTGCCTGGGTGACACACATGGGCCTTCACAGACTCTGACCAACCCAAGACACCATCCCTATAGCAGCCAGAGAGCTGCAGGCATACGTGTCCTTCCGAGAGGTGACTTGCCGGGACACCATGGTCCTGCCTCCAGCGGCCTCCCCTTCCTACTTCCTCACCTCACAGACAACGCTGGCGATGTCCTGCTTGTCCTGTGCAGTGAGGTCAGGGGCAATCTTCACCAGCAGGGCTGGCTTCTGCTTGCAGGGCAGCAGGTCCCTCTCCACCAGCACCTGTTGGTGCACATTGCAGTGCATGGCAGGGAGAGGCCTCCTGCCCCAGCTAGGAGCTACGGACACCCACTACCACAGGCAGTACAGGGACAGGCCCTGCTCCTCTACTTGGCACCAAAACCAGGAAAGACACCCTTGGCACAGGGCCTGGAGCACACAGCAGGAACAGGACCCCAGTGATGCCTGAAGTTGTGGGGTGGATGGCTCACTGCCTCTTGCAGGAGCAAATAGAGGGCAACGCCTCACTGCTCCTGAGCCCTTTGCTGGGATACACTGCCCTAGTACAGCCCATGGCAGCAGCCAACAGGGACATCTCAGTGGTCCTGCCGACCATGCAGGAAAGCCACCCCCATTCCTTCCTGTGCTGGGGTAAATCCACTGGCTGCAGCAGTGCAGCTACTGCCAGGAGATGGGGTGCATCCAGTGCTCTAGCTGTGCTTTGGGCTGGCTGGGGGGAGGCGCCTACCTTGCTCAGCAGGTCCCGCAGCTCAGCCTTGCCCTGCAGGTCTCGCAGCCCTGGGGTGTTCGGGCTGGACACATTCACAACAAGGTAGTCAGCCAAAGGGCCCAGTGTCCGGACCCCAGCCACATAGTCAGCTGCAGCATCAGTAGAGCTCTTGTTCTTGCCCAGGTTGACTCCAAGAGGCATCCCAGCTGGAACCCAGACACAGCTGAACTAGGGCAGCAGGACCAACCACCACCCAATGGCCAGAGCACCCAAAAAAGGAGGTCCCAGGACCAGCTAAAGTTAAGATGACTATATATATGTGTGTATATATATATATATATATATATAGCCTATGAATTTCATGAGGATGGGCCTGGGACTGTCCTGCAACCATAGGAGCATTGCCACAGCCACCCCAGTCAGCACCTCCCAGCACCACAGCCTTCAGCCTGGCAGAGGTTGCCCACAGGACCTGCTCCGCTGGGGTCCTCTTGGCTTTGGCTATGTTAGCAGACACATCCTCCCCAAAGCAGCAAGTGGAGCTTGATCCCAGAGAAAACAGCAGGAGAAGTGTGTCTAGTCATAATGCCAGGGGTGAGACTATAGCCCCAAGAGATTCCTGCTGTCCAAGTGTTCCTTTCTCCAGCCAAGGTGCTCCTGTGCCTGAATACTGGCATTATACACCAATCCTGGCCTACAGGTACCTGGGAGATGCCCAAACCTACCCTGCAGACCCCAAGAGCAAAGGCTTCCAAGCTTGTCTCACCAGCAGTGAGCCTGATCTGTGTCTCCTGGCGGGCTCGCAGCCTGCGCTCCACCGCGACGTGGCCATGGCTGTTGAATCCATACCTGAACCAGGACAGAGGGGGTTCAAGGCTGGGTTATATCTGCAGGCCCTGAACAGGACATGTGAGAAACACGAGGCAGATGTGTGGTCTCTGCAGCTTTGCTCAGCACATCCAACCAAAAGCCACCACAGCTCCAAAGACCTGGGGGCCACCCAAATATTCACCCTCCCTCATGGTGGGCAAACTGTAGGACATTGCAGAGCAGCTGCCCTCGGATCCCACCTGTTGATGACTGCCTCGTCCTCTGCCAGCCGGAAGACCCTGGGCTTCGGGTTCCCTTCCTGAGGCTTGGGCGTGACAGTCCCCACTTCCACAAAGCCAAAGCCCATCTTGTACAGCCCGTCCACAGCCTCACACTGCTTGTCGAAGCCAGCAGCCAGGCCCAGTGGGTTGCGGAATCGCTGCCCGAAGACTCGCACCTCCTGCGGGGCTGGGGCAGAGCCCACAGACTCCAGGAACCGTTGCCAAGGCCTCACTCCAGCCCCCCTCCCGACAGAGCCGGCCGCCTCCCCTGCCCTTCGGGGTGTCCTTATGGGGTGCCTGCCGAGGGACCCTCGTCGCCCGCCACGGACTCGACGGGACGCAGCTGCCTGCGCACCACGCCGGGCTCTGCGACCCAGCCTTTACCCCTCGGCTCTGGGCGCCCTTCCGACCGCCCCGCTCCCCTGCTCCCCGCGCGGTTCCCCCTCCTCCTCCGCCGCCCTCGAGACGCACCAGCGCGGGGCTGTCGGGACGGGTGGAGGGCAGCAGCCCGAGGGCGGCGGCGCGTAGAGCCAGGCCATGGGCGGCCTCGGGAGGCAGCGCTCGGAGCGCGGGCATCACCGCCGCGTACAGCCGCTCGTCGCCTGCCGCCAGCGCCGATCCCAGGAGCAGCCCGCAGCCTCCCAGCGCCAGCGCCCGCAGCCGTCCCTGTGCCAGGGCGTCAGCAGCGCACCAGCCACGGTTCCCCACCGCAACCGCACTCGGCCCATCCCGTCCCTTCTCCACCCCGCAGCCGGCCCCGATCCCGCACCGCCCGTCCCTTTCCGTCCCGCCCCGGCACCGCCCGCCCCAGCCGCCACCGGCCAAGGCCGGCGCTCCCCAGGCTCCCCACAGCCGCTCACGCGCAGCGGCGCCGCCATCCCGCTCAGCCCGACGCGCGAGGACACTTCCGGGGACCCCCTCCGTGATTGGCGGAGGCCGTACCGCTCCAGCCAATAGCGGCGCAGCAGAGGCGGCGACGAGAGGCCCGGCCCGCGCTTTATTGAAGGAGGGGCAGAGGGCGAGCCCCGGGAAGCGGGCAGGGACGGGACGGGACAGGGACAGCCGCGGCACAGCTGCACAGTGTCACCAATGGGTACCTACAGTCCCGGGATGCCTCGCCCGCAACTCGGGTAGGGTAAACAAGGTGCTGCTGCGTATCCCATCAGACCACCCTCCGTGTGTCGCCCCCCAGACCTCGATGGGCCATAGCAGCTCAGCACCCATCAAAACCCCGAAGCAGCGGCCGAGTCTGTCGAGCTCTGCCCTCTCGGGGGCTAGTCACATACCCAGCAGGCCCAGGCAGACACTGTTACCCTTCTGCAAACTGCAAACGCACTCCGCTGAGAACACCATCGAGGCCAGTGAGGGCTCCCCAAGAGAAAGCCTCTGCTGGCAGGCATAGAGCCATCACGGAGGCAGCCAGGAACAGTGCCCAGAACATCATGCACAGCTTCCCATACTGCTAACCAGACTGACAGGGGTTCTTCCTCGCCTCACTCTCACAACATTCCCCACAGTTCATCTCCTGGAGCAGCAAAGATCAGGAAAGCGGCAGCACTTGGTGTAAGTACAGCAGGAAGAGAGCTCAAAAAGAAGAGCAGGTTCATTGGAGGTTAATACAGGAAACCAATTTCAAAGAGAGTCTGTTTCAGAGAGGAAATATCACACAGCTTCTTCCCCTCCTTCCTGCAGCCCAGGAAGTTTTACGTTTTCTTCTTCAGCTCCTCAAATCTCCGTGAAAGATCATCAAAGTCAATGTCTTCTGAGGCAGAAGAGTTGGCGCCAGCAGATGCTGTTGGCAGTGTGTCTGGCACAGATGGCAATTCAGGCAGTACAAAGTTATCAAAGGTATTAGGAGCTCCAGCTCTTGGTTTAGGAGAAGCTTCTGGCTTGGGCTCAGGCCCTGTGGATAAGAGAAGTATCACTGCACCTCACCATCAGCATACACTCACCGGGCCAAACAGAGCCCCACAAAGGAACAGTCATTCCAGCAACAGGCAGTACCAGAGGGTTTTTCAGAACAGCCCCTAATATCCAAGCTTTTCCAAACCTCAACATACTCACCAGGCACTAGTGCAGCAGCATCCTTGTCAGCGTTAGGCTCATCAATCTGAAAAAGACTCAGTTACTACAGCTCTGTCCACCAGGCATGGCCACACCAGCACATAAGCAGAGCTCAGAGGCACAGCTCCGGCAGATCAGTGCACACTCCTCCCCACCCCTAGCAGGTAGCCATGGCTTTGCAACAATGTGCCCCTCTTCCAAGAAACAGGGGCAGCTCTTCAGCTTTTCTCTCCCTCCTTGTCAACTAAAGTAGCTTCGAGCATATCCACTATCAGGTCTGAAATATTTATCAAGGCCACCAGTAGAAAACACTGCCCTCTTCATCCACGTCATCACAGCTCCTTGCTGCCTTTCTTCCTAAACCACTGACAGGCCCTTGTGACTAGCAGCAGTCTGGTCTGTCTGGGAAAAAGGCTCATGGCACACGCAGTTGTGCTAGTAAAACTTCTTATTCCCTGCACGCTGCAGCCGTCAACACCCATTCCTACCCAGTTCACCTGCACTGCTGCTGCACCTGTGAGAACACAAAAGTGTCCGCACCACAATGCTCAATTGTGCTCCTCCCTACTCAGGATAATGCAAAAACAACAGCATGTCACCAAAAGCAGAGTGGCAGGCATGATGACAAACTGCAGCAACAAAACCAGAGACAAGCGTAGAAAGGGAAGTCTCCAGCTTCTGCTTTGCTGTCCCCGAGGACTGAAGAAAGTCTGGGAAAGGAAGAGTCTCTAAACATACAGCATCTGGGTCAGTCAAAGTTGTCATCCAGGCTGTTAATTAGTTCAAAAGCCATAATTAAACAGACTCAAGGTGATAAGCCCTTCACACTGCAAAAAACAGAACTTGTGGATTCTGCTTATTAACTGTTTAACACCACTTTAACAATGCAGCAAGAGAAATCTTGGGTTTCCTTTGCAGCCAAAGCACAGAGCTGAATGAGGAACTTCTCTCCACAAGTCATCCTTCCATCATGCGCACTCAGTGATTCACTACAGCAGCAAGCAATGCCAGCACCACCCCAAAAGCTCGAAAGCTTAGCTTAGTATCCTTTACAAACATTTCCCTTCTCTGTGACTACCACTGCACTCTGAGGATCCCTCTGCTGCCTGCAATGGCCATTCATCTCAGGCACTTACAGACTCGTATGTGGGTGGGTTTGCCGGAATTGGTGGCGGGTGGATGTTACTGAAAGGCTGGTAGGTCCCCACTGGCAGGCCACTGAAGTTCTCCTGTACAGAGAGATCAGTCATGCAGCATACCACTCATCTGAGACACCACGCGCCTACAGCTGCCACGGGAGTCACAGGAAGTAGAGTCTTAGATAAATGCAGGCATGTATTCAAGTGGGTAAGAGTTTATGCTTACAAGGAAGAGATTCTCAAGTATTAAGACAGATGAGGTCACCTGGAGCAGGCAGACCCAGCTAACTGGACTGTGGGTTATTCTAAAGAACCAGCACAGGTAAACATTTCATCTTTCAAGGCACAAGAAGCACCAGGCCAATAAAGGAAATACTCTGCCATTTCTGGCCCTGTGTGCAGTACTGCAGAATAGGAAAGAGATTTCTGGCTCACACAAGGCTTTGAGTTGCCCTCATTTGTCACACAACAGCACCTGAAGGACCCAGACCCGGCACAAGCCCTCAGCATGTTTATGCCTGGGCCAACAGCCAGGTGATGATACTTGGCCCAGATTTTCCACAAAAAGTACTTCAGCACTACTGGGACCATATCAAGACTCAAAGCCATCCCACTACTCTGCTCTCCAGTCTACACAGACATCCTGTAAATTACTTAATTCAGAGAACGGAGGAGTTCTTTTCAGCTCCCACCTTCCACCCTTACAACAAATCCTCTGCAATAGCCTTGGCTCAGTCTTCTCCCCTTGCAGGTCTGCAGGCGGGGCTCTTCCGCATTTTTCTGCGCTATTCCCACCCCACAACACTCACCTGATTTCCTTGACTGAATCCTGGCACACTACCAGTCTACCAACTTCAAAGTGCAGCTCCAACTCCTGGACAAAAGCCTGGCAGTCAGAAGACTGCCTCAGGAGTTAAGTCTGGACTCCTCTGTTCCCTGAAGGCAGAGAGGGCTGGCTGCAGAACAGGGGTAGGAACCTCCACAGTCAAGATGCAGCATTAAGCTTCAGCTGCACTGCCAACAGCCTCCGTCCCATGCAGTCTCTCACTGAGAAGATGGCCTTCTGACACACTGAGCTAACAGGTACAGTCAGCAGGCACAGGGCTAAGCACCACAATAGGAGTCTTTCACAGAAAAAGGAAACACACAAAGCCCAGGAACTTACCGGTCCCTTAGGAGGTGGATAAGAGAAGGGTGGATTTGTTGTTGGCATGGGCATGGGCATCATCACGGGCATGGGTACTAACCCATCATGACCTATCATTGGGGCTGTAAATCCACCACCTCCGCCCCCTCCATGGCTGCCCTTCTTCACATCATCTGTGAAGCCCACATCAATTAGATCTGCCTCTCCACCTGGCGGGGCTTCAGCCTGGAAAGGGTGGAAGAATTCTGCTCACCAACACATGTCTTATGATCACTGCCCTCTGTACACATTAGATGAATGGACAAGATGGGAATACACAACAGAACAGAGATCAGCTATACAGCGGTATTAATAGGAAACAGAACGCAAACCAGGCTGTAGCATATGTAACTACTGCTACATGCCACAGGAGTGCATGAAGGAAGAAGGATCATGCTATGCTTGGGCTGTCTAGAAGACACCAAAGCACAAGGACTACCCAGTTCACTGCAATGCCACCCACATCCTGAGGCTGACTCACCATCACCACTGAGTCAGGCTCATAGGGCACA
Source organism: Calcarius lapponicus (assembly GCA_039654755.1). Taxonomy (NCBI): domain Eukaryota; kingdom Metazoa; phylum Chordata; class Aves; order Passeriformes; family Fringillidae; genus Calcarius; species Calcarius lapponicus. The sequence goes on along the minus strand of CM077474.1, from coordinate 210,039 downwards.
TTGTAGTTCTTTGCAATCTCAATGAGGTATCTCTCCACCAGGATCTTGGGGGGTGCTTCCACACTCAGCTTGTGCATCAGCTGGAACACAAGGGTGGAGAGACTTAGTAGAGCCAGGGCAATGCAGCATCCAACAGCTCTGTACCAGTGCCATCCCAGCCACAGGGGAGCAGCAGGCAGCGGTGGGGAGGCCCCTGAACCCAGTACAACATGCTGCAGGCAGCCATAAGCCAGGGTTCTATTTGCTCTACCCTTCCCCATCCGCAACCAGTAGAGCAGGGCCTCCCTGCCTGGGGCCTCAGTACCATGCTCCAATGCAGGTGGGCCCGGGCTGCACAGCACCTGCTGTGCTCCAGAGTGATGGCAAGCATCAGCCACCAGCCACGGGCCCAAGGGGCAGCAAGCCTCGGAAGGCGTGGCTGCTCTGCCAGCTCTGCCTGTTCTACCAGTTCCTTACCCTGTCATTGACTGTCCCAATCTGGTTTGTCCGGCACAGCTTCCCATACTCCTTGCTGTACTTAGCACACAACTGATCAGCAACCTGCAGCAGGAGAGAAACTCTAGAACGTGCACACTCCTGCTTTCTCCCACCTCAAAGCTCACATCCACTCAGCTCCCTCCCTCATTTTTCCCACTGAGCACTCCAGTTCAGCAGCTTCAGCCACCCCAGATGCTCCAAGGACATCTGATTTCCATCTGCAGAGCCCATAAAATTCTCTGATATAAAATCCTAGACAAGGGCTTCCATCAGCATCAGGCAGCATCACCCCCACCCTCCATGTGCAGCATCCCTCAAGCAACCCTACTCACAATCTTCAACTCGGCCACTTCTGACTGCAGGCGTGGTGCAGCCCAAATCAGTGTCGATACTGCCTCTGCCAGGCCAGAATCCAGCTCCCTAAGACCAAAGAAAACAATTCTCTCACCCCATGCGCCCAGTTTTGCTGCCCTCAATCTCCTTAGCCTTTAAGTTCCCATCCCATGCACTGGGCTCCACAGTCTCCCGTACATGGGGAAGAAAAGGTCACTGGAGAGACAAACATGGATGCCCTTCTGTACCCCAGACCTGCCCCCAACAGTGCCCCTTCCTGAGTCCAGGACCCTCTCAGCCAGGACTTACTTCATGGACTGGATCAAGCCAAAGCGGGCGAGCAGCAGATCACAGTACAGCTCCAGGATCTCCATGGCCTCCACAAGGTAATCTTCACGGATGATGTGCTCCACACGAATCCTGGCACGCTCATCTTTTCCAGCTGCCAGGTAATCTGCAATCTCCTTCCTTGCCTTCTGGGCCAACTCAGCTGAAGCACACATCCCGAGCCAGTCACTGTGCTGGCCTAGGCTGCTGCCTCCAGACCACCCACAAGTCCCCACTACACATAAAGCCACCACCAGCTTCTCTCCCCTATCTAACCTCTGCAGCACGAGACACTTGGGCATGGCTTGGCAGAGCCCTCATGTCCAGCTCCAAGCACATTTAACTCATGGGAGTAGGGAAAGTGGACTTCAGGCTGCTGGAAACACTCCTGTACCTACAACCTCGCTACAGAGTTAACCAGGATCACAGGCCTGACCTGTGTCAGGGCAGGGCAGGTGGGGAGGACCTCCCACAGCACCCAGGGAGTTCTCCACTGTGCTCTTAGCACACATAGCCCACAAATATTAGCTGCTAGCTACCACCCCACAAATTGCACTCCAACAGCTGCCAGGAAGGTGGACAGAGGCCCACTGTGGCCAGCCTGCTCTTCCAGCTCCTTGTGCACCAGGGCAGGTTGTTAAGGCCTGGGTCCAGCAAGGAAGAGCAAAAAGCTACTCCATACTTGGCCCATGAAAGTACCCCCAACTCCAGAAATACATTCTCAAGTCTCCTGAGCCCCAAAAGCATCCTGGGTCCCACCTGCCCCCTTAATACTCACTCTTTTTTTTCTCCAGTAGCTTGAGGCGATTGATGACGAGGCGCAGGTTGACTCGCAAGCGCTCTGCCTTGAACCCAGAGCCCAACATGATAAACGCTTTCTGCGGAGAAGAGGGATAGCCACTGGCACCAACAACTGCCAGTCAGTGTCTGTCACCAGCCACTGTTTTACTGCGGGGGAGGCCAAGAAATGCCCCAAACAAACAAGCCCTGGTCTGCCAATCCTGAATCTAGTTATTTATAAGCGACTGAACCTCGAGTGCTTATTATTGCCTTTCCCACTCCATAACCCTGCACCTCACCAAGACCAATAGGATTGGCCTTAGAATTTCAAGGAAACTTACTGGACATTTTTTTAAAAATGGAAAAGTCAACTGAAAAGCCAAGCCCACCTCTGTCCTATCGAAATAGAAGTTATAAACCAGCTATATAATTAACTAGAGGACTATAAGAAACTAAGGTTGTAACAATCTCGTCATCAGAAGGAAAAAGTTGCCGTTTCACATTCCCCACACTATTCCTGCCTACTGAACACATGCTTAGTCTCCCAGGAACCAGTGCAACTTATTAACTCTACAGAAAGCAAATCCTAACATTACTTAATTATAGCATTCTGTTTGCCAAAAACCGTTCATCAAGGAAAAGCTTCCTTAAAAGACAGCACGTAGAAAGACCTCTGTTTGCATTTGACCCCCCCCATCCCTCTCTGCCGGCGGCTCCACCGCCCAGAGCGGAGCGAGCCATGACCTGATCCGGCTACCGGGACGGCCGCCAGCCACACCAGCCGCTCGGCGAGACTCGCCGCGTCTGGCCTAATGCCCAGGGACAGTTCGGACGGTGCGCAGGAGGCCCCGCATGAGCTCCACCGGCGCAGCTGCACCTGAGGGCTGAGGGGAGAAATCCCTCTCCCTCCCCAGCTAGGTGGCAGCGAGAGAACATCCCACAGCACGAGCGGAGCAGGTCCCGGGGCGACTCCCAGGGCTGCGGGAGACCCTGAGGCAAGGCTCCCCGTCAGCTTCTCGGACGCCGAGTGCTCTCCGCGGCCCCGCTCACGCGTCCCACGGCCCGACTCACCACCGGCCGCTCCGCAGCTCTGCTACCCAAAATGGCGCGCGGCTTCCGCAAGCCTTCATCGCGTGCGGAGTGATCCTCATAGCCGGCACTCTCCGAACGCAGTCTCCGGCACGGCCCGCACCCAGTCCGGGGCACAGTCGAGCTGGCGCGGCGGGCGCTGTCCCGACCCGCTTCCGCAAATGCGGCTCTGGCGCACCGGCGGCTGGGGAGAGAGGGGCACGGTCTGGGAGAGCGGCGCAGAGGGACTACATGGCCCGGCGGAGGGATCCTGCGCGCTTCCAGCCGGTGCCACGCCTGATAGGCGCCCGCCGGTGCCCGCCCTCGGCGCGGCGGTTCCGGCAACGCGGCGTTCCGCCGGCTGCTGTGACCTGGCCGCGGGGTCCTCGGCTCTTTGAGGGTCGCACGGCGCTGGCGTCGCCGCGAAGGAGAATCGGGCCGAAGTCCAGCCCGGGCCTGGGACCGGAGCCGCAGCCCCCGGGTAAGCGGGCCTAGAGGGCGTTCCGAGCAGGCCGGCTGCTCCCGCGGCGGCGCTCAGTGGCCCGTGAGGGGAGGCGGCCCCGAGCCCCCGGGGCGGGGCGGTTCTCCTCAGCAGGTGCGCGAGCTCGTAACGCGCGCGGTGGGTCTGAGTTAATATTACGCCCTGCGTTTTGGCCTTGCAGGGTACGCGAGATTCTGGCGAGCTGGGGTGGCACGAGGGCTCCCGGTAAGCTGCCGGCGGAGACGGCCGGGGCAAGCGAGCCCCGTCGCAGGCACAGATGAGCTCCCTCGGGTTGTCGGGAGTCACGCGCTGGGCTGGATCCATGGCAGACAGGTGAGACGCTTCAGGTAACGAAAAGCCGGCCCCTGAGCTCTGCGGGCGAGCCGTGCCCTCCCGGTGCCTGCCGTGCCCTCCCGGTGCCTGCCGTGGCCCCCGTGCCCGCGCTCGCGCAACCCGGCGTTGCCCTCCGCCATCTTGCCCGTCTGTCTGTCCGCTGCCCTTTGTCTGTCTGCGGCTCCCGGCGCCTGCGGCGGGACCGGGTAAGCCGGGCCGGGCTGGGGTTGCCGCCCGCGAGGGGTGAAACGGGCCCCGCGGCGGGACCTCCGCTGCCAGAGCCGGTCGGTCTGTCAGGTCTGCCCGGTCGGGACGTCGGGATCCCGGGCAGGGTTCCCGCGTCCGTCCTGATGCTAGAGGAGCCGCATCCCTTTGTCTGTATGTCTGGCCGTTTGCGGGCCCGGTCCTTCCTGCTGTCTCCCGTGCGCTGGGACTGCTGGATGGATTGCGCTGTATGGGGAGGTGTCCGAGATCTTCGTGTCCGTCTGAGAAGGCTGATGCGATCCCTGTGTCTGTCTGGCAGTGCGAGGCTGACAGGATCCTTTTGTCTGTCTGTCTGCTGTCCATGTCTCTCTGTCAGCAAAAGGCGGATGAAATCCGTGTGTTTGTCCCTCTGAGGAGGCTGACGGGATCTCTGTGTCCATGTGTCTTGTGGGAAATGGGTTCAGCTCCTCCTTTTGTCTGTCTCTCTGAGAGGACTGTTGGAAATGCCGCCTTCCTCTGTCAGTTCAACGACAAGGATGAACATTAGACTGGAGGAATAGGCAGGAGAGAGAAGGGTGTTTGGACTGAGGTTGCAGTAATTTTTGAAGGGGACACTCATTTTTTGTGGGGGTCAGGATTGCTTAAATCTTTACCTGAGAACTGGGTAGGAGTGCCCATGCAGAATGCTTTGTGACATGCTTGTGGATTGTGTTGGATGCTGGCCTGGAATCCAGCTGTGGTGATGCAGAATGAGCCCCATAGGCAGAAGGGTGCGTAATGACCCTGGGACAGCCAGCAGAGCTTGGGGAGGGACTTGGAAGGTTTCAGTGAAGTGTGTGACAGACTCTTCTCTTCTCAGATGAGCCCTCTGCAGAGGGGAGGAACACTCTCTGCCCCCAGGTCAGGGAAACATGTCCCGTCGGAAACAGACCACTCCTAACAAAGTTCACTGTGAGTATGATGTTATGCAGCATTGTGGGGCCCTTGCTCTGGTTGGGTTGTGGAGTGAGGTGGGGAGGAGTGGAATGATGGGAGTGATGGGAAGGGACAGCTTGTGGGGAATGGTGGTTACTCACCTTTTGTCTTAGGGTGTAAAAGAAGAGAAACTGAGCTCTGTGCATCAGGGAAGCTGGCTGTGTCCTGGCATAGCAGGACAGGGGTAGGCTTGAACAAACAGCTAATGCTGTGAGCATAGGTTTGTATATGCAGGGCCTGTAGCTGGGCTTTGCATTCACACTGTCAAAAGTACAAGTTAGAACACTAGAAAATGTGGCTTGAAGCTCTGGTCTCTTGCTAGCAAAGGAAGTTCTAGGCAAGGTGGTTGGAGCATGCTGGCTAAAAGCCAGCAAGTCCTCGGTTTTGATCTTCATCCTACCACAGACTCAACTGGCTGGCCTTGGGCATGTTACTTAAGCTCACTGTACCTCAGTTTCTACCAGATTATGAAATAAAGCCATTTGCTCTTTCCTGTCAAGGAATGGGTGGTGGCCAAGTAAATTACAGGACAAATAACTGCTGTCTGCCAGATCGTTCTTGAGCTGAGGTGGGTAAGATGGATCTCTGTTTCTCCATCATTGCCAGGGCCTTGGCATTTGTTTGAGAGTGAAAGGGTTGAAGGTGCTGTGCATCAGCACTTCTCATGGGCAGGCTACAGCCAGGCACCAGTGGAGCTGGGAGGCAGAGATGGAGGTTTGGCTGCAGAGGGGAAACTGCACATGTACAGCTTTTGTTTGGCAGCAGAGGGAATTTGAGGGGCCCGAAATTATGCCCTTGTTCATACTCAGGTTTGTGGCTGGAAACATGCTTGGAACTTGGGCTGGAATTAGGAAAACAAGTTTCTGTTTCTGTAGATCTGTGAGAGCAAGGCTGCTGAGAGGGCCCTGTGTGTTTTTGGCTGCAGCAGCTGTCAGGAGTGCGAGACTGAGCTGAGTGCTGCAGCCCTAACACTGCCTCATTGCTGGTGCTGCTGGCTTGCATGTCTGTGTGTATGTGTGCTGCCTCTGTGCACAGGTACGCAACAGGCATCTGTGCATGCTAATCTCAGTGCAAGGAGAAACTCTGGGCTGGAGCTGACACCTTGCACACTCGGTGAGTGCACTGGGAAGAGCTGTCTCTGCCTGGAACTTGCAGCCCCACTGGCTGGGCAGCTTGGCAGAGCCAACCGAGCTGTCCTTGCTGGCCAGAGTAAGGTTCTCAAGGAGTGTGGCTTGTGGCACCTGCATTGCCTTGTGCTCTCTGATTCCTGCTTCTGGTTGTTGGGTTCCTCTGTGGGCAGAGTATAGGTTTAATTTGTCTGATAGTACATTAATGACTTTGGAGTTGTTCTTCTTAGAGAAATTTTATATGTCTGGTATTTTATCCTGTGATAAAATACCATGCCAGTAACATGCCTTGTGTCTACACACTTCTGCTTCTTAGAGTGCCCAGGTATTACTGCTGTTATTGAGCTCAGGTTTATGTCATGTATGCACTTAAGCTGTCTTCCTTGGTCCGGAGTTGGGATCTCTTGAGTATGGAAACCAAGCACTACAGCAGCTCTAATTGTGCAGATAGAGTTTCCATGGTGTTTAGCTGGGTACTTTTCTGCACTTCACTGCATAAGGGCTGTGTTCTTCAGAAGCTTGTGCTATCATATACAAAACTCTACGTATCACAAAATTCAGTGGTGCACTGTTTTCACAGTGAACATTGCTTTTTTTATCTACAATACGAAAGATTGTATCTCCAGTCCTGGTTTTGGAGGAAGCTGTCTGACAAACACCCTGCCAGGGGGCAGGAGGTTATAGCATCAGGTGTGCCTTGGAGTGGAGTTCTGGGACCTGTTCATCTCCTTTACATGCAGTACATTGCTACAGAGCAACTGTTCAGCAGGAGCCATCGAGAGCAGCAAGTAGGACCACAAGAAAATAAGGGGACCGAGAGATACCAGAAACTTGTCAATGGTGATGTCTTCACCTTGGGATGGAAAATCTTGTCTTTCTTATGATGAACACCACGAAATCGTTGGGACTTCTCTGTCTACCTAGCCTGCTGTGTGTCTGGAGGGCCCAGAAATGGCGTGCAGTGCCCTGACGAGGATAATCGGAGAAAACACCGGCTCCAAGAACGGGGTGAGCCAGCAGAATGAGGAGTCAGGCTGAGACATAGCAGACACGTTACTGGGACTTCTTCACAGGGACTGCAGTGGTTGGGAGGAGAGGAATGAAAGGGACAGCAGGTATGCAGCTTTTTACGCAGTTGCCTGCAGCTGGGGTCTGATTTGGCAGGCTACGGGGCTGGGGAACTGCCTTTTGGATTTGCATAAATACGACTGTGCATATATGACTGGACAAATTTGATGGGAGGATGGTGCCTACTTCTTCCTTGCATGGCCACTCCATCTTCTCTTCCTTCTTGGACTGACTAGGGCGAGTGACAGCTGCTGATTTCCTCTCATTGTCTTGCTTGGTGTCTCCTCTTTCCAGGATTATTTTGCAGGCTTGGCATGGCCCTCATTTCACCTTGCTCTCATAACACCATGGTTTTCCATCCTCACTTAGGACAGAATCACTTTGCTTGGCAAGCAGAGCAAATCAGCTAGGAGATTGTATGGTTACAAATCAAAACAGTTTTAAATAGAAGTTGATATGTAAGGAAATTCAAAATAATACTGAAACAATGATAAAAATTATGGTAAAATTTATCACAAAAGTCTTTTTCTGTATGATAGCCAGTCCCACAATTTTAATTTAGTCATTCCCCCTGCAGCATATAAATGGCTTTTAAGAATATAATTTTATTTTGCCATGTGGTGCATGAAAAACATAGCTTACAAACTGCTAACAAACTGAGCAGTAATAGTGGAATATGCTTGTTGAAAAATAAAATGCAGTTAGGTTGCTTGCTGGGAGATACCTTAATTTGATCGTTTGGTTCAATTTGGTCTTTATTTTCTCCCAGAGTATGCAGTATAAAAGTATAAAAACTCTAAGCAATTCATCTGTTCTTGCATTCATCTGTTACTGTGCTGTCACCCCACCAGTCATGGACTACTTGCTGTCTTGGTGCTTGCCAAAATTTATTCCAGGTATTAGCATGCACTTCTCTCTCCCTGCTGTCCACAAGCTGCTTTGCTTTCTATTGCCTGTGTCCTCTGCAGCTGATGCTTAGATGATTTTAGAACTCTGGATAAGAGCTTTTGTTAGTCAGATTAATTCCTGCTTCCGAGCTCTATTTATCATAGCTCTAATATCCCATTAATCCTCTATTTCCTTCCCTCTCTCTCTAACGCACACATGTTCTGTGCTCTTTGGTGTTCCTTGGATTCTCCTGTCTATAACAGTCCCTTTTTTAAGGGAAAGCACTTTGCAAGAAATAGAACCCAACATTCACAACTGAGCAGAAATGTTACTTGCATCAAATCCCTTGGTTCTGAAGGGCTCCGTGGACTGCCATTGTTAACCGTTTCAATTGTGTTGTTTTTCATTTCAGTAACCACTACAGCAGTGTGGACAACCCAGAATAGCCATGGGGCAGGTGGAATAGATCCACAGTGGTGGAAAGACTTGCAAATTTCAGGTCCAGGAACACAGAGAAGACCTACATGAACAGGGACTTTAAATTTATGTACAAGGAGGGAATAAACTGACTCATCTCTGAGAGACCGTTCTATTTAGGAAGGAAGGCAGGAGAATGATGTAGTCCCTTTGGATTTTGCTTTGTGGATTTTGGGGTGGGAGTTGTTTGTTTCTGTGTTTATTTTCCAGAACACCTGAGAGTTATCCTGCATTTACACAGTTCAAGAAGGGAAGGGCTCAGGGCTGGTACCCTAGCAGTCATGCCTGCCCATGTTACACAGTACCACAGGGCTGTCCCCTATTTCCACCATTGCTGACTTGGCATCCCTCTCATTCCCAGCAGTACGGAGAGGAGAATGGAATACAAAGCAGAGGCATTTGTGTCATCTCTCTTGTCTTACATCTCTAGCTGTTTGTAAACAACTACAGTGACTTGTTTTGGTGTTGTGGTCAGCCTGCAGCCCTGTTTGTATTTAATAAAGAAACTTCTGGAGAAGAGTCTGTGAATTCACTGTTGAGCATAACATCCTTTACTTACGGCAGTGATCCTAAAGCTGTTGCCTGTCCAACTCCTCTTCCAAGTGAATGGAAGCATACCCAAAGTGGGGTGGAGGTGGGAGTGTGTCTGTTTATGAGCATGTGTGTGCAGAAACATCAAAAGTATAACCCTGGATCTATCCGACATTAAAGCTGTAAAGTTTTATCAAAGGAGGACTTAGTCTGTCAGTAAATTAACAGGACACTCTTTCCTAAGTTCTTTTGTATGCTATTACTATAATACATAAGAAATTTTGTACAAGTGTAAGACAGTATTTTTCCATGTTTGCCTTTCCCAGTCCCGTGATGTTTTTAGATAGAGGCTGGGGAGGATGCACAGGACGTGGCCTGCTAACAGCACGGGTTTGGTTAACAGCTTGCATTGCTGGCTGTAAGCTGGTTGTTCTCTGCACTGTGCCGAGTCAATACTCACTGGGCTCTGGGGGTGTTGCACAGAGGCTGGAGGCACACACAATTGCTCAGTAACTGTGACTGATAGCAGTGTTCCTAATGTGAGGAGTTCCTTCTTCTGTCACCTCAGATAAAGATCCCAGCTCTTAAATCCTGCAGACTGTCTGTATGGTTTGTATAGCTGAGCAGGAACCTGCCTTGCCTTTGGACTCCAGGCTGCTGCTCAGTGGGAGTGTAATCTGTCTGAAAGGGAATAGGGGGAGAAAACAAACAAGTAATTGCTTCCACGAGCAGCCTGTGGCATTTGGGAATTCTGTTTTGGAGCTCTGTCAAAGGCAGCAGCACATCTCCCATTGTAGTTTTATATCTGTCCTGTGTTCTGCAGGTTTCCTCATTTCATCTTTCTCTTGCAATGCTTTTTTGGTCTGTGGACTTTTATCCTGGTGGTTTGTGGGTCTCTGCTTCTTGGAGAGGCACTGGATTTCTGTGGTGTCTGCTGCTTGTACAGTCTGTATCTCAGTCCCACCAGTGTGAGGCTGTGGTCCCGATACAATAACAGCACTCCAGGTCATGAAAACCATTCAGTGCTGGAATGCCTTCTGAAGGGGTGTCACAGCAGTCATGATGGTCCCTGCTGCTTTCAATGACAAATAGACTTGGCCCTACTCAGCACCTCTCCTCAGGCACAAGAACTGTGCTCTCAAATCTTCTCTACAGCACTCTTTCTCACATTTCTGAAAGAGAATGATAAAAGCCTTCAAATGCGTTCGGAAACCTACATGGGGGCATGGGGGACTAAAATTCTTCTCCCACAGTCTCAATGAAACTTCTGAAGGTCTTTGAAATCTTCCATAAATCACAGCTTTTTAAAGCCCTGCCAAAATTGCAAGGTGAGCTCCAAGGAAGGCAGTGTGAGTGGGAACATGGAGCAGCAGTGGCTGGAACAGTTCAGCATGTGGGAATATACCTGTCCTTGTAACAGGACTGGTGATCTCTCTCAGGAGTTCAATTTCCTGGTTATACTGGTGCCAGCTGTGGCCCTTTACTAAAAGGTAACTTTGTCTTCTGAAAGCTGTGTTTTGATTTTATGCGAAAAATGCACTGTGTTTTCCTTGGCATTTTCACATTTGTGCTTTGAATGGTTCTTGAGCACTTTCAAATCAGTTGATAAATGCAACCCAAAAGCCAGCCTGCTGGGAACTTCAGCACCTTTCCCAAGCCTCCCAGCTCATCCACTGGAACAGGTAAATCACGACTACACCTGGAACAATGTAATTTGTTTGCTTTAGTATGAAAACTAATGGTTGCCTTTTACTATTATTCTCTGGAACCAAAACTTCTTTGAGCAAGGATTGCTGTAAGAACTTCTCATTCAGAGTACAAATAAATACTTTCTTTCAAGGTGTTTGCCACGTTCTATTGAGCTGAGGTACTAGTGGTCACTGTTTTCAACTAAACAAATTGTTTTGTCCTAAGCATGCATCTCAGTCCTCTGGGGTCATTCCCTTAGGTTTATGTTTTGAGCACGTGAAGCGCCAATGAGATTTATTTTAGTAAGAGCCATTCCTGTGCAAGGCAGGGTAGTTTTCTATTCATCATATACACAGGAGAACTTCTGTAAAGGCAGCTTGTCCTCATCCCTCCTGGGACAGAAGAAAGTGACCCTGTGGAGGGCAGGTGAGGTACCAGGCACTTAGGGAGATGCTATTTTTATGCAAAATGCCTGCTATATCCAGGAATAAGAGTTAATAATTTATGGGAGCTATACAGTACTATCCCTGATCTGGGATACTGTCACAGTCCCCCGGGGCTTCCACCCTGAGCTGTGCTGTAGGATATTGGTGGATAGCTTGGCAGCAGCAAGAGCCACCTGGCTATTTGTGGCAGATATGTGGGGTCACAGGCATTTTGTGGCTGGAGTGGCATACACATAGTATGCGGAGGGCAGCCCAGTGCTGCACATTGCCACTAGTGAGACTCTTCTGCATCCAGGCACTGGACTCACATCAGCAGGTGCCAGAGGCTGGTGTGGCAGGGTAGGCAAGCAGAGAAGTGACCTAAGTGCTTTCCAAGAGGTGACTCCAGAGGTTCTGCACAGTGCAGGTGAGCAACCCCATGCCTGTTGTATTTTTGGCAAGTCTTGGTGGTGGGAAGCAGTGGAACAGCATCAGTCTGACTCTTTGTCTTTGTGGCTGCTAGGGGAGCAAGTCTTTGCAGGGCTGGAGGAGCAAGCCCGCCAAGCCATGATGAAAAATAACTTTCCTGGAACTCTTGGGGACCAAAGGCCAACAATTCGTCCACTGCAAGACCCTGACTCCAGCAGCAGTGAGTTCTTCCCCTTCCAGTAACACCAAGGTAGTAGACTGGGGAGACTGGAAAGAGGTGAGGCTGAGGGCTGCACAGTGTGTCCAAGTCCTCTGAGGATCATCTTACCCAGCTCCTCCTCTGGGTTAGCCCTTTGCTCCAGTGCAGGACTTTGTCCTAAGGACCAGACCGGCACAGCACAGACCGGGCAATGCCATGGGACCCAGTGCCATTTCACCAGAGCAGGGTAAGGACAGCAGCAGTTCTGCCTGAAGATCTGGCAGTCGTTGAGCAAGGCAGTGTAAAATGCCATGCCCAGGACTCAAGTGCTCGACTGAGTTTAAATGGAAGGTGTAGTTGGAGGGAGTGGGCAGAGGCCCCTTGTAATGCTGGTCAGGACAGTTAAAGCCTATGAGTGCCATCAGTGTCCTGACACACGGTGAAACTGTTCTGCACGTTTCAGGTGGCAGCGATGATGAGGAAACCACTCAGGATGAAGTTTCCTCCCATACGTCTGAGGAAGATGGCTCAATGGTGAAAGTGAAGAAGGAATTAGAAAACGCAGAACGACCTGTGGCTGGAACCCCATTGATAAGAGAAAATGAGGCAAGTGTGTACTGGCTCTGCACTCACCATAGCCTCCAGGGAGAGAGAAGGGTACTGGGTACTGTCTAAACACTTCCTCTCCCCATCATGTTTCTTTATCTTTCTCTCCCTCCCACCTCCTCCAAACAATGTCTCCTGGCAGGAGGAAAGGGTATGAAGAGCCTTTTGGCTGTCTGGAACAGGAGACAGCAGGCACAAACTGGCCAAGATGTTTGCAGAGTGCATCCCCTTCCCTTGGTTCTGGCACCATTCTCTGATTGGCTTCCCCTTGCCACAGAAAAGGCCCTGCCTTTTAGAGTCGCTGCGCTGGCAAGAACCCGGGTGCATGTGAGGCTGTGAGGCCTCTGCCCCCTCTCTGTGAGATGCAGGGGTTTTGCTCAGAGGCTACATGAAGGCCGGCCTGGCAGGACTGGGAGGAGCCGAGGAAGGGCGGGGTGCCTGCGGCGGTCGGTGTGCCTTACAGCCAATGGCTGTTCCTGCCCGTAGGTGCCTGAGAGTGGGAACGCTGAGCCCATACTGGGACTGTCACAATGCCCTCTCTGCCAGCTCGAGTGTGGAAGCAGAGATCAACTCATCGCACACGTCTACCAGGTAGGGATAGTTCCAGCTGTGGAGTGTCTCTGGCCTGAAGCATCAAATCCAGAAACAACTCAAAGCACAGGGTAACTTTGTTCTGGTCTTTGCAACCACAGAACTGAGTTTCTAGCTAGGATGTGACTGAAGTTTACAGCTGTAAACTGTGTCCAGAGGGTGTCTTGGGGAAAGAATTAGCAAGGCCCTGGTCTACAGATCTGAAAAACATAACTCTATGCCAAGGCAGTCTCTGCAAGTATTTCAGGCTAAAACCAGGCAGTTCCTTCAAACTAAACATGGAAGTAATTTTTATATCATTCAGTGAGATAAAAAACCTTCCTCCTGATCATTTATGTTATTCTTCATTACAGTTCCTGTAATTATCCATGAAATAGCTGTACTTCCTCAAAATTATTCCAGTTTTGCAAGAAATCTGTGGTGAAATCTTAGGTTTTGCTGTCAGTGCTTTCTTCATAGCACATCAAAGTCTGTAGCAGAAGGAATGAAACAGAACTTACCCGTACCAGTTGTCTCCCTGTAAGTGCTTCTTTACCAGCATCTAGCCTTGCTTTTATTGAGTCATGCTTTGTCTTGCACCAGCAGTTCCTCAAATGCATTCCTGAAAACAAGGGTCAGGTCTTACAGTCCAAGTGGTTTGGTCTTAATTTTTTCTCCTGCACTGGAGTTGAGCTATAAAGGGATTTTCTCCTTGTTTTACCTGTGACAAAATGAATTACTTGTCTTGAGCTTGGTCTAAAAGCTGGCAGACAGAGGTTTAGTGGTAAAGGGTTCCCATTCCAAGAGGCTGAACAGAATGGTTTGAGCATGCCTTGGACTGGGCAGAGAGCTGGGAAATACGTAACTACCACCTGAGTGGTTGTTTTGCAGCACACTGGAGCGGTGGTGAGTGCCAAGAGCTACCTGTGTCCTGTGTGTGGCAGAGCCCTCAGCTCCCCAGGATCCCTTGGGAGACATCTCTTGATCCACTCAGAGGACCAGCTGTCCAACTGTGCAGTTTGTGGAGCACGCTTCACCAGCCACGCCACCTTCAACAGGTCAGGGTCACCCTGGCCAATGAGTGGGCTAGGTAGCACATTAAAGATTAGGTGGGTTGCCTTGAATGACTCAGAAGTTGTGGCTCTGGACCCACTGAGGCCTGTAGGACAGTGCTAAACACCCCCAGTGAGTGAGATTCTCTTGATCCCTTCCTGTCTGCAGCTCTGCATCCCCTGCCAAGATGTCTGCAGGCTGTGCTGGTAAAAGGGTCTTTCTTAGCGCTGTGCAGAGCTAGAGAAAGTGCTGTGGGCTCCAGTCACTGGAGAACAATCCACCCCTTCCCTTGCCCAGCAATCCATTGGAGCAAGGCTGCACTATCCAGACGGGTTCATCATGTCCAGAGCAGGACTACAGGCAGAGACCAAAATGTTCTTTCTTTATGTCCTGCCTAGTGGGAGATTATTCACTGACCAGTGGAGTGGGGCTAAAAAGAAATTTAGAGATGATGGGAGGAGCAGCTTGCTGGTTTATTCCCACTCTTGCACTCTTCCAACCCAGATACTGCTCTGGGCTAATCCACTTCCTTGCCCTGGATAGGACCGTGCTTTATTTTAGATACTTGTAGTATATTTTAGATACTCATGCTAAATCTGTGGCAAATGATTTAGCAGAGGGCTCTGCCATGGGCTGTAGCGGGAGCAGTGTTCATGGCAGCCCACGGGGACTCTGCCCACAGGCACCAAGCCTCTGACTCCGTTCCTCCCGCTTTGCAGTGAGAAGCTGCCAGAGGTGCTCAGTGTGAATCGGCTGCCGGCGCCACAGAGCCAGGGCCCCTCCAGCGCTGAGGGTAAGGATGTTGCCTTCTGCACCCCCGTGTATCCCGCGGGCATCCTGCTGGTGTGCAACAACTGCGCTGCGTACCGCAAGCTGCTCGAGGCACAGAGCCCCGGCATGCGCAAGTGGGCCCTGCGGCGGCAGAACGAGCCCCTGGAGGTGCGGCTGCAGCGCCTGGAGCGGGAGCGCACGGCCAAGAAGAGCCGGCGGGACAATGAGACGCCCGAGGAGCGCGAGGTGAGGCGCATGCGGGACCGGGAGGCCAAGCGGCTGCAGCGCATGCAGGAGACGGACGAGCAGCGGGCGCGGCGGCTGCAGAGGGACCGGGAGGCCATGCGGCTGAAACGCGCCAACGAGACCCCCGAGAAGCGACAGGCCCGGCTCATCCGCGAGCGCGAAGCCAAGAGGCTCAAGCGGCGCCTGGAGAAAATGGATATGATGCTCCGGGCACAGTTCGGCCAGGACCCCTCTGCCATGGCCGCTTTGGCAGCTGAGATGAACTTCTTTCAGCTGCCAGTGAGCAACGTGGAGCTGGAGAGTCAGCTGCTGGGCAAAATGACCTTTGAGGAGCAGAGCAACAGTGCATTGCACTAAACCACAGCCAAGAACTGTGCTGCCTTTGCTGCACCTGCCACATGTGCACTAGCAGGCTTCTGCGCCCAGGAGGAGAAGCCTCCCTGACAGGTGGTTCCGGTTTTCCTCTGAACCCAGGAGGAGAACAGAGCTGAGATGCCTGCCAAAGCTGCTCTGATGGGAGCAGATTCTGAGGATACAGTCTGCTCTGGGGGCCAAGTCACAGCCTGTGACAGAACGAAAATAAATTAATGTATTAATTAACATTAATTAATGTTCACATGTATTAGTCCCCTTCTTTACCTTTTGTGCTTTGTCCTGGTTTTGGGGCCTTGCCCCATAAATGGGTCTAGGCTACTGCAATTCTGCAGTATTCCACCTCAATAAAAAAGGGTCTTGTTTACTGCAGCATGAATTACAGAGCTGAAGACAGATAGTCCACAAACTCCTCCAGGAATAAATCCTTTGCAATTTGTGCCTGTAAGAAGGAAAGAAAGGAGGATGTCCTTCTGGAAATGCCTGTGCACACCCTTTTTTAAAACATCGTTATTACTTATTTACATATTTTTCAGTGTCATCCATGGAAAAACTAAGGAACCTGAGGTCCTGTTTTAAGATAAAAACAGTGAAAGAAAGTTTCCACTCGTAAAAACAGTGAAAGAAAGGCTGGCCAAGGTAAACAAATAGCAAACATGTTTGCTGCTTTACTCACAAGTTATTTTCACTTAAACAGCATCTCAGGTTTGCAAGTGAAAGAGTTGATTAAATGGTAAATAATAGCATAGGTCAGTTTCTAGGACTTTATGGGCGTGCTTTTCCCTTTATTCAGCACTGGTGAGGCCACATCTGGAGACCTGTGTCCCGTGCTGGCGTCCCCAGTGCAAGAGCAACACAGACATAGTGGAGGCAAAATGTCATCGTAGCCTGTGCCTACAGGAGAAGGTTCCTGTTACTAATAGAAATCACTATTAAAACTATGCAACTATGGAAATGATATCTAGGCATCTTTAAATTGCAAAAGGCAAAGCAGTGGCACAGAAGGACCCACGGCAGAGCAAAGAAGTGGTACACTCTCCATTATTTGGCTTCTTTAAGAATGAGCACCTGAAAATGCTTGGTGTTAGCTTCGTGGTTTTGAGACATCAGCCCACCAAAAGCCAGTGTGCCACACTTCTGTGTTTGTAGCCTGAAAACCCCTATTACCTCCACAGCATTTCCAGTTAAGGTCTAGAGTCATACAGTGGATCAAACACCTTGGGAAGTACTGTCATCTCTCTGATGGCTGTTTCTCTTTAAGTCAGAAATGGTGACCACAAGACTGCTACTTGAGATCAGAAGAGTAAAGTTCAAACAAGAAGCAAAATTTTTTTATCAGACTGCTTAAACCCCTCATTTCCTCCTCATTTTTCAGTTTGAAAAACATTTGATTGCAGTCCCTTAAAGCCCTAGTTAAAATAGTTACCTTCAAAATGCATAATGTTGCATTTTTCTGGCAATAATGAACCACTCTCACAGTCAGCCCTGGGGATGCTGCTAGGAAACAGCATTGAACCTATGCAAAACCAGTGAAGTTTTCTCCTCCTGCCAGTGAAACATCTAGTTTCCTCCCCGTACAGAAGCTGTTTTAACATGATGTTCATTCATCATGTAGCACTGACACCCAGGAGCCATCCCTGCTTCTCTCTTTGGGAAAAGGCGCTGTAAAGGAGCTGTTGAGTTCCATGTTCCTTTGTTCATATCCTCCTTTGTTCTCTGATCTCTCACTTTTATCCTTACTTGTGTTCGTTTTCATACTCAAACCCTGAGTTTGCTGCTGGCAGTATCTGCTTTTGCTCTGCCTCATGTTTTACTTGCCCAGCAGAGATGTACCTCTACTCTGCAACCAGCAGTTGGTACTTTCCCTGTAGTGTCACTGACACCTTATCTTTATTCCAGGGGGTTCAGGAGAGACCACATAACACAGAAGTATCTGAAAACACAGAATTATGACTTATAATCCATGTGTCACCCTGTATCTTGCCCTTGACATGAGTCTCCAGATCACCGTGTAAATCCAGAGAAGCCATATGCTAATGACCACTGATACTGTAGACAAGCAAAAAGTCTCAAACACCAAAGGAAAAGCTATTGGTTTATATATAGATATATATATATGTATATAGATATATACTGTGTTTACAGAGTCAACAAGTTAAATGCAATATTCATAAAAGCATTAACAATAAAAATACAATCTGTTTGTAGGCAAGTACAGACTTAAAATGGTAAAACAGGAAAAAGGATCTCACCAAAGTACAAATATACAGTACAAATTGATTTATTTAAAACAGTTACAAAAAAAGCACAACAAAATAGAGATTATCCTTAGAATTATTAATGCTTTGTTAAAGATCAGGTAGGAGGAAAGGGGCAGGGACAAAGTTGGAGGGGAGCACCTGACTAGTTCTAAGGCTTTAGATACACTGCATCGGTTACATGTTAATACAGCCATATAACTGGGGGTTATAGTGAGGGGTCAGCACTTATCTACAAACATCTCTCTGCCTCAGGGCAGCCCAGCCAGCTCCCCCATGTCTCTCTCTCTCTGAGCACACCCTCCCCGGCGCTAAGGTGCCATGAAAGCCAAAAACAACTCAAGTGTGCCAGGGGCACGTTGGCAGGGTGGGCGGCAGCAGCCCAGACCTACGGGGCAATTCTGTCCTTGACAGTGTGAAGGCCATGGAAGGGCCTGGACCATCAGCATTTTAAACTATACACCCTGGGCTAAACTGTACAGAATGTGTATTTGTAGCCATCTTAGCAGCTTCTGACAAGTGTCAGGCTCTAGCACGGCTTGAAAGACAGGAAGCAGTTGTGAGTGACGCTGGGGAAGGCACGCGTGCTGCGGCGGGCAGGAACTCGCATTTGGGCTACTCCAGCTGCTGTAGTTTCTTAATATTTTCTGAGTAACAAGGATTGTTAGTTCTCTATGGGACAAAGTGACTTGAAGTGTGGGGTGGGGACAGGGACACAATGTGAAAAGTGCAATATAAAAAGCTGCTCAGCAGCTGGAAGGGGAAGGCAGAGGGCCCTCTGCAGCCTCCTTCCCTTCCAGACAGAGCTTCCTCTGCATAGTCTGGTAGTGATGAGCTCTCATTGCTGTGAATGCACAGCCCAGAGATAGGCTTGGCTCTGCTGTGCAGCTAACCCAAGGCATGTTCCATGGGATGGGACAGATGGCTACAGACACCCATTATTGCATCCCACGGACTCCTGCTACAGAGTGTGAGCTGGATAAGATTAGGGCATCCTCCAGGCAGGACAGACCACGGCTCTCCTACCCTAGACAATAGCAGCAGGAACACGGTATATTTCTCTGAGAAGTCTGTCACATCTCTGCCAGCAGAAAAGCCCAGGTAACCAGCCCACTCTGCAATGTCTTCCTGGCTTTATCTCCTCCTTTCCCTGTAAACCCGAGAAATAAAAGCCTCCTCCATGGGCTCATTCACAGCCTTTCTCACTGCAGCAGAGCCTGTCTCACACACTCCCTGTCCCAGGAGAGCCTCAGTGCTCAGCACAACCACCACTGTGCTGCTAAGCCAATACATCCCTGTCCAGTAAGGACAGGTTCCTGTGATACCAATACTGCTTGAGCTGGGCTGAAGAGTTCCAGTGGCCCCCTCCTGCCCACCCTTTGGGGCAAACAGCCAGATACATGGATTCTTCATCTCAGTCCCCTGTCATGAGCTGTGCTTCAAACCACTGCTTCCAGGGAGGAGCCGGCAGGTGAAGCACACAACAGTGGCACTGACAGAGTCTGGATAACAGCACCGAGGTCCAGTTCAGCACAGCCTGTCCCACAGAGCTCAGGACCGCACCCAACAGAGGTGCAGCAAGCCAAAGTTCAGGTCAGCAGCTGGGTAAACAACAGGGCAAGTACCTTCACAGCCCTTCACCTGCCTACAGTACAAAGCTATTTAAGTCACCGCATCTTGCCTCATTTGTCAGTGCTGCCCATTCAGACCACGGCAGTGTGGCTGAGATCAAGGGGTTACAGTAACACACATGGTGTTAAGGCAATCTCTCCAAACCCTCACTCTAAGACAGACTTCGGAGTTCCGAGACACTCAAGGGGCTCTGCAGCATCAGTTGCTCAGACACTGCCTCTATGGTGTAACCAGCCCTTCTACATTCACATGCCATGCGAGATCCCTTCCTCAAGTGCCTGTCGCAGCCCTGAGCTCCTCCGCATGCACCGTGCATGGAACAGGCATGAGAACCCAGGCTCCTCTGCCTCCTGCCTTTGGCCACAGACACCTCAGATATCCTGAGCATTAAGTACTAATTACCAACACTAATGGAGAGCTTTACATAGGAGAGTCCAGTCAGCAGGAGCTGTGACACCCCCAGGTGACAAAGGGGCCCAGGTGGACACTTCACTGACAAAGGGATTGTCAAGACAGCATCTGTTCCCAGAGCTGCTGCACCTGAAAAGGCAGAATCTTCACACAACAGCCTCACTGCGACTTCACACATCCCAAATGCAGCTGATGAAACCAGAAGTAGTGTGTCATTTGGGAGCAGCTACACGTGGTACAGGCAGCATCCTCATTCTGAGAACCCTGTGAGGCACAAACACTGGGGGCATGTTTAGCACACATCTCACCTAAGGCCTGTCCTGGTGCAGGCATTTTAAAGGCAACAGAAATGGCTAGCAATGCGCTAGGAAAACAGGACTGAGGCTGGGATGGAAGGGACATCTGGAGACGAACTTGCCTAATACACAGGCAGAGCATGCATCCATTGCAGTCAGCAGAAGCCAACCAGTTACAGGACACACTCCTGGGGAGTGCAGAACAGCCCTGAGACAGCACCACTGGTGCTGACGCACACCATTCTGTGACAGAGAGAAGTGGCACCCCAAGAGTCAGGCACACTTGACAAATTTCAGGCAGATGAGAGCAAGAGACAGAAACAGCATGCTGAACATCAGGACTCTGCACACTAAGAAAGGCCCCCTCCAAAGCTTGGTCCTAGCACAGAGATGGGCACCTGAACACAAAGAATACCCAATCCAGGTTAAGTCAGTGAAAACTGTTTTGTCACCAGAATAGTGATGTTCTGTGATGAACAGTGATGTGTATTTTTTGTCCTGGCTGAGCAATGGTGTCACATAGCACACCATCAGAGAGAGCAGATTAGTGTAACTACAGGAGACTTCACCCAGTAGTGTTACCACCACAATCAGCTGTTCATACACAATTGTATTAAATCTCACCATGAAAAAGACTACTCTTGATTTGACCACATCGTTCTACAGAGGAATTCTGAAATGAAGCATCAGAAAAACTAACACAAAATGACCCCAAAATGCCCCATGACACTATGGTATTTTTAGAGCCCCTACATTAATCATGGAATTGTACTTAGCACAAACTTTGTACCTTGCCTGCACGTGCACAAACACTTGTCTCTTGTCTAGAGCTTATTCAGGAAACTGCCTGCAGGGAAGAATTAGCCATCTGGAACATTTTTCTGACTTAATTACAAGATAATATTGGTCTTCTCAAAGAAGAATGCTGAATGTATTTTGCTCCAGATTAAAAAAAAAAAAAAAAAAACCCAAATCAATAAAATATCCAAAACCAAAATTCAACCAAACAAAAAAATCCAACCACATTCATCCCCAGGTTAAGCCTCTGCAAAAGCTATAAGCCCAGAAGGGTTTTTTTTTGAAAGTTATTAACATGGGAAGAAAGATTTGATTTGGTGGCAAAACAACTAAGTAGACTTTATAGCAGGAAACAACATCTCCCATCCCAACTTGTGTCCCGTCTCAAGTGCTCAAGTTCCCTATTCACCTGCACCCAAGCCCATCCTTTTGGTCCTTCCTCTTGAATTTCTGTGATTCATTCAAATCTGTACATTCTTTGCAAGAAGAAAGAGCAGTTGGATTCAGTGGAAGAGACATTAATCAGAACCACCAGAGAAGCACCTCCATCCTGCCCTTGAGAGCTCCATCGGTGAACGGTCCTTTTAAAGTGCATGTGTGAAGAAAGGGGATACTGGGAGTAGAGCCCCCAAACTCCAGTGGGGACCCATCTCTCCCCATCATGAGAAAGGAGAAATAAAATCTTCAGCAATTTTATCTGCTACCTTAAGCCAAGTCTGCCCTGTTCATCTCCCTCCCTGCCCCGAACGCTCAGCCCCTGCCCCGCAGGGAGTCAGTTATCCCAGGAGGGGGGAGAAAGCCCCAGCCTCCAGCAGCCTCTGGAATGCTCTCATCACACACTCACGACCACATCCCTGCTCCCCAACCCAGCCAGCCTGTCGCTCCCTCCCGAGGCACTGGAGGCCTCCTGACTCCCCAAGAAGAACTGGTCAGCCATGGAACTGGAACGGAGCCATTCCTGCAAGGCAGAGAGCAGCCTTTGTTGGTGAGCCTATGACAGAGTCTGTGCAATTCCTCCACCTGATGGCGAGGGTCACCTGCTGTGGCTGCCCTAGCTCAACCTCTAAGGGATCATTTCCCTGCATTCGAACGCCCTTCAATAGACAGCTTGACCTCCTGGGGAATGAAAGAGGGACGGAGCAGAGGAGGCCGAGGCTCCTCTGCCTGCACGCTGTATCTTTGGAAGCCTGGGGCCAAACTGTACAGACTGCCAGCCTCAGGCTGAGAAGATTCTGCACGGGAGTTCTGGGCCGTGCTGGCTCTATCTGTGTGGCTCTTCCTTTCAGCAGCTCTGTCAGATGGCTCTCGGGGCCCCTGAGCTGTTCGTTCCGATCTCTCCCTAGCAGATACCAGCTGATCCCCAAGAGGGGAGTTGGCCTGAGAAGCAGAGTTGCCATTCACGCTCTGTAAACTGATTGATATGCAGACATCCCCCACCTGCAGCCTGTGACAGGGCAAAGCAAAGAGCTGAGCAGTCCTCGCAGGGCTGCAGGAGGACCAGCCCTGGCCATACACAAAGAAGGGATGCTCCGGGGGCACATCAATGCTCACTTTACTTTGTTGCTCCCCAACCACAAAATGCAGTGTGACGAGCCCAGGCCACTGGCTTTCCTGAATATCCACCACAGTGCTGGAGTCGATCTTCAGGCCTCCGCTCACCTCGGCGCTGCGAACAAAGTCTTGAGTCTGCAGCTCCTCCACCCGCTTCAGCTCTCCCGTCGCCAGCTGGATGATGGCTCCCTTCATGAAGTGAGAGGGCAGCTGCGAGGAGCTGGGTGGCTGACATTGGGCCAGCTCCTTTTCAAGCACACTTCCTCGAGCCTGGGCATCTGGGCTCTCCCTCAGCAGGGCTTCTGAAGTGGAAGACCTGACGGGCTCAGATCCAATGGGAATAAGTACTGGCTTGCCATTGGCTATCACCATTCCTTTGGCTAACTGTCTCTGTCTAACAGTCTCTTCGGGGGACATTCCACACGGGCTCCGGGACTGGCTGTTCCCAGCTGCAGCCCTGTCTGTGGCGTTCCTCAGCACGTCTCCCTGCCCATCAGGGGTATTATGGCAAAGGTTCAAAGGGCTTGGGTCGTCTTTCCTCGGGGCTGCCAGAACATGATAATCCTGAGATGCCAACACCCCCACCACCCTCTGAACCTCCAGATCAGCATCTGGGGTGCTCCTGTGAGTAGGCACAGAGATCTCTCTTCCCAGCATCTGGTAGCCTGGAAGGAACTGTCCATCACCCATACACGCTGCTGCAGCCCCTGGGGGCAGACAGTCCTCAGCTGCACCGCTGGCAGAGTCCACAGCCTCGCTGGGCCTCCTGGCCACACTCTGCTCCGGGGGCCTCTGCCCACCATTGGCCGCAGCCCCCTCTGAGCTCAGCTGGCTGTCTTGCGGAGGAGACTCTGGGCTCCCACCTGCCACAGGTGCCTCATAGGCTGAATAGCCAGGTGGGAGGCGGGACATCTGATAATAAACAGGAATTCTCCCCGGTGCCATGTCCACTGGTTGGGGCGCAGCGTGGTGCTGCATCTGCCCAGGAGAGGCTACGGAGGTGGATTTGTTGAAGCTGTGGGTGGGAGAGGTAGTCTGGGGGGAAGGAGCAGCTTCTTCCGTGAACAGGGAGGCATATGGCACAAAGTGGGGGACATGGGGGGCAGTGAGGTTGGTGGAAGGAGACAGGAGAGGACTAGGCATGAAGGCAGGAGGGACGGCATAGGGCACTGTGTAGTGGGAACCGATGAGCTGCAGGGAAGCCGAAGGGATCTGTGCATAGTGGATGGAGGGGAAGGGCACCGCCGGGTGCTGGATGATGGGCGAGGTCACGTTGAAGGCGGGGGGCAGGGGGCTCACGTTCACCACGGGGTGGAGGCCCGTAGGAGAGAAGGTAGCAGGCGGTGCTGCCACTTTGTAGAGCATTCCGTACTGGTCCACCGTCAGCCCTGCCGCCGCCTCGGGGGCCTCGCCAGGACCGTAGCGCGGCGTGGCGGGAGCCGGCCGAGCCGTGCGGGCCCACTCGGGGCCCTCGCCCGAGCCCTGGGCTCCCCCCGCCCGTCCCGCCTCGGCGCCAGTGTTGGCGGCGGCAAGTTCCCGCTTCTTGGGCGGGAGACACTCCTGGCTCCGCTCGTGGCCCGCTCTCATGGCGCCCCGCGGTGTCCCGGCAGCCCCGGCCGCGACGCTCGTTCATGGGGGCACCCACTGGGGCTGCCACGCGCGGGCTCCTGGATCCGCGCCGCCGGCCGCCGCCTCACCTGCGCCAGGAACAGAGGGAGCCGTGAGTCCTCGCCTCGGCAACGGGGGGCGGCCCAAGCCCCGGCTCCGGGAACGAGCACGGCGACGGCCCCTGCCCAGGGTCGGAACCCGGGGACGGAAGACGCCCGAGCCCGGTCGCCGCCCCCAACCCCGGCCCCAAAGCCCCGGCCGCGCTGCCGCGCGCCCCGCCCCGTCGCGTCCCGCGGGCCCGCCCGGTGCTCGCCCGGTGCCCGCGGCTCACCCGCCATGGCCCGGACCGGCCCCGCGGGCCCGCCCGGCGCCCGGACCGGCTCCTCCCCACCCGCGGCGCACGGCGATGACGCGGCGCAGAGCAATGACACGCGCGCCGACCGCCGGAACCGCTCAGGGGTCGTGACTCCGCCGCACCCGGATGGCGTCACGGGGCATCCGCAGCGCCGTTGTCGTGGCAACCGGCTGCGTCCGCCCGGGGCTCGGAGCGGCCCGGCCTGCGGAACGGGCCCGGACCCCGCCGCCAGCGCGGGTCACCTGGCGGCAGCGCCGCGCGGCTTTTGTTGGTCCCGCGCCCCAGACGGGCTCTGTCGGCGGTTGGCCGGCAGCGCGGGCACAGCGGCAGCGTGGCCCGGCTCCCCTGCGGGAGCCTTCGGTCTGAAGTGCCCGTGCCTGTCTCGCACTCCCGCAGTGTCCGGCCGGCCCCGTGCTGCTGACCGGGCTCCTCGTCATTCGGTGATCGTTAATGTGACATAAAGTTCTGGAAGCGGGAACGGAACAGCTGCCTGGGG
Source organism: Calcarius lapponicus (assembly GCA_039654755.1). Taxonomy (NCBI): domain Eukaryota; kingdom Metazoa; phylum Chordata; class Aves; order Passeriformes; family Fringillidae; genus Calcarius; species Calcarius lapponicus. Next base: position 185,205 of record CM077474.1, on the reverse strand, counting down.
CGGGGGTGGCTCTGTACTCTCTTCCAGAGACGCCTCGTTTACTGAGGCGCGCTGTGTTCCCGCCGGTGGACGTTTACACCGTGCGAGATTCGGCGGGCTCGGAGCGGCCTGGCCCCTCCGGCCTCGGAACCCCTCGATCCCGGAACTGCGGACACGGGCAACGGGTCCCGCCCGGCCCCGCCGCGGGGTGCGCGAGCTGACGGGACCGCCCCGCGCGTGACGTCATCAGGGACTGCCACGGTGCAGACGCACCTTTTCGTGTAAGAACAACCTCACGGGTGCTTCCGCCAAGAAAAGTAGTGCAAGCGGCATTTTCCGTCTCGCCACCGGCGGTGCGACACCGCGCTCTCGCCATCCCCGCCCCGTTCCCGCCGAATCCGGCGCGGCCGCGCTCCCACCCGCGGTTGGGAGAGCCTGCGGGGTCGCGGGGGGCGAGCCGGCGCGCGGATCCCTCCGCCTGCGGTATCGGTGCTGCGGCCGCGCCGCCGCCATTTTGAATGCCCGGCTCTGTCCGCCGCTGCTGCTGCAGGGACCGGCCTGGTGAGTGGGAGCGGTTCGGGCCTCCGCCGCCCAGGCCGGGCCTCCCCTGACCTCCAGCTCCCGCCGCCTGGGGCCCCGCGAGTCTTAGGGCCGAACTCCGCGGCTGCGCCTCGGCCGTTCTGTGCGCGAGGCCGCCCCCTGCCCTCTCGCTGCCTCTGCCCGGCCCGCTTCGAACTCTGCCCTGCTCGCCGGGGCCTCCTGCTCGGCCGTCGGGAGCGGTCCCTGCCTGCCCTGGCCGTTCTTTTCCGGGCACACGGCGGTGCGGGTTCTGCCTCGGCCGGCGTTCCCGGCGCTCGGGGGCAGCGGGAGCGGAGCGCGTACCTCGGGAGCTGGTTCGTGCTGTGGCCCGGGGCCCTCTGGGGAGAAGCCGGGACTTGTGCTCGTCCTTCCCTCGGTATCTTATTGCCTAGGCTGCACAAGCGCTCCGAGGGTTACAGCGCCTGCATTACTTACCGTTCACGGGTTTTAATGGCAGCAGGAGATGTTCGCTCTGGCTAAAGGTATTTGCAGTGAGCTGCCGTCTGACGGCCGGTCTGTAAGGGCGCCTTCAAGTCCCTTCTTCAAGGCTGGTTGAATTCTCGCACGAGCTGTAAGAAATTGTAATTTATTCTGTAGTAGACGTTGTTTTTAAAGTTAACAGGTGGAACAGGTGTGTGTTTTATTGTGTTGAAAGTGATGCGTAAAAGTGTTGAGTGACAAATTTCAGTTTCTGATGCTTGAAATATTAACGGGACAGCACAGAATCACAGTGGAACATTTTTGAAAGGATAGGAGTGTCGCATGTGTGGCCAAAAAGTCTTTGGTCCATAGTAGCTTAAACAGTAAAATATATGTGTGTTTTGTCCTGGAAATGCAGGGGAATCCTTTAGGGATGCTCCAAGCATCCTACATTTAAAATGGCAGAGAAATTTGTACTGTTTTGCTTCCCCATTTTTTGTGTGTATGTGTGTGTGATTCACTTCTGTGTGGTAGAGCACAACAGCTTTTTGTATGCGTTTACCTGCTACTGCTTCTCCAAATTCACTTGGTATTTTTTCCTTTGTTTGCTTGCATATCATATTCTGTTGCCACATTCTTTCTTCTGTTTACTCGTGTGCTCTCTGGTGTTTGGCACAGGATTTGAAAACTTTTTGGGTACTCGAGAGCTGAATGAAGGCAGGAAATTTTGTGGGTTTTTATCTGAGGAGGCTGGTGTGAACCCTTCTATTCTTCTGTGCTGGGAGAGGAGAGGAAAGGTATTTAGATTCCTATTTCTTGAGAAGGGAAAAGTAAGTCTTGGGTAATTGTTTTGTGAAGGGATTCAGCTTTTGTGTTTCCAGTGTGTAAGATAACTTTCAGATTTCCTCCTTTTACGATAAAAAGCATTTTCTTCCTTTATTGTTGTTTTTCTTATCTGTTCCTGTAAGTACTGATCTGTTTTCCTGAGGGTGGCATGGTAGAGATGGAAGGATGCTGTAGTACCTTGGTGGTGTCCTGTGGGAGATGAAGGGATAACAGGAATGTTCTGATTCTTGGTGTGCAGGGAGATCAGAGAGTGTGTCAGGCCATGGTGTGAGAAGGGTGGGCAGTGGCACAGAGTCCAGGCTGGCTGTTCTCAGGCACACAGAGCCCACCCTGCTGAGTGCAGCTCTGGTGTGGAACATCAGCTTTCCAAGCGTGCAGGCTCACACACACCTTCACTGCTGCTAAAAGTGACGGCGCTCAGTAAAGTTGCTGGTGCCTCTCCAGTGTGAAGATTTGTATTTGTGAGCTGGCCCTGTATAACTGCAGGGGATGGGTTGTTTGAGCTCATCTCATTTTTTAATGATGGAGCAAGTCCTTCTGAATGCAGGTGATGCTAATTTGTTCTAGATGATACTCAGCTGTTTTTTAGGGAAAGGGTCTGTTCTGCCACAGGAGGAACATTACTTCACCGAAGGAGAGTTTTGGACTTAATAAGTAAATACAGGATGAGGCTGTAACTCAAAAGTCAGAGATACAGTAGTGTGAGTACAAGTGAATCTGCTGATATCACAGGTATTAGTGCAGCCTATATCTGCTATTTGGCAGAAATGCTACAAGTGAAATCAAAGATTAGAACTTCCCAGTGCATTGCTGAAGTTACGTGGCCTGTTGTAAAATTCATGTTAATTAATGTAAAAATGTGGCATCTTGTGTTCCTCTGGCATTAGCTAGGACATAGAAGGGTGTAGGGTTTTTTTTTTGTGACAAACTAGTGGCTTCTTATTATTATTTAAAGTTTAACTACGCAGGAAAGTGAACAGGAAGTGAAGTAGCCAGAGTACCTATAGGTCAGTGGTGATTGAAGTATTGAAACACAAGCCAGAACATCTGGAATTCTGCTTGTATCTGTCATGGTGATCAGCTGTATAGCTGTGCTAATTCTTCCTACATTTTTTAGCTTCTAAAAAAATAGGCAGATATTTATTTTCCTTTTGGCAGTTGTTGAGGTTAATGTTTGTACTGATTGGGAGCTCAGTGTGTCTTTTGAAGGCAGTTCTGGAGTTGCTGTGTTTGGTGTATGTGCACAGTTGTGCAGGAATGGGATGCCTCCTCCCATTCCTCCTTCCTGAGGCAAGGTCCCAGAAGCGCTGACTTGTGCTCTGGGACCTCGCCTCAGTCAGCAGGGAGGGGATCTGCCGTTGTTCGGCACTGGGGTTGGGTGGGATCTGTGCAGTGTCCTCAGTCTCTGTCCTGCCTCTCCTCTTCCTCTCAGCTCTTGAGCAGCACTGAGCCTTGCTTCTTGAATACTGTTGTGCTGCACTTCTTGTTGGGGGTTTTTTTTTTTTCAATGTAACTGGAAGTGGGACCATCTCTTCTTCCAAGACCATTTTTTAGCTCTTGTTCTGGGATACTTTTTTTCTTATTTGACCTCCCCTGATCTCCTCCAGCTGTCTCCGCATAAAGCAAAGTGTAAGCTCTGATGCCTTTTCTTAGGAGAATACATTTTGAAGCCCCCTGCTGACTTAATTGCTCTCTGATTTTCTGATGTTGCTTTCTAGTTCTCTGTTGCATTCAATAGCTTTTTCCTCACCAGAGATTGTCGCAGTTAGCATGTTCCATGGTTGGTTGCCTTTCTCTCAGCTCATTTGTGTTACCTTTGCCCTTCTTGATGATGATGATGGTGCTCCTTGCTATGGTGTTTATTGTATAAATAGTTATAATAATTTAAAATTTAGTGTTATCTGTATAAATATTGATAATACTAGACCATACACGAATATCTCTTCATTTGTTGACACCCTCATCTCTACTTGGAGAGTATGTTTTTGGTTTTATTGCTAATATATTTTTCTTTTTAAGTGTCTGATAGAAGTGGGAAGCCTACTGATAGCAATGTGGAGTTGAAGCCGTCAGTGTTGGGTGTCAGCACTGCAATTACTCCTTTCATGGAGTTGGGACAGATCCTCTGCTCTTGTGTGTACTAGGCTTGATTCAGTTGCACCTAAGCAAGTAGGGGAGTTCTGCTGTTGATTTCAGTTGGGAGTTTGGTCTGGCTTCAGTTGTGTAACTTCCCAAAAGCTGGGGTTGCTTGAGGAGTGTGATTGCTTATGCATATGTTGGGGTGGAGCAACTGGAGTTGTGTGTTTTAGATGTGTTTGAAACCTATGCTGCTTCAGGCTTGGGGTGTTCTCTAGATAGAACCAAGTTCAGAAATGCTATTTACATGAAAAGCTGTAACTTGGTGTGTATATCACCACAACTGAAAATTCAGACCATTTCCCCAAACAGTAGATCTTCTATAAATACTTTAATTCTTTTGATGGCCTTTATGTTTTAATGTTTCCAGAATTCAAGGCTAAATAATAATGAAATGTTAAATGCCTGATAATTTGTCCTAAAGAAGTTTTTAAAATAACTGTTATTTTTTAAAGTTTTATTGTCTTAGAAACACATAGGGTATTTTAAATGTAAGCTAACATTTCTGAATAGTTTCCAGAGGACATGCTCTCAACTCAGTGTTTAAGGACTATCCTTTGTCTTTACTCTGCAATTCCTGATAGAGGAATAAAGCTTAACTAAAGCACTTGAGCATTTTCAAGGTGGGTTTTGATAATAGGTGTGTGTTGTAAATATAAGAGGTGACCCATCGTGTTTGAATGTGGCTGTATTCTAAGAGAGATTTCTGGTGAAGTTCTATACTCAAATGTTTTTGGTATAATGGCCTGTTGAATAAAATCTTTAACTTTCAAACATGCTTCACTAGTAACAGACCATATGAAGGAGAAAACAGTGATTTATCAGTACAATTTAAATGAAAACGAAATGGTTTAATTCATGAAGATTTAGGAATGAGTTACACAAAGAGGGAGAATGCCTTTTTATTAGTTCACGGGAAAGGTTCCTGAATAGCAGAGGGAGGAGGATCACTGAGGCAACACCTTTCCTAGTCTCTGGACTTCAGGAAAGAAGCTGGAATTTTGTTTTCTAAGGAACTTAAACACCAGCCACCTATACAACTTGAACTAATCTGAATTAGGTCTCTGACTCTCTCAGAAGTTTTGATCTTGATAGTATGTTCTTCTAAGGAGCAAGGCTTTTGAAATTAGAAGAGGAAAAAAGATCTGATAAGGTTGAAGAATTCTGTGTGCAACACTACCAGATATTGTAAATATTAACTTGTAGGCTCTTTTCAAGTATTCAGAAATCATCTCTGATTTTTGGAGCTTGTAGTTAGCAAAGAAATGGCTGAAGGAAACTCCTGTTTTCAACCCAAGGAGGAAATAGGTAACAACTTCTACAAACTTGTCATTTATGTTGATGTGCAAAGAGTAAAAGAATGTGTCTGTACTGGTGAAAAATGTTAACTAATCCTGAAGAACAAGATTTGCTACTTTGGAGGAAGTTCTAAGAAGCACTTAGGCACCAGCTAAAGGGAAGCTCCGCTGTCTGCTGTTGCTAGATGATATAGTTATCCTCCGATTGTTGCAGGAAAGGTCTGTTGGCATTAAAATAGGCTTAGGAATTGCTGAGACTAGGTAAATGTTAATCTCTTCTGTAATGTTTCTGAATTTAAGTGTTCTCGTGTCCAAAGTTTCTTCTCATCTGCAGTAACTACTGCTTATGCATACTTGAAATGTCTGAAACTCAAAACTGTGATGAGATTTCCAATGTATTAGTATGCAGAAGAATCTTAAAGTCACTGAAGGCAAAGAACGGGTACCTGATGCAAGAATTTTTGATGTTAAGAGAACATTTTCTTGTGGAGAGGAAGAAAACAATGTGCTACATTGCATGGGAATTACCTTGTGTTGAAATACTGGAGGAGTGTACATAAGAAGAGCTCAAGCTTCAAGGATAAACATGTAGGTTGATTTGTGAGGGTCAGGTGCTATTTTACATAGATGGGTGCCAAACCTTTTGTATGGGATGGATTCAAAGGTATTATAAAAGCTGAACGATTTGATATTGACTAAAAATGTATGTAGTTGCAGCACAAGGCTAGAAGTCCCTTTTTGGAATATTGGAAAATAAATCACAGCCCTGTCTTTCGTCCTTTTGTAATCCTCCGTCAGAGCAGGTCTGAATTTTTCTGTTCTCATCGGGCAGGGAGTGTGTATCTATGAGATACAGTTGCTCTTAGTCCTTCGGGTTAGACTGTCCGTGTAACTGTGTTAGTTGTTACACAAATGAGAACAGCAGGAAGCCTCAGAAATTGGTTTTTTTGGGTCTTACTCCCCAGTCCTTGCTTTCTGAAGTGCTGGTACTGCTTGTTTTCCTGTGATTGTGAAGTGAGGAGAAGAAATAATCTTTACAGTGTGCCTTGCTAATTCTTTATTTATGCAAGAGTATTTGTAAATATTGACTATTCACTTTTTTCAATATCTGAATGATGTTAGATCTTCAGTTTGTCATCGTTGTACCTGCCTTTTTGGTGAGACAGGAAGTCCTGCCTAAACACTGGGGAAGGATGAAAAAAAAAGTATTCATAAAAAGCTGTATTTCACATATATAGTAACGTCGTTGAATTCTGTTTTTCCCTTGACCAGAACTATTTAGGCAGTATTTCCTTTTATTTTCTGTTGTCCAGAGCCAAGCTTAAGATGCTGAAGCCTTTCATGGGCATACCTACAGAAAATTTTTGGTCCACTGGAAAGGAAAGGAGCAGGCTTGTGCAAGTCACAGGCTGCAGATATCAGTGTTCAGCAGTTTATAAACCTTCATATATAGAGCGAGAACAAAACAGCTTGTGGTATCTAAACAATTTGTTGGCAAACCTCAGTTTGTTTGCAGGTTACGTATTAGTGTTTCAAAAACTTTGTCAAGAACACTTCCTTTAAAATAAAGGAGTCAGTCATGGTTGTAATAGCTAGACTAGTAGTAGCCACTGCTTTTCTTGTCAGGAACAGCAATGTTATAGATAATTAGGGTGCAGAGCCATAGTATAAGTGTGGATTCATGCTGCAGTGAAACTTTCACCCCTTTTCCAGCCCATCTGAGGTCTCCCAAAGCCACATGTTCTCACTGCTGCCTGTCTGTACCCACAAGCCAGGCTGGTGTGTCTGGGGCCCCTTTTGGGAGGAAGGGGGCAAAGCTGGTTTTTGCATGCACAGGGTTGGTGCACTGTGCCTGGAATGCCAGTGTGAACACAGTGGGAGGACTGGACTCACCTTTTTCAGCATGAGCTGAAATGAGGGATCTTAGTGATTATGAAATTATTGCCTATGGGCTGCAGAGGAATATTTCTGCAGTAGCACTTTTATCTTTGTAACTTCTGCTCAATTTTCCAACAAGAATATGGCTTATTGAGATCAGTTTAGAACTATGTAGTATGTGTGTATAGTAGATGAGTCTAGGCTTAAAAATTCAGCACTTACTTAACATGGACAGTTGCCCCCCAGGAAAGAGATTTTTGTGTTTATGATACTGTTGTGAAAAACACAAGCTGAGCACTTTGCCGCAATAAAACTCCACAGAGTGGTACCAATTTCCAGGAAAATAATAGTGAGGCAAAAAATAGAGGGCATTTTATATAAATACATCAGTATGACATCTACCCCTTAAGTGCTACATGCAGCATATCGCTTTTCTTCCCCTTGAGAAAGGATGTAGAACTGTATTACATGAGGGCATGGCAGCAAAGGTAGTGGTCATGGAAGGGCTTGTTCTGGAGATGGATTTCTTACTTCTCCCTGACTATTTCTGTTATGTTTGTTAGTGCAGCATGAGTGCATAGCGACCATTAGTTTATTCATATCACACTAATGTGAGGGAGTGTTGTGAATTCACATGGACAAGACAAGAGTAAGGATTAATATGTCCGATAGTCTTGATCCTACACATGTCAGCATTTTGGGACAAAGTTTCCTTATGCAGGAAGAATATCTCTACTCTTCCACTTTCAAAACTGAATGCTTTGTGTCTCTGTAAATTCAAGCTTTTTAAAGTATGAAGATGGGGAACTTAAATATGACGAGTCTACACATGGTTTGGCTGAAGAGGCCTAGTGTATGTATGAGTTTGTAATCAAGACTCGGAGCTGCCTTTGTCTGGCTTAACTGTAAGGCCACCTTTATTTGTACATGCATCTCTCTCTGCTTTTCTACAAGCAAAGAAATCCCCTGTTAGCTCTGTGTCCCAGCCTGTCTGTTCAGTGGCATCATGTAAACCAGTTAAGTGCAGCACGTGAATGCACGTCTTTTTCTTATATGGCAATGCTTAAACTGTATGGCACAGTATTCAGGAGGAATGGCGACCCAGACAAAATCTCTAGCAGACTGACTGACATGGCAACTTCTTCTTACAAGTTGGTCTGATACCTTATCAGAAGGGCTCAGTTCTCTTCAAACACTGGCATGGATGAAAGAAGGCTGTAAAGATATTTATATAGTCTGAGCTCCCCAATAGTCAGAAGTCTGCTTTGGTGAACATGAACTAAAAAGTTCAACTGTTGAACATAAATCCTAAAGTTTAGATTCTGTTTGCCAGCTGCTTTCCTCTTAACAGGAACCCGGCAGACTAAATTGCTCCGTGGGTCAGATGACTCCATCGGTATTCCATCTGATGAGGTGAAACAACTCTGAGCGTTCTTGTATGCAGCTTTCATACCCATATTGCCAGACAGTAATGTCACAGGCTTGTTTGTTTCACAAACGGTTGTTCTAATTGGAGTGTAATAAAAGGATGATGTAAACCTGATTATTTCTGTTTGAAGCAGGATTCTCTGAAATATCCACACACCTAAGATTGCTCTTCCATTTGCTTTTCTGCTGACTTCCACACTTCTAAGAAAGACGTGTGTATGGCACAAGTTAACAGGTTTTTTGAAGCGTGGCCATCTGAAATGGCCACTTAGATGAAATCTTGTGCAAGTTGTTAAACAGAGGTGTGTTTTGTAGAGGATTTCTGTCCCAAGCTGTCATGATTCTGGGATCATTTCTCTTTGGAGCCTGGCTTTTCTGGAGAGAGGCAAATTATGTGAATACGAGAGTACCTTGCGGAATGCTATTTCTGCCTGTTTCCGGTGGGGAATCATGTTATGTTCATTTGACAGCTGGCTCAAATTGGAGTAATTCCCATTTCTAAGGTTCTGGAAGAGCAGATGTGAGGTACAGTGAAGTCCTCGGGTTCTCAAGTTTACTCTTAGCCATGCTACTGAGGCAGCCTACATTTTCTTCATTCCTTTACTTACATAATTAGAGAGTAGGAAAGAAAAAAGAATACATGGAAGTGTGAGGCTGTTATGAAACCTTTAGAGACAGTAAAAGTTTTACAGACCTCTTTCTTCTCTCAGAGGATGCCAGCCCCCATCAGACTGCGGGAGTTGATCCGTACCATCCGGACAGCAAGAACCCAGGCAGAAGAGCGTGAGATGATCCAAAAAGAATGCGCTGCTATCCGGTCATCCTTCCGAGAGGAAGATAACACATACCGATGCAGAAACGTGGCAAAGCTGCTGTATATGCACATGCTGGGATATCCTGCACATTTTGGCCAGGTAGGTTAAAATTTAGTGCCTTCTGTGCATAAGCCAGTCTGTCTTCTGTGTTTTGGGCACATTAATTTGTTCAGAGCATTCCTGGGCGCAGTTCTTCTTCACACCTTTGGCGCATTTTGAGGTCTGTTTTCACGTATGTTCTGAACGTATGTTAGTTAGTTTAGACTTCATTAGTGATACTTGCTGTTTGGGGCTTACATATTTTGTTTTGAAACTTGAGGTTAGTCTGCTTTTGCCATACTATCTCCTCCTCACCATCCATGTTTCTGCAGAGCAGTAGTGCTTAAACCACAGTCCAAGACATAGGGATGTTTTTAGATTGGATCAAAATAGCACTTTGGAGTTCTGTCTCTGAAAAATACCGCATAATTCAAAGGAGGTTCTATACCCTTTTCCATATTAATATATTTGAGACAGAAAAGAGCTGGTCTGTTCCTGGCAATCAGAAGCTGGTGTTCCTTATCCCCATCTTAGTCAGGTGACATGGAGAATGCAGGTGTGAGTTTTCCATCTTTTGGCTTATTTTTGATGTGCTGTTTTTGACAGAAATTTTAGGAAAAGGAGACAGGAAGATGGAAGCTCTTGATCTACAAGGTATCCCTCAGGTTAGCTTTGTTTAGTCTTTGGGGCATAGTCAGTTTTGCTTAGAAGTCAGTATGTGCCCTGTTAGTAGTAATCTAACCTAGGTCTTCAATAAAGCTTAATTCAGTGAAATTGTATCCCTTCAAGTAGCTTCATGTCTTGTGTGTCTGTCCATTTGTGATTGAATTTACTAGTCCTAATATGTCTCACTGAAACAGTAAGCTCAAATCAGTGAAATCAAATTGCAGATAGTTAGGATTAGTGAGTTTGGGCTCTGCTATAGCATATGAAGTGCCTCATCTTACTTCTATATTATTGGATTATTCTCTCAGGGTAAAGAGTTTTGAAAAAGAGCAACTGAAGTTGTGTATTATTCTGTTCTTAACGCTTTTCATAACCAGGCTCTCTGGTCCAAGGGAGAAACTTCCTGTCACAAAAATTAATTATCTTGGAGCCTTAAGAATAATGACAAGTGTTACAAAAGTGTCATCTAGAATTTCAACGTTTGGCTATGTTAAGAGCAAAATTTCATTCTTCTATCTTGTTGCTCAAGTATTTAATCCCATCCAAGGAAGATTATAATTTGCCATTTAGTTCAATGATTTAATTTACCATTACTAAGTAAATTTACTAATTTACCATTACTAACTTAAGCAGAAATTTTCAGTTTCTGCTTTGGTTAGTAATGGTAAATTCACTGTTAGTGAAAGAAGGCTAAAGCAGATTGTTCAGTATCTGTTATTGCCCGACTTGCTACATCTTGAAAAGAAGCATCTATTCTGACTATTTGGAGAGCAGAGTACTTCATTCAATGCCCTTGGTTCTCTTGTAATTTATCAGCTGCATTTTCAGGAGGGCCCGATGCTGAAAAGGGTTTTAACAAGTATTCTGCAAGAGAGTGAGTTAGAGACCTTTGCATGTCCTTAACACTTAACACAGGAGGGAATCTTCCAAGGTGCTGCTGTTGTATAGGAGTATAGTTTGTGTGAGCTGGGGACCTGTTGAGGACACAGGCTCTACCAGCAGTGGAGTCTTGCACATAGACAATCCTGCAATGTAGACAGTAAGCTTCTGAGAGTGGTAGGATAAATATGCAGAAAAGAAGTTCTGCTAAAAAACAGGAGAGCCACAAGTGGTGTTACAGTCTCTCTTAAAGCTGTAAGCAGACAGCAGCTAACAGTGTGGGTAACCAGGAGTGAGTGGTTGATCTACTTCTATCCAGCCCAGGGCTCCTCAACTTTGACCTGGGATATCTTGTACACAAGTATGAGAATGAGCGCTGTATTTAGCCAGTGCATGCTGATATGCACTGGGTGGCATGCTGTCTCCTGAGCATGTGCAAAGGCCGTTTGTGCAAGTTTGGAAGTCGTCGGACAGCCTGGACAAATGGTCAGATAACTTTATTATTGTCATTGTTTCTATTTGAAAAAAATTGCGGTTGGAGAGTGCCGATGTCAGTAAAAGTTGGGTCAGTTGTAGTCCGGTTACATGCCAGTAGTATCTGTTACAGTGGTGATGTAGCAGATTTTAATTGTTCCTTTGAATGAAATGGATTTAACAGTATCAAGATTTTCCCACTAATTACACCTAGTAAGAGCTTCAGCTGATCATGTTTCTTAGTATTGCTGTGCATGAATCTAGTTTGCACGTGCTTCTATACAAGTGAAGCAAGTAGTCATCAGCCTTTCATGGGGTAAATTTCACTAATATATTTTAAATTCAAAAGTACTAGAAATTATCTTAGAGTATCTGTTGCAGTCAACAGTTATGCTCTTCCTCAGTCATTCATCTTCTGCCTTCATTGGCTCTTACTCTGTAGCTTAGGTGTCATCAATTTTATGTTGTGTTTTTTCAGAGGATTGTATAAGTATCTTGTAAACCCAGGAAGGAAGGTTGTTTCAGAGGTGCATTATTGTCTTACAGAAAGCACTGGAAACATGAGAGCTTGATATCTAGTGTTCTGTATGTTATCTGTGTCTGATCTCAGGCATTTGGGCAAATGCAGTTATCTTTGCAGAGGACTAGTCTTATTGTTCAGAGGTGTTTATTCGAGGTTTTCATCCCATTTAGCCTTGCAGACTGAACTCAATTTCTTTCAAGCCTTTTCTTACTGATTTGTCATCCTTGCACTAGCTGGGCTTTTGCATATGACAACAATGTCAACAGCTGAGTGTGTGTTCTAATGCCACGTGGTCATGAGAACTTGCAGGATGGGGACTAGGCCATAGCACTTTCTTTCTCTGGCACTTCACCTTTAATTTTCTTACCAATATACTGTGCAACTTTACTCTTATTGATGTGTGTGTTTCTTGCATCTCACCTGTGTCTGTTGCCCTGTTCAAGCTTCTGTCTAGCTGAAGCCATGAATCCCTTTTCCTGACACCTCATATCTTTGCCTGTGTGTGCCCCCTTTGCTATGGATCTGTTGCCAGCTCTGTCTGACCCCTCCTCAGACCTATTGTGTATGCTTTGCTGCCCCAGCTAGTAAAGCAGACTTACAGAAATTGTTTGTGAGGGATAGATCTCTATTTGCCTGTCAGAAAAGTAGACATAGATTATAATTGATTAGTTATCTGTTACAGAAAACTATTTTAGTGCATTGTAATGTCAGAATATCTCTGTGGTGGATAGTATTTGTTTTTCAAAGTGTCAGATGTAAAAATGAGCTGGCAGTTAAATTTTAAATTAGCAGAGTGCAGGTGAAAGCTATGTTGTCTTGAGAATCTCTTCTGTGCTTTTGATCACAGTTGCCGTTTCTACAGGGGGAAAGGGAAAATTGTAGTGGCTGGAATGCACATGATTTTAGTAAACTTGGTGTTCCAGAGATTACAGAGGCGTGCAAAAACATAACTATCTCTGACAGTCTACTTTTTGCCTAGATAGCAAGTTAGTTACAGATCACAATAAACACAACCTGGTTTTAGAGTCATAGAATCCTAGAATGGTTTGAGTTGAAAGGTCATCTAGTTCTAACTGCCATGGGCAAGGACACCTGCTAGTCCAGGTCGTTCCAAGCCCAGTCCAGCTTAGCCTTGAACACTTCCAGGGATCCAGGGGCAGCCACAGCTTCTCTGGGCAGCCTGCGCCAGGGCCTCACCATACTCACTGCCAAGAATTTCTTCCTAATATTGATCCTAAACTTGCCCCTTTTTCCATTTGAAGTTGTGACCCCTTGTCCTATCATTACATGTCCCTGTTTTGGCAGCTTACAGAGCATTGATCCTCTTCCTAGTAGATAAATGGAACCTTTTAAGTTTAAATTAAAGTTTCATTTGCATATCGAACATGACAAATGATCTAGATTTCCAGATCTTTATTATTTTGTGTTTACTGATGTATCTTTCCTCTCTATCAATGTTCTGTCATTTACTTTTGTGATCTGATATTAACCAATATATCTGGTATATTTGAGGTCATGGAGGACCAACAGTGTCTGGCCACTTCAAGGCACCAGAGCTGCTAATGACCTTCCTGCTGGCTTTGTTGGAACTTTGGTCAGGTCATTTAATCTTTCTTGGTTTTCCAAATCACCAAAATGGAAACCCAATACACCTTTAAGAGTGCACTCTGAGATACATGTGTTACTACACATCAAAATTCAAACTGTTTCTTCTCTAGCTAAGAAGTAGTTTTCAAGCTAATTATGTCCTTTTTTTCTTCTTTTTTTCCTTTTTTTCCAGTTGGAGTGCCTCAAGCTTATTGCGTCTCAGAAATTCACAGACAAGCGCATTGGGTATTTAGGTGCCATGTTGCTGCTGGATGAGAGACAGGATGTTCATCTTCTTATGACCAATTGCATCAAGAAGTAAGGGTACCACCTCTCCATCAAACAATGATTTGAGGTTTCAGTATCAGAAAGTATCCTTCTGACAGTGGTACTTAAAGTACCTTAGGGTTTTTCCTTTGTGTTAGAAAACTGGTGCCTTGAAATTGTTGTGTGCTGTTGACCATAATAAGGCTGTCGCAGTGGGGCTCTGTATTGGGCCATCCTGTCTAGCTTCTTTAGTGGGAACAGAATATAAAATTGCATTGGTTTTGAAGAGGCATATGTAGCAAGCAATGCATGTCCTGTGTGTTTGTTTGCTTCTGCTGACAAACTCTAAAGAGTTGTCAAGGAACAAGGCTATGCATCTTGCTTTCTTTTTAAGATCTAATGGTCCTGACGAATGGTTTTCATTGGAAGCAAGGTAGCAGCTTGGGATGTGCTGTTGTTTTGCTGAAATCAGACAAGAGGGGATGGGAATGACTATTTTTTTTAATACTTCTCTCAGCAAAGCAATGTTAAAGTGGGACTTTCTTACATCCTAGTTTAGTGGGTGACGATGAGTGTGTTTTCTTTTCAAGATGGATTGGAGCAGGTATGGAACAGCTGGATTTTGGTTGACCTACCCAAAGGTTGTGTGTGGTGTACCTGTTTTTATTATTATGCACTTATGTATGTAATAATACATACTTATGTATGTATTATTAGCACTTAAGTTTCTCAGATATTAGCAAGTAAAGTACTGATCTTTGATTAGACTGTGGCCTCAAAGTGCTTTAAAAGAAATTTGACAAAACTGTGGGCCTGAGGATCTGCTAACTTTGAACCTAGCATCCAGGAGACAAGATTTTTGTCTAAAGATCTTTCATTGAAATGCTATACCTGTGAGGTGCTTCCATTAGAACCAGGGTGCAGGTTAATGCCTCCTTTGATTGTTTATGCTGCAGTGAATTTGGTAAGGGTGTAGTGAGTTTGGACTGGAAATGGGTCAGATGGTGGCTGAGCAAAAATGGTGGACAGCTTTCCACCATCTTCTGGGTTGTATATTGCTTTCTCCTTTGGCTTCTATATCTGCCATTGTGTCTTGCTTTTATCTAGACATTAAGGGATTTATTTATGGCATTGTTTTTCACTGTTTCATAGCAAGACCCTTTTTTGAGACGGAAAGGAAAGCAACCTCTTGAAGCATGTACTTGTGATACACACAGCTTTATATAGCTGCCAAAAAATTGTTAAAGGAAGGAAACAAAAAACCAACCTATTTAGTAGCATGTGCTACCTGTTCCTTCATCTGCATGTTGCCATAACTGCTTAATGTTGCAACCAGAGTACTCTTTCCATTCGGCACCTCTTGCATGTTTGATTCAGAGCCACTTCTTTCCCTAGCTCTTCCATCTTGCAGTCCCCAGCTCTCGTTGCCTCCCAAACCATGAACTGTATTTATTACTTTCTTCAGCATTGAATCCTGGGTGCTGTGACAACCTTAGTACCAAACACAGATGGAAAAGTGGTGTAGAATTTGATTTTCAAGGCTGTTGGGATTGCCGTGTAGAAGCTATGTTGTCTTGTGCTTAGTGTGACGTTGTAGCTTGCCTTACGAATAGCATCTCCTGTTAGGTAGTTTAGTTTCATAGTGACCACTTTTCACAACTTCCTTAGGCATATGAATAAGAAAAATTGCTAAACAGAATTCTTGTATGAATTATTTTCAAGGTGTGTGAATGGTGGGGTTTGTGGTTTTTGGTCAGGATCGAGAATACTTTTGCACAGATTTTTCTATACTGTTTGGTTTGTAAATGCAGAAGCTAAAGCCTGTTGTAGAACATATTTAAACTGGACCAGTGTCACTGCTGGTCTGTACTTTGCATGCAAGTTCCAAAGCTAAAACCATATTAAATGGAATTCTGTATAGTCTTCCCTCTTCTCAGCTCAATCCCTGGATAGCCTGACAGGTCAACCTGATAGTTAAACCAAGTATTTTTATCTTTTTAATTGAGGATTCTAAGTAGAATGAGTAGCAAACCCTGCAGTACATGCACTCAAAGCTTCCATTGATCCAAAGTCATGCTCCCACAGAGCTGTGAATCTAGAAAGTTGTTTTGGGCCATGTGTTGCTGGATAGATGACTATAGCTGTAGATGCCCTTTTTTTGTGTGTTCAATTTCTGTGTGTGCATGCTGATTGACTTTTTTTTGTTCTCCTTTACAGTGACCTTAATCACAGCACACAGTATGTGCAGGGGCTGGCACTTTGTACTCTTGGCTGCATGGGCTCCTCAGAAATGTGCAGAGACCTTGCAGGAGAGGTGGAAAAGCTCCTCAAAACTTCCAATTCCTATCTTAGGAAGAAGGTACTTCAGGAAACTTTTGAATACTTTGTTACGGATTAAAAGGCAAGATTGATTGAACACCTTGCTAATATCTGGAATACTAGATGACTGAGATCACACTGAGTGAATGCTTTCCCAGTGTGCAAGACAGAGCTCAAAACTCCCTGTCTGTTAATAGCAGGAATGTATGTAAGCCTCTAAAAGATAAGCAGGCGTCCAATTGGCAATGCAGTTGCTTCTGTTTTTGCACTCTTCTCCCATAATGTTATTGGTGGTAATGTGAATGCTTGCCCCCTCATGGACATTAGCCTCAAAATTCTGGTCAGCAGTTTGATTTATCTTCTCAGATAAGAGAAGACTCTGGTTATTAACAATGCAGGCTGGTATCAGAATATTTGAACCTATTTGATGTCTTCTGTTGATGATGGTAACAGTAGTATGAGAACTAGAAGGGTTAAGGTCTTGAAATGGACAAACACTTATAAATTGTCTCATTTCTGTAGCAAATGTGCCACAGCATCAGCGAAGTGTGATTGCCCCTATTCTTTTAGGTTTGTTTATTGATAAGTCTTAGTGAGAGTGAGAAGCAGTAAGATTTAGGAAGAGATGTATTGTTACTTTGTCAAGTGCTAGACCTAGAGAGAGTTTGGAGAGAAAGCAATGCCAAGAGGTCTTGCTGTGTTCTGGAAAGAGGCATTTGATTTTCAGACAGTTGCAGGGAATAGTGTCTCCTGTTGCTGCTCCATCCGAGAAGAAATAGGCACATGTTTTTTAAAAAAATCATGGAAATGTAGTTTTGTTTCTCGTAGCACCCATCACCTGCAGGAGGAGGTTGTTTTTTGGGGAAGGAAGGAAAGTAAATAAGCCATAATTTTACAGTAAGTTTAATTTTTTTTTCCAGTGCATTATCTCCTTCCCAGCAAGAGGAAGACAGGCTGAAGTAGCCTTATCAAAGGCAGAGCTGCTTTGCAGATAATAGCACTTCTTATGTGAATAATGTAAAAATGAACCATTACTAGGGGGGTATTAGTTTGTAGTTCAGTGCTCCCCGTTTATTGAACTCTCTTCTGGAATGCTGTTGAGTAACACTTGTAATAGAGAGATGGAAAAATGTGCCAGGCCTTTGTTTATCATGAATGATTGTTATACTTCCCACTGTGCTAGATATTCCCAAAACAGGTATTGTTGTCTTTACAGTGTGTAGTAAAAAGTGTTTTTCCTATCCAGGCAGCACTGTGCGCTGTTCATGTCATCAGAAAGGTGCCTGAACTTATGGAGATGTTCCTGCCAGCCACCAAAAACCTGCTGAACGAGAAGAACCACGGTAATAGCTGAGACTGTACTTAGCAAGGCTAGGCCATTCTCTAGAGGATAGTGCACTTACTACCTAAGCCTTTTGTTTGGAGGGAACTTCAGAGGTGTATTTGTATGATTTGTTTCTTTCCATTTCTACACAGTGAATGCAAATGTCATTTAGAAGGAAGAGATGTGTATGACTCTGCTAGTTAACAGGCATAGGTGACAAAAGGAACTCTTTCATTGTGTTTTGATGCACTTCAGAGTGGGTGAAATGGGAACGTTTGATTTTTATCCTGTACACTGCCTAAAGTGACTCAAAGGAAGTGGCTTCTTAGGTTTGGAGGTATTATTTTTATGTAGTCTTTCTTTAAATGGAGTTCTGAGGCCTCCTGAGGAAGGTGACATAAGGTCAGCTAGGCAACTCAGATCAGAAGAGAAAATTAGGAAGTGTGAGGAACTTGACACACATAATGCAATTACCACATGCTGTCCTTCTGTAGTCTTACATTTGTATTGAATCATAGAATGATTGGATTTAGGAGAAAACTTAGAGGGTAGGAGCCTAACTATGACCATTACTGTATGTTTAGTATGCGAGTTTCTGCAGACCAAATCCAGTTTATATCCTGCCTTGGCCTTTAATTGCAGCTTTACGACAGGAGCACATTGCTATCTGCTTTCCTTTGGACACAGCTGCAAGATATGATATGTTGAATTCAAGAACATTTTTTAATGATTTCCTGTTGTTTTCTTGCAATGTTTATTAAATGTCTGGAGCCAGTGGAATGGTGTTAAATGGAAATACATTTTTCTTTTCCCCCTCCCTCACCTTTAGGTGTTCTTCACACATCAGTTGTTCTCCTCACAGAGATGTGTGAGAGAAGCCCAGACATGCTTGCACATTTTAGAAAGGTAAGTGTGAACTGGTAATATTGCAAAGTTAATAGTCATAGCCTTCTAGTAAAATCATTACAACTGTTTGGGTGAAGAATTTAATGATACTGTCTGTTTGCTAAATTATTTTTTTAATCATTAAATGTGGGAATTTCATGTGTATCCAGGCCTAATCCCCTTCACTGAGTGGTTAAGTTACAAACAATCAGTCTTAAGATTGTGCTGTATAAAACTCATCCTAGAGTCAGATTTAAAGTTGCCTTTGATGGTCCCTTAGGTTTTTCCTCACTCCTTCTATCTAATTGCATGGTGACACTTTGTTGCCTTACAAATGAAGTAAGCATAGAGAGTAAGATGAAAAACTGAAGCTTATAGCAACACCTGAATGCCTTAACCACAGCCAAATAGTTATATACACTCAGTTCTAAAACACTGATCTAAATTCTATTTGTATAGATACCTCATGCTTGATGCATACTGTGCTACACAATTTTCCATTTTCATTTAGGGGTTTGAGAGTTTCTTCCTCCTCTGGTTAGGAATGTTTGCTTCCCATCACCCTCCTGACTTCCTTATGTTGTTTGCTATAATTTGCTGTATTATTGCTATGTGAAAGACTACCGATACAAGAGCACCTGAAAATTGCCTTGATTGTCATTTTAAATTCTTGATCAAAAAGGAGAAATTGAACAAAGCTGGTAGAACAGAGCAAGCCATTTGCTCCTATGAGAAGTCTTAAAGGTGTTTGTTTATTTGCATGCCCATTTACTTTCTTCCTTGTCTATATCATTAGGGATTGAAAACTGTACATTCTTTGGTGCATCTTAGCATTTTGGCATGCATCTTCCTTGCCTTGGTTGTAAATGTCAGAGCAGGAAAAAATTCAGATGAGGTTCATTTTGCAGGTACCGTCCCTGCTACTAATTGCTTGGTTAATGTGATAGCTATGGGAAAAGAGAGAAGAGCTGAGTGCACAAAATTTTATTACTGGGGCATTCTTTCTAGCTATTTCTTGTAGTTGTTATGCTGTGAATGGTATAACATTGACCTATCCCTAATGCTTGCTTCGTCTGTTTTGTCCCTTTTGTCTGTTTGGAATCCTGCTGAGTTAGAATGAAAAGGTAAGAGTTAATTTTTCTAGATGATGCATGTTTGCCTTGAATCTGTAGATGTTTGTCCCTTGTGAGGCAGTGCCTCTGAATGACAGTTGTGATTGATTCCACATGCTTAGATCATCTGTACTTGTCTAATGCTCTTTGTGTGCTGGTCTTGTTGCTAAATCTCTGCATCCATGGCATCCCTGAATCTCAGTTGTGGCCTTCTGCGAACATCAGCCTGCTTCCCTCAAGCCTTCCCTCATTTGAGGAATACTTGACAGATTTTTTTTTTTTTTTTTGTGCCTAATTTGTTTTCCAGAAGATGGGGGGGGGGGGGGGGGGGTGGCCCTCAACCAATCTCCATGGCTGTAATGTTTCCCTTTGTTCTGTCCTCAGTCCTGATAATTCATGCATGTTGGAAGGCAAAGCAAACATGAATAAGGATTCCAGGAATGCTCCACTTGTCTGTTACTATGTCTGGAGGGAAGATGTTGCAGCACCCTTCGGTTTCCTCTTTAAGGCAGATACAGAAAGTTCAGGGTTAATTTTGTGTGCTTTATGAAATGCATGTTTTGAGAGGTGTTTGTAGTTCCTGAAGATCAAAGGTAGGAACAAAAGGAGATCACGGGGAAACTAGGCTGGTTTTCTTTTGACACTATACCACAGATGTTGATTTACTACTTTGAAGACACAGTATGGTGCTCTGGTCCCAGCTTAACTGTTTCTAGTTGTGTCTTAGCCAAGCTGTAGGTATTCATACAGCATCGGCTCTAGGTGTGCAGGTTGAACTTTGTGGAAGAATCCAGAGACTGACTTGCTTTCAAATACAAGATTTGTTCTTGGACCTTGCTTCAAAGCTGGGGTCAGGGAAACAACAGTACCCTAATAGGACAACTCTCTTCTTCACAGCTTGTTCCCCAATTAGTTCGTATTCTGAAGAACCTTATCATGTCTGGATATTCACCAGAGCATGATGTGTCTGGGATCAGTGACCCCTTTTTGCAGGTAAGAACCGATGCAAACAGTGACCGATAGCTTTAATTCTAGGACTGTGTTTTGAGCCTTAGGTGTGATGAGGTGGTTACCGCTACACCTGTGTTGATTTTAAGGCTTCTTTGGTCTTCCTTTGAGCTGATTGTGCAAATGCTGTTCATCTGCCCTAGTGAAAGACACCTGCCTTAGTTTAACCAGCCGTTGTACTGCTTTATCATGTTCTGTGACAAAAGAAAGAAGCAGCACGTATTGATTTTGGAAGGCTGTACCTGGTAGAGAGGGGACTCTGAACAGTTCTGGCTAGTGGGAAGAAAATAAGCACAGCAGAAGCCTGGTTTTGTTGATACAGTTATTACCTGGCATAAGCATTTTGCTTAAGAGTGGAAATCAGCAGCTTCTTTTGCTTCTTTGCCACTACGACCCCATGTCAAACACTGCCATCCAAGCTTTTCTTTGCTTTGTTTTATAAAATAGGTACGAATCCTGCGGTTACTAAGAATTTTAGGGAGAAATGATGATGATTCTAGTGAAGCAATGAATGATATACTTGCACAGGTAAGGTCTGCAAGGTTGATGATTGGTTGAAACTTTCTCTTAGTTTCTTAATAATTTAGGTTCTGCAGCACTAGTGAGGATACAGTTGCTTGCCATGCTGAGTGAAATTTTGTTGAAAGAGATGAATATTTACAAGTGTGATGCTGTTTTGTAGGGGTTAGTTACTTTCGCTGCATGCTCTGCAGAGCAGCACAAAGGGGATCTGCTTTGAATGCATTGAAGTTTTTTTGTTTCCTTTCTGCAGGTTGCCACTAATACAGAAACAAGTAAAAATGTGGGAAATGCCATTCTCTATGAAACTGTGCTGACTATTATGGATATAAAATCTGAGAGCGGCCTGAGAGTAAGTTGCCTTTGCTATGGCCTTTGTTTTTTTCCTAGGATTGTATTAGAGTAATTTGTGTGGAGAACATGAAGCAGGGTTGTTTCACCATAACACAGTTCTGCATCTGACTCTAGATAAATCTGTAACCTTTGCAGAAAGGGTGCTTGATTTGGAGGAGAGAGGGTGTTTGGGTTTCTTAAAAGAAAAATGAAAAGGCAAAATTTTCTGCAGAGTGTGTGTCCTGAGTGCAAGTGAGAGCCTGTGATGCATCCCTTAGCATTTCCTCTGCTTAGGCAGCTTCTAGAGCTCTTTTTGGCTAAGAATGGCAATGCTAGTTTTGACATGTTGCCTTTGAAGTCATCGTGAAATGATGAAGATAACCAGCAGCCCTTTTAGATCATTGATCTTCCCTAACTCTTTCTGCAGGTCTTAGCCATTAACATCCTAGGCCGTTTCTTATTAAACAACGACAAAAATATTAGGTAAGTTGTACAAAATGTGTTTTGACAACACCCAATTTAAAATGTGTGAGAAGCAATTACATAAAGATGATGCTGAAGTAAAGCTTTCCAGGAGACCACGTTGGGATCACTGCTCTTGGGGTTAGTGTGGCTGTTGAGCTTGCTTTTCTCTTGGTGCGTTCTTTTCTCTATGCAAATCTTACCTGTGGCCCTGCTCTTCTTAGTTGATAAGTTGGAGGCATGTTACGATTTAGTGTGGTAGCTCGCCTGTGAAGATAGGTCAGGAAGTCCCCTACAGGATTTCCATTCGTTACCGAGTGCAAGAGAATCCTGTTGTGTTGCAAGATAAGACTAAGTTTGGGGCAAGGGGACAGTGTCTGTGCGCACAAATTAAATGGCTCCTGTCAGCTACTGATGACCTTATGTCCTGTTTGCAGATATGTAGCTTTGACATCATTGTTGAAAACTGTGCAGACAGACCATAATGCAGTACAGCGGCACCGAAGCACCATTGTGGACTGCCTGAAGGATCTGGATGTCTCCATTAAAAGGTAATCAGATTATCAGTGAAATAGACTCTTGAGATTGACAGTCTGTGGAAAGTGAGCAGAGCATAGGGGAAAATGATAATAATCCTGGGGAACTGTAAGTGAGACTACTATGAAGGTATAAAACAGTTCCATAATTCAAACAAGATAATGAAGATGTACTTCCACCTTCTTTGGAAAGCTGCTGTTACATTTAATGGGGGGAAAAAAAAATTTCCATTTGTCTGAATTTTTCCAGAATGCAATATCAGTGGAGATTAGATTTGTGTGCTCTCAGCAAGATGGAAGGCCTCTGTGCACTATGATTATGATCAAAGCTACTCTGATTTGCTCCATGTTGGTTTTCTTTCCCAGATGAACAGGCAGTGCCATGTTGTCTTGGAGCAGTGTTAAGTCATCCAAATAATGTATTCCTAGATGTATTATGGAGTAGTAGAATTCAGACTTAACTGATTGCTCAAACAATTTGTGTACAATCCACATCCTTTTATCATTCTTGGTGTTCATTTGTCATTTAAGTAGTGGTGTGTTGCTGCTTCTCTGGGCATTGGGAAAGCTTGCAACCTTACTTCTCACCAGAGAAATACTTTATGTCTTATACTCTGTCTTAATTTCTTCCAGTTTATTCTCATTACTTCAGTTATGTTCCTTTTACTCATGATAGTAACTCCCTCCTGTTTCTGTCACTTAGGGAAATTCTTGAACTGCTTGGTCTCACTTTGCCCAGCGTATGTGGAAGGCTGCTCTTCTAAACTGAGTCTTTCAGCCTCTTGATTTCTTGTTCTTTATTTCAGAAGTCTCCTCCTCCTCATTATTCTTTCTGTAACAGGGTTGCAAAGAAAGGTCTGGGCTCACTGCAGCATACAGCATGCAGTGTTGGGGACAGCAGCATTTTTCCTGTTGCATTTCATAGGATCTCTCTGCTACAGGCCAGAATTCCACTGAGCACTCATCATGTGAATATACCTTCAGAATTGTTCAACCTCTTCTTTTCCATCTACTCAAACTGATTAGATACACCATAGATCCTTGTTCTGATAGTCATTCTTCAAACTTATGCCCATCTTTGAATCAGGTGTAGATTTTATAACAGCTCTTCTCAGACTAACATGTGTCAAACACATGTCAAAGAAATTGGATTTGTCTTGCTTCTGAAACTTAGTTTTAACTGCTATGTACTGGGTATCATGTAATCTCTCTCTTTATGGTTGCAACCTATCCCAAACCACAAATTTGTATCTTAAATGCTGAGCAAGCCAGGCTGCCATTGCTGTTTGGTGTCAGAGGCAGCATGGGGCTCAGCTGTGGAACAGCAGAGCCTTATCTAGATTTTGGGTAGAAGACAACAAAAACATTTTAGGAAATGTTTTTTTACCTGCTAGGAAAACACAGGTAGGCTACAAACAACTGAGCTTCATGTCTGTGTGCTGTTGGAGGATGAAGCCTTTGAGTGATCCATCAGCAGAGCACAATGTTGCCATGCTGACACTCGTGCTGCTGACAATGCACTGTCTTCATTGAAGCATTATATTGACTGGATATATGTCAGAGTCCCCAGGCAGCAAGCTTCAAGGACCTGAGGGAAAGACATGATATCTGCTTTTGGTTATCTGAAGCATGGATTCTGCTCATCATCTTGTAACTGGTGCAGTTCATATTTGGTCCATGTAGAATAATTCAGAATGGCTTTGCCATTTAATTAAAGCCTTTTTTTCTGCTTGATTTGATTAAACTGCATGATAAAGAGCTTTGTGACAGAAATGAAACATGTAATAGGACTGAAGGTAAGCAATATGTGCTGAGATAAATGCCTGGTATGAAGACAACATTGTATTCCTGCACAGCTGCAGTATTGATGTATCTGCTATAAAGCGACTGAAATATTAAACATAAACATGGAAAACTTGTAACCCAATAGGGACAGGTGTAAGGGAGTTGGGAACTAGTTGGAAGGATGGAAACAGTTCTAATAATTGTGTAGGTCATCAGCTAAACATAGATTTAAATGTTAAAAGGTAGCAATTTAGTTTGGTATTTCCAACCTAATTCTGAATATCTCTGTATTTTTTCAGTCCCTGGGTACTTGCTGGGTTGCAAGATAAGACTATATCTTAAAAAGCAAAGTAATACATTTACAATTCACCTATCCGTATTACAATAATAACTAGGAAAATGTAGAGAAGTAGTGCTGTCTAGATGCTCTCAGATTCTTGAGAACAAATAGTGTGTGCCCAATTCCATATTAAAATTCACTCATGGTTATTTAGCAAGCCTGTTTTAAGGCATTTGAATGCAGCTGTTGCAAAGTTGTGCAGAAATCAATCACATCTGAAGTTAGTAGTGTTCATTCAAAAATATGGCAGAAGAATGAGACCTGTGCTAAAGTCAACTACAGAAGCTTCAAGTAGAAGGGTCTGGGAGTAGCCTCTGAGCTCTCAATGTGCACAAAAAGGAATAGCGAGGAGCTAGTACTCTGACTAGTTGTGGTGTCAGCATGTCTGTGTCGAGGAGGAATGAACAATACCAGGGTAACTTTGCGTTCTAGAAATCTTATGCTACAGTATAAGAAGCTTTACTGTATCCAGTAAAGCTTCTCAGTTAATATTTTACGTCTCTACTGTATTTGAATCTCTAATATATGGAATTGGAAACAGGTGTGTTCTGGATCCCTGAAGGTGGAGAAAATATGCTGTGGCATGCTTTAATTGTTACAGTTGTGTGTCAGAAATGACCAGTATTTAATTACACTTGGACAGTCAGACTTTAATCCTGTTGGACTCTGGCTGCTGAAAGATATTGCTAGCCTTAAGCTATCTTTAACATATGGATAGATATTCCTAGAACACTCCGTAGCCCCACTCCCTCTAAATTTTTTGGAGAGTGGATATTTGTCTGCCTATGAACAAAAAAAAATACTGCACGTTAAATGTGAAGGGCTGTTCTCACAGGATTAGTAAGTATTGATCTCTACTTAATTAAAAGTTAACTGCATTTTTGTAGCTAGATTTCAGGTTTTTTTACTTCCTTCACTAGGTGAAGTTACTTGATTGGTTTTCTGTCTCTTGCCCTAGGCGTGCAATGGAACTGAGTTTCGCTCTTGTTAATGGGAACAATGTCCGTGGAATGATGAAGGAGTTACTGTATTTCCTAGATTCTTGTGAACCAGAGTTCAAGGCAGACTGTGCATCTGGAATATTTCTTGCAGCTGAAAAGTATGGCGTTGTTTTACTTGCTAATAATTTTTGGTGCATCCTTGGGATTGTGAAGGCATTTTGTGTTGTTTCTCTCCCTGCTTGTTCCCAAGAGAGAATGTGTTGATTCATTTCTTCTCTGTTCACTGATTTATGTGTGGCTTGTCAGTTGTAGCCCTCCCTCAGTATTGGTGTCCTTCCTCACAAGGCAGTAGGCCAGGAAGTAGCTGAAAGGGGGGGTTCTGATGATGCTGGGTTTCTTGCTGGTGTTGAAGACTGGCAGTTATTGCTCTAACTTGTTTTCTTAATTTTGTCAGATATGCTCCTTCCAAGCGCTGGCACATAGACACAATTATGAGAGTCTTAACAACGGTAAGTGAAATTGCCTCTATCATGTGTGTGAATACATAAAATTTTCTTAATTCTGGAGGAAGTTACCATCAAGTTGAAGATGTTTCTAAAGGCTGGCAGATAACAAATGCTAAAATACATAGAGGAAGTGTACTTATTATAGTCATATTTACTGAGTTTGCATATTTCTGACTGGCTGCCTTGGATCACTGAGTGATTTTTTTTTTTTTTTTTAGAAATGTACTATTTCAGAAACACACAAGAGTAACAGTGTGTAGCAGTGTTTCTACTGCGGTAATCACACTAGCTTCTAAGGACAGCTCTTGTACTGTCTGATTCCAATATACAGTCCTTTCAGAGGAGAGTAAATGCAGCCTGGAATGACTTGCAAAGAGAAAGGGGATGAAGGAGTTTTCTCAGAATTACTCCAAGTTGAGTTTGTCAAAACTTGTTAATGAAACTGTGTCAACAGCCTTCTAGTTCACCTTCTTTGGGTTTAATTATTACTCTTTTATCTACTTGAATTTATCTATAAACATCACAGCTGAGGTGGAACTGGAGCAGTGCTTTGGCAACCAAGGGAAGAGAACTTGGTAACTTGGGTAGGCAGTGTGTTCTGTGAGGCAAAGGAGTGAAAGGAGATTTATCAGTATGAGTGTTCAAATTTGAGAAGTTCAGCAGAAAATAAGTCTGGCTGGGATGCTCTTTTGTCACCTTGAAACAGAGAGAAGTAGTTTTGTCTGAAGTGAGAATTAATTTCTGTTGGAAGTTGGCTGTGAGAATTGTTCTCAGATTACTTTCTCCAGTAGAATAATTGCCTTTTCTTGTCTGCTAGATAAACCACTCATAAGGTTGTATTCATTTCTGCACTCTATCCTCTTGCAGTTTCAGGGTATCTGTAGTGTGGATTTCTCTGAGTATAGTTTCATTTGTTGGTAAATGTGCTGTCCTGTACTTCTGCCCCCCTGAGGTACTCAAAGTCAACCATAAAGTGCTCATGGATGAAAGGGTTGATTTTTATTTCCAGATACATCAGGTGGTTTTGTGAAGGGTATCACAGCTGCTGAGTGTTACTTAAGAAGGTCCATAGTAAAACCTAACAATTGTTCTTGCAGGCAGGAAGTTATGTTCGTGATGATGCTGTTCCCAATCTGATCCAGTTAATAACTAATAGTGTGGAGATGCATGCCTACACTGTGCAGAGGCTCTACAAAGCCATCCTTGGAGATTACTCCCAGGTAAAACCAAATGCAGCTGGCTTCAGTTTCTTTGTTGTACTGCAATAATTATGCATGTTTACGAAGCATCTCAGGAAAAGCCAGCATCACATTGTCTGGCTCCAAGGGAGAGACTGCTAAGCAGGCATGTCTTCTATAAGTTCATGTTCTTTTTAGTTTCTCCAATTCTCTTACAGAATTCTTGATTGAATCAGATATTCCTCATCCTTCTGCTGTGGAAGGCTAAGCTTGCTTCTGGAAATGTGGATGGTTTAATTTATCATGCAGGCAGCCATTTATCTCTTAGCTTTCTCTGGTTTTTCTTCCAACAGCAACCCCTGGTACAAGTTGCCTCCTGGTGCATAGGAGAGTATGGAGATCTTCTGGTGTCTGGTCAGTGTGAAGAGGAGGAACCAATACAGGTATACCTTGGGAAGGAGCTGCAACTGCACACCTGGCTGAGGCTGGACCCACTTGGTGCTGGCTAGGTAAAGGGAGTGCTTTCAGCAGTTCCCTAGCACTGATGTCCATGATGGTAATGGACCCTGGACAGGAATCTCTTTCCCCTGCTGCAGGCATGGACTGTGTAAATACTGGATGTGTGGGGTGTTGCTACAACTGGCAGAATGGTGTGGTTTCAGTGCCAACTGATTTAAAAGAAATCTGCTAGGGTCTTAGTGTATTTCAGTGATAAACCTGCTCTTCAATGTGTGAAACAGGAACTGTATTTTAAAACTCATACCATAAGATCTCCACCTGGATGCATGTCTTCTCACACTCTGAACATAATGTTACAGGCTCAGAGTTGCAGAGGAGTGTGACATGGCCATTAGGAAAGAGACAGGTTTTTACAGTATGGTCTGGAAGGCTTGCTGTAAACTCCTCTCTGTCTTAGCCTAACCTCACTGTACCTTTTCAGGTAACAGAGGATGAAGTTCTTGATATTTTAGAAAGCGTCCTGATATCTAATATGTCTGCATCTGTGACACGAGGCTATGCTCTCACTGCCATCATGAAGCTTTCCACAAGGTTCACCTGCACTGTCAAGTGAGTACCCTTTGGCAGTACACTGCACAGGGCTTTGTTGCAAATATACCGCCGTCAGCTGTCTTCAGTAGGCGTATTCCTTGAACACATTCTGCTTCTGTGATTTACAAGAGTCATCATCTTACTTGTTGGCTTTTACAGTTCTCCTTTGCTCACAGGGTGGAAGATGTCAGCGATGGGTACTGTTTTCTCTAGGGATGCCCTCTGCTGTGTGGGGACTTAATCTATTCTGCTGTTTCTTGAAAACTCCTTAGTTTCAGTGGACTGTTCTTTCTCGTTCCTTTTTTGGATGCTGGAGAGAAAAATAGCCTTGTTTCCTGTTGGACACTTCTCAGTGTGGGTAGTTGAGCTTTTTAATGCTATACCTAAGGTGGTCTATTAATGACCTGCTGATGCTTTTGTGAAGGGACAGTTCAGATAAGGATGATACATGGATGCTGCTGTTTTACATGAGTTATGTGGACTCCTGTTGAACAGAAACTCAGTAGCATCTTCAGGATGACACATGCTAATCCCTTGCTTATTGCTGCTAATTCCGTGGTGTGTTTGTTTTCCCTTGCCCCCAACAGTCGCATTAAGAAGGTAGTTTCCATCTATGGCAGCAGCATTGATGTGGAGCTGCAGCAGAGAGCTGTGGAATATAATGCACTTTTCAAGAAATATGATCACATGAGGTAAGTGCTGATAGAGATTTGGTGTTTGAAAAGGATCATTATCTGCTCTGATCTCCTGTGGATAACAGTGTACTGTGAGAAGTTTGGTGATTTTTGTTAAGGTTACAGAGGAACTAGAATCCTTTCCTTTCTACAGGGTTAGTGAGTGTTTTAAGGACTTAATGTATCCCATGTTACTGTTCAGAGATTGTCTCTGCCAAAGCATTTGTCCTGCTTTGAGCCTGAGCTTGTCAGGTGCTGGGGGGAAGCAGGAGACAGGAGGGCTTGTTTGTCTTTTAGCTACCAACTAGTGTATTTGCACTGGCACAGAATGCCAGGGATTGCTTCTGACCACCTCAAACTGTCATGCAGTTTTGCAGTTCCCCTGTGTTGGAGCTCAGGGGAAAAGGCAGGTTCTCCCGTATATATCAGCTCTTGAATGTCTAAGTATTTGGATTGAGGTGCAGGAAGATGGCACAGTGTAACTATGTCAGCTTCTTTCAGGCCAGCACTGCTTGAGAGAATGCCAGTAATGGAGAAAGTCACCACAAATGGCCCTGCTGAGATTGTACAGACGAATGGAGAGACAGAGACAGCAGTACTGGAAACCAAACCTCCACCCTCTGGATTGCAGCCTGCTAACCAGGTAACAGAAAATGACCCAGGATAAATTTCCACTGCCTGTCAGACCACGTTCCAGCTTGTGCCTACAGCAAGCTGACACCATCTCCCTCGCCCTGTCTGCTGCTTTGCTTTTTCTGACTGGTGATGATTGTATCATTGCTCTGCTCTGATGGCTCTAATGTCCAGAACAGGTGTGTGGGACAGGTCATTGTAGGCTGAGGAACAGGGTGGGATTCTATCAGTTGGTTATGGTGCTAATAATTCCAAGGTTGTGTATTTGATCCCCTTATGAGCCATTCATAGAGTTTGGAGCTTTAGAGTTGGACTCAGTGATTCTTGTGGATCCCTTCCAGCTCAGAATATTTTGTGATTCCCCAAACTTAGTGTGCATGAACCCAGTCATTCCCTATCTCTTCAGTCCCTCAAGCATGGAAACTAGATTTCTTGTCAGGCATGGGATCACAGTGAAACTAAGAACCCTTCTAACTGGCCATCAGCTCTGGTGGGCTTCAGTTTGAGAACAAATAAAACACACTGCATTTGCAAGGAAAAGTAGCAGAACGTTGAATATATGTAAGTATTACATCCACTCTCTCATTAGGCAAATGATTTATTGGACTTGTTGGGGGGAAGTGATATAACACCTGTAATTCCCACTGCACCTACAAGCAAGCCAGCCACTGCTGGTGGGGAGCTGCTTGACCTCCTGGGAGACCTCAACCTAACAGGTGAGCAGGCTGCATTTCTTAGCCATCTACATTCTCATCCCTGGGATGGGATGAGGGTGGGCTACTTCTTCATTGTCTTTTAAGTCCTAGTGTTTACATTTACTCTTACCAAGATCCATATTAGCAGGTGGGAATTAGGGAATGAAGTCACAGGTTGATTCTGCATGATTAGCTGGTGAGACTTGAACATTTTCACACCTGAGTCTGGGAATGCTGTGAGCCTTTCCAGAGAGGACTATGGGATGTGAGGAATTAATTCCATTTGAATACTTGCTAGTTCTTGAAAGCAAAGAAGGGGAGGATGACAACACAGGTGATTTATAGAGCTTCATGCAAAGAAATTCAAAATGCAGCAGTCATGGGATCACAGTGAAACTAAGAACCCTTCTAAGTCTTTGGCAAAGGAGTAATTGCTCTTAATTTCCTGACAGCAAAGTATTAATCCTTCAACATTTCTTGTAGGTTCTCCAGTATCTGCCCCTGCACCCCAGATAGCACAGCCTCCGTTCCTGCTCGATGGACTTACAACTCAGCCTCTCTTCAATGATATTGCTGCAGGTTAGGGACATTGTAAATCCTTTGCCTGAAGTGCCCCAACACCTAACTAGAAGAGGAAACAAGGAATAGTAGAAAAAAAAAGTTAAAGGGAGGCAATTTGAAAGTGTGCCATAGATACTGGAGCACATGGGGGTATGTTTAATTTTCAGAAGAGTCTGGGGTCAAGTAAGTGAATACTATGGTGTTGAGAATGATCTCCAGATTCTGTAGGTCTTCTGCTTTTTTGTTTCCCATAGGAATCCCCTCCATTACTGCATACAACAAGAATGGGCTGAAGATTGACTTCACCTTTGAGAGGTCGAACACCAACCCTAGTGTCACTGT
Source organism: Calcarius lapponicus (assembly GCA_039654755.1). Taxonomy (NCBI): domain Eukaryota; kingdom Metazoa; phylum Chordata; class Aves; order Passeriformes; family Fringillidae; genus Calcarius; species Calcarius lapponicus. The sequence goes on along the minus strand of CM077474.1, from coordinate 154,188 downwards.
AATCACGATACAGGCCTCCAACAGCACAGAGCTGGAGATGACAGATTTTGTTTTCCAAGCTGCAGTACCAAAGGTAGAGCCACTTAGGGCAGCTACAGTGAGAAGTTGAAGGGCCAGTTGCAAACACTTCCTAATTCGTGCTTTCATGTAGATAGAAACTTGCAAGGTAAACAAGGCTGAGAACTATTCCAAGTTTCTCTTAGTGCCCAGTTAGGCCATCTCTTTCCAGTCTGAAAGCACATGTCGTAAATTCAATAGAACACAGATTCCAATCAAACTGGACCACTTCTGCTTGGACAAAATTGTGTTTTGAAATCACTGCTTTCTAGAAAAATTGCTAAACCTCAGCAAAAAAAATCCATTTGGGTCAAAATCAGTATTTTGGAGACACTGATCATACCCTGTATTCTTAGTTTCTAAGAAATATACTGTGTTTTTTGTAGCTATGAATACATGAAAGAAAAAATCTTTTGAAGCTATTAGTTGCTTATAAAAATTTAAATGAGTCACAATACAGTGATTAAGGGCATTCCTCATTTAAGGAAGTGAATTGTTTCCCCTTGCACTCAGCTGCAGCACAAAATGCAAGTGACAGATATTGCCTAGTTTATAGCAGAGCAGACTATTGAAGCAGCATGTTACTGGAATGCTCTCCAAATTTGGGAAAGTACATTCACTTCTAGGAACTAGTATTCCTCTAACTTGGATTCAAGTAGGGTTTACACCTACCATAGGAAGGAATCAGGGAAAGAACAGTCCTGAAGTTAGAGGTGTGCTGACCGTTCCTCTGAGTGCAACACATGGAAGCAAGCACTGCTGCTGATCTTGATGCTGGCAGTTTATTTACAGACACGAACAGGACGGGGCTGCTGTGAAAGTGACTTGAGCTATTTATTTTTCAGCATCAGTCTCATTACATGATTATGATAATGGAGCGATGCGAACAGCTTGCTGTCCAGGCAGCAGGCCAAAAAAACTTAATGTTACAGCATACCATAAACCCGTCTTAGCCAATTACACAAAGCACTGTTTGTGCTTTAGCACTGTTCACAATTCGCTGTATCTAAAGCCTGTCTTTTCCAACATTCCTAAAACTCTCTGATTTTATAGATTCCCACAGATCTTGGTACACTGCAGTAAGCCCTCAGTTCCTATTATTTGTGTTACCTGGATCCTACTTGCATAGAAAGCAGGTGGGCCAGTGAGTGTGTTCTTCTTAGGGAACAACAAGATAGGGAATTCAAGAACTGATTATTCAGAGCCAGAAACCAAACTTGTAATTTTCCTTGCTTTCTTTCAGTGCAAACAAGTCACTTCTTACTTGATTACACATCAAATTGTTTTCTCTTTGCCCTGTTTTCAGACATTCCAGCTGCAGCTTCTGTCTCCCAGCAGCAGTGTCATCCCTGCGTTTAATTCTGGGACCATCACACAGGTCATTAAAGTCCTGAATCCACAGAAGGTGAGTGATTCCAAGAAGAATTGTTGAAGATACTGTCTTGTAATCATTCATTTAGTGCTGGTCAGGGGTGCATCTCTCATGAGAGGTAGGGAGTGATGGTAGTGAATGATACGTTTTTCATGGCAGTCACTTCAGTTAGAGTTAGGAAAAAGTTATGAAAAACACAGGAGGTTATGGACACAGGGTTGGTCTTCTATTTGGTTATACTGCTAAAGCAGTTTAATAGCTTTGCTATCTTGAAATCATTCACATTATGCATTGCAGTGGTTAAGTTTTCAAAGGGCCAGAGGAGCTTAACTTAGTGTTTCTATGGGTTGTAAAAGTGATGTTTGGAAGGCAAGCATCTTGACTCATAAAGATATTCAGCATTTGTTCTTGCTATCTGTGGTGGTGTTATTGAAATATTTTTACACAAAAAAGCAGCTTGATCCATATTCTTAAAATGGTCCATTAAGTGGTCTCATTTGTTTTTAATGTGATGAGTGTAGTTTTAAATAGTTGATGGAAAGAATCTTCAGGAGTGATGTAATTGTAATTCCATTTGTTTTACAGCCTTCAGAGACAGGCTTCAAGACTGGGACACCACAGACTTGAGGGGAGGGAGGGATGTGGTCCACATTTCCTCCTTAAGAGGGTTTGCAAGTGCTCAGATGGCATCAGAAAGAAGAATAAAATTGAGATCATACTTCTTCCTTTGAAACAGCCTTATGATCATAAATGACTCTAGGAACTTAAAACATCGAAGCTTTTCATAGGTTAAAACTGATGTACTGCTCTAGATGTAAAGTGTTCCTGCTAGATTGATGTGCAAGCGAGGAAAAAAAATCACAAATTTCAGTCCCAAGTTTCGCTGAATGTCAGTCTTCTAGTGCATAGTTTTTGTGGTTTCCATGCATCTCCCTATATTTCCATGAAGTCTGCTCACCTCTGCCTATATTAAGCCACAAGATTAATTATTCTGTGTCTTATATAAATCTGTTACCAGTTTCTCTGTGATGCTGTAGAGCACCTTTCAAAGATCACCTTGAAAGTTACTTTCTGAACTTTGGAGGATTTAGGTATTTTCCTGTAATGTGCCAGAATGGGACCTGCAAGGTGAAGCACAGCTAGGGTAGTGGCGTGCTTTCTTGTAGGAATGCCACAATTCCTAGGAACACTTCAGAGTACAGAGGTGCAAAATAAAGACATCATGCTGGATTGAAACTAACAGCTAGTTTTCCAAAATGACAAATAAACCAAAAAGTGGCAGTGATGATGTTGATCTATTAGTCATAGAGCATCACTTCTTTATCCTAAGCCACGTTGAAGCAGTCACTGTCTTCCTTTTTTCCCTCTGCTATCCCTTTTGTGTATTTGCCTGTAGGTATGGAGAAAAGAGACAGAAATTATCAATTTCTGGCTTTTTATTTTTGGATTTTTTGAGAGAGAGACTAGGGAACCTGACTGGAGCATGCTGTACTCCAGCTGTTTTTAAGGGCCACCTAGTATCTGAGTGACAGCCAAATGACAGTGTAGAACGATCTCTGAGCTATTACATCATTTAGTTAAAGCAGAAGGGAATGTTCTTGAAGATTCTCTTTCCAGTCTTTCGTAGGCTATTTCCTTCACAGTGCTCCTGAGCTGTGCAGTACTTGAAGTTGCCAGACTGCTGCACTGAATGGACAGCCCATCTTTCCCTGCAGGCCTAAGTGCAGTGCAGCAGAGCACAGATCTGCCGCCTGCTTTCTTCTGTTGTTAACTGGAATTTGAAGGAGGTTCATTTTGTATTTAAGGACTTCAGTGCTTGCAAGAGCAGGGCCAGTGCAGACACAAACATGGATAGAAGCTGTGCTGTAACTTTTCTAAGAGTTGTACCTGATCTGAGAGCTACAGTGACCAATGAATGTCCCACCAGACAGAGCATTTATCTGCGGTGTCATAGCTCACCCTGCACATACCAACAAGCTTTTGTGTTCAGGAAAAGTCAATGTTGCGTATTTGTGGGGTGGGGGAGAGGAACTGGATGAGGTGGGAGTCTCTGACCTTTAATGAAGACCTGAATTTGTTTTGTGTTTGTTTGTTTCCCCTTTTTCTCTTGTAGCAACAACTACGTATGCGGATCAAGTTGACATATAATCACAAGGGCTCAGCAATGCAGGATCTAGCAGAAGTCAACAACTTCCCCCCTCAGTCTTGGCAATGAGGCTCTGGCACCATTCTTATTCTCATCCCACCCAATCAAAAGAACTCTGGGAAGAAGGTTGTGATCCTTGGCAATCCCCCAAACTGCACCATAGGCATGGGGAACAAAAGAGACCTGCTGATGAGGAGGAATTTTCCTGAAGTGATTGCTGACTTTGAAGCATATCTGTTAAGATTAATCTCCTCTCCTCTGCTGATGAGGCTGGTGGCTTGTGGAGGCTACTGTGCACTCCCTCACACATGCATTCACAGCCAGAAGCAACATTCCCTTCTCCCCTTCCCCACCCTCCTTCCCCCTCAAAAAGGAACACAGCCTGGTTGGAAGAGAAGTCTGGAATTTCTAGCAGGGAAACTTTCTTCTCTCTGCAGCAAGTGAGCAGTTGCTCCTTCTTTCTGCTGTCTTTTTTTTCCCTGGGGTGGGTAAGGCGCGTTGTCGTTCATTCCTAGCTGGATTCCTTCAGGCATTTTCATCTGGGACTCAGATGGGGTCTTGGGGAATGCCAGGCTGCCCTTCGTCTTTCTTCTTGCATCCCCTAGGTCTTAAGGGGCTGGAGGCTTCTTAGGACCTACTCAGTGCATTATTGTATACACGCACTTCTTAGTTATGTGCTGCATACCAAGAGCAAGTGAGGCCTTTGGAGTTCATCTGCAAACCTGGAACACAGTGCAGGAGAAGAGGTGCTGGTAAGAGTTGATAAAATTGCTTCGGTGCTGTACTTGAAAATGAAGCCCTTACACCTGAATTTTCTTTTTTTCCATCAGTAGGCACAGCCATGCAGATTCAGAGTCTTCTGTAGCTTCCCCAGAAAGTGAAGTGCGTTATGAGAGATGTAGAGATAAAAGGAGCAGCTGGTTTTCTACCACATACGGTTTCAAAATCTTTCAGCCTGTTAGTTGTGGTTTCTGGGTAGAAAAGACACATTCAATTTTGTAGATCAGTTTTTGGGCAAGGGCTTTGCTCCTGCTGGGAGACTCATCAGAGACTATGCTGCAAAGTTGCTCTTCCTGGTTATTCCAGAACTTCTCCCCAATTTTATTTCCAGAGCCTGTTGTAGACCCCCTGGGTTCCATTTGAGTTACTTCTGACTGGGATATTTGTGTTGTATCTGTAATATTGGCACTGAAATAAAGACCATGCAGTTTAAAGAGACCTTTTCCCATTTTTTTACTTAGTTGATCCTTGCTCCTCTTTCAGAATTAATGTGCCAGTTCACATTCAGACTGAAAGTAACTAGGCTGTGTTTTGAATGGAAGCCAGTTGTTTGAGTATTTGGGTCCAAAGATGCAAGGTCTGGTTGGTACCCCTCTGAGCTCACAGAAAGCTGTGTTCAGGGATGTCCCTGCAGGAACTCCTGGGAGGTGGTGCAGTTCTGGGCAGTCTCTAGGAGGTGATGTGTAAGACAGACAAAAGCACAGTGTGGCAAACTCCAGATGTTCAGTGCTGTTTAGGATATATCTTAGGTCTTCGTTTTCGAGTGTGCTGGTAAACTGAAGGTTGGGCACTTCTGCTTCAGTTCTGTTTTAGGGCTTTCCAAATCATTATGTCTAAACTTGTGCTCGCAGCACTCAGCTTCTTGTGTCCACAGGAGTGCTAACACTGGGCTCCAGAACTTGCCAAAAATATTGCAAGAGTGATCCACAGTGTACTTAGGGAAAACGGAAGACCTGTTGTGCCCGTGAATTGGGAGCAGGTGGCCACTGAATGTTGTTCAGTCTGGTCTGGTCTTGACTGCATTAAGCAATATGATGTAGGACTGACACTAATTTAAGTGCTGGTCCATGTGTAGTGGAGTAAATTTATCTTCTCTTGAAGGGTATTTTTGCTACCTTATTGATTGAACTGGTTTGGGCCTTTGGATTAGCAAAGAGCTTTTTTTTTTTTTCCTGGAACTGGCATCAGTAGGATTATAAAATCTAGAAGAACAATGTATGATTTCTTTAAAATTAACTTTGGGTTGTGGTAGGGTCATGCCTTGGCTATCAGTGGAGAGATCTATCCTGTGCGTAGCTGGAAGCATCATGAAACAGGCAGTTTTGCGGGAAATGGCTGAATCAGGGTCCATTTCTGGTGCTGAGCATTTAGCTTAATCATTTTCACTGCAGTTGTGGTTATTCATTGCCCCACTAGCTCAAACTCAGTGTTGAAGACTGAGTGTGTTAAATCCATACCCCAGTGAGCTCTGAGAGCGTCCCAGATAAAAAGCTAATGGGAAGTCTTTGCCTTGGTTCCTGAACTCCTCATAAGCTCTGCCATTCTCTTCACAGAGTTGTACATGATCACTCGTACTGAAAGCCAGCATGCCTCACGCTCCCTTTGGTTTTGCTGGGAAAGAGCACTGGTACAGGAAATTAGATGGGAAGGAAGGAGAAAATGGTCTCTTGCCTGGCCAGTTTGTTGCAGCAGAGTTGGGAAGTGTATGTTGTCCCTCTTGTCATGCTTGTTTTCTGTCCCCTAGAGCAGCTGTCTGTCTCTGGTAAGCTTGTGGGGTGAATTCTTTCTGTGTTCTTGGCTCCTTCAGCCACCCTTGCACTGTGTCTGTGGGGAAATGGGCATTTTGTCCTGTATTTGAGTCGAGCCGGAGGAGGCAAGTGTGTACCCAAAATACACTTTGCAGGAAGCCATCCCTTGCCTATGAAGTACTCCTTTGTAGCAGCCAAACATTCCAGTTGTCCTTGGAGCTCTCTCCTCCTCACTAAGGGATGGACGTTACACAAGAAGGAAGGCCAGGCTTCACACCTTCCCCTGTCTGCAATACCAGATAATGCTGCTTGCTCCTTGACCCCCACGTGCATTCCGAGCTCTGTGCTGCTGCTGTGGTTTTCCTCTGGAGAGTACTCGCACGTCTGAGGCACTCCAAGCACGCGCTGAGTCCTCTTCCTGCCGGTTGAATGCAACAATTACAGGTCTGGTCAACGTTTTTCTTGCTTTGGTGAAAGGGGGACATAAGGGCAGCAAGATATGGGCTTCATGGCTAATCTTACTAGTATCTGCATGGGAGGCTTTGGAACTGGGAGACACTGGATGTCTTTTTCCAAGTGAATGTATTTTCAATCAAAAAATGACAGAAACAATTGTGGCCATAATGGGCCTGAAGGGGGAGAAGACATGGAAAGGTCCTAAGAGTCTACTTTGTCCAGGTCTTGATGGCACAAAATATGGCCTTGAACAACTTATTGAAGCAATAGCAGTGAGGGGACTGTCTTTACAGTACCTTGGATCTAAAACTCAGAAGATACTGAAGCAGCTGGGAAAGGTACCAGTGCCTTGCCTAAGGCTGGTACTAGCTGTGAGCCGCCGCAGCAGTCACGCTGGTGCAATTTTATGTGTTCATTTTCTGCTTGGAGGCTGTGAGGGAAGGAGCTGCTGGACTGCTTCCCTTTTAACTTTCACTCTACTCCTGTATATTCCTTTTTCTTTCGTGATGTTGTAATTTTAAATTTTACACAGAGCCCCATCCCACCTCTTTGACAGTATAGAGGAAAAAAAAAAGGCAAACAAAAAACTACTAGAATACAAACCCCCAACAAACTCATCAAATTTAAAGTGAAAAACATGCCATTTGAGGCAGGGCACGTGTTGGCACTTGAAATTCTGGAGACCTATTTTTGAGATGTGAAAAATTTAGGTAAATGCTGAGTCATAGGTGAGTGAGGAGCTTAACAGATGTAAACATTTACATGGGATGCATTAGACTTCTGCTGTGTGTATTGTCTTTTGGTTGAAACAAATTATGAGTGACTAATAAAATGAGTCAATATTTAATGATTTAAAATGCCTTGTTGCTTTCTACCAATACAGTGGGATAGAATGTTTTGATTCTTAATGTTTGGCCATGGCAAAATCAGATGACGCAAAATAGTAAGGCCGTGTTTTGAAAAAACTTTACAGGAAATTTTGGAGATCAAGATGGGCGGACAGTTGCAAAACACTTGAGCAATTCCTGTGGAATACCAGCCTGAGAGCGTGTTAGTTACAAGTAGCAATTCTTGTCCAGATGTTAGAAAGATGTGGTGGGATCTGAACACAAGGAATGTGTTTGGAGCCTGCTCTAGGAGCCCGTTAAAACACCCCTTTCATACTCCATGTGGCTCTTGGACAAGGATTGTCACCATATCTCTGTTCCCACGTGTGCTTGCTTTGTGTTTTCTAGTCACAGACACATTTCACTAGATGACCTTTCATGTCTTTTCAAACCTGTAATTTCACTGTGGGGAAGGTGGGAGGCTTTTTTAAAATGTTCTTGATCCTGTTGAGGCAGAAGAAGTGGCTGCCCTAAAACATACTCAAATTCTTGCAAACTGTCATGATGATGTCATTTGTAGATTATGACGTCACTAGTAGTTATTGACATTATTAGTAGCAGCCACTAGTTAAGACTGGCAGAGCTTACGTGATGGAGCTGCAGGGCAGCAGGAGCATGTCGTGCTGCTGAGCAGCGTCCCTCCAGCCGCGGGGCGCTGACGGTGACCGGCGCTGGAGCTCTGGGAAGGGCGAGCGGTGGCAGGTGCGTTTGCGGCGTTCCCGTGAGCTTTGCCTTTTCCCCGCTCGCACTGGGCACCTCTCGCTGGTGGAAGACACGGACACAGGCGGGCGCGGAGCTCGGGGTGCCCGGCCCGGAGCGGCTCCAGAGGGGCAGCGCTGCCCGCCGGTGCCGCCGCCCGGGGCGGGGCCTGGGCCGGACGGCCCGTGCGCTTCCGGGGCGGCGCCGCGGAGGCCCGGCTGTGGGTCCCGCCGGCCATGGGGGAGGCCGGCCCGGCTGCGGGGCCGGCTGCGGGGCTGGGGCCCAGGGAAGCGCAGGAGCCCGAGGAGGACGAGGCGGCGGCGGCGGGCGGCACACGGGGGTGCCGGGCCGAATCCCGCGGCGGCATCCGGGTGCTGAAGGTGAGGAGGGGACCGGGGCCTCCGCCGCTCCGGGCGACTCGGTGGGGTGGAGGGGAGTCGGCTGCGGGACGCCGGGGACATTGCCCGCTGCGACCTTGGTCTTTCCCATGGCAGTGGCCGCTGCTGGTGCGGAGCGGGCCGGTGCGGGGCCGGGCCGGAGCGCGGCCGCAGGTGGTGCTGACGCTCGGTCTGGGCTGCCTTGCAGAGGAACGCGAAGCGCACCGGGAGCAGGAGCCGCCAGAGCAGGAGTCGGGTTGGCTCCCGTGAGAGGACCTGGCTGAAAGGGGACGTCGGACGAGGCTGCGTGTATGTTTATGGAAGAGACTCAGCAGCTGCGGCTCCCTCGAACTTGCGCATGGTCCTCTGTACAGTGGACACCCAAGCCTCGGAGATCTGTGACGGAGAAGGGAGGAAAAACCTCTTTTTGCAGCTTCATGGAGACCTGGTCAGGTGAGGGCCGAGAAACGATAAACCTGGCTGAGAAATGTTTTGTATAGGTCTGCGAGGCTCTTGTTCACCGTGTCCCTATGCCTGTTGGCAGGGCAGGTAGGGAACAGGCAGAGGTAGTAACTGGCAGTCAGGTACAGCCTTGAGTCATGCACTTCATAAAAATTAAATAGTGGTGAAATAGAGGTTACACACCTCGTAGTTATGTGTTTTAACAGGGAGGGTTTGACTGTTGCTCCAGCCAGAAATATGTCCTCATTTTCTGAGTAGAGACACCTGTTTATGTATTCCTTTGTTATGTTCTGTGTTATGGAGGTTTTAGCCTCTGGACAACCTAATCTATTTAAGAGGCTGTAAACAGTTACTTTGACTCAGCAAAAGAAGTAAGGTGCTTTCACAGTTATGTCATTTAATATTTACGTGTGAGTAATTTTTTTGCTGAGAAGAGTTGCCAGCTAAATAATTAAAGGCAGACAGAAATTCTAGCAAGGGTTATATAAAGAAGGCTTTAGCATCAGATGATATGTTTTATGCCAGAAGTCAATTTAGGCTGAAAATAGATGACTCAGGGTTTAATGTGCATGAACTTTATGCTGTGAGTGTGTTATGGACTCCTCTAGGTTTAGAAGCTCCCATTCAATTTGTTAGGATTTAGACTTTGCACTGATTCTTCTGGACTTAAGATTCAGTTATAAAAAAATGCTGCTCCTGTTCTCAGGAGCAAATAATTGCTGTGGTCTCCTTACTTAAAGGCTAAGCAATAGATACAATGCATTTTGAACAGAGCTAGTAGCTGGATTTTTGATGTGAAGTGCAGGTTAGTGGTCGAATGTGTCCAGCTCTTAAAACTCTCATGTATGTTTGCTCTGTAATGGGGTGGGAACGGTGGTGGTGGGAGATGCAGACAGAACAGGACTTATTTAAAACTGACTGTTGAAAAAGGTTAATTAGAACCATTTGCCATACCCTGGTCAGGGTTACAGGAATTAGGGATGGATTAGTTAGAAATGCTGTATGAGAACAGATGGACACTTGAACACTGCCACTGAGGCAGCTGGAAACCTCTGTTTGTTGCTAGAAAAATTTATAAGGAGGTTGCCATGTTTTGGACCCTAATAGCAAGCAGATTTTTCATCATTTTTGAGGAAGAGCAGAGCCTTTCATGCAGATCATGAAAAAGCTTAGGTAAAGGTTGTAGATTTGTTCAGAGAGATACATTTTGACTTCATTTAACTTTTGAAGTGGCTTTTGCATTTGAATTCTTTTCAACCTCTCTTTTCTCATGCTAGCTAGCTGTGCCTGTCTTTGATTTGTAGCAGATTTTGCACTGGATTAGCAAATTGGCAGCAAATTGCTGCCAGCCTTTTGGAAGCAAGTACTGAGCTTTAAATTATTGCTTCCTACTCCTTTTATCTCTTGGTATGTCTAGGACTTGGCTAAGGTTTGTCATAAATTTTGTAAAGAGTTCTTGGTTATGATGTGTCTGTTCCTTGTAATTCTCAGAAGGTGTTTGTCACAGGAGAGATCCTTGAAATACTTCCCACCGGAGTGGTTCTTGGTAGGGAAGCGGGAGTTACCAGTATTGCTTCAGTAACCCCTTTGTTAGTAGCAGAAAGCAGACCTGAGTGGTATCTACTTGCATGTCCACAGGAAGATGACAGAGTGCTCAAGATTATCCTCATGCCCTGTTGAGATAATTCCTTCCTCGAACAAAAATTACCAATTACTTTAATAACATGTTCATTATACTAATTACTTTGTTAAATATCTGATCACATCTAACCATAACTACACGCGTCTCCCAGAAAGCTTCTGAATTCTTCGCCCTTTTAATATCAGCAGGTGACTTTCTTTCCAGAGCATCGCAGATGTTGGTTTGGCACCTGACTTGGCAGACTGAAAGCTGTATGGAAGAATAGCAGAAGCTCTTTATGTATTCAGTCTAAGTATTCAGCAATGTCCTTGTGATCATTCTGTTTCCTTTTCAATTCTGTGAGTTCAAGTCACTTTCTGGAAGAACTTTTTCTTCTTCACAATGCACCTCAAGGATCTTGAGCTTTCTTCTAGCCAGAATCTTTTTTTATGTTGTATCCATTCATATCCGGAAATTATATCTTCCTGCACGGGGAAGGGTAAAATAACAATTGCAGGGATATCTTCTTTGCTCTGGATGCCTCTCGCAACAAAAATTTAAGCTTCCAAGATTCTAAAACTTGACCCTTACTTATGGAGAGCTACAGTTGCAACATGAATGAAACTGAAACTGTTGCTCCTTCTTTTTGGCTTTTCTGTCTCCTTAAGCCTTGGCGCCTGTTCTCCTGAGAGCTGCTGTGAGCAGATGAAGTATTCAGTCCCTGATGTGTGGTACTGCTGAGGATGGCATGGGCTGTTTGTGCCAGATCGCAGCTGCTGTGACAGACACGTGTTCTCGCATGTGCCAGTGTTCAGAGCTCATTGTGTTGGGTACAGGATGAGTTTGTGAGTTCTAATGTGAGCTGATGCTAGTTTCACACCACATTGCTTGCTCTTCAACTATCAGCTACATTGCCTTTTTAGGCTATAAGCTTTGTTTGAGAGTAATCCTTCTTCTGATCCAGAGGTCCTGTATGTGAAGTGGGAGTTGCAATGTATCTGCTTGAAATACCTGAGTCATTTTACTTCTTGAGATGTCTCTTGGTGACTCCAAAGGAAGCCTGGATGACTAGGTACTTGTAAATGGTGCATGTTTTATGAAATCAGTCCTGCCTTAATTATTTGATGACATTTGTAAAGCTGTCCATAATAGTGGAAATACTCTGATATAGTAATTGAAAGCAATCAGAAATGTTCTTATTCTTAAGAAGATACGAGAAGAAGTGAAAAGGTTTGGTACATACAGCAAAGAAATGTTTCCCATTAAGACACACAGTATAAATAATGTATGCAAGTCAACAAAGTTTAATGGAAAACAGGTCCTACCTAGCAAATTCTATCTTGATGCTTCAAAATTTCGAGCTTGGTTGCCAAAGGTATTAGTCATTCATTGCAATGAGATGTCGGACTGGGCTTTGAGCAGCCTGTTCAAGTCGAAGATGTCCCTGTCCATGGTGGGATGGTTTGAGTAGATGACCTTTAAAGGCCCTTCCTACCCAAAATGCCTGAGACTCTGTGTTCTGATGTCATGGGGAGAAAAGCAATGCACAAACCAGTAAAACTTATTGGCTAGTATCTTACAAACTGAAAACTGTTATTCAGTGTAAGCATCTTGTTTTGGGTGAGGAGCTGTTTGAAGGAAGAAATGCAAACTTGCATTGCTCAGTTTACCCTGTTAATAACCCGTGGCTAAAAGGTATGAGCTTAGGAGGGCATGAATGGAGGGAGTGATAGGTACTGAGAAATCAGTGAAGCAGATTGCTCTAGACAGTTTAGCATGCAGTATTTCCTGGAAAACTCTGCTTTTCAGTATCACTAGGTAGATTTATGTAAAAGACAAGTGTAGTAAATACTGCAAAGGAGAGGAAGGAGGCTATAAGTTGCCAAACAATGCAGTTCAAGAGGACTTGAGCATTGGAGGGATACGAGTCTAGAGCAGGTTTGATCCAAGAGCAGAAGAGTGTTTGGGCTGAACTAAAGTGTACGTGCGGTTTTGTGAAGTCAGTGCATGGATACAGGGAACAATTCTGTTAGTGCTTACAGAGTAGGGATAAACTAAAAAAAAAAAAAAAAAAAAATTGGTGGTAAAAGTCCTTTTGAATAAAAGTAGAGCCATTCTACTGCAAGAATAGTTTTAAAAGTACCTTGCGCTTTATATTGAAGAGGAAGTTTGGAATGTTTTGTGACATGGTTTATAAACTCCTGTTTAAAAAAGAGGAGACCATTGAGATCCAGTGACTGTAATCTGAAGGCAGGCACGTTTAGATTAAAAATGGGTATTTTTAATGTTGGATAATGAGTAGACTATTGGAACAATATACTTTAACTCCTACCTAACAGTGCTTGATCTTTTACACTAATATTTTTTCCCCTAAAATAAAACTTGAAATTTAGCAAGAAACTCTGTTGTTTTTATTGAAGAAAATCACAATACAGGGTCCTTGGAAAAAGTGAGAAGAGAGGATCAGAAAACATGTTTTCCATTCTGAATATGCTAAATCTGATGTTTCAGAAGAACCTTCTTTTATTGCTGTTAATTCAAGCTAGCCACTGAGTCCTTCCTGTGTTCTGCCATAGTTCTAAAACATCCTTTAAAATATACTGTTTGAGTTAACTTGCCAAAGCATAAGAATCTAGCCACTGATGTGAATTGAAGAGAGTAGGAAATTTGTCTTATGTTTGCTTTGGTGTTTTTTTTATGATTCTTCATGAGGATTCTTCAAATGCTTTGCTCTAAGCTGTATTTGGAAGAAAAATGTAGGAATTCTTTTATATTTTTGAGGCATTATACATAGGGCTTTTTAATTACTTGCCATCTGCTTTTTTTGGTATTTCTGGTTTTGTGTCTTGTCATGGATTCCTCCTGGTGCTCCTGAAATCATTAAATAGAAATACTCATTATTAATTGTGTGGCTTATGCCAATTGCTGTTTCTCTGTGTTTCTCTTCTGCAATGTAATTCACAAGTGCTGCAGTTCTTAAGTGCTGCTTGTCAAGCAGAGAGCAGAGACCCAAGAGTCTATGTTTGCCAGACCTTTTCAGAGGAGCAGAACAGACGGTGTGTCAGTATTCCTCATGCTTTAGCTTTACGGAGACTTGCTTAATCTGTTTTGCGTTCTCAAACTTCATTCTTGCATGTTTTGACAGGAGGCTGGAGCCCACAGAAAAACCCCTTCAGATTGTGTATGACTACTTGGCTCGGTTAGGTTTTGACGATCCTCTCAGAATGCAGGAAGAGGCAGCAAACTCTGATCTCGGCTGTATGATTCGCTTTTACAGTGGTAAGAAATTGTGTGTGTGCACTGTCACTGTTCCTGCAGCTGTAACTATGAGCTGGAGCTTGGCTAAAGCCTGAGTCATCAGCCTGCTGGGTTTATAGAGGGCTACATCAAGCACCTGCAGTACCAGTAAGCATTTCTCAAAATAAAGCATTTTAAAGATTATTAGGGGAAAAAAATCACACTTCTGTAGTTTTCTTAATCCTGTCCATGACTTGAGAAAAGACAGGTCCACAGGAGGGCACAAGATTGCTCAGTTGTCTTTAGATTCAAATATTGCAACTGATGACTTAGAGCTCCCACTGGGAGTTCTGTTTAGATGTGCATGAAGATTGTATGTACAAAAAGTTTGTGGATATGTGCAAGGAAGCTCCTGGTCAAATACCTCCACAGTCTTTTTATAGTGAAGAGTGAAGGTGCCAGCTGGTTAATAATAATGCAGGCTGCCATCAAAACCCTAGGGCACTGGATTGCAGAAGCAAGACTTTGGAGTGTGGGCTGTTGAATTGGTTTGGGCAGGAGACGGTATACACAAGGAGTCACAGATAACAAGCATAGGCCTGTGGGCATGTGGTACTGGCAGTCAGAAAGGGAATTCACTGAAGTTAACAGGAAATATAAAAGAAATGAGGGTGAGGAAAGATAATGAGGAAATTGTTTCCTTACTTGTAAATACTTCACCTGTGTACTTTTTGCATTTCAGAAAAAAAAAAATCAAGATGCTTTTAATGGAAAATTATTTCTGCATTGTGGATCTGGGCAGCCAGGCTAAGCTGCTAGCCATCTTTTGGTTATTCAGTGTCAAAAAATGCATTTATAAGAAATCAGCTTCTTCACCCTGCTATCTGGGACAAACCCATTTTGTCTGGGAGCTGTGTGTAAGAACAGGCAAACAGTGTAGATACTGTGTACACCATATATATACAAATATATATATGTGCAAAACAAGGAGTGTAACAGGTGGAAAGTCTGGATTTATGGAGCAAGGGAGTCAGAAGTTACTTCAGCTGGAAGGAGTAGAGGCATCAAGGATAGGGGTATGGAGAACTTCTGAGGAAAAAATGAAATCTTGGGTATGTCAAGCAGGAACTGCCAAGGATTCACAAACAGCAACTCAACTTAATGGAACCAAGTAGATAGAAAATGTAATTGAATAGTTTCAGTCAGCATGGGTGGCTAGTCTGCTTAGAAGAAAGTGATGAAGGAAGAAATATAAGGGTTGCAGTGTATTCAGGAGACCTGTTTTAAGGAAGTACAAGCAAATGCTGACAAAGTGATTCTCAAAGGTAGGGGAGGAATTAGAGGGAATGCTATGGAGGATGATACAATAATTTTGCTAAGTCTGCACCTGAGAACATAATGGAGGAAGTAATGGATTTTACACAGAAAAACTTTACTTGGAATCGTGGCATCACAGACTGGTTTGGGTTGGAAGGAACCTTAAAGATCATCTAGTTCCACCCACCTGTCATGGGCTGGGACATTTTCCGCTAGACCAGATTTCTCCAAGCCCCACCCAGCCTGGCCTTGGACAGTTCCAGAGATGGAGCAGCCACATGTGGCTTCTCTGGGCAACCTGTGCTAGGGCCTCCCCACGCTCCCCATAAAACATTTCTTCCTTATGTCCAGTGTAAATTTGCCCTCTTTCAGTTTAGAAACACAGCCCATTGTTCTGCCGTTATAGGCCTTCATAAAATGTCTCTCTGTGCCTTTCTTATAAGCTGCCTTTATATACAGAAAAGCTGCAAGAAGGCCTTCCCAGAGCCTTCTTTGCTCGGGGCTGAACAACCCCAACTCTCTCAGCCTGTCTCCGTAGGAGAGGTGTCATGGTTTTGGAGCAGAGGGGGAAACTGGAGCATTGGTGCAGCTGCGTAGTAATGCTTGGAGCAGTGCTGCTGTGGCAGTTAGTAAGATACCACTTTTAGTCCCATAATAATGTTTTCTTAAAAGTGCAGGGCTGGTCTTTCAGCTTGGTGAAATCAAAGCAATTTTTTCTGTGGATTCTCAGAGTTTCTTACCAGCAAAGGATATCTTATGTCAAATGTCATGTGTATGAAACAAAGCTATTGTTGTAAATAAACAACTACATGTTTCAGCTAAATTCAGCCAGATATGGACATCACGTCAGTACTTTAGATTTGGCGAGCTGAAGATCCTGCTAACTGAGAAACAATGTTACAGCTTTAGTTAGTACTTAACTGTTTACTCCTGATAAATGTTTGGAGTATGGTTTTCTTATTCAAGCTTGCTGTGTGATCAGTGTGACCTGCTTACTCCACATAGCATCATTTTGGACATCCAGCCCAGCACCCCAGTAGGGTGCCAGGAGCAGCTGGACCTTAGTGCCAATCAGCTCTGAAACAGCTCAAACCCCTTCATATGCTACCAGTATTTCTTTCAGTTCAGCCCAATATTGTGGGCTCCAAATCCTCTGTAACCCCAACTCCAGAAGCTGAATGGTTGACCTTGACTGTGTCCAGCACAGCAGCAATTGGCAGCAGTCTGACTCCAGTCCAGTCAGAGTAGTTGCAGTGGCTTGTCACAGGGTTGGAGTAGCCACAAATAGTTGCTTCTCCCTAAACAAGACCTGAACCACATTCATGGTGCCTAGCAATAGGGAACCACACTGGTTTCAACATCCTAAGGATATTAAAAATTCCCAAATGCTGTTGTAATTAACCTGGAGGAGAAAAAGAGGATGTGGGAAGTATCCACACCCTAGGTGGGCTCTGTGAGGAGAAAAGGCAAATGGTGTCATTATTGATATTTTCCACTAAATGGCACCAGAGCACAAAGGTAGGGGCCATGCTGAGCACACAGACCAGATTACAAAATACACCATAACCTTAACCCAGCCTTTATAGCAGATAAGGTGTTACATAATGCAGTCTTGAGAACAAGTGCAAGAAACTTGAGCAAACCAATCAATATTGTGACCAGCCACTGTTAAACCAATACAATAAATGCTTATAGCAAATCTGTTTTAACACACTCTGGTCAGATCTGTCTCTGCCCTTAGTGCTCCAGGTCTGGAACCTAAAAGGACTGCTGTGGTTTAACCTCAGCCACCCCATTAGCACCACTCCTCTGCTCACTCACACACTGCTTCCCCCCATGGCATGGGAAGGAGAATGGGAAAAAGGTGATACCTGTGGACTGAAAACAGTTTAATAATTGAAATAAAGCAAAATAATAATAATTGTAATGAAAAGGGAAATAACAAAGGGTGAGAAATAAAACACAAGTGATGCACAATACACTGCTCATCACTCCGGTGCCCTTTCTCTAGCAGTGCTCAGCCCTCCTCTCCCAGTTCCTTAAGTTTGTATACTGCGTGGTGTTCTATGGTGTGAAATATCCCCTTTGCTAGTTTGGATCACCTGATCCAACCATGCTCCCTTGCAGTTTCTTCTGCACCTGCTTGTTGCAGAGAATGGGACACTGTAAAGTCCATGACTTGGGTGAGCGCTGCTGAACCAACCAAAACAGCAGGTTTTTTTGTTTTATTTTTTTTTATGTTATCAACGTTATTCTCACACTGAAGCCAAAACACAGCCTTGTACCATCTGCCAGGAAGAAAATGAATTCTATCTCAGACAAAGCCAGGATGGTCTTCTTCAGGGAAAGAACTTCCTTTGTAGTTGATTTTCCAGGATTTCCTTTTAAATCCAGTAGAAGCCACTTATTTAATGACTTCACTGACTTCAGCTGACTCAACAAGAGTTTAAAATTACTTTTCTGTTGCATTTGAATGAAGGATATTTGGCAAGCACGTGGATTTGCTAAGGTCTGTAACTACCTGTGGATTAAGAACACGATGCATGGCAACCATTCTTACATTATTCTGGGAGGCACAAGTGGTGCTGGTCAGCCGCTGTTCCTGCACTGACTGAGGATGTTGCTTGTCCTCTGCATGAGACTTTTTTTTTAAGTGCAGTTTGTCTGCTGGTTCTTTACAACACCTGGATTTGCATGTTGGAGCTGTGTTATTTGTACTCAGAGATAAGAATGAAGAACATATGGACAGTAAATGCTAATGTCTCTTTTTTTCTTCAGAAAAGCCATGTCAGGTGGAACAGCTGGATCGCATCCTGCTCTCCGGAGTCTATAACGTACGCAAAGGAAAGACCCAGCTGCACAAGTGGGCAGAGCGCTCCGTCACTCTCTGTGGCACGTGCCTCATTGTGTCCTCAGTGAAGGACAGCCATGCAGGGAAGATGCACATCTTGCCTCTCGTTGGAGGGAAGGTAAGGCGTTTTTTTGGTTAGTTCTCTGTAGCCTGGGAAGGAAGAAGAAATGTAGTAGTGACGGGAATTGCCCACAAGAGATTAATGTAGGCTTTTTTAACAGATTACTGCATTAATGTGCCCAGCCTCTTTCTACTTGCTCTGCTTAGGTAGTAGTCTGAAGGCTAATAAAACGAAGAAACACTGTTCAGCTTTCACAGCAGTAGCCGATGTGCATGGGCGCTCTGGAAATTACTACTTTTTGTATCTATTTCAGCAGAAATCTGTTAAGCAGGATTTACTTATGTGTTTTTCTCCAGTGACTGCAGCTATATTTTTATAGGCAAAATGCAGTGTTACTGGTGGTCAGTAATACTTCACCCTAGACTTCAAGTCAGTTGTAATTGCTGGCTCTTAGGCAGACTGTTGTTGTCAATTCTCCCTCTGCAGGTGGAAGAGATGAAACGTCGGCAGTATACCCTTGCTTTCACATCTGCTGGAGCACAAGCTCAGACCTACCACATTTCCTTTGAAACGCTGGCAGAGTGCCAGCGGTGGCACCGGCAGGCATCCACGGTGAGGCCATGGGGACACTGTGGTTTGCATGTGGGTGCAGGGTACACCGCAGGAAGGTTATTATGATGCAAGCTTGATCTGCAGTCAGAGATGATGCTACAATGCTGGAGAAAGTACCCAGGATATTTTCCAGCTTTATTTCCTTCATGCTCTGGGCTACAGAGATTTTTCTCGCAGCCTTCTCTTTTTCTCTAACCGTGCAACATTGTTGAGCAGTTGTTCTGTGCTGTTTTAACCCCTGCTGCACTTACAAGACTGACTTAATCACAGGTCCCTAGAGCAAACCTCAGGGACTGGCTGACTACAGCCATAGAAACCTACAGATTGCATTTGTTGCCATACTTGAATGTGCCTGAAGTATGACCTGAACATACGCAGGGCTGCCTTGAGGTTTGAGATACAGAGACATTGTAGGTCAAGCAAGGATATTAAGAAATGCAAAATGAGTTCAGGGTAAAGCAGGTCATAAAATGTCAAATTAATCACTGAAGACCTCAAGACAAAACATACTTTATGAAAGGACGTGAGATTTGCAGAGACTTTATGATATGCTGCAAAACCATAATTTATTAAGCCTTTTTATAACAAGTTATGTTTCAAATTTTATACTCTCCGCAAGCTAATAAAAGAAAGAAGTAGCTAAAAGTACAGAAGAAGCAGCTATGCTAGGCAGAGGTTCTGTAAACCTCATAGAACTGAACTGGAAAATCAGCTGATTCCTGTTGCTTCTTGCACCTTTGGAAGGCACTTGAGATTTTGCTTTCTCAATAGAGTTTCCTGAAAGATCTGTTTTCCTCTATTACCCTGGCTCTCTTACAGCCTAGCCTTTAGACAGTGTGCCCAGTGCACATACAGAGCAGGGCTTTGTGTGAATCCTGGCTGGTATCCAGCTATGCATCCTTATCAGGGATGTAGCAAAGGGCATAGGCTCATACTTCATGGACTCCCATTTCCTGCATGGACTCTACCTGGTAGGTACAAGGGGTTCTTTCATGTTCTTGCAAATTGTTTATTACTTGTATTCTTTGGTCTTCCATTAGACTTCCAGAGAAAATTTGTTGCACAGCTGCAGCTTTTTCTCTTTCTTTTCAGATTGTGTCTATGCGATTTAGCATGGTTGATCTTTCATGCTACAGCCTTGAGGAAGTACCAGAGCACCTCTTCTACAGTCAAGATATCACCTACCTCAACTTACGCCACAATTTTATGAGAACAAGTGGAGCAGGAAGTCTTGACTCTCTTTGCAGGTCTGCAGAGAATCATTGTTCTCCTACATTTGGAGTCCCTGACATACAGATACAGGAATGAAGTATTGCCTGTTCTCTTGGGGATGGTAAAAAAATTGATCTTTAGGAAGCTCTAACAAGTGAGGGGGTTGGAAGCAGAACTGAGCATCACAAGCAGGAATAAACTTCCAACAATTTATAGTATTCATGAGCTCCCTTCCACAGATTCTGTGCTAACTCTGATGTGAGATAAGCCTTGTGGGGTGACATGCCATTTCTATGGACAAGATGCAATAGTAATATTAGGCTGCTTGCTAAGCAGAGACCATCTTGGGGTATAAAATAAAAAGGAAGGAAAAGCATAATGCTGCGGCTGTGAATAAGTTTGTAGGAAAAAGTTTAGGTCTGACAAACCTTGTTTCGGCAAGTTCTTAATGTGTATTTGGAATTGGCAGAGGGCCTGTGAGACTCCAGCTTTGCTTTGGAAACTTGTGATGATCTGCTTTTAAGAGAGTAGCAGTTGTGTGATGGTATGGAAGCATGATGTAGTCATCTTAGGTAAGTGAAGGAGTCTTACAAAAATATTTTTAAATTAATTTCCCAAAATCATAAAAATCTAGAGGGAGATTAGTCTGTGGATATGTATACCAGCCATGCTAAATAGAATTCAAGGAGTTGCTCTATGAGTTTTGAAAACTGTTAGGAAGCTTATAGTAATATTGTCCAATGGCTCTGTTGGGAACACATTTCCCTAAGAAAAATGTATTCAGAGAAACTTTGCAAAACTGCTTTTTGGTTTTTTGTTTGTTTTGGTTTGTTGTTGTTGTGGCTTTGAGGTTTGGTTGTTTTTGTCATTTTGGTTTGTTGGGTTTTTTTTTTTGCAAGGTGGGGTGGGGAAGGCTTTATTTTTGTTTTCTTTGTCTCTAGGGGCCTACTACTGTGCTATTTAATTTTTCTTCCTCTAGGGTAATGAGATGCCTGGGTATCTATGAGAATATACAATTAAAAAAATGGCTCACTTTTGGGAATTCTTTGCAGTTTCCTTGCAAGGCAGAGTCTAGTCCGGTTTTCCAAACTTGTTTAAAAGTTTTCTAATGCTGAACTGTAATAGATTCTGTTACTGGAGAAGCTGCTTAAAATAATTTAAGATTTTGCTTTCTACTTGTCTCTTCAGCTACATTTCAAATGTATGATTTTGAAAAGCACATCAGAACTTCGTTTTCTAAAATGGAGTATCCTTGGTTCACAGGATCAGAAAGGGGCTTGAAATTTCTTTTGACCTTGCATGTAGTCAACAAGAAATCTGACATGTCAGAAACTCAACTCTTTTCCTGGCAGTGACTGTGTCTGATGAAGCTGAAATCCACAAACAAACAAAAGCCATAAAAGAAGCTCTCACTTCATGCAATCTTGAATAAACAGATAGCATTAGGTTGCCCACATAAGGCTGCTCATTGCCTTTTGAAAAGATTTTCTATCTGAGGTTCTTAGGATGCTTCTAAGATTACAGCACCACAAGATGACCCTTGCTCACTTGCAGTAGGTGCTCTCAGTGCATTGAGACTGTCAATTCCCAGCAGCAGAATTTTTCACAATGATCAGATCTCTTCCTCTGAGATCTTCAAGCTCTAGGAGTCTAATTCCCTGTAACTATAATAATGGAGCAAAAATAATTGGCTAAAGGGAAAATGTTAAGCAAAGAGCATTAAATAGCCCTACCTGCTTTGTTACATCTCCTAGTTTATTTTTTATGTATTGTAGTGCCTTTCAAGCATCTCCCTTATCTGAAAAACACTGAGATCTGGTCTTCATTGATACATGTGTGTGCGCACACATGTATACATCTGCATGTCTCGTCAGCATTTTAGCTAGTTGATATATATTTGTGCTGGTGTGCTCTGGTGGCAGAACAGGATGTGTTAAATTGGAATATTTCAGGGCAGCACCAGTTTGGGCTGCTAAACAGAGGATGGTAATCCCATGGAAGATGCACTGCTGTGTTTCCATACTTCTTTGTTGTCTCAGTATGCCCTGTGAGAGCACAAACCATAACCTGAGGAGCCACAACGATTTTGGAATCTTTATCCCTTATAATACCTGCTTCATATATACAGCTTGAATGAGAGTTGCATTTCCATTCCACTCCACTCTTACATCATTACATGAGCTTACTGAGGCAAAGAAGAAGGAACAGAAGGAGAGCTCAAAAGGCTTTTGAGTATTGTCCTCCCTACTGAGTATGGAAGTCTGCTTGAGGAAACTCAGACCAAGCTGTGTCATATACCAGTTTCCCTTCAGCTTTTGGAAACTGTAATGCCCCTCTTGTGCTTGCCTTGATATTTTTGCAGAGGGATGAATTCTAAGCATTAGTTGTGCTGTTGTGTTTAATGCTGTGTCTCTCACAGCAGCTGCTCACTATGTTGTTAGAGAGAGGAAACACTGCTTGGCACTAAGAACAGGTGCAGCAAAAGCCATTGCAGAACTCCTGAGAAAGCAGTTTTATTAAAGTATTGGCTGATTTCATACCCCGAGAGCCATGACCTTTCCTAAATCTCTTAAAGTTGAACCAGCTAATGAGATTGTTCAAATCTTTAGGTTCATCCTCATTGTTTCCTTCTTTTCCAATACTATGGTGGAGTTCTGTGTGCAAGTTTCTAATTTTTGTATCATTGTTAGGCCTTTGCATTATCCTTCCTTTGAGGAAGGCTTTTACCAACATAGCAACTTCCTCTCTTTGGCTTTCAGTTGCAGTACAAGAGAGTCCGTGGCTGTAGCAAACAAAAATCCCTGTGCCCTTATTCATATGATGGGATGCTCAAAGCAAACAACTCATGTCCAAGTTTCAGCTATGCTCCCTCTTTCAAAAGAACAACATCCCCAAGGTTATAAAGCAAAATGGAGAAATATTATGCATAATTCCTACACAGATCATTACAAGTATTTTGAATCCAAAAAATTTCACTATAAAGAAGAAAACAACTCCAAAACCTTTCAGTCTTATATTTCAAGACATCTCAAGCTAGAAATAATATTCTCCCTCCAGCTAATTAACATTGGTTTTGTTACTGATATTAGAACATTTGTTTCAAAATAAGAGCTACTCGCCAATGCCTGGGAAAAGTTAGGTGGGGGAGGCAGATGAATAACTGCATGTTTCCAAGTAGTTCTCTGGTACATGAAATTTGCAGTTATCTCATTGAAGTGAGGTGCTAATTTCTGCACTGAATTAATTTTTGGTGGTTCCAGTTTGGGATGAAGAGGGAACAATACTTGGAGAACAATACTTTTGCTTCCTGTAGATGGAGGCAGGAACTCTTGGAGGAGAACCCTGCTGTGTCTTACCCCAGGCACGCTAAGTTCCTTCTCTGTCTTTGGAGCTAGCACGGTGACTGAAGGTGCTAGAGCTAGGTAACCCTTTCTCAGGCACTGGAGGGGCTGTGGTGACTGTGGAGCTGTCTGTACTTGGGGCAGTGTGTGCCATGCAGTCTGCTGAGCAAGGAGCACTGTGGCTGTGCAATCTTGTTCCAGGACCTCTGGGTGCAGCTCTTGGGTTTCCCAGAATGAAGCAAGTACTTTCCTAGTTGTCCCTTTTACAGCTTGGCTTGGCTTTCTGTTCTATTCTCAGAATAGTCCTAGTGAATGTTTTCAGCTCCTCTTTTCCTAAACTACATAAATGTAGACTCTTACTGTAATTAATTCTCCTAAGGTAAATTTTTTTAACTGAGCATTTTAGTCACCTTAATCTTAATATCAGTCACTAGGATGAAGCTTGTCAAGTTGGTGTAGAAGGTCATTATCAGTTCCTGCAGTAAACCCGTGGTATTTGGTCACTTTGAGCATGAAATTTGAGAAGAATATCAATGACTTAAACCCAAATTTACGCAGAGACTCCTGTAATGAGTTAGCTGACTGTATCGCCAGTGTACAAGTACTTAAGAATTCTTTATGACTGGTTTGTGCATTTTTGCTTTTAGACATGTAGGTTTGTGAATTAACTAGTGTTCTTGCTAATAGGTTTTCTCAGTTGAAGAGTCTGAACTTGTCTCATAATAGACTGGGAGAGTTTCCTGTATCACTGTGTGAGATCTCTACTCTGACAGAGCTTAACATTTCCTGTAATGGACTTCATTACTTGCCAAGTCAGATTGGCAAACTGTTGAAGTGAGTATGTTCTTTACATCTGTGATCATAAGTACCCTTGGTGCCTCAGCTGAGCACTACTGATGTGCAGCTACTGTTTCTGAAAGTGTGAAAAAAAAAACCCAAAACCAGGGCAGCCTGTTTTATCCATGAAGGCTAAATGATTAATTTGACTCCAGCAGAAGGTCAAGAACTAAGATGTGCGGTCCCTTAATCACTACCAGGAAAACATCACAACTGCTAGTGCAGAAAAGATGAGGAAAATTGATACAGATAAAGCACTGAGGGCAACTGCATTGTTTCTCAAATAAGTCTATGTGCTTTTTTCTGCAGCTTCAGAGTTGTTTGACTTTCTGCATTTATTATTTGAATTTAATATTTTCAGTACTGATGTAGTTTCTATTTAAGTTTTAATTTATTCTAAAAACTTTTCTGTGATAACTTCTCACAGGGGTCTAGTGATTTTTGTCAGCACTGGTATGTTTGATTGTGTTCTACAGAGCTAGCTGCTTTTGTGTTAGAGGATTTTAACATGAAAAAACTTGAACAATCCCCTCTGAAAATTTTGTCTTAAAGTGTTTGCTGGAGCCTTGTCCATTTTCCCCAGTAGCTGCCCCAAATGCATAAGAGCTTAAGCTTAGGTAAATTTAATTGCAAGACTGTTAGTACATATGAATAAACATCAATATTGAACTGTTGATTTATTGTGGCCTGCTTTTCCTCCAACTTGTATCTTTAAAGAAGGAGTGTCTGCAGCCACACTGGATGTGAACAAGTAATTTCCACAATAATCTTTTAGCCATATGCAGACTGTGAGGATAAAGTTATATGTAGGCATACACTTCCTGGAGGTTTATAGCTTAGTTATGGGTCCAGTTATCTTGATGACTCCCTGAGCCCTTATTCATAAGAACTTTTTGTGGCCTCAGATTTCATTTCTACCACCACTAAACACGGAAAGGTCTCTGTTGGAACATAATCATAGTAAGGGAATTGTACACTTGGGATCTGAGTCTCAAAAGCCATACAACCTTTGAAACAATTTATCATACAACAGAGCTTCCTTATTCTTTTCTGAGTGTGTGTTGGAATGGACAACTAGAGTGTAAAAATCTTCTACTAGTGCATTAGTGTGGTAGGAGGTGTGATTAAACTGTGTCATTTGTAGAAAATTAAGTAATTAAGTGAATATCTTTAATTTACAATGTAGGTACTGGTTTGTATTTTGCTTGTGTTAACTTACAATCTTTGGCACAACTGGAAGTTCCAAGCCTATTACATGTGTGATAAAAGTACTTCAGTAAATTTACATGTATAAGAATAAAATTAGCTGTTATTTAAAAATAACCACATTGAGATCAGCTAACTATATGAGAAAATTCACTGAAAATACAAAATGTGATGTTCACTGCTCATTGCAGAATTTTTTTCTTTCTCTTTTTCACGGTTGCAGTCTTCAGACCTTCTGTCTTGACGGCAATTTCCTCACATCCTTACCAGAAGAGATGGGAAACCTGCAGCAGCTCAGCTGTCTTGGGCTTTCCTTCAATAACTTCTGTGAATTGCCAGCAATTTGTGAGAAACTTATCACCTTAGACAAACTAGCCCTGGCAGGGAACTTGATAGAGACCCTGGACCTGGCAGTGCTTAACCGCATGGGTCACATCAAAAGTGTGGACCTGAGGTAAGGGGTGAAACTGGCAGGTGTCTATAAAACAGATTGGTACTTTGCATTTACAGCAGAGGATCTGTGCAACTTCTGGTACATTTTGCTATAATAACTAGGTTCCGTTTTTTCTCTTAATGGTTCTTTAGCTTTTATGGAGTTCTGTTTCTGAGGGTGTGCAGAATCCACTTGGAAAAGCAAGCTTAATTGAGCAGTGCCAGATGCTGAATGTGACCCAGCCCTCTAGTTTCCTCTTGTGATTTGCTGTTACCTTGAGCTTTCATAGCTCAAGGTACTAAAACCTCGATCTCTTCTTCCTTTCTTTGCCTCCCTGCCCTAGAGACGTGATCCTGATTCTCCAGGCTGCCAACTGCAGGTCTCTCAGAAAGGGACAAAGATCTTTTTGTGTGTTGCAAGGCAGTCTAGTATCTGTTCTCTGCATTAGCTTCCTGTGTCCACGCAGAGTAGCTGCCCCTTCACCTGGTTTCTGTTTTCTAGACTGGTTTTTTTTTTCAGAATCTCTTAAGAATTTGGGAATGATTAAAATTATTATATGTAGCAGTGTAGACAAAGGAAATGTTTTTCTTTGTATTCACTGCCTGAAATTCACCATTGCTTGTCACACATTTCATTCACTGTGCTCACCTCTGGTGTTAGCCTTCACCAGAATTCTTCCTTTCCTCTTCTTTCTTCTCGCTTACCAATGTCCAGTGTTCAGTGTCTTATTTTCTGACTTTTTAACTCATCTCTGAGTGTTTAGGCTGAACAACCTGAAGAGAGCAGCAGCTGACACTCTGGAGGGGAACAAATCTTTGGCTTACATGGATTTACGAGACAATCAGATGACAGATCTGGATCTGAGCTCCTTGGTCAGTCTGGAGCAGCTGCACTGCGAGCGAAATAAGCTGAGAGAGCTGACACTGAGTGGCTTCTCCCTTCGGGCCCTGTATGCCAACAGCAACTGTATGTCTCTTTGTCTTCTTCACTTGCCTTTTTCCTTTAAGCCCCGGGAGCAAAGGAAAACAGCCTTTTGCCCTCTCTCACGCATTAAAAAAATACTTACGTTGATGTTGTTGAGGTGAAACCATATGCAGTGGGTCCTCTGAGGTTAGCTCCTATGGGTCACATACGCATGGGTGTACACAGGCTGTGTAACAGTGTGGAGATTGTGGTGTTATGTCCAAGGAATTCATGTTCCATTGAGATCTGTATGGGAGCCCACAAAGAAAAGTACAGTTCTCCCTTGTTCTGGTGCTCCACATGACAGATGAAGAAATGGATAGTGAGACACTGTAATGTGTCATATGGTAGACGTATGAAGTGTGAACTCCGTGATGGGAAATATCAATGGGGACCTTGAAAGACTGTGAGTCTCATTTGATAACTAAGCTGCATCTCTGTGCTGTTTTCTCTCTGAAGCTCTGCAATCATACTTACTTGCTTTACTTCATCAGGTCTGACAGCTGTCAATATTTATCCGGTTCCTGGTCTACTGACATGTCTAGAACTCTCTCAGTAAGTGATAATACACAACAGAATTTAAAGCAAGTATCTGGACATCTTGAGAGCAATTAAACACAATAGAACTTCAAAGCCCAGCACTAAACAATGATGAAAGTGTCCCAGACCAGAAGCCCTTCTGAACCAGTATGACCTTTTCAGGTGACTTCACTGTCCTTCAGCTGTAGGCTGTGATTAGGAAAAAAAATCCAAGCAGGGACCACTGAACTTTGGCAGCTTACTGAACTGGGGGGGGGGGGGGGCGGTGGGGGGGGGAATCTGTGGATCAAATATTTAGAGTAGTTCCGAGTGATCTCTGCTGTTGGTTTCATTGCCTACGTCTGCCCTTGGAGCAGCATTGTGAGACCTGCAAGAGAGGATGCCCTGCCAAGTCATGAGCCAGTTCAGTTTGCATTATCCGTGACAAACTCAGATACTGTTCATTTTTTGCCTGTTGCTTTTGGTTTGGCTGTCACTAAAATCATGCAGCATTCAGAGTCTTTTCCATATGGAGTGCTGGTTTCTAGCTTTTCCCACTTGCTTTTCTCAGCAATCAACTACAGTGTGTCCCAGACTGGGCCTGTGAAGCAAAGAAACTGGAAGTTTTGGATGTGAGCTACAATCTACTCTTGGAGCTTCCATCGAGGTCAGAAAACCTTTGTTAACAGAGCTGAGCTTTCTTCTACAATGGGCTATCTGAGAAGAGAAAACCAGTGCTATTCCCATTGCTTATTTCCTTGTTATGTTGAGATACTTACTCTCACTTACTTTTTCTATGTAGCATCATAAATCCTCTGTATTCAGGTGTTGGAAGTAACCAGTTTCTAGGTCAGCCTTTTGAACAGTAGGGGCTAGGTAATTCTATCCTGTGCTTTCAGCTGCTACTGCAGCTATTTGCCCCTGGCATAGAACATGCTGCTGTGATTTATATGTGTTATCATACTGTCTGTAAACACAGGTCATAGGTGAGACCCTAATACATTTTGCATCATGCCACAGAAATTTCATCTGTTACCTTTGACAGGCAGTTATCACAAAGGGACAATTCAGTTGATCTCAAATGTAGCTTTCGCAGTACACCATCAGCCAGCTCCTTTCTCCCTATTTACCTTTCAGTTTCTGCAGAAATGCAGTGAATGAGAACCAAGAACTAATACAATTTTGCAGTTATTTAGCCTAGGAAGAAGCAAACCATAAACATTCTCAGCCTAATAAGGGTGTTTGATGGGGCTGTGATTTGATGAATGACACAGTGCCTGGGGTAAGTTCTACTAAAATTGAATGGAGAAGTGGTTAACAGGGAAGAAATGTAGAACATGGGTTGGAGAAGTTGAAATAAGAGACATAGGAGGTGAACAGCAGTGACATTCCAGTGATTGTCGCAGAAAAACTATATACATCAAAAGCAAGAAAAGGATGTAGCAAGGATGTGATTGTGAGAACTTAGAAGAGAATTTTAGCCAATCCAATGGATTAAAGGGGACCAGATTTTAAGTATATTATGCAAAGAACAATTTACTGCCTCAGAAATAATACAGGAGTGTTAAGCCGCTAGTTAAAGCTTTGAATTTATGTTGGCACTCTGGAAGCACATCTTTCTACCTACAAGTTGACAACAGGCATTTAAAGCATTCCTTTGTGACTTTTTTCTTTGTCTGCCTGAGAGAATGCTGGGCACATGCACGCCAACTTGAGCCACAAGATACCAAAGAGTAGTAGTGTAGAGGGAAACGAAGATACGCATCCAAGCATTCAGAGAGACTTGAGTCATCTTACCCTGTGTGTTGTTCTGCTTTATAATTGTTTACATTTTATGGATCAGTGTATTTTAATTTTTTCCTGTTTTACAAGCAAATTAAGTGGATTAAATACTACCTTTCCCACTTTGTGGATGTCAAGAGGAATGAACCAAGTTAAATAGAAAACCCTGTGTCTTTCTAGGATCCTCAGAAGCTTAAGTCTTCGGAAGTTGATGGTGGGGCACAATCATCTGCAGAGCCTTCCACCTCTTCCAGAACACATTCCACTGGAGGTGCTGGACCTTCAGCACAATCTGTTGACTAAACTCCCAGAGACACTCTTTGTCAAAGCTCTGAAGTGAGTGTCAGTATCAAACATCTTTTGTCTGCACTATCCTTTGGAGTGTATGGGCTGAAAGTGGCACCTCTGTGACTGTCCTTGCAAGGTGACATTTGCATAAGAGATAACGAGGTATGCCCTTGATGAGGAGGTTATTCAGGTGCCATGAGGGAAGCCATCAAGCTGATTTGAATGAATCAGTCCATGTTAATGTATAATTATGGGAAAACAGAAGCTGCCAGAAGAACTTTGTCTTTAAAAGTAGTCATAAGTTCAAGTGCAAAGAAAAGAAGCCAGTCAGATTCAGGTCATTTGAGAGCAACAAGAGAGACCCTTTACAAATGAACAGTCTCTCCTAACTGTATTCACACAGGAGTTAGCCCTTCTTTAAAGAAGCCCTTCTTTAAGTAAAGTTTTATGTTGTCTGCTTCCACCAGTATTACCCATGGGCTTTTCAGTACTCACTGTTTACTGTAAAAATGCTGTGTGCATCCACAGTGCATATAGCTAGGAAGTCATTAGTAGAATCTTAATGTGACTAGGGATGTTACAGTATTATCTGCCCTCCTGTCTCATACTGCTGTCTACAGTGGCATTTGTACAGCTCCTTTTCCTTGTTAATGGAGTGGTTTGGATGATGTGAAGTCTGATTCTTGCACTTGCTGTGGTTAGCCTCAGGTACCTGAATGCATCTGCCAACAGCCTGGAGTCCTTGCCCTCCACGTGTCCAGGGGAGGAGAGTTTGAGCATGCTGCAGCTGCTATACTTGACTAATAACAACCTCACAGATCAATGCATCCCTGTCTTGGTGGGACACCCAAACCTACGGATCCTGCATCTGGCAAACAACAACCTGCAGACTTTCCCTGCAAGGTAAGTCAGTAAGGCTGTTGGGCAAGACAATGCTGGGAGGAAACTGCCACCTCCCTGCGATTGTACGTGAGTCAAAGTCAAAGTGAGATGCTCTCCCTGTGGCTTGAAGACAAAAACCTGACATTTCTACGCACAAAGGGAGGAGAAGCATGTTAAGGGGGATTGGCAGAGGGTAGTATTGGCTGTAGGTTTTCCTGTTCTAGTTAAGGTGCCATCCAGGAGGACCAAGGGATGTTACTTATTGTGTTGCATGTGTGTGGGGATGGGGTGATATTTCTTTGCAACTTGAGCACTGATGGTGAAGGGTCTGTCTGTTGTACAAAACCAAGCCACACTTGGGGACCCTGCATCTTACTAGAGCATCTCTTAGGACTTTGGATCTCCTGTCAGTAAATCAAAAAAGTAGCTCATCAAGGGCAGTGTCTATAGATACCTCATCTGCAACTTCAGAAAGTGAAAAGTTCATGTCTGTAAGATACAGTATTTTTTTGTTTCCATTTCAGCAAACTTAGTAAGCTGGAGCACTTGGAAGAACTGAATCTGAGTGGAAACAAACTGAAAACAATTCCTACAACGGTTGCAAACTGCAAGCTACTTCATACACTTATTGCACACTCTAATGAAATCAGCATTTTTCCAGAAATCCTGCATTTGCCCCGTATTCAGGTATTTGTATGAAGAAGATGGAGATATCATGGTAAAGTTTGGGCTGTAGAATGAGTAACTGCTAGGAGAGAACAGGAGGTCCCAGCAAGGCCAAGTGCAAGGTGCTGTACCTGGGTCAGGGCTGCCCCTGGTATCAATTCAGACTGGGGATGAATGGTTGAGAGCAGCCCTGCTGAGAAGGGCTTGGGGATGCTGCTGGATGAGAGGCTGGACATGCCCTGGCCATATGTGCCAGAAACCCCCCACACATCCTGGGCTCATCCCCAGTGGCATAGACGGCGGGTAAGGAGGGGATTCTGCCCCCCTGCCCTGCTCAGATGAGATCCCACCTGGAGGGCTGCACCCAGCTCTTGAGTCCTCAGCACAAGAAGGACTTAGACTTGTTGGAGTGGGTCCAGAGGAGTCCATGAAGATGATCAGAAGGCTGGAGCATCTCTGCTGTGGCAATGGGCTGAGTGCTTTGGAGTTGTTCAGCTTGGAGAAGAAAAGGGTCTGGAGTAACCTTATTGCAACCTTATGTTACCTAAAGTGACTAAAAGAGAACTTGGGAGGGACTTTGGACAAAGGCATGAATTGACAGCATAAGGGGGAATGGCTTTAAAGTGAAAGAGAGTAGGTCTAGGTTGGATTTTAGGAAGAAACTCTTCCCTGTGAGGGTGGGGAGACTGTGGCACAGGTTGCCCAGAGAAGCTATGGCTGCCTCATCCCTGGAAGTTTCAACGCCAGGTTGGACAGGTCTTGGAGCAACTTCTTGTAGTGGAAGGTGGCCCTGCCCATGGCAGATGTGTTGAAAAAATGAGCTCTAAGGTCTCTTCCAGCACAGACATTCTGTGGCTCTATGGTTTTGCTTGATCAACCCGAGAAGAGGCCACAGAGTATACATTCTAGATCTCTCACCTTTCTGAGCTGATCAAAGACCATGTCATTCACCTTTACCCCCTGACATTTCTGGTTTCTTGCATTGGAGACAGTGGGCAGTGTTAAATAGCTAGGCAGGTTTGCATATAGAGGCTTTCCTTTATCTTTGGTGTGACCTAGTCTTTCACTATTGGAGTCATGGCTATTACAGGTTGCTTATAAATCATTCATCTTCTGACAAGTCAGACCCATTTCCATAACCTGTGTGTGAGATACAATAAGTAGCAGGGTTGTATGATGTTTGTAAGAAGCACTGGAGTAACTGATGACACAACACAGTATTTTCTTTGTCATGCTGTTTGTTGCTACTGCAGTTTGTGGATTTGAGCTGCAATGAGTTAACTGAAATCCTAATCCCTGACGCACTGCCAGGTGCCTTGCAAGAGCTGGATCTGAGTGGAAACACAAACCTGGTGTTAGAACACAAGACACTGGATATCTTCAGGTGAGCCATTGACATGTCAACCCAGTAGTGACCTGCACAGGGAAGGGTAACTCTTGCCAGGAGAGGAAATGGGATAGTAAAGTAAAAGCACTTTATCACTGCATGGTGGAATAACATTCTCTGCCTGTGGCAGCTGAGACTTACTGTCTTTGGGAAGGGAAAAGTCTGCGTCTGAAACATCAGAGCAAGGAATTTTTCAGGTGGTCTGCAGTTTTCCCAGGTGTCTCTGACATAAGCAGCCAGGCATCTCTAGAACACCTAGACCTTAAACTCCTTTCCTTGATGTAGTTCTTTCCACAGACTGCTGTCTAAAACTAGACTGGACAAGGTCCTAAGGCCTGTTCAGCAGTTTCTAGAAAAGCATAACTTCTGTTCTCTCTGTAGTCACATTAGCACACTGAAGATTGATGCTAAGCCCTCCCTCACGGCAGACTCGGCACTCACTTCTGTCTTCTGGAGTCATGGAGTAGCTGAGATGGCAGGCCAAAGAAATAAGTGAGTATTATGGTCTGCTGAACACTGACACTGTCTTCTCAGGATATTGGGCAGAGTGCACTGCTGAGCACCCAAGCAGACCTGTTTTGCCCAAGAGCTCATCCTTCCCTTTTTCTCTCTGGATCTCTAAGTCTTGGTAACTCATGTCTCCACATTACCTTTTGCCTCAGTTTTCACACTTTTCCCAGTCCACTTGGACTCTCCTTCCCTCTGCAGCAAGGATGCTTTTTCTCTTGCCAGCTGTGCCTGTGGCCCTCTCCTGCATGTGGTCAAGGAAGATTTGGGAGTTCCAATAATAAAGCAGCTGTACATTTCCCAGGCTAGTGAATGTAGGGATAGTGGCTTTGCTGCCCTGTGAGAATGGCACAGCAAGGTGCCTGATGGCTGTGGTTTTGAGAACAAGATAATTTTTGAGACATATTAACTTAGCTTGTATGCTTTTCTGACAGGCTGTGTGTGTCATCCCTGGCACTGGGGAGCTTTGCAGAGGGGGTGGAGGCTGTATATGGCATGTTTGATGGTGACAAGAATGAAGAACTGCCACGTTTGCTGCAGTGCACCATGGCTGATGTGCTCCTGGAGGAGGTACAGCAGTCTGACACCACGTTCATGTCCAACACCTTCTTGGTCTCCCACAGGTAGGACAGTGAGCAGGCTGGTCCTGGTGGGACTTGCATAAGATATATCATTGTTAGCTGGGGTGAGGCAGCCCTCCAGAATGCCTGTCAGTAGAGTCTGGAGCCTCCTACACCTTCTTCTTCAACAGGAAGCTGGGCATGGCTGGGCAGAAGCTGGGTTCCTCTGCTGTCCTTTGCTACATTCGTAATGAGGTGGGTGATCCAGCCAGCAACTTTTCTCTGACGGTGGCCAATGTGGGGACATGCCAAGCCGTTCTGTGCCGAAGTGGAAAAGCACTGCCTCTCTCCAAAGTCTTCAGTCTTGAACAATGTTCAGAAGAAGCCAGGAGAGTCAAGGAACAAAAAGCCATTATAACAGAGGTTGGTTTGGACCCTTTTCACTTCAGCTTCCACACTCACATAAAAGCTGGGCACAAATACATGAGCTCGGCTGTCTGCGTGTCTCTAGGGGAGAGGGTGACATGAAGGTTCTGATCTAGTGCTTCCTGATCTGCTTCATTTGCTGATTCGCTGTCCAAAATTGCATGTTCCTAAAACTCTTTGCCCTAAGAACTATGGGCACAGGATGACATGTAGTATGCAAAAGTATTAAAATGATTTCTAGAGAATCTGTAAAGGTTAACTTTCTAAACACTTGGAAATAACAAGGAAGTTCCAAAGAGTGGGAAAAATATGTCTGTAAAGATCTTGAGAAACGAGTGCCGATCACTGTAGTTGTATGCTCAGTGGGTCTTTTTAAAAGTATTAAGTTGCTAGATAGAAGTACTTTTCATGAGCATAATGTGTCACTGTGTTACAGCTCTTCAAGGCATAGCACTGTGACTACTGACTGAAAATAACTGTGGGATTAATGTAGCACGTTAAATAGTTTAAAAACTGGCTCATTAATGGATTCTGAAAAAGAAAAATGAAATTACTGTATAAGAGACTTCGCTGTGCGTCTCATCTGCTGGGTTTTAATACTTGGCGGCAGCAGCAGTGCTGACACCCAGAGGATACAGAAATTAAGAACACTGAAATTAAACTCAAAACACTGACTTGGAAAAGGGACTGAGGGGTGTGGGCACTTCTCTTTATGGGAGACCACTGCCAGGCTGGCCAGGAGACCATCTAGCAGAAGGGGGTAATACATCCTGATTACAGAAACAGTTTGAGATACCTACCTGTTCTTTTTGTCCTCGGGTTGTAGTGTCCACATTTCAGAATGCAGTTATATATTAATAAAGAGGGAAATAGTTCAGATAACACACAGAAATAATTTAATGTCTGGGTAACCTGTCTTACGTTGAGAAAGTTGTAAGTCACTGTCTCGTACTAAAAAAAATAAGTTTCACGTAAGACTAATCAGTGAGACTCTGATCAGTGTACTGCAGGTAGTCTAGCTGCACATTTCAGAGTTATCTGCTACAGTTCTTCAGAGTGCAACAAAAAGTCTTGTGGGATAAAAGTGTGTTATTGCTAGCATGGATGATCGTGGTTATTGTACCTGGTCATCAGGTATAGTGAATGTTTGTGCTGTAGTACCTGCACCTGAATCCCTTTCTCCAATGTTGCAGCTGTGTAACTGGCATTTCTTGAGGCTCAAAAGCAGCATATGAGCAGGGGAAAGTTTGCTTTCTAAGTGATCCTAATAGCACATCCAATGCTACTGCCTTATTTCTCTTGTCTGCAGGACAATAAAGTCAATGGTGTGACTTGCTGTACTCGGATGCTGGGCTGCACGTACCTGCATCCTTGGATCCTGCCCAAACCACATGTCTGTTCCATTCCACTGACTGTACAAGATGAGTTGCTACTTCTAGGGAACAAAGCTCTCTGGGAACACCTTTCTTATGCAGAAGCTGTCTCAGCTGTGCGGCACCTACACGACCCACTAGCTGCTGCAAAGAAACTCTGCACTTTAGCCCAAAGCTATGGTTGCCAAGACAATGTTGGTGCAATGGTGGTATGTCTGAACATCAGTGAGGACAACTGCACGTGTGAGATGCACAGCCTCACTCTGACAGGCCCTGGGGGATTTAGTTCTACCGCCACCAAACCAGCAACACCTTCATGTAGCAGTGGAATTGCTTCAGAGTTCGGCAGTGAACTGTCTGCTTCTGAGGTTAGCAGTGAGGTGGGCTCTACTGCATCAGATGAACACAGTGCTGTTGGTCTCGATGGCAGCTTGCTACCACGACAAGAACGACGTTGCAGCCTACATCCTGTGCCCCCCTCAAGCATCTTTCAGCGCCAACCTTCCAGTGCCACCTTCTCTAGCAACCAGTCTGACAATGGTCTAGATAGTGATGATGAGCAGCCTGTGGAAGGTGTGATGACAAATGGCAGTAAAGTGGAGGTAGAGGTGGACATCCACTGCTGTAAAGGAAAGGGTATGGAATTAGAACATCCTGCTGCAGAGTACAGCTCTTCTGCTCCAGGGCCAGAGGATGACTCTGGGCTTGTACTCATCATTCGGAGGCAGAACAGTGTAAACAGCAACACTGTGCAGAGAGGGGTTAAGGAGAAGTGTGAACTCCAAAAATCTCTTTCCACATGTTGTCTTTATGGAAAGAAGCTTTCCAATGGCTCCATAGTGCCCTTGGAGGAGAGCCTCAACCTCATCGAAGTAGCGACAGAGGCACCCAAGAAGAAGACAGGCTATTTTGCTGCTCCATCCCAGATGGAGCCAGAAGATCAATTTGTGGTGCCACCTGATCTGGAAGAGGAAGTGAAGGAACAAATGAAGCAGCACCAGGAGGACAGAGCAGATCAGGAGCTGAAAGAAGAACATGCAGCATCCCTGCCAGAGGAGTTTGACACAGCTTTGTAACCCTATGAGTACCATTCCCACATTATCTGTCCCAGGAAGCTGTGTTTAATAAGGGCTGTCATGCCCTCTGAGGGAGCTGGGATCTGCAAGGAGTACAGACACCTGCTGCTTCCTTAATGGAGTTGAGGAAGAATCAGGAGGGCCAGTGTCTGGGCTGCCCACTTAACCACTGTAGCGTCTCAGTTGTTCTATGAGCACGCAGATCAGCAGCTGAGCTCTGTGTTAGGGACTGTCTGGTAAGTCTTTGAACCCTGAGGTTCTGCCAGCTCTGCCGGAAAGGGGCTGGTGTATGTGTGTGTGGGGTGAGGAGGCTGCTGAGAGAGAAATGCTCAGCGTTTAGAGTCCTGTGAATATTTCTGATGCAGTGTCCCACCCTCCCCTCCAGCACCTGACTTTGTTATTCCTTGAAAGAATAGACAGTTGCAATGAAGCTGACCTGAGAATGGTTTCCTACATTAATTGCAAGCACTTTTATTTATTGCACTTAAGCTGTTCTTTTCCCTTTCAGCCCAGCACTTTATTATTTAGGCTTAGGGGAGAAAGCACTCCGCAGCAGGTTTGCTGTGGACTTTTCCCAATGGATGTTCTTAGGACAGTGGAGGACTCAGGGTACCAGCGTTCTGATGAGCACTGGTGTAGGGGAGAGTGAAGGTTATGGTGGGATCATTCTGTGCAGGATGAGAAAATACATAGCTGAGTGATAAGTAGGTGCCAAACAATGCATTTTATATGGAGCATAGGAAAGATAAGCTCAGGACTGGTTGATTAAGGCAACCTGTAGATCTACTGCTTCTAGTTGCAGAGCACATACCCACCTCAGCAGCAGCATGGCCACCTTCATCATGGATGCCTCACAGCAGAGGCTTCCTCTACAGAAGACATGGGATAAAGCCAGGAGCTTGTGCTTGTCTCAGTGGTCAGTCAGAAGAGCCAAGCTGTAGACAGTGGTGTGCTGCTCTAAGACCAGCAGAAGCATCCAGTGCTCTTTTCCATCAGCATAAACCTCTCCATTGTCAGCTACAGTGTCTTTGCTTGCCTCTGGAAGCAGGAGTCATATTCGAAATACACAGCAACCAGCATTTCATGGTATGTGCCCAGTTTGGCCACAAACAAGGTGAAAGTGTACTTGTTCCTGCTTGTTCAGCACAAAAGCAAAAATTAAACTTTTCATCTTATTAACATTTTTATCAGCACTGAAAAATATGTTTAAAACAGTCACACTGATGACGAACTGGCTAGTCTGCACTCAGAGACCTTGTGTTTCCATTAGGATTTTTGGTGCAGGGTGTAAGTTGGCTGCCTATGTTGTCATCTTGTATAGGAGTTGGGGAGATCACTGCCT
The DNA here is from genome assembly GCA_039654755.1 of Calcarius lapponicus. Classification (NCBI taxonomy): domain Eukaryota; kingdom Metazoa; phylum Chordata; class Aves; order Passeriformes; family Fringillidae; genus Calcarius; species Calcarius lapponicus. The sequence continues at coordinate 116,705 of CM077474.1, read as the reverse complement.
CTGTAGCATGCAGATTTGTCTTCCTTTCTGAGAGAGCTGGATAGCAGCTGTCCCTTTCATGTCAGTGGTGCAATAATCCTGACTGTGATGTGGGCTAGTGCCTTTTCTTCATTTTTATATATTTATGAAGAAAACATAAACATTTCTTCTGAAGAGATCTGAAGGGCTTGAGTTGTCTATTTTTGGATCAAATTCGGGCCTTGCTCAGAAGGAAATACTGTACAGACTATTTGTGGAATTCTGTCAATATAGATCTTTTCACAAAATCTAATGGAGTTTTACTGAGATTTCAGAGCACCTTGAATTTCTTATCACTAGAAAAAAAAGGTATTTCTGTCATGCACAAGGAGCAACATTTTAGGATACACTTTGTTCTAGTTGCAGTGTAATCATGAAACAACCCAACTTTTTGTAAAGTTTAAACTCTCACAATTTTGGTTGTTTAAATGCCTATTTCATTTGGAACTGAAGGTTGAAGCTAATTCTTAAAATCACAGTAAACAGTATTTGAATCCTTTAGGCAGAGGAAAAGCAGCAGAAAGGATTCAAATGCTAAACCCCAAAACTCTTTCATATAAGTTATCATCATATAAGTATGCAGGAGAAGTTAATTCCAATGTTTTCAACTGCACTTTTGATTCTGTCACTGGTGATAATTTTACCAAAGCTCTGTGCCTAGCCTCACAGTTTTTGATACCTGAAAGGGCTGTAGAACAGCCTCCATTCAGTATGGGACTGATGCAGAAACCCTTATTTCTGAGTAAGACTCTGACAAGCCCTGCACTCTGAGTAGCATGTATGAATGCAAATCAGTTCTCCATTTCTTGCACTGATATGGAAAGTCCAGTGTGTCCTTGCCAGTCTGAATCAGTAGTATTGCATGCAGAATTGCCACAAGGAGTTAGTAATGAATGCCTCTACCTAGCTCAGTGTTGAAGGAATAAGGAAAACACATCTATCTGCAATAGAGCATGCAGATTCCTGAACTGCACCTCTTAGAGGTAGTGGAAGAATGGAACAGAAGGAATTCCTACTGATCTTTTTCTCCAGTGCTGTTTCTGGTTTTGAAGCAGAAAGGGAGTTGAAATACAGCCAGCTCCTGTTTTCTATGGGTGTGAACTGTCATGGAAGACATGCCTTGTTATCTTTCTTACATTCCAGGCAGAATCCACAGATTTCTGTGAAGCTGGTATTATGGACTCCGGGCAGCACAGGCTGAGTTGACTTTACCTGTCCAAATAGTCTTTCTCTATTTGACTAAGACAAGTGCTGGTGTCCTCAAGCAGCTTTTGCATATTTTCCATGTGCTTCTTCCAAGGATTAAGCTTTTCCTTTTCTGTTTCAGCCACAGCATTGTGATGCTTTTTCTCCAGTCATCCAAAATCTTTTTCATGCATTAAAAATAGTGCCTGTTCATCACAAAAAGTACTGTTTTTTCCTAGGCCAGTTTTGGGTGTCAGCAAAGACACTGGCATAATTTTTTTCACGCAAATGTCTTGGATTTTCTAACACAAGATTCCAACTGCTGAGACATGCTTCAAGATCCCTGTCATCCAAAGAAAAGGGTTTTTTTCTGACATTGGTCAGACAGTGGCTGGGTTATCTTCATCTGTCTGGTGAGGACAACTCTCAGAACAGAGTGCTTCCCTCCACTGCCTTTTGTTTTCCTTCCTCCCTGTGTGTCTCCCCTACTTTATTTATTAGCGCTACCTTAGATTTCAAGCTCCCAAGGAGCACTGCTGTAGGTGGAACAGGTATGAAAGGGCGAGTTTACTGAAGGACTCATAGCAGGGTATAGAAAGTGTCTTCCCAGTTATCTTTCTGTTCTCCAGTCCCTTCCCTGATTTTTATTTTTGGAGTTTGCAGAGATACTGTGATCATCACATAACCACATCACTAAGAATGTCCCACTCATTTGCAGACTTGCTGTTAGAGAGGGATTCTCACCTTGAGGTCCTCAGGCTATTTTGTCCCCGCTGAGCAATGCAAGCCCTCCCACACTGCACACAGCCACACCCAAGGAGGTTGGTGGTCCATCTCTTCAGTAATTCTGGCTCTGCTGATAAGCATGCTTGCTGAGAAAGGTACTCTGAAGGCACTGCTCTGTCCTGTCCTGTCCTGTCCAGAAAGGCTTGTGTAAAAGGAACCCCTAAAGGTTATATTGAGTGGTGGGTAGCGGGGCCTCAGGTGTTAAAGGTAAGAGATAGCCTCCAAGTTGCCCCTAGAACAAGGAACAGGCCCCAGTGGAGGCAGCATCACAGACTGTTCATACCAGACTGAAATCTTCAGTTAGATGGGAGGATAACATCCTGTTCCAAGAAGGAGGAAGTATTCCCCTCTCTCGGGGACAAGCTGCTGTGAAGTCTGAAATCTTTCCTGGAGTACACAGGACCTTCAGCCACACCTAAGGCTTTGGACCTGTGGGGTTTCTGCACTCCTTCCAGATAGATGCTGGTGGCTTTTGTGTCACTTGCCAAAGGCCTTTCTTCAGGCAGATCTCCTCTTTGGTCTTGTGCAATCATTGTCTGCTGTTCTATTGCTCTCTAGAGACTCAACTGTACTTTTCCTCTTTTTTCACATTTTAAAATGTTACCTTTTTTAAATTATTCATATGATCTGGCGCATGTTAAATATTGCAGTGTACCAGCTGTTTACTAAATAATCCTTTTTCATGCTTTTTTGTTTTTAAAAAGGAGAGTATTTTCTGTATCTCACTCTAGCATGCACCTATAAGGATCCCTGTTTTTATTGTGTATGGGAGTAGTTTGTCTAATGAATGTGCCCTCGGCACTGTGGCCTATGTATTGCTTTGGAAAGGCAAATAACGTAAGATTGTTGGAAAACACTAGTCCACTGATTCTTTATTCAGATGTATAGAGAGGTTCAGGGAGGAAGAGTATTTTTCCATTGAATTTTCAGCTGACTTAGCAATAAAGATTTTTACTTTCATCTAACAGCTTATTCTGATTCTGTTACTGTGCTGGAAAAAAAATCTCTGCAATATCCCAGTCAAAGGTAGCTGTGTCTAGCAGCAGCTGTGCTGCAGGTTATTCACTGAGCTCTGTGTGCTACTTCACTCATCAGCCTTCCATACAAAAACTTCTTTCAGAACACTGTGAGGGTAGAATTAGGCTTACCAATTATTAAGGCAGCTTTGTTTCCTGCTAGAGGAATGCTGCCCTATGAACTCGCTCTCAATAGCACTGTACAGCTCTAGAAGAGCTGCAAGAGGAAATACAGAAATGTTAACAGAAACAGGACAACAATGGACTGTCCACGAGACAATCGATGTTAAAAGGCAAAAAAACCCTGAACTAAAAACAAACTAAATCAAACAAACCCCAAAGCAGCTAGTGTGTTCCTACGTGTGACATCTGTTTTACTTTAGTGTCTCTAGTTCTTACAGTGTTCCATGGTTTTGGTAATTGTGAGGATTTGGTCACTGGTGCCAGTGAAAGAAAAGCTATGTCCAAGGCAAAGCATGTTTCTTGTATGTTTATTTTTTTTTTTTTAATATGGGCAGAACTCATCTGTGAAACTACAGTGGTTCCATCCTCATATGAACAATGCACAGAGTGGACACTGCTCTGAAGTGGCATTTCATTTTAAGACACGAGGTGGTGATTCTAGTGCTACTTTTCCCAGTTAAATTTCCTATAAGTTTGTCTAAAAAAAATTAAGAGCAGTATCTCATTTCTCCAACTTGTACATTGAAAATGTATTTTGAAAACAATATACTTCTGTATTCAATTACCTATTTGATCTCATAAAGCTTTTGTCTGATTATCCCAATCCAGGACATTTTTTTAAACAAAACTCTTGTATACAAGTCATATAAAAAGACCATTTCATACATAAATGCACCCTCTCCAGGAGTTTGAAAAGCCATTTTATCACAAGTTTGACTGAGTTTGAGAGGTTTTTTCAGGATATTTTCATGGCTTTGTAAATGTCATGTTCACACTGGTCTGTTAATTCCAAGAGACCTACAAGGAAGCTATATTTAATTGTCACAACCATGGGCCTCAGTCACTTGTTTTTAAAGCTCTTTTCTCAGCGGAGTCACGTGCCTTTTGTAAAGACAGTTTCATCTATGAAAAGCTGTTCATTGACAAAAGCATATAGTGGCAGTACTTGTAGCAAGGCCTCGCTGGAGAGGAGGACAGCTGAGACTGAGATGGAAGGGGCTGCCTGTGAAGCAGAGACAATCCATTGCATCAGCTTTGAGCCATTAATAACTCAATAATGCAAATTCAGGTTAGGGATAACCTCACTCTACCATATTTATAGCTATGCTAGCTTGGTGAGTGTTCTGTAGCATTAAGGCTGTACTGTCCAGAAGAAAGGAAAGCATACTGCTTCATTTCAGTAAGACTGGCAAAAATCAAGACTGGAGTGGAGGAAGCATTTGAAAGCTCTTATAATTGCAGTGGCTTCCGTTTCTGTTCGTGAACTGTCCTGTAATCTCTGACAGCTAGGCCTGCACTGAGCAGGTATGCCATGGCAGCCATGCAGGCCAATAGGCCAGCGGCAATCTCTGCCCCATGCAGGCTGCACCAGAAGCCCTGATAGCCTTTGCTTTGATAAAGCTGCTCTCTCTCTTTGCACACTGATGAATTATAAACGCTCAGCAGAGAATGGAGGAAATAGTACAGAGCAGGCACTGTGCCAACTGCAATCACTATGTACAAGGTGCATTCAATTAGCAGCCATGCTGGGAAATGCCACGGGACCTGCAGAACACTAACCAAAATCAGAACACAAGGGAAGATCAGGAGACACCCTCCCACGACCATCGCTGCCCTTGCAATGGGCAGCTTCAGTAGGTAGAAACGTTGGTCAAGCTGCTGGGCTCGCTCCCCCTCCGCTCCGCCGAAGCCGCTGTAGGCCCCGCCGTACTGGTAGTAGTAGATGCCCCCCAGGGCGGGGAGGCCGCTGTATCCCCCCGCCGAGCCACAGGACACGGAGCTGCAGACCAGGATCAGGACGGCGAGCAGGACCTCCACTATCTGGCAGAAGGCTGGAGGGGAGGCCGAGGTGAGTCTGCGGCTGCAGAGGAGCGCCCGGGAGGGAGCCGGGCCAGCCGCTGCGCTCCGCAGGACAGAGGGAGCGGCTCCCGCCGGCCGCGCTCACCCCGGCCTGTGTGCAGGTACAGGCAGCGGCGGCGCTCCAGCGACCCCGGCACGGTGCGGTTTCCCCGCGGCCCCTCTGCCTCTGGTGCGGGTACGGCGCTAAGGAGAGATGAGGCAGGGATGGCAGTGACCCGTCCCCTCGCCGCCGCCAGTCCGGTCCGCTCAGCCCCGGCGGCGACCCGGACCTCTCGCGCCCGCCCGCCCGCCCGCTGCCCTCACCGCCCGCCCGCCCGCTGCCCTCACCGCCCGCTGCCCTCACCGCCCGCCCGCCCGCTGCCCTCACCGCCCGCTGCCCGCCGCTGCCCTCACCGCCCGCTGCCCGCCGCTGCCCTCACCGCCTGCCCGCCCCGGCACGTTCCCCCCGCGCGGCAGGGGGGTAGCCCCGCTCCGCCATGGCCCGGCGCGGCCCCGCTCCGCCGGCGCTGGAGCCGGGGGGCCGCCCCGGGGTACCGCCGGCGCGGTGAACTCCGTCTCGTGCGGTCGCCTCCGCCCCGCCCGCACTTCTCTGAAGTGGTGGAAGCTCCGACCGGGATAGGCCCTGCCCCGTCTGAAGGGGCTCCGCTCGCCGGCGCAGGTGCGCGGTCTTCGGCACCTGCGCACGGTTCACCAGCTGCTGGCGTGCGTGCCCGCTCCCCTTCGCTTCCACGGACACGGTCCCCGCAGCCCCTTGTGGCGATAATGTCTCGAGGTTTCTCACCTGCCACAGAGCATGCTTGTTAGAACCCACTGGAAACTGACTAAATTTATTTAACTAAATTTTCACAATCGTACAAGTTCTGCCTTTTCCTGTGCTGTGAGTTTTGGTGAATGTTCTTAATTCAGTTTTTCTGCCACCTCGTGCCTCTGTAAACTTCATCCGTGCCTCTCTGTTTCTTATGCAACCCCACTCCCAGCTTCTCTGGGCCTGCCCTAACTCCCCTAAACCCATCCTGTGAAGCAGTGATTGCACCTCTATGCAGCACTCAAGACAGAAGTGCACTGGCAGTTTACATCAGCAGAACAACTGTCTGTCTTGTCCTGGCAATGCACAGCATTTTGTTGCTTCTCCAGCTGCCCCAGCACAGAGCCTGTGTCTCCAGATACAGTCACTAACACCGTGGGATCTATCCTGCAGTGCAGCTGTGAGGTTCCAGTTCAGCCTTGGCAGACCATGTTCAGGTAATTTTCTTTAGATATGTTACCTTATATTTAGCCATACAGAACGAAATAAACCCCTTTTGTGTCTTTTTGCCAGAGGCCACTTCAGACTATATGATGGGACCTTTTTACTGACAGTAATGTCCTGCTGCCCTCCGTCTGTCCTCCCATCCTGGCAGACCCCTTAGCACAGCAGCCATCACCTTCCAGCAGAGGAGGTGATGAATTATTCCTGTGGTTATTATTGGTGGTGGCTGGAGCGAAGGCAAGTCAGGACCTCACCCATGTACAAGTGTCAGCATTTCTCAGGACTGGTAAGGGCAGAGCTGATTCGGGACAGGGAGAAAAGTAAGGACGGCGGGACAATTTAAAAATACAGAAAACTCCACATTCAGAGTAAATGCTTTTATTCAAGAGTTTGACCAAACAAAGAGTTTGACCAAAAGCTCTTTGCTTTTACAGCAAAAAAATTGCAAAGAAATACTTTCATTACATTTAGGAAAACACATTTTTGGAAAACAGTTACACTGTAAGGTCTCAGACACAGTACCTGAATATGTGCCCTGAGAGGCACACATTCCAAATTTGTCTCTAAAATGCAGAAATACATTTCCTCCATCTGCAAGACTGGTGGCAACAGATTGTTTCACCTGTCTGTCTCTACAGGAGCAACAGCAGTAACCCGATAGACTTATATGGTAAAAAGCCTAAAAACTGCACCTCAGCACTGTTGGAAAACAGTCTCCTCAACACTTCACCTGATTCCACAAAGGTCTGGAGGTCTGAAAATGCATCTTACAATTTACTTAGGTTGAGATAAGAGAGAAGGAAAACAAAAGAACCATTGTTTCAAAGCCCAGGTCAGATAGAGGGCACAGAAATTGTGTGCAAAGTTAGAAAATGGAGAATCCATAGGGAGCTTAGGACGAGCAGTCTGGAGATAGTGCAGGTGCTCAGCAGTGAGGCTGTTGCACACACCCTTTCATCAGCATATGTTGCATCACTCATGTTGACGTGCCAGAAAGCAGGCCTCCTTGCTGAATGGGTTTAAAAATTTTAGCAACCCTTTGTGAACTTTCAGGGTCACTTTCATGCACAGTGCCATTTTTCTTAGTAGAGCTTTTGTCTGAAAGGGATATGAAGAACTAAGCTGAATAATCTTGAGTCACAAGAAGGGATGAAATAAGTGTTTCTTATGCAGAGTGTTGCTGCTGGTCATCCAACAAACTGAGATAAAGCTTTCTTTGGATTTGTCTGTGATTTACTTGTTCAAAGACAGGGAGAGGAAGTATTGCTCTGTTGGAGATGTGTTTAATGTTTTACTAGAGTTTTTGCTGCTAAAAAGTGAAGTACGAGCTTCAAGACACCATAGAAGTGAGGCAATCTTATTTAATTTCTGTTGCTATAATGAGAAATCTTAAAAATGCTTTGTGTCACTTCACTCCTGCTCAGAGTACTGTAGCTGAACTTGGTCAGCATCATCTTCTGCCCTGCAACAAATACCAGTCAGCAGAACAGAGTGATAGGAAGTTGAGGATACCAGTATTAATCTTCTCCACCGTTTTGGCTTCTTTTTGTAATTATTTATTATTATTATTATTATTATTATTGGCTTCTTTGTTTCTGGCTACTTCTGATATCATTGCTGTGCTAAAGGAGGGAATGATGTGGTTTGGCTTGCCATGGAGCAAGAGCTCTGACCTGGTTCAGTGCCCTCCCTGGGAACTTGGAGGGTAAAGTGGTAGGAGCAAGTAATGAACTGCCTCGTATGTCTCCAGTTTGAGGCAGCTGGGAGCTGTAGCACAATCACTGCTGAACACCACAACCAGATTTATTGACTGTCCCACATAAATAAATAATCACAGGGACAATGAGTGCAGCATGATGACGATAGAGCAGTACTGTAGAAAAGAACTGGAGGTTACTGTGAATGACAAACTGAACTCAAGTCCACAATGTCATCCTGTTGCGAAAAAACTAACATTTCTAGGGTGTATGAACAGGAATGTCACATGTAGGACGTGTGAAGAAATTCTTTTGCCCCCACTTCAGACTGGCTTGGCCCCAGTCTTCCACACTGTGTTTCCAGAAGCAAGTGGATCAGCTGGAGGGGATTCAGAAGAAAGCAAAAGAAATATCTAGAAATACAACCCGTGAGAAAAAGATTGATCAGAGACATCTCATTTCAAATAACAAGCATCTGTTAACAGCTTACAAGCTTGTTAATAGAGAGGTGTCTAGACAACTTGCAAACTTGTAAAAAACTCTTGTCAAGAGCAGGGAAATATTTTGTTCACTCTGTTTGCTATTGGCATGGTCAGAAAACAGAGAGCTTAGCTTGAAGCAAAAGGGATTTATTTTAGGCACCCTCAATGTTTTTCACACACACTCCAACTCCACCATTTTATAAGGAGATGAACAGTTACTGCAGGAGTGGATTAGTCAGAAGATGGTAGGTTTCCATCACTGGGGCTGTAATTCAGTCATGAGAAGGCTGGCCTGTCTGTGTTCTTGTGAGAAGGAAGTGCTGGTGCTGCCCACGCCACCCACTATAAGCTCACAGTGTCATCTCACCCCACAAAGCCACTGTGCCCCTTTCCACGCCACCCCCATTAGCTGGTCACTGTCCCAGTGGCTGCAAGGCCGTTGGAGGACAGCTGCTATGACATATCACGCAACAGCTCAAGTCTCTGAAGTTGTAAGTCAAACACAGGATATGCACTGGATAATATTTACCTGGATGTAAACAGACACAAGTCTGCACAAGATGTTTTCTTTCACTGTGCCTGTACTCAGGAACCAGTAACACTCACACTTTGTGGAACATTCTTCTCAGCATCTGTAACAGGAATTGCAAGTCTCTCATCGTGGCTGTTGGGCCTGTAGCTCACTGGTGCTTCCAACTCCCCACAAACCTGGAGTGCACTCTGTGTCTGTCAGTGTGCTGGCTATGGACTCAGTGCCCAGGCTGAGCAAGCAAAGGCTCCTGTACCTGCTGGACTCTGTACCCTCCCAGCACCACAGTGGTCAGAGGCTGGGTAGTGCAGTCTGCTGAAAGGAGTAGACATAAATTGCCGGAAAATAAAGCAAAAAAAATTTTTGGGGGCGAGGTAATAAGTGAAGTGATTTGTTACCAACTCTGGTGGATTTTTATGCAGAGTACTAGTTGGATGTCTGTCCCTGCACCTCCCAGTGCACCCGGAATTGGCAAAACTATCCTTGTGTATGACTTAGCCGCAGTGTGACAGAGACAGGTTTGTCAGTGCAGCAGTGCTTGAGCCTGTGCTCTCCTCAAGCAGCTGTTTGTCAGTCCCACTTTGTGTCTGCAGCTCAGTCTGGAAGCTGAATTGCTTGGTCTTACTGGCTTCACCTCTGCTCACAGAAATGGGACTCTGGGAGCCTTGGTACCAGAGAAAGGCAGTACCATAAAAAATGCGCACTAGTTATCACTAGTTTCTCCGTCCAGTGGGAAGAGATAAAAATCAGTTGCTCAAGCTACACAAGAAAGAGGGAGCTGAAGAGGTATGCACAAGATACCTGTGATGTTGACCTGCTGGGACAGAGAAGCAAACTACAGAGGGTGGAGGCAATTCAGTGGGGTGGGGTGTTAATGGGGAGCATAGGGGCCTGACAGTGCAGAGAGATGGCAGCCTTGCTGGCAGAAATGCATCCTGCAGGGTATGGCTGCCTCTCTCACCGCACCATAGAAGGATGGCTTGGCCATATTTCTAGAACACTAATTGCTGAGTTGCGTGTTCATGCTTTTGTCCTGTGAAACACTGCACAACAAGGGGTGGGAGGATAGGGGCTGCATACCCCATGTGAAAGCGTCTGGAGGAGGACTGGAGTCATTCAGTGAGAGGAGAAGGGCATTGTAATGGCAGGAGAAACCCACAGATGCCGTTGTACACTTCTGTCCTCACCCTGCTTCTCACCAGGTTCTCAGCATTATGTAACTGAGCCTCCTATGTCTCCAGAGCCACATTTTTCCCCACCTTGGCAAGACTTCCACTGTGGCCTTCTCTGAACCCCACTGCTGTGTGCAGTATGACGGGTAGGGCTCCAGTTGCGTCACTTTGGGGATTGTTGCTAGGCAGAACATACAGCATCGTCCTTGAGGCCTCCCAATGCTGTGTTTAACCCTGCCAAGGCTGCAGCATGGCAAGAGATGGGGCTAGCTGAGGGAAGTGAGAAAATAACCCATAGGTGCTTGGAGAAGGCCTGCATAAACTTCCAAAGGTTACTCATGTCAGGTTTCAGTCAAAAGAAGAGAGAAATTGTGCAGCCCTCAGCAGAAGACAGTCCAAACAGCTTCAATACAAGATGTTGCTCTGTGAAAGGGTTTTGAAAGGTGCTATTCCTTGACCAAAGGCCTTGGGGCTAGCTGCAATGAGAAGTCTGCCCTCCAGTCTGGGGGTAAGGATCCTGGCTAGACCTGCTGAGCACACTCCATCGCCTTCCAACCTGTCTCCAGCCCTGAATCCTTGGCCCCCATTGTGGCCTCAGAAGTGCCCATTGCAATACTGTGGTCAACAGCAGGTCATGGCTCCCCAGCAGTGTCAGCCCAGCTACAGCACTGAGGGAAGGGGCTACTCATGTCACCTGGGGAGCTGTAGCCTTACTGATGGTTGTGTAGTGAGCATGGGTTGAATGCAAGGTCCTTTGTCCTCCAACTCGGGTGCAGGTACAAACAGGTAAAATTCACAGTGACCACTGGCCTCTGCACTGAAGGCATCAGCAGTCTGTTTGCTTGAAGGTTGGCAAGTCCCTCTTGTCCCTGAGCAACTCTTCAGTCTCTGGCCATTTGCTGCCATGGCAATAAAGGAAGACTTGGAACAGCCCTTGAAAAGCAGGAAGAGTGCAGATGTCTCTCATTTATCCTAGCCATGGAGGAATTGAGGCAGGAAGCCATAGGTTCACATCACTTAGCAAAAAATGGCCTTCTGGGAATGGTATCATCTGTGGTTTGCAATACCATCAAAGAGGGAAGAATTGCATAATTTCTGCTGACTGCCAGAATTATGAGTTTACTTGGGTCTTGCAGCAACCAAAAAAAAAAAACCAAAAAAAAAAAAACCAAAAAAACCCAAACCAAACCAACCAAAAAAAAAAAAAAAAAAAAAAAAAAAAAGAAAAAAAGGAAAAAAACCTCCAAACCAATGACAACTTGAGCTTACTTTAATCCTTCCGGTCCTGTTGCCTCCAAAACACTGGCTAGGGAAATGCTTTCCTCCCTTTAGTTTATTGAGGAAGATGCCTCCCAATTGTAATCAATTGTAATGAAGCCACAAACTGGTGTCTGTCAGCTGGTGAGCTGGAATCCCAGAAACTCTTAGGACAGACTGGTGGCATCTTCAAGCTTTACGGTCCATCAATCCACTCTCAGTGAATTACAAGCTGGAATACCTGGACTCTGTGGATTTGCCCCCAGCAGTGTTTGCAGCCTGAGGAAGGTGGTGACAAAGGATGGCAGCCTAGGCATGCCAGGAAGCCAAGCTGTGTCCTTAGGCTGCCCCCAGAAAGAGTTAATGCAGAGCCATGTTCCAGGTGTTTGAAGTGACTACAATTGCAAAGGGGAGGAGAGGTCATTTTTGGGTGGGGAGAGCAGCCCTCTCTGTGGGCCAATGGCTAAATGATTCAGTCTCAACGCCCAGTTTTGGGGATTATTTCATGGGCAAAAATTCACAGGACTTTCCTCTCAAGGGGATTTGTCCTGGATGAAAACTAGGGACTGGACCCCCAGGCTTGTTGGTGTCTCCCTGTCTGCTGTAGAAGGTAAGGTGCTGTATTCTGGTGCCTTGCTTCTTTCAGGTAGGTAGTGGGGAGTTCTTCCCTGGCTGCCTACACTGAAGGTATCTCTTGTGCCTGTGTCTACAGCTCCCCTTTTTAGAAGAACCATGTTTCAGGGTGGTGTAAGGGCTCTGCTAGGATAGACTGTGTATTTGGGACACAGCCCAGCTGTTGAGTTGAGAGATACATGGCTCATTTCTATACTCAGTTTTTTGTGCAGCCCTGCTGTTTATTTCCTCAGCTGACTTTCTTCTGGTGGAAAGGAAATGCAGAAGGTTTCAGCAGAAAAGCTGAAGTCTTGCTTTGTGGCCCTGTTGGATCAGCCTGGGTTGCTATAAATGGCCTAATAATTCATCTCTGGTAGAGTAACTGCAGCAGCATGGGGCATCTCTAGGTGCAAAACTTCACTGAAACAGTGAGAAATTTGTTCAGATAGCAAATCCTGTCTGAACCAGGTAACACTACAGCCCTCCTGGCTCAGTCTCTGCATCAAGGAAGGGGAAGCTGTGCTGTATCTGTGAGTGTGGGGCTATGCAACTACCATCAGGAAAGGGCCACTGTTTACCAAATTGCTTTTCAGTGGAGCAGAGAAATAGGACAGAATAGGAAGCATAAGCAGTTTGTGGCAGGATTACAAGTAGTGTGCCAGTATTAGCAAGAACAGACTTTGTGGCTCAGGAGGTCTGCCTCTTCTGTGCCCTATCCCTAAGATGCAGGTGGAAATCCCTGAGTCATCATCAGTTTGTAAGTCAGGCTTTTTCTGCCTGATCTAGCTTGTGTTCTGGTTATAACATGCTGGGATGTGTAAATCACTTTTGTGTCCATTTTTGGGCCTTGGAGGCAGCTGTTCCTCTGCTGTACCTTGCTTTTTACTCAGGTTGAACTACAGACTCTTTGGGGCAGTGCTGCCTCCTGGATTTCCCTCTTGGCCATACCAGTCTTGCTCTGTTTTCTAAGCATTGCCTTTTGCTCTAGGCTCTCTGGGCTGGGCTGTTCTCTGCTGACAGAAGTAAGTGTCTAACCTCTATCCTGCCACTGCCCAGTGCATCCTGATAACATTGAAGAAGAACTACCTTCTTGGCATCTGATATTTGATTTGTAGTGCTTCATTTCTGTCTGTAGACTGGAGGAACATGCTGCATATGAACACACATAGTGGGCCAGCCCTTGTGTTTGCAGGTTGAGGTGTACAAGTTGATAGCTGGGGGGAGAAAGGGGGTGACCTGGTCCTTCTGTCAGTGGACTATTGAATCTGCAGTCAAGCAGTGACTACAACATGCTGCTAATTCTTGGCTTCTGGCTTTTGCGAGGCTTTTTCCTCCTCAGTGCAGGAGGGCCATGCTAGGCAGGGGTGCAGCTAACACACAGAAGTGCCTTAATCTTTCCCACTGTATTGCTCTCTCACTTATGCATGGGGTTTCACTACATCCTGGCACCAAACAGGATGCAGCCTACTTGCTGCTGCTGCTTTGTCCGTAGGCAGTAAGTAGTGTCTACAGCTTTTGGAAGTTTTACTTATGGGCTGCATCCCCAAACAAGATTCCTTGTTTGACACGTGTTAACTAAGCCCAGGAAATTCACTTTGCACTGACAGCTCTCAGGATGGACTCGTACCTGATCCAAGTGAATGGCCACGGAGATCATGCCCCTGTGCTAGATGTTCATCTCAAGAACACTGGGAGCACCATATCACCAGGGAAGGTGAAGGGTCGGAAGCCAAGATGGGCTGTCAGGGCTTCTGAAATGTCAAAGAAGACTTTCAATCCCATCCGAGCCATTGTAGACAGCATGAAGGTGGAACCCAACCCAAAGAAAGCCATGATCTCCTTATCCTTAGGTGAGCATAGTCCTGTGGCTGAAGCCTCCGGGTATTTGGATCAACTGTGTGGCTGACAGATGACAGGGCTCTGAAGCACAAAGTTTGTGCGAACACCAAGGGATAGGTCAGACAACCACACAGCTCTGTGCCTGTCACAGAATACCGACAACTTTACTGTTTTTTCGATCTTTGAAAAGGAGACCCGACGGTCTTTGGAAACCTTCCCACAAATGATGAGGTCACACGGGCTGTGAAGGAGGTTTTGGACTCAGGACAGTACAATGGTTATGCTCCATCTGTTGGTAAGTTGACAAAGCTCATCCTGTGAGAGTTGGATGAAGTCATATGCCAGGTCCTACCCCACAGCAGGTATATGGAGCCCACAGACATCTTTCCATTAGCAGCCTACAGTTGTCCTCACCAACTGTCACATGAACACACAGGTATGTGTATCCCCCAGATACACCTGTGTGCTCTCTCCTGTGTGGGCTGTTTGAGGCCCGGAGATCCTGCAGAAGCTGTTTGCTGCCCCAGCCATTGGGGCAGACAGGATATCAAGAACCTAGAAGAGCTTGGGTACTGTGTGTCCCTGCCATGGGTTATGGCCAAGCTCCTTTCTGATCTGCCTTAGCCAGGAGTTCTTTTGGGCTCCCCGACTTCACTGACACCTTGTTTGAAGTTAGTGCCAGAGCATGCACAGAGCATAGATCTGGCATAGAGTGGCATCACTAAACAATGAAAACCATGTCTCAGCTTCCTTCTGGCTCAGAAAACTCTCTAGCTACCTTCCACTCTGCTCCTGTCAATTCCGTCCCTGGGACATACTGGGGTCAGAGTTTGCCTCCCTGCCCAAGGTTTGTTTCTGCTCTTGGCCATCCTGGCCCAGCCTTGGGGCTGCATGGTGCTTGGCCTGAGGTAGGACAGTCTCTGCCACCAAATGGGCTTTCCCCAGCTGGGCGGCAGTTGTGAGCCTTGTACTGGTAAGAAAGAAACAGTACTGGTAACAAGAAGGAAAGAATCTGTAAAAACCTCCTTTCCATGTCTGCCTTGTCTTTCCTCAGGCTACCAGTCCTGCCGGGAAGCTGTGGCTGCATACTACAACTGCCCGGAGGCACCACTGAAGGCGCAGGTACTGGTGCCCAGCCAAGGCACTCCCACTGCACTGCAGACAGGGTGCTGCTGCCTGCAGACCATGGGGCATGGGGGCCCTACCCCAGCTCTCCCTGCCTGCCCAGTTAGGGGACTAAAGGCTAGTCAAATCACCTTGTCCCAAGGTGGCCTCCTGCTGCTCTCATCCCTTCCTGGAGCCCTTCACCTCCACCCTCCCCAGGAGGAGGTTTTTCTTTTCACCAGCTGAAGTTTCCCTGCTTTCAGTCAGGCCCTGGCACTGTCTTTTTTGGCTGAGAAGCTCTCCCTGGCAGAGCTGAGCCTGGATGTTATGTCACTCCTGTGTGTCCAGAGTACGTCAGAGTGGTTGTGCTTTCCACTGACCTCTCTGTGCTCTTTGCAGGATGTCATCTTAACAAGTGGCTGCAGCCAGGCCATAGAGCTTGCCTTGGCAGTGCTGGCCAACCCAGGCCAGAACATTCTGGTGCCAAGGCCTGGCTTCTCCCTCTACAAGACTCTGGCATTATCTTTGGGGATAGAGGTCAAACTCTATAATCTCTTGGTAAGTAGTGGCAGGCCTGGAAGGGGCACCCCTGACATTTCTCCTATCAGAAATACCCTGGCTCTGCCTGGGAAGGGGCAGAGTAACCTGGGTGCCCTGGCACACCTGACCTTGTGTAGCAGGTCCAGTTCCTCAGCTTTTACTTCCTTTTCTCTTCACTTCACTAGCCAGAGAAGGCCTGGGAAATTGATTTGGAGCACTTGGAGTCTTTGGTGGATGAGAAAACAGCTTGCCTCATTGTGAACAACCCATCAAACCCCTGTGGCTCTGTATTCAGCAAAAGCCACCTCCAGGAGATCCTGGCAGGTGAGCCTGCCTGTGTGTTTTCTGGGGCCTGGGGCATGGCTGCAGTCTAGTGTCTGCCCCCATTGCTCGTGTCTCAATCACTGCAGCACCATGGCCAAAGGCTTTGCTTCTGACTGACTCCACCTCAGGAATGAGGGCTTGCTCAGTGTGGAGGTGCTGTCTTATCTAGGCAAGAACATGCAGACCATGTGTCTTCCTCAAGAGCTCTGTGTGACTTGGACTGCTCATTTCTCCCCTGTGGCTCTGCACTGGGAGTGTTCACAGGAGCCCTGTGCTTCCTTGTCCTGACAGGGAGGGCTGTGCTGCCAATCCCCACCAACTGGAGCACAACTAGGCTCAGTCAGGGCAGGGATCTCCAGTGGTCAGGCTCTCCAAATGAACAGTCTGTAGGAGGAAGATAGGGACCCTGTGCCCTGAGACAGAGCTTCCCTCAGAGCTCTGCCAGGCTTTGCAGCAAAGGGCAAGTCTGTTCCCATGGGGGATGCAGGTGGCCAGGCTGAATGCCCTCTCTTCCACAGTGGCATCAAGACAGTGTGTGCCCATCCTGGCTGATGAGATCTACGGAGACATGGTGAGCATTCCCTGCAGTCCTTTACACTCACAATGCTGCCTGTCCTTTTTGATGTGCTAATCCTTGGCCTTGGCAGCCAGGTCTCTAGAGGCGAGGGACATCTCCGCTTCCCTGGGCCTGGGTCCATGCCTGGAGCTCCCAGTCCTTTGGGGCACAGTCCTAGGGGAACCTCTCATGTCCAGCTCCCCTTCACTTCCCGAACAGCTTTCTTTTATGCCTGTGCACTTACCATGTTCATACTTTGAAGTGGGAAGTTTTCACCATCAGTTTCCCATCACTTCCCTGCATCCCTTCTTGCTAAGCCTCATGCTCACACCCATGCTCACAGTAGGAGGCAGGGACGGCCCTAACACAGTCTCTGGTCATAGGTATTCGCTGACTGCAAGTATGAACCCATTGCAACTCTCAGCACCAATGTGCCAGTCTTGTCCTGCGGTGGCTTGGCAAAGAGATGGCTAGTCCCTGGCTGGCGGATGGGCTGGATCCTAATTCATGACAGGAGAGACATCTTTGGTAATGAGGTGAGAACCAATGTGTTGCTGTCATGGCAGCAGACTTGCAGAGTCTTCAGTATGTGGATCACCAGGTCTTTAACTGGTAGAGGCAGGTGCTGCTCTTTGGTCTCATGTAGGTGTCACCCAGTCATGCTTACCTGCTTTTCTGCCCCTCTTTCATGTCCCTTCCTTACTCCATCTGCTCCCAGACATGGTCTTCTACCCACATCTACACTGTAACTCACTCTGTGTCTCTGCTGCTCATTAATATATGCCTTGTCCTTTTTCTGTGCTTCTAACTTCTCAGAGAGCTCCAGTATGCACTGAAAGTATTGCATGGCTTATCAGGCATGTGGAGTCCATGTGTGGTGTCTATGTGCTCTTACATGGTTTCTCTTAAAAGTAAGAACAAAGCACCTTGCAGTGCTGCCAGTACTTTATCTGGCTATTTTTCAGCAGTGTTACAAGGACAACCATCTACTGCAGTGACCTTTCCACCTAGAAGGCTCTCTGCAGAGGAAGAGGGAGAAGAGAGGACCAAATGAGTGAGCAGAAAAGCTAATATTGATTGTCCTTACTTGGCTTTGAAAGTGTGGATTGTGGGCACAAACCAAAGGGAAATGCAAAGTTGTATTTGGAACAGCTCTGGCTTTATTTGTATTATCTATATTCCATCCTGGTTTGAGTCAGATTGGGAAGCTCCAAAAGTTGTCTCTGTTGGCATTTCAATCTGCGATGGAGGAACAGAGAATGACACTGTAAATAGTCTGCCAAACCTGGCATATAGTCAAACAAATGTTCTTTAGTACTTTTTATGCTCACTGAAGAGAAGGGTGTGAACAGCTGTAGAAATACAGGAAGTGAGGCTTGGAGCTGTTCCTTTCCTTTAGGGAAGCATCATCTAGCTGCAAAAACTATGTTTTCTCAGATCAGGGACGGCCTTCTAAGACTGAGTCAGAGGATCCTAGGACCCTGTACAATTGTCCAAGGAGCACTGGAGCGTATCTTGCACCGAACACCACCTGAGTTCTATCACAACACCCTAAGCATCCTCAAGGTAAACAGGCTGTTATAGATCAAGAAGGGCTGTTCACAAATTGTTTGGAGGGAGTCCTTTCTCCCTAGTTCATCATTCTTCCTCTCCTCCTCCCCACTTGGAGGTGCAGTTTGTCTGTGATTAGGATGACCCAACAGATCAAATTCCAGCAGGAGACATTGTAATGGGCAGAAATAATGACTGTGATAACGTTCAGGCAGCCTATCTCTGCAGCTGTAGCTGCTGAATCAGGGGATGGAGTTTGGCACTGACCTTCTGAGCTCAGCTCAGTAACACCTGCTGCACTCAAGGCCATGATCTCCCATACTGTTTGCATTTGTTGTCCCTTTATTTGCAGTAGGCAAACCTGTTCATAGTCCCAGTCCAGAGTTTGGCTTCCAATCACTGACCTGTTTTCTGGAATTTCTCCTGTTTTGAAAATTTCTCCTTCTTGCTTTTCAGTCTAATGCTGACCTTTGTTATGCTGCCTTATCAGCTATCCCTGGCCTTCAGCCTGTCAGGCCTGCTGGAGCCATGTACCTGATGGTAAGTGAGGATCTCCAACACTCACACGAGGTCTGGTTGCCAGAGCTAGTCAATGTTTCAGATTGGTACTTGCCACCAGGTCTCCGTTACTGTGCATTTTCAAATTGCCCTGTGCGGTAAATGCATCCCTTGGTCACCTTAGAAGGCCAGGATGTGCTGTTACCTGCTCACAGAGCAGAGGCCAGTGCACTTAACCCACTTGCCTCTGCACAAAACTCCATGACTTTTCAAGACAAGGCTGTTTCACCTGGATATGAAGCCTGCTGGAAACTGGAAGCTCCTATTATAAAACAAGGCAGAATATCATACCTCCTGTAGAAGATGAAGCCTTCTTCATACTAGCATGCCTGTCTTCTGCCTGTGGTGTTGCCTTTTCTTCTGCCTTTTCCTATGCCTGTTTGCTTTAAAGTTTCTAATGTGCTGAAATTTCCTTTTTCATCTCATCAAGCTCAATTGAGAAATTTATGACACTTTGACACATTTGATTTTTTTTTTCCTTTTATTTTGTTCCATTTCATAGTGTCTCCAGTTTTTCATTCACTTTTAAAATGTGGACTCAGAACTGGACAATACTCCAGTATATGTGTCATTCATTTCTATAGAAAAATCCTTATCACTTGACCCTGTTTCAGATTTTACTCAGAGCTACACAGGTCATTTTGCTTATGCTTTTTAGGTAGAGGCACAGCTCTAAGATTCTTTCACATTTATTGTATTTCTGCAGTGGCTAGCTGTCTATTTCTAATTAAATCATGTGTTTATTTTTATTTTCTACTAACTCTTTCAAAACTTATGTATGCAAAGTATCTCTCAAATTACCTGTTGAAGAATATTTTCATGAGATTTTAAAAAGCTTTGGTTGTAAAGGTCAGTCTGGATGAGGCCCCGAACAAGCTGATCTAGTGGGTGGCAGCCGTGCCCATAGTGGAAGCATTAAACTAAATGAGCTTTAAGGTCCCTTCCAATCCAAACCATTCTGGGATTCTATAAACAAATGGCCAGAATAGCACTGTCTTTATGTGAGAGATGGACAGCTGCCTTCTTTCCAAATACAAAAAAGAAATATTTATTGAAGATTTTACCATTTTCATGTCATTTTACCAATTATATTATCCTACAAGGATTTATTTTGTTCATAATATTCTATACCTTGCTATATTTCTTTTTATTTTAAACCAAAGCATTAGGTATTTTTCTTTCATGACAGGATTATTAATGCATATTGAGTTCTCTACCAAGCTTTGTCTCGATGTCTTATTTATTCCTTTTCACTTCTAATTGGTTACCATGTCTTTTCTATCAGGTGTTTTTTTATTGAAGCAGCATTTAACTGAAATTCCTTCTTTAGGTAGTTAATGAAGGCTTTTTCAGAAGCCCAGGTTTTGGTTTTTTTATATGTTCCTCTCTTGCATCCCAGGCAGCCCAAATCATAAGCAAAAACTGAGGGCAGACAGTTGCTCTCGACTGGGAAGTCACTGGGCCATATGTGTAAACAAGGACACTGTAGATAGTTTTGCTGCCCTTGATTGCCATGTTACATCCCTCTGCTGCAGGTTGAGATAGAGATGGAGCATTTTCCGGAGTTTGAAAATGATGTGGAGTTCACTGAGCGACTCATCTCGGAGCAGTCTGTGTTCTGCTTGCCAGCCACGGTGAGCCTAACACTGAGAGCCCCAGGGAGCTGCAAGGTCAAAGCAGGGTGGGAGAAACTGCAGTGGTTTGCATCCCTGAGGTCTGAGGACAGGCTGGGAGTTGTGTATGCAAGTGTCCATAGTAATGTAATAGTGTGTAGGAGCTGGCTGTCAGATCCCCGTGCTGTGTGTGGCAATCTCTGGCTCACTAACAGCCCTCAGTCAGGCTGCCAGGATCTTCCCAACTCCAGACTTGCCCAGTATTTCTCAGCCTGGCAGAGCTGTATCCCTGAAATCCATATACCCCACACTTCCTTGCTGAAGGTGCTCCCTCAGAGGAGTGCTCCCACCTGTGTTCCTTTCCTCAGTGTGTTTCCAGTCCCTCACCCCTCCAGACACAGGGAAAGCTGAGAACATCTGTGCCTTGCATTCACTTCCAACATTGATTATGGACAGGGCCTTAAATATTCTCCACCCCTCTCCTTCGCTAACTCCTTTCAGCCCATTCCCTGCACAGTCTGGTCTGCACAGTTCACACAAAGTCCTCTGGCCGTCCCCCTCACAGCATCATGTCTACACAGATGGAGATGGGAGATTTGCTTGGAACAGGAAAAACAGTCTAAGGCAGCAAGAACCAAGCCCTCCTCTTCTGCACTGACTGTATTCATGTGCTGATGCAGCTCATGGTGCCAAGGCAGGGCTCTAAAACTGGCACTATCCCAGGTAATCTGCCAGCTTCATATTTTCTCATTTCAGTGCTTTGAGTACCCAAACTTCTTCCGCATAGTGACCACCGTGCCTGAGGAGATGATCTTGGAGGCCTGCAGTCGCATTCAGGAGTTCTGTGAGATGCACTACCAGGGTGCTGAGGGGGCCCAGGATCTGGAGTGTGACAAGTAGCTACAGCTGGCCCCCTGCCTCTGTCAGGCTAGACCTTGTATGAGGCAGCAGCTGGACAGGCAAGGCTGCTTCCAGCCAGCCCCACCTCTCCCTGCCTGTAAGCAGCCACTGTCCTGCTGCTTCACTTTTTGTGCTCCTCAGACTCCTCAGCATTATGGAAAGAGGAAGACACTTCTCTCTCCTCCTCCACTAGAGCTTGCACATCCTCTTGCTTCCAGTCCCCCATGTTTCTGTAGACTCAGCATCTGTGCCCTGTGTTGGTCTGTGCTACCTGTGAACCAGCTGCAAGCAGGGGCAAAAGGTTGTTCCTGGGTTGGGCCCTGTGGCAAGGGCCCTGTTGGCCTGTGGCTCCTGTGTTGGCCACACTTCCCCCTGGGGACAGGAGAAGGCTGCCGTCCTGGAGGATGAGAGAAAAGTACCCACCTCTCACTTCCCTGTGTTACCTTAGGAGGCCAGAGCTCTTTATACTGAGCCCTTTGCATGATAAAGGGAGTAAGTTATTGTAACTTTTTTATTAATAAAAATTCTGACATGGCAGTCCTGCACTGTCCTAGTGTTGCGGTAGGTTGGGCTTGGTCACTGTGTGGGTCACCTTTGCTCATCTCATGGTATTGCAGTGCACCAGGCATGTGCCTGCGTGCCCAGCACCATCCTGTGTGCCAGTGGGGATATGGTGAGAGTGATTCAGACCACCAAAGAAACCCACCAACCCTTAGAGCAGGATGGGCCCTGAAAGCTTGACACCAACTGGAGCCAGGCCCTCCTGCCCTGATGAGGTTGGCAGCTTGCTATGGCAGCCTGTCCACTCCCCACAGAACAGTCATGTCTGCACCTTCTCCCTGGCCCTCACAGCCTGCCCCAGTGTGGACCCCAGCAGAGCAGTGAGTGCTGTGCTTGCTGCTGCAGGGACTGGAGCCAGCCGTGCCTAAATACTCAAGGCTTGGCATGCCTTTCCTGCTGTAGTGGTGAATCATGGGGTGGCACCCCATGGCTCATACTATATGTGGTGTTTGTGACATGCCAGTGGTACCAGGGTTACTGATTGCTGAATACATCAGCTCCATAAAGTAATAAGGAACTGGTGGCCTGTTGTCTGTTTATTCAGTGGAAATGGGAGATGATAATGCCCATTGCAACATGTGTTCTGGTCAGATGTTCAGGTGAAATGTTCCATTTCTGGAACTATCAGAGGGGCAGCTTGTGGAGTGCCTTACATTGCCACCTGCAGCTCTGTTCACGTGTCCTCCCACAGGGTTGGGATCCACAGGTCAACCCTGCCTCCCCAATGACAGGAGCCAGCTCTAGATTACACCTGGCCAGTCCTGCCAGGTTCTATAATGGTCTCTTTGTCTCCCCTTACCTTGCCCAGTACAAAGTCTGGGTACCAGTACTCCATTAGAGGGGAGGGCTAAATGAGAAAGATAGCAGTGTATGGAAGAGTCTTTGACATGTCAGCAGAGTGTCCATGCTACATCATTTCCTTTCACAGAAAGCGATCCCAGAACAAAAAGAGAGGGAAGCTGGGGCTATAAGTGAGTGGTATGCAGCTTCAGAGATTTCATTCCATTAGACCTTCAAATAGAGCTGAATAACCAGAACTGCTTAAGAAAAGACATTGACAAGTAACGAGCAGGGTGGTGTATGAAGGGTCTGTTGGACCAGGAGACCTTTACAGCATGATGTTGCTGCATTGTTATGCCATCTTGAATCTACTACAGCTTTCATGTACCATCTGCTTCCTTCAACTCTTCTCCATGTACCTTAGGTTCTGTGGCTTTAATCACCATTACTAATAAACAGATCCTGGTTTTAGAGAAAGCTGATCCTTTGAGATCACTCTTCCTTCAGGAGCCCCTTTTCTTTCAGAAAAAAAGAGATGTCTGTTAATATGCAAATATTCTGCAGTAATTAACACAGTCCTGTTTCTTTTTGACCCAGCCACATTTGACTGAGAAGGCTGAGAGAGCCAGAGACATAGGCATATATATATCTCATAAATCTCAGGATATCTTGATTTCTCAAAGCCACATCCTCCATTGTCATCTTTTGTAAACATATCCTTTTGACCACACCTAGGTTTTCCCTGAGGCAATAGCAAACTAGCATTAAACCACAAATGTGCTAGTATCATTTTTCAGGTATTATACTCACAGGTGCTTTGCGTCACAGTGTGGGCGTAGGTTAGAGCACCCTGCCAGCCATACAAACTAGCCTAAGTTGGAGTTTGGAGGTACTCTGTGTCAAAGGAAACCCCTGCAGCACTGAGACCAAGGAGGAAGTCAAGACAGATCTGAAGCTGCTCTTCGGAGATGCTCAGACAAGATCTGTAGAGCTTTAGCAGAGCTGCCCCGGTGGCCTTATAACTGATTGTGGGAAAATAAGGGAAGATTGGCAAGGAGGATTGTAAATACACTCAAGTGTCTTGCAGGTGAAGTGTAGAAAACCACATATGTTATACTAATTGTTGTTTAGTCTTGTGTGTTTGGTAAGTGGTCCATCTGTCTTTATATAACATAGGCCTGTGCTAGACTTAGAACCACCCTATTGAACATGCTTGACATTCCTGCTTTGCTGTGGTAAAGATCAAATCTCAATGGTAAACTGTGCCTGCAATAATCCCTGATTATACCTGTGAAAACAGCAGGTTTGGTGATCCTTGAGCATGGACTAGACTCCACAGTGCTGGCATCCCTGTTTGTGTGCCTCTGCCTGGGTCCTGCTTTGAGAATTCCCTGGTTGGTGAGGTAATGGAAATAAATTTACGATGCATTTCATCTGTGTTTTTGTGGTTGTTACTGCATGCTGCCTGTGCCGGCTCGCACACCCATCCACAGCCATCCTCCCTGTCTTAGCTGGGGAGCAGCAGTGCTATACTCTGGCGCAGGCTTGCATTGTGTCTCTGCCCTTTTCTGTGCTGTCTGGGCTGGCCATGTTTAGGATTAGGGTGATTTACTTCAGATATGGGGACCTAGGCAGGGAGGCAGCCTCATGCCTAGGGCTCTCTTTGGGAAATGAAGGAACTTCTCAGCTTTAAGTGTACTAGTCCTCAGCTTCCAAAGGGGCTGGCAGTAGATTCAACCCTGACAGGGAAACTGGTGCTGCAGGCAAGCTGGGATAAATTGCACCTGCCAGCAGTGAGATCATCAGTTCCCCCAGGTGTTTTAGGAATCTCAGTGTAGCCTGGCTCCTGGCACTGGCCTCCCCCACTCCCTCTTCCAGTAGCCCTGACTGCCTTCAGCTGGTCTGTAGACCAAAGGGGAGGCCCCTGAGGTTCTTCCTGCCTTGGGGCCATCGCCTTTGGCTGCAAGAGCCTGTCTACGCTAGTCTGCATGTAGCCATGCTGGATGCCAGCAGTGGGAAGATGTGGTTTTCACTGATTTGGACCAAGGATAGTTCCAAGGAAGCAATCTGGGGGATGATCGTGGAGGTCCTGGTGAATCAAAGCCCAGCCTTTCTGGGAGCTCAGGTAAGGCCTGAGCAGTGCATGGCAGTGGAACCCCAAGGGGAGGTGTCTGTGAAAAACTTTGATGTGAGGCCTAGCACATAACCTTGTTCTCTGGGGCTTGCTGCTTTGTCAGGGGCCAAAGGAGCTGACTGCTCTGGTGGCATTACCCACCAGAGGCACATACAGGTTTCCACAAGCATGAGAAGTAGCCAGGAAGAGACTGTGGATGTGAGAGGAGGTGGTAGCAGTGGGCTGGGAGACAGTACTTACTCGAGGTGAATGGGAGGGATTTTGTAAACCAGATTTGAGAGTGTAGAGGAGCTCTGCAGGAGAAGGAAGGCTTAGCATGGTCAAAGTCATACCACTGACAGTACAGCAAGACACATCCTCAGCAGGGTTCCAGTAGCTAGAAGGCACCTACCAAGCCAGCTAAGCTTAAAAACCAGTCAGAACAAGATTGAGGTATTGTGTTCTACACTAGCCTTCAGCCTCAGTCCCCAGCACTTCCTGAAGGGCAGAAGCACTGGAATCTTCCTCATGGTTTTGCTGTCTGGCATGGGCTCTTACAGTGCTGGGAGCCCAGATCAATACCAGCCCTTTGCTTTGTCATATATTGTCTTTGTTTTCCTTGTTTGTCTTGGGTCAGTGTTCCCTAAAGCTTTGCCAAAGCAAAGAGGTGTTGTCAATAAGTCTGAATGAGTTATTTCCTGGATACCTGACAGAAATAGTTGGTGCTAGCACAGGGTCTTCTGCACTCCAGTGCATTGCATGGGCTATGCATGCTTCAGGTCTGCTTGTTGCTGTTGTTTCCCTCCACTCTAAACTAGCTGTTCTGCTCCCCCTTCAGTTCCTGTGCTGATTTCCAGTTTTAGACTGCCTATGTACGTAAAGAAGGCAGAAGCTGACCAGTGAAATGAATTCAAAATTTGAATATATCTATTTTTTTCTTACTATTTTTCCCATTTCAGTGTGTTGGTAAAGTATTATGTGACCTCCTTCTTTCTCTTGTCTTTTCTCATTTTCCTGTTCCCCCACCACTTGATTTTACAGTGATGTATTACTATGAAGGCAAGAAATGATACTGCACCTGTGCAAGGGCAAGAGAGGGAGAAGGTCAGCCACTATCCTTGCTCTTGCCTGACACAACTTTGGGTTCTTGTGTGCCAATTCAGACAAGCCTATTTATCTCAAACTGCCTCTAAAAAAAATATAACTTTAAAACTTCCTTCAAACACAAGAAAAAAGCCACAGGTGCATCAGCCTGTCCTTGCTGCCATATAGGACACCATATAAATTATTTGTCTCATTTTTCCTTGTTCTGGAAGGCATATGGGGCAATATCTGCTCTAGCTTAGAAAGAACTTGCTCTGACTAGAATTTAACATAGGCATTGCACCTCTGTTCCTGTGCATTCTCAAGCTTCTCTCACTGCTGCATTCTTTCCATTCTCAATGAATGATGACTTCTAAAGCAACCAGGGTGACTGTATACAACATCCCTACCAAAAAAGACTCTTTTCTGAAAGCAGAATTCCGTTCTGTTGCCTTCATACCATTGAAAGTAATAAGCAATTGACATAGAGACTTTTTTTTTTGTAGATTACTGTCAAGTTTGTTTACTGCAAGGAGCAGTAAACAAACTGCTTTTGCACTGTGCATTTCAAAACACAATATAGCAGTACTCAGATCCACTGATCAGCACAGGAGACCATGCATGGCCCTTGTGTGAACAGCAATGTTGTGGCTTTGTGTCATACTCAGTGACATTTCAGAGCCATAAATTTTCATTTTCCTCTACAGCTTCAGAAGTGCAAGCTAGAAAACAACCCTAATCCCTCTGCTTTGAAAGGGAAACATTCACCAGTGCATAATCACAGCATTGACTCTTACAGCAGCTCTCCAGCATCATACCTTTGAGATGCAGAAAATGTGAACTATCCCATCACACACCTGAAAGTGATAGAGATTTTGGCAGCATGGTTACCATGAGCTGCTTTACATATCAGCCTGGTATGAGTTGTGTTCTTCAGGGCATATAACAGCAAATATTAAAAACTTGTATAGGTTGAAGACTGCAAATAGGGAGAAATTACTCCTGTGTCTTGATTTTAAAAACTGTGATTATACCAAATACAGTTTTTATTGTAGGTCCATGGCAGAGGGAAGTAGTTCCCACAACATGCAGCTAAATATACCCATATTGCCAGGAAATCCTGTTGCTGCCAAAAGTATCTTAAGTTCAAAACAAGACTGAAAAAGTGAATAGAAAAACATCTAGGTGATATAAAATGCAAAGACAAGTTTGATCTGAACTGATTTTAGACAGCTTCTGTCTACTGATAGACATCACTCTCCACTCTTGTCACAGCCAAGAGAAAGAAACAGGATTTTCCAGGGCATCACTCACTAGCTTATTTTTAACATCTGCATTCAGAGAGGTGAATCATGTACTCCAGATCCCTGGCTTCAGGGAGGAAATGTTTTTCTTGTTCTCTTCCCTAGGCATCTCCTCTAGATGATGGCAGAAGACAGGGTTAGGGTTAGTCAAACCTTAGAGCTGATCAGGTTTCACTGCCATAGGTATGCCTGGTTCTCTTATCGGCTGTCAAAAACATGCTCTCAGGTAGGGAGGCATCTCCAGTGTAAGCACGGTAGAGTTAAACTCTAGTCTACACCATTTGCATTACTCCTCAGCCTACTTCTGTTGCTTCTGCACTGGGTCAGGTGTGATCTGTTTATGCATGCTTGGGAGCACAGTACACATTGCTTACTTCTTCAGGGTGTAAGAAATACAAAGTGTGATTGCATGGGCAGTTCACAGAGATCACTAGTCTCTGAGTCCACAGAGTCAGGGTAGAAAATAGAAATGTGTCATTCCCTGGACATACTGCAACAGGCCTTTGTTTTTCCTGTGCTGAGGAGCCCAGAGCTGGATGTAGTATTCCAGGTGGAATCTTGCCAGAACAGAGTAGAGGGGAAGAATCTCCTCCTTCATCCTGCAGCCCATGCTGTTGGTGACACACAGCCCAGAACATGACTGGTTTCTGGGCTGTTAGCACACGTGGCTGGCTCATGTGAAGCCTCTTGTCCACCAACACCCCCAAAGTCCTTCTTCTTAGAGCTGATATCAATCCATTTTCCACGTGGCCTGTATTTGTGCTTGGGATTACTCCAACCCCATACGCTTCTGCTTTGCATCATAAAGCTTTTGAGTCAGACATATGGGGAGCGTGTTGTTTGTTTTCAGGAGCCAGAGGTTTCCTCCTTCAAGTGTCACAATGTGCAGGTCTCAGGAAATACAGTGTGCCAGACTAGTTTGTCCTGCCAAATCTCAAATCCAAGGAAGAGCATATTCTCCTCCTCTGTGCAACTGCTCATACTACAGAAGATGCCCTGTGGAAAGCCCAGACAAATATCTGGGACATGGCATATATTAGAGTAGAAAAATCTGTTCAACCCTTTGACAAGATGACTGCACAGTAGTATTCAGTGCTGTCATAAAGCCTACATATAGATGCCGAGGGATCAGCATTTCTTGGGCAAACTACATACAGCTGGAACAGAAGTTTTGATCCATCTTTGTTCATGCAACTGTTAGACAGGGAGAAATAATCCTTTAGGAAGAGCCACTCAAGTGGTGTGGTCTTTACAAAGGTTTTCTAACGCCTAATGGCATATAGGTAAGTCCTGTGTGTCAGTGCAGAGATGGGAACGTATAGCAGAAGTTCCAGATTGCACCGAACATTGCATGGTCCTCCACAGGGCCCTACCTGGACCCCTGCCAACTTCTCACCTTGTTTCCCAGCCCAGGGTTACCAGGGCTTGACCATCTGTGTTTGCAATGCAACAAGTGAAAGGGAACGTGACCTGCCCCATTCAGATTGTTCCTCCTGCTGGAAGCACCAGCCTTGCCCAGATTTTTTCTTTTGCTGTCTCCTAGACTCCACTTGCCCTGAGAGCAGCAGTGAGGTCATTGGGAACACAAAGAGGACACCATTAAGAGGTCTCGATGTCTCCAGACTGTGTGACAGAATCTATGAGATCTGGAATAGGAATGACCCAAAGCAACTGTCCCTGTTTGTAAGTATTTCTCTTGAGCCTAGTGCTGCCCTGTTTCACTACCTTACCTGGCACAGTCCCATTGCAACTCCAGCGCCCTTGTGAATCATTAACAGGCCAAGTCCAGCTGCTCCTTTCACAGCTTCTCCTTTCACACAGTTTTCTTTCCCGGCCCCCAAATGTTTAATTCAAGCAAGGTACAGACAGAGAAGAGTAAAAAAGATTTTATGTGAATCTGCATCTGCTGACATGACAAACAGCCAGAGCAATAGTAGGAAAGTATGCCCTATCTCTGCACTCATGGTGGGCAAGCTGGTCCTCTTTGCAACTTGTTTGTCCTTTGCTCTGACAGATGCTACAGACATCCCTGTTCCTGCTCTTACAGGCAGCAGTCTTTTTTGGGGCTTGTAATAAGAGTTTAAAGTATCTCTCAGTCTCCTTCATGAACTTTCTGGCCCTGTTCCTTTACTAGCAGCACCGGGTCATTCACACCCCTGCAAGAAACTGCCATTTCCGTACCTTTTGCTTAGTGCAGGGTGGAGTTTTGTAGTTTAAGGCTGGTCAAAGTAGGCGGGCAGTGTAGAGCAGTCAGTCTTAGAGCTGGGATGTACACGAAGAGGACAGGAAGGGGCAGGCACAGGTGTAGGTAGGAGCTAAGTACACGTGTATATGAGACCCCAGCATGAAGACAGAGCGCCTGTGCATGAATGCACTGTTGTTTGTGTGACTGCCTGGAGGCGTGCGTACCACAGCAGCGAACGTGTGTGAGGGCAACTTTGCTCGAGTCAGGTCTGGTGGTGCTTCACAAGGACTTGTTAAGGTGAGATTTTCAACCATTTCTTGGTATCTAGTGTAGATGCTCTTGATGCCAGAAAATTGTGAGAATTTTCTGCAGACAGGAGCTGTGGGTCTGGCTTAGAGGGTAGTTCCTGCTTCTCCAGACAGTCTTCTCAGTGCCCTTGCTCAGCTTCTCCCACTAGTGACAGTCATGCCAGCTGCTCACCTCTGAATGGGCAGACAGCTTCTAATTCTGCAGAAACGGACCAGGCCAAATTGGAGCAGCATTTGAAAAAACTGTGAGCAACCATCAGTGCCATCAAAGACCAGTGACAGGAGCTTCTCTGGTGCCAGATCCTCTTTGCTATACTGGGGCCACTACAGCAGTGGGGAACTTGTACATATCTGGAGAACTCCCTCAGACTGGCAGAGCGCTCAACATTGGTTTGCACAGCGCAAGGTGGTTTTGGGCTGTAACTGTCTCACACCTGCCAGAGACATGCATATGTTCAATAAATTCCCTGTCATCTGGGGATATGGTGCCTAATGCTGAGTGCTTTTCTCTAATGGGTACATTTCCCTTGGGCTGCTTGCTGCTTTCTTTAACACTTGCTCTTTGCCAGGATCAAGCTTTTCCAAGGTCCCTGTGTGTTTCTAGAAAAGTGTAAGTCTCTGCTTTTGCTTTTTGCTTTTTTTTTTTTTTTTGTTTGTTTGTTTTTTAAACAAGCTGCTCAGGCAGTATTTTAATACCTTTGCTGTGGGAGACACTGACATGTTGACACTGGATTGTTGTACTTTTCGATAGTTTCTATATTGCATCCTTTGTGCCCTGAGATTCTTCCACTTCTTTCTGCTCTCAGCCAAATCTTGGCTCTTTTCTGTTAACACACACACTGCTAACAGTGTGCTTTTCTTGTTCTGCAGCTGAGATTGTCTCAATTATTCTGGGCTGATCTTTTCTTGCCAGCTCTGTGAGAACTTCGTATTTTCACTTTTGCAATATGAAATTAATTCTATCACTAGTGACTGTGGATGTTTGCTGTAGAGAAAATGTAGTTAATCTTAAGACCTTAGTTTAGAAACATCCCAGCTCCCATGATTGAGAAATACAGTGGTGAAAAATAAGGTTATATAATTAGTATTTCTCTCATATTAGGGAATATATGATAGATAGCATAGTATGATGCTGCTCTTTTATTCCTCTTCATCAGGCACACAATTCATTTCAGTCCTTCTACTGTCTGTGGAACAGACTTGGGATGGCAACAATTATCACTACTTCTTATATGACTGAAGAAGCTGTTGAAACTGTGGTCTCATATGAGGTCATCTGCTGCTTTCTATCAAAAGCACTCGCTTTGTGAAATATCTAAAACATCCAGCTATCCCACCCTGGGATAAAAGTATCCGCTTATTTCCTGAAAAAAAACCTGATTTCATGCTCATACTTGGGCAATTCACATGTAGGTTTCCAAAGAAACAACTATTTCTGTGGTTTTAAATCTGCCTGGGTATCTACCTTCATGCCATTGTTCATGTCTGCTCAACAGAATTTTTCTCAATTAATAGCTTCTGGCTATATTCCAGGAACTCTGTCAGGAGTTAGAATAACAATATTAATGGTGCCAGATGGAAGTGATATCATCAAAGTTCATTTGGAAGCCAGGACTTTTGGTAAACACTGCTTGTATTCGTTTGGAAGGAAGAAACTGATATATCACTTATTTTCACAACAGTCTTTGTTTGCAGCTCTTCCTAGGCTTGGTCCAAATAGCGACCTGATTCAGCTCCTTGTCAGGCCTGAACACTACAGGCCATTTGTGTAACCAAAAAAAAAAAAAAAATCAGAGGCCTTCTTGTGCAGGAGACAGAAATGATGCGGTCCCTCTCCAAATGCACAGCCCCATCCTTGCCAGACATGACTAAAGTAAAATTCATATTGTGGTAGCACCAGTTGGCAACAACCAGACTTACCCATCAGGCTGGGTATTTTCCCTACTCCGAGAAATTATAATTGCTGCCTTATAAACCCTAAGCTCAACACAAATGCACAGCAGTTTACTGAGATGAAAAAGCCAATTTATGCATGTATGTTGGAGGCACAGATTAGTATACTGCTCCTCATTGGTTAGCAGCAGTGACTGTATGTGAAAATCTAAAACATCAGTACTAGAGAAACTGAAATCATGGGAAGAGGCACCCCTGTGCAAATTAGTCTGAAAGCTTTGCTGCAGAGGAAAATTGAGGCAGGGCATAAGGAGGAGGTTAGGGAAACTTTGAGAACATTCAAAATTACTGTGGACCCAGATGGCATGGCAAGCATGTAGTAGGGAGGCAATGTCTGCGTTGCAGCTGAGTTATTTTATACCTCTGCTGCTTGAGTAGGGGGGCTGCTGCGTGGCATGGGAATAGCTGCTTGGGTCTCATGCAATATGGACCGCACAAAAGGAGTGTATGAAGCTGTAAGGGCCTGGGCTCGGATGCTGCTCTGTGTGGGATTAACATCTTGCCCTAAAAGCCCTGCTCTCTCTGTCATGTCTTGCTGTGCATCCCCCGGAAGGACTGACCATGACTAGGAAACAGAAAAGTTTTTTCAGTTTTAGTTCACCTTGGAAAATACAAAGCAGCTGCACTAGCAAGAGAGGTCTGTCTCCACTGTGGCACAGCTGAACTGACAAACCTGGCAGATGGTGATGGGGAGCACTCCATGCTGCCTGGGCTCCCATCTTCAGTGGTGTATTTCCTCCAGATTACAGCTGGTATTCAGTCTATGAATTCTTTCTGTGGTATTTTCGTGCCATGACCCAATGGCGTGGAAGTTTTTAGACACTTTCCAATAATTCAGTTCATCCTCCACAGGCAGAAGAGAGGTTTAGTGTGTGAAACAAGGACCCAGCTTTGGGCAGACCTTTGAGTTCAACTAGCACGTTCTTTTGTATGTCTTCTCATAAAAGACCAATAGGATGAGTGGGCTTGGAGGGAGGGATAGCAAGTGACAGTCTTTAAAAAGGAGTTAGGCTAAGAAGGGGGTTAGTGGGGCAGGTAAGCAGTTAAACCTGCCTACACAAAGATGGGTCTTTCTAGCAAAATTCCCTACAAAGCTCTGTCTGGAGGAGATACTGTTCTTGGACTTATTACAGTGCCAAGCTTCTTCCTTTGGTAACAATAAATGTGTGGTGAGAATAAATGTTTCCTGAAATTTCAAAAGGAGTATAATCAAAACAAAAGGAAACCTACGTTGTATGTTTACAGCATTTTGGCATAAAAATAATTATAAATACTAGTCAGAGTAAGGTGTTTAAAAGTAAAATGTGGAACTGTTGAATTCTGAACACCTCAGTAAAAAGGGAAGGTTTGCATTTTTCCTTCATAAAAATTGCCAGGATCATTTGCAGGGGTTATGCGCATGAAGTACACATCTGTCTGTACCAACTTCAGTGCGCTCAACTAGCTCTTAAACTTTGATAAAAGTACAGACAAGCTTTTCACTGTCTTCTAAGACTATATTAGAATGGCTTCCTGACAGACAGTGGTTTTGCTGCAGAAAACCTTCAGCCCTGCAGTACTGTGTGTGGCAGCTTTCCAAAATCTTGTTCCTGCAGAGGGATGCACAGGAGCCTGATGCACCACATCTTGCCTTTTTCATCTTCTTGTGATGCTGAACTTCCTCTGTCTCCGCAGGTCCCTTGCAATCATGGTGAAGTCTAGAAGAGTGCAGATGCTCCTGATTCTGGTAGTTTTGTCCTTTCTTCTTATCCACTTCCTACCCTGCAGCAACAATGCCCATATGGAAGAAAAACCTTCTCCTGTCCACATCCTCATTCTCTCCTCCTGGCGGTCAGGATCCTCCTTCACTGGACAAATCTTCAGCCAGCACCCCAGTGTCTTCTACCTGATGGAGCCTGCATGGCACGTGTGGGTTAAGATGTACCAGAACAGTGCCAAAGTCTTACACATGGCAGTGCGGGACTTAGTCAGGTCGGTCTTTCTGTGTGACATGTCTGTGTTTGATGCTTACATGTCTAGCCAGAAGAAAAAGTCTGATTTATTTCAGTGGGAGACAAGCCGAGCCTTGTGCTCCCCACCTGCCTGTGACTCATTCAGTCGCAGTGACATAATCACTGCAGGCAATTGCAAAACCATCTGTGGCAAGTACCCATTCAGCAAGGTGGAGGAAGCTTGTAAAACCTATAGCCATGTTGCCATCAAGGAAGTTAGGTTCTTTGACCTGAAAGTTCTTTATCCCCTTCTCACTGATCCATCCCTGAACCTCAAAATCATTCACTTGGTACGTGATCCTCGGGCTGTGTTCAGGTCCCGAGAGAATACAATGGCAGACCTGAAACGTGACAGTAACATTGTTGTGGGGTCTCAGAAGACAAAGGGAGAAATGGGGCCCTACAACACCATGCAGGTAATCTGCAAAAGCCACGTTGAGATATACAAGGCAGGAAGTCAGGCCGCTCCAAGCTTCCTGAAAGACCGGTATCTGCTGGTTCGCTATGAAGACATTGTCAGAGACCCCCTGGCATGGGCTGCTCAGATGTACAGGTTTGCAGAACTCCATTTCACACCAGAGCTTCAGAAGTGGGTCCACAACATCACCCATGGAAAAGGCCATGGAGCACAGGCCTTTGATATTGGGTCGAGAGATGCACTGAGAGTATCCCAGGCCTGGAGAAAGACACTTCCCTTCCAGAAAATAGAAAAAGTGCAAAATGTGTGCAAAGATGCAATGGATTTGCTGGGCTACCGGCTTGTTCAGTCTGAAGAAGAGCAGAAAAATATGTCTCTGGATCTTTTGTTTGCCCAGAGCTCCTCTGAGTATCAAATTTTGAAGGCAGAAAAGTTGGTCTCTGCATCTACTTTCTGAAGGCTGCAGAGTGCTGAACTATTCACTAGAGCCAAGGAGGACAGAGGTGCAGGCAGAGAAGTGTAGGAGTGTGCATGGATGCAAGAACAAGTGGTACAAGAACCCTGACTACATTCAGGAGAGCTCTCAGTAGCACAGGGTCACTCTCCAAGACTCCTGGAGATACAGCCACAATGGAGGCTAAAGTAATGCAAGGTTGTTTTCCAAATTAATTATGTTTAGGTTGGAGCACATAGAATGCCAAAGGAGTAGGAGCAGATGGCAGAAGCTCAAACCCCTCACAGACCACAGCTGAAGACTAGAGAAACCACATGGAGCAATTGCATTACCAAGGAGGAAGAAATATAAAAGGAAGCTGAATAAAGAAAACATTGCTTGACATGCTGCCATGCAGGATATGTAGTGCCAGAAAAGATGCAAGGATGACCAGACATTTGAACATTTGGTTTCTGGAAAGATGTTGGGCTTTTGTTTGATTTTGTGTTGGGTTTTTTTGTTTTGTGGGTTTTGGTTGTTTTTGTGGGTTTTTTTGTTTTGTTTTGTTTTTGTTTGCTTGTTTGTTTTTGGTTGTGTTGTGGTTTTTTTGTTTGTTTTTTTTTTTATGGTTGCATTTTCAAGTCCAGTTTTCCTTTTGCTCCATTTGTGTGCCTGAGTATCCAGCCTTGGTAGCAAAGGTGGGGAAATGTTTGTGTTCACTTACTGTATAATGGGAAAATGGAATAAACCAGCTATTGCTGAAAATAAAAACTCCTGGGTTTTCCTGTGGGAAACCATTTCTGTGATTATGTGAATCCATTTGTTTTTTAGCTGAAATAATTCTGTCTTCTAGCTTTCAAACCCAAGAACAGTTGTTTTCCTGGGAATTCCCTCAGTCCACATGGGTGGCAGAAGAATTCATGCTAAGGTTGAGATCCTAAAGACAAGGTAAAGACATAGATTTCATTGGCATAAATACCAAAACTGAGAAGACGGGTTAATGGGAGTGGATTGAAGAAATCAAGAGAAGATCAGGAAGTTCTCCTATTGAAATATTTCGTGAGAGTATTTCTAGTCTTGGAGCACAAAAAAAATAAATTTAATGGACTATGCCATTCTCCACTGCCTCCACTGGAGATGCATTCTCCCACCTCCAACGGGAATATATAGTTCAAACCTGAACAACAGAATTGTTTTCATCTGGTTTTAAGTGTTCCAGAAGACAAGGAGAAAAACTTGCTACCAGATTTGGGGAGGAGTGAAATGCCTACAGATCCCTATTTCTGAATATCCTTTTCCATGGGTAAACTGCAGAGTCCCTTTAACACAGAACACTCACTACCTTAGCAATACGGCTATCTGTATTCCTAGAGCTAAACCCCTTATCCCTGAAAAGGGCGGGATATTGTATTATGGAAATAATAGTCTTATTACTAGGGATTGTGTTGAAGGACAAAATCCATGCTGAGCAGGCAGCACTGGCCTCATGGTAGTAAGTTCACTGAAAGCAAGGTATCCTCCTTTACACTGTGTTTATGCAAATTTAGGGCAGGCAAGCTGACATAGAGAAGTGGGAGTTGCACTGAGCAACAGGAGCACAGAGCCACTGTTTTTCTTTATAGTCCCTTTAAAATAGACCTTAACATGTTCAGCTAAAAGCAGCTAAAAGCCCGTTCTTACTGAAGTTAAAGAGCTTCCTCCTGTAAGTGCTAAGCAGCTGGATTTTGAGCAAAAATAGATTCTTTTTGGTACATCGCTACTTACCTTGACATTAACCAATGCCAGCTTGAGTGGCTTAAGTTTATTATGAATACTTGTTTTCAGTGGATGCAATTCTGCGTACCACGTGTTAACCTGAATAAAAGCCTCCACAGTGTTTCCAGTCAGTAAAAAAATCGGGTAAAAGTAATATATGATGCATTTCCCTAATGTACTGGTTTGAAAATTACTTACACCTCTGCTTCCTAAGCTTAATCAGAGAAAATGCAGAATTGTTGATTTCAGTACGTCTTTATTACAGTCCTTTAGGTATGTTTCCTCAATACAACAATTTATAAGATTTTTTTTCTGGAAACAACAAAGTCTGCTGCCAGTCTCATTACATGAAAATGAAAAGTTGTCCTGATTTGAGCAAAAAATAACTTAAAATACTTTTTGGAGGAGGAAAAGAAAACTCAACAAAAATCCCCCAAAATCTCAAGATGCTGATGGTGCCATGTAAAACTATGACTAAGTCCTTTGACATATGCAATAAAGATCACAGAAGTCTGTTTAGAAACAAACATTAAGTTTACATTGTACAAGTTTAAAAGAGTAAACTCTGTTTTTATACCAATGAAATGTAAGATGAGAAGTCTCCAGTCAAAAGGACATTTAAAAGCTGACTCTGTGGTACTCCTGTCTGTTGCTCTTCAAACTAGTGCATACAATCAGTTTTTCATTGGTAACTCTAGTTATAAAAGCATAGAAATTAATTTATTTTGATGAATGCTGTCTAACTCTGAAAGAAAGCAAATAGGTAATACCCAAATTCCAGATAATAGTTTGTAGACCCAGAATTTCTGGCTGTAGAATTCTCTTTAAATCAAAGTTCTTGTATGTGCATTGCCGCTTTGCTCACGTTTCCAGGTATACAAATACTGCTGCTCCAAGCAATAATAGAAAGAAACTTCTTTGAGCCACAAAAAGAACCTTCCTGACCTTCTGTGATAGTAGAGGAACCTCATAGGAATACAGAAAACCAAACCGTCTCCAGCATGTTGAAAGGAGCATAACTGTGTTGTAGGTAAGACAAAGCACAGAAAACAAGGATTTTTATCATGGGAAAGAGAGAATCAGAAGTAGAACCATACAATATGGTGTCATCTCTGGGTCCTCCAGGTTTTAACCTGGTAAAAGAGACCTAGACCTACATGCATGCACAAGCAAGAGCATTTGTGGACAAGCAGTGCCTTTCAGGAATTCATAACAGAAGAAAGAGGGCAGCCTTGAGTAAACTGTGGTCTTTGTGTCTTAGTTCCTACGCTTACTGAGTGCACAAGCACACATGGAAAGATTCTCAGCATTAGACAATGTGTTCATAAGGCTCTCCAAAGGCACTGTATGTGAACTCAGAAGTTTGCACTCCACCTTAGACAAATTGCTCCAATAAGACAAACTCACACTTAATTTTAAGTGCCACTTAGAATTATAAAAAGATAGAGTAAATCCGACCATTTTATATTGCAGCTATTTAATTCATTCTACCTCTCACATTGAATTCTAGAGCAGTTTTGTTAAACAAGACCATTGCAACACTATGGTGCTGCTGACGTGTGTACACAGTCCAAGCTAGAATGGGAGTTTTCAGCTACAAGAGGTGACAGGTCTCCTGTTCATGAACCTGGTCATCAGCAAAACTTGGATTTCAAACCAAGCTGGTAATGTACCTAATGTAAAAAAAACATAATTACTTCATTAGCTATGTTGTCTTGCACTCCCTCATTAAGTGCTTGTCTGGCTTCCACATGAATCTCAAATAACTGCTCAAAGTCTGAATAGCACGACTATGCCAAATAATTCTCACTTTTTCAGTCCAGTGAAACACTGTAGTGCTGGTTTGGCATTTATTTGGTTACATTGGTTAACTCCTTGAGTAATCAGTAGGTGTTGCAGTGGTTTCCTGAAACAGCAGTCTCATTATAATGTTTTTTTATTTTCAATATCATTTTAATTTGGCTTAACATCAGCCATTTCACAATCCACCTTAATTTTCTGAGTGCCACAGTGCAATATGCTAAAAACCTAAAATGTTAACTCTTTAGAGAGGTTAAAAAAAAAAAAAAGACAAACCAAACTTCACCTTTGCCAGCCCATTTTATTTCACCAAAAGAATGAATTCCAGATTTTTACCAATATGCTAAAAACCCAAAATGTTAACTGTTTTGAGAAGTTAAAAAAAAAAAACCCAAAAACTAAACTTCACCTCTGCCAGCCCATTTTATTTCACCAAAAGAGTGAATTCCAGATTTTTAGGACTCACTTCAAATAGCACTAAAATAAGTAACCAGAGCACAATTTCAGGCTAAAGGTACTGAGTTTTTCAGATTATGACTTTATCCTAGTAATAGTGTTCTCTCTCAAATGCAGCTTAGGTGATAGATACATAACCTCTGATAATTCCCTCTTAACTTTCATTTCCTACTTCAACTATTACTCATAGCCCTGAAAGCTGGTGTATTTTTCCCAAGTAGAATATACGGCCTGGTACAAGCATTCCTTTGATTAAAGCAGCTGCATCTTAGATCTGCAGAGATGCAAAACAGGCCCTTTAATATAAAAAAAAAATAAAGCATTTCTGAAACTTCAGAACTGTGATCAAATTTTCCACTGTGTTTCTGAAATGACTATTACACTTATGCAACTGTTCTGGATCAGTAATATCCTCTTGTTAACTCTCTCTAAACACTATCCGCTTTGCTACATTTTCAGCTCCAAATTTGGCTATCAATTTATTTCTGACATGTTCATCATCCTTTTGCAATTCTAAATCATCCTCTCTGCTCCATACAGGGTACCCATCCAAGCGCTGCCCTGTCTGCAGAAAGTATGAAGTAGCTTCCACGTCACCGCTGTTTTTCAGAAAGGCCTGTGTAACAGTGAGCAGGTCCACAGCAAACTTCTCCATGAAGTGCTCCATAGTTTTTATTACCTGTCCCACCACACTGGAAGAAGAATAAGTGCTTTGTGGTCTTTCTTGCCTTTGTAACTGAATGTCAGGGAAAGCAGAGTCCTCTGGCCCAGTTTTCAGCTCAGATGCTGTTTCTCCTGGGGACCTTCTCACTCCATCTTGTGTGGAAAGTTCCGCAACATCTGAAGAGTCACTTTCTGACTAACAGTAAGAGAAGTGGAATCACCAATTAGAGATGGTATTTTCTGGCAAATCTTTTACCACTGCAACCAACCACCTTTTACTCTGACTCTACGGTGTATTAAAACCTCAGAAATTCGTAAGCATAGTAAAAGTTAGTGACTGAAGCAAAGCCATATGTGTTAATGAGGCTGCACATGATTACAGAAATCCATAAACCATAAGGGGGAATTTGAACCAACTAAGCATAAAAGGCAAAAGTAAGTGTTGATGCAACGGCAGGAACGTTTTTTGCCTGAGGTGAAAGAATGACTTTCATTTGCTAAAACAGCTTTTAATGTGACAATCCCCATCACATAAACCTCCTCATGCTAACTGGCACAGGGAAGAAAAAATGCACCAGCCAGGCGCCATTTATCGCAAACCACATGGATGACAGCTCATAGTTCAGCCAGAGCAGAAGGGATATCGCGGTGCAAACTCATTTCATGGGTTAATCATGAGTTTCTATCGTGCCATCTGTGACACCGGGGAAGGCCTGCCCCGAGCACTGCGCGCAGTGGAGGCTGCTGCTCCCCAGGCTGGCCCCGGTCGCTCACCTCCGTGCTTTCGAACTCCCGATTAGCTGCCGCGAACAGACCCCTGATCTGCGTGGGATCCTCCGTCTGCGGGGGCTCTGCGGAAACACGCGCGGATCGTCTGCCAGGCCACAGCGACCCACGCCGGTCGCCGCCACCACGCCCCCTCGCAACCCTGTCCCGCCGCTGTGGCCCCCGCTCACCCCAGAGCCGCGGCAGCAGGTGCCGCAGGTAGCGGTCACGCATGGACTGCCAGCTGTGCCGCGTCAGGCCGCTCCGCTCCAGCTCTATCCACAGCGCACGGCCGCTCACCCGCACCATGCCCTGGCCGCGCGCCGCCTGGAGCAGCGCCGCATCCTCCGCCTCCGTGAAGGCCAGGCGGCCGCAGGCTGTCAGCAGGAAGGGCTCCAGCGGCAGCCGCTGGTTGCGCTTCACGCACTCCGCCACGTACTCGGTTGAGACGGCCCCGTCGGGAGCCACCTCGCCGGGCTGCGCCAGGAGCACGGCCCCTGGCTCCTGCACCCGACACAGGCGCCCGCCGCCCGCCAGCACTAGGGGCGCCAGGCGCAGCTTGGCCAGGCCGGGCCGCAGGTAGAACCGCATAGGATGCCCGTCATCCCATAAAAACAGCGATCGAGATCGCGCTGCTCCGGCCTGGCCGCCCGCCATCGCCGCCCCAGCTCCGCCCGCCGCCATCACCGCCTGCGCAGGCGCGCAAGGGCGGAAGGGCGGAGGCGGCGGCAGCTGCGGGGCGATGATGGCGGCGGCGGCGGCGCGCGAGTGCAACGTGGAGGAGACTGAGTCGCACCTCAGCAAAAAGTGAGGGTGGGCGGGTGATCAGGTGGGGCCGGGCCGGGGAGGTGAAAGTGAAGTGTGTCCAGCTGATCCGGCGCGTTGTCTCCGTCAAGGCGCCCGTCGGAGCGCTATGCTGAGCTCCGGCGCTGCGCGGCTCCGCAGCTGGGTCTGGAGGGCCGCGCCCGCGCTCCGACGGCAGCAGGCACTTCATGACCAAAGCAGGTCGGTGCTTTGCGTCTGGCTTGGCCCGCTTCTTTCCTTATGGAGTCGTGGAAGGTGGGGTCAGGAGCGCGACGGGAGCCTGAGGGCCATGGGGGAATAGGCTAGACCGCGAAGGTGGCTTCGGGAGCCCTACCTTACTTAGGGGGGAGTTTGCCTTTTCTCACTTACACGCTGCGTAGGGCTGATAGGCTCTTATGGACAAAATGGAGTGCTTCAAGTCCTTGAGCACGTAGGCACGCGTCGTCAAGGTTTATCTAAACTATGTTTAATTTCGCTTTCACTTTCTGTGAGTGTTTGTATCCTAGGGGATGAACTGAAGGAGTTCAAAGTAGAAAATATTTTAACGTGTTTAAGAATTATTTTGACCATTGGAAAAAGTAAGAGAAGTGGTTATTTGTACAGTTAGGTTTTGGCAGAATCTTGCCGATCATTTTCCTGTAGAGGTATTAGAGTACTTGCTGCATCCGGTTTCTTTCTCTTTTGTAGTGAGCTGAAGAGACGTTTAAAGGCTGAGAGAAAAATAGCTGAAAAAGAAGCAAAGCAGAAAGAGCAAAGTGAAAAACATTCAAATAAGCCTTCCTTGACTTCTGAGGATAATGTTGGTACTGATGAGGAGAGCTTGGATCCAAACGTGAGCATCTCGTCCCATGCTTATTAGATGTTCTGTGAATCAGTCTTACTGACTTGCATTTGATTTTTTTATTCATGGGTAATTAAAAGGTTGAAAGGGGAGAGATGTAGATTCCTACATTAGGGCAGCTACATTTAAATTCACAGCCCGTAACATATTTTCAGATACTAATAAAATAATTTGATTTTGTTTGTTTCTGGTGACAGCAATACTACAAGATCCGTAGCCATGCAGTCCAACAGCTTAAGGGCTCCAGTGAAGATCCCTATCCCCACAAGTTCCACGTTGATGTATCTCTCTCAGATTTTATAGACAAGTACAATCACCTCCAGCCAGGAGATCACCTGACAAACATTACTGTGAGAGTGGCAGGTAAAAGTTTACCTGGGATATTGAAAAATGTAAAGTTTTAGTTGCTTTTATTGATGGGTTGGTCTTTTTTGAATTTTGCTGATCTCTTACTCAGTTGTGAAGCCTTGTAGCAGTGTTAAACTGTTCAGGACATACCCTTCAGACTGAGTGGACCTGTGCAACATCCCTTGCAACTATAAAATCAGGTTGTATGTAACATGGGTTCTGGGATCCAAAGTTTTTACAGTCTTATTTCCACTAGATTTCATTTTGAGACTTAACTGCTTCTCTTTCACAGTTAAATAGGTCAGAGCTGATGATTCTAAGTGATAGTACTGTGGCTTTTGCCCCTGTACCCTTTCTGGCAGGGACTCTTTTCCTGATGTCTAGCATACTTTTGATATTTAGGTCGAATCCACGCAAAGCGTGCTGCTGGAGGGAAACTGATTTTCTATGATCTTCGTGGTGAAGGAGTCAAGCTGCAGGTCATGGCAAATTCCAGGTAAGTAGAGGTATTCCCAGCATTCAGTTTAGCATTCTGGGGTCTAGATATATGTATTTTGAGATGAAATATTCTATTTCATCTGTGGTTTGGCTTAGGCAGCCAAGTAATGTTTTGCTTTGGATGTTGTGGTTGACTTCCGGTTAAAATAACTCCTCTATATATTTTTTTTTACATGGATTTTGTCTTGTGAGACGCTTGGGGACAGTTTTGAGTATTGAATTTTAAACAAACGTGCTTACATTTGTTTTGCAATTACAGCCTCTACAAATCCGAAGAAGAATATTTCCGTGTTAACAGCAAGCTGCGTCGTGG
The DNA here is from genome assembly GCA_039654755.1 of Calcarius lapponicus. NCBI lineage: Eukaryota > Metazoa > Chordata > Aves > Passeriformes > Fringillidae > Calcarius > Calcarius lapponicus. Next base: position 74,302 of record CM077474.1, on the reverse strand, counting down.
GGACATTATTGGTGTAGAGGGGAATCCTGGGAAAACAAGGAAAGGGGAACTGAGTATTATTCCTTATGAAATCACTCTCTTGTCTCCATGCCTGCACATGTTGCCTCATCTTCATTTTGGCCTCAAAGATAAGGTATTTGTCATACCTGTCAGTCTTGGAAGCAATTTGACAGATCATGAAATGGTTTGGGTTGGAAAGAATTGTTTAGTTCAACATCCCTGCCATGGGCAAGAATGCCACAGATAGGTCTGAATGGATGACGTTTGTTACCTGCTGATATTATTGGTCAACAAAGGAATAATACTTTTGTTTTGATATTTTTTTCCTTTGGCATGACATTTTATCTAGGTCGTTCTAAAGATATGTGTTCTTTTCAGGAAACCAGATATCGTCAGAGATACTTGGATTTAATTCTTAATGATTATGTGAGGCAGAAATTTATAACCCGTGCAAAGATCATCACTTACCTTCGTAGCTTTCTAGATGAGTTGGGCTTTCTTGAGGTAAAGCATCAGTGTTTTTTCTCTCGGCGTACTGAATGTGTTTACAGTTTTTTAGCTTCAAGGATGTTTTATATTCAGGCTTATATATGAAGTACTTACAGAACTGACAATAATTGCCTCAGCATGGTGTATTTTATCAGCTTAATGTAACCGGAGCAATTCCTTTCCTCTCTTTGTAAAGTTAAGATTATTTATCAGTTGGTGAGGTTATGGCTTGGGAACCTTTTATGAAGGTAATACTCCAAACTACTACTGTCCTTTCCATATTTCAGTAAATTAGGGTGAAAACAACATCTTTGAAACGTTGTTTTGCCTCTGGATATAGAAGCCAGTTCTACGTCCTGTAGGCAGAATTGGATTGTGTTGACCCAGGTGCAGGAAATTGCACTTGGCCTTCTTGAGTTCAATTTTCTGTAGTGTGGAGAGAGGATTTTGTGATAATGCCACAGCACTGTTCCTGGTTTTGATAACATGAAGCCAGCAGGTTCACATTTGTAGTAAATATGAGCGACTCTTCAGAGCAACAGATGAATTTGTTATTATTGACTGGATGAAAAAAGTGCAGTTTTGTTCAGTGAACTTTAGTTTAGAATTGTTTTCGTACACTGAAATGCCAAACTGTAAGTGAAATATAGATTTTTCATCAAAACTAGCTGGTTTGTTTTTTTGTTTTTTGTTTGTTTGTTTGTTTGTTTGATCTATGCATTTATGGTTTGAAAACAGATTTCATGAAAGCAGGGGAATTTTTTTTGTTGTTACAGGTAGAAACTCCTATGATGAATGTAATTCCAGGCGGAGCTGTGGCAAAGCCATTTATCACATACCACAATGAACTGGATATGAATTTGTATATGAGAATTGCTCCAGAACTTTACCATAAGGTAAAATGCAAGCCTCTCATGGCTAAGCCTATGCTTTTCAAACTGTATTCAAAAAAGGAAATGTAGCTAAAATGAAGATTATTTTTGAAGAAAGGTGGACTTGTCTCATGAATGAGTTTTGTACGGTTGTGTTGCAGTTGCATGTGTTTGGACTCTCTTAGGTTCTTTTGAGAAAGTGTATATACTAGATTTTCATTTTGTTTAGATGTTGGTGGTTGGTGGTCTGGACAGAGTATATGAAATTGGGCGTCAGTTCCGGAATGAAGGAATTGATTTGACTCACAACCCTGAGTTCACAACTTGTGAATTTTATATGGCTTACGCGGACTACCATGACTTAATGGAAATTACAGAGAAGTTACTTTCAGGTGAAGTATGCAATTTAAAAAAGAGTAAGAATCTCTGGAAGAATCAGTTATTTTGTAGCATACTCCTTTTCTAAACTTCACATTCCTTTTGTAGGGATGGTGAAACATATTACTGGGACTTACAAGATCACTTACCATCCAGATGGTCAAGATGGACAGGCCTATGAGATAGATTTTACTCCTCCCTTCCGGCGAATTAGCATGGTGTATGATCTGGAAAAGGTCCTGGGAGTGAAGTTTCCATCAACTGAGTGTTTTGAAACTGAAGGTTAGATGCTGAGTATGAATGTCCTGTAATTCTTCGTTAACAGAAAGCCGGCAAAAGGTTGCCAGTTCTCAGGCTGCAGTCTATTATCTGCTTTTTTTGAAGTAGTACTAACACACGGGATGTCTTTCCTCTGGTTTTGTTGCTTTACATGAGCCCAGAAAGAAGCCTTCATTCCTTGCCATCTTTGGCAGGATCTGACTCTTTTGGCTCTTCCTTGTTGAGTATATGTGAAAGGATATGCTCAAGAAGCTCGATGTATGGAGTTCTTGATTTCTTGAAGAGATCCAGCTTTTTGCTTCTTATTTCTTATCTCATGTGCAGTTGAGTTTCCATGCCTCTAATTGTAGCTTGGCTGTATGATTATTTGGGACTTTCTTAAAAATGCAATTATGTGCTATTTTATTCCTGGAATCGAGAGACATAAGGAAACAAGTTCATATAATTTATAGTGATTGTTTCCCCCCCCCCCCAGTTCCCTTCTCTCTCCCCCAGCAGCCCCCAAATAATAATGTCCAGCAGTTATGTGGTGTGTGCTTAACTGTTGTCAAATTTCTGAAGTATAAAATAACTACTATTTTACTATAAACAATTAAAACCAAACACAATTTCTGTAGATTAACATTTAAGCTCATGTTTTCCATGATGTCTACCATTGGGATCTTACAAGTCACTCTAAGAAATGTTGAAGGATCTAGTAAGAGCAAAAAATGATTGTTGGGATGGCTGTTCTAATTTTCGTCTGCAAATTCAGAAACTCGCAGGTTCTTTGATAACCTTTGTGTGGAAAGAAATGTTGAGTGTCCACCTCCCAGGACAACAGCCAGGCTTCTTGACAAAGTAAGTAAGGGTGCTGTTTTTATAATCCTAATGTTGTTGAGGATCTCTCTGTGTCAACAGTAGTCTCTTAGAAGAAAAGGTTTAGCTGCACCAGGAAAAGCATGCTGCAATGCACTTCAGCTCTTGTTATATTACAGTGAGAAAACTTGCTGTGTCAAAATCTTCTTTCATGTCATCTACTTATGTCTGCTTAACTTGAGCATTAGGGGATTTTAGTTGGATAACTGATTGCTTGTGTTTAAAACAGATTTGCTTTATTGTAGGTCAGTTCTATCTGTGAGATGTGTGCTTCTGTATGTAGCTGACCAAAAGGGTAGGAGTACAATATCATTCTATCAGCTGTATTTCTTTGTACCCAAATATTGTCTGATAGCTGTTCTTTTGATGCTTTTCCTATTGGCCCTTACTGTAATGTGCAAATTGAATTATTATACAGTTTTTGCTGTGTCATTTTTCCTTACCTGACTAGGATGCACTCTCTGTTGATGAAGACATTACCATAACCAGAAATACTTCGGAAACTTTTCAGATTTTTGGTACCTTCTTCAGTAGCAAAAGAGAGGAAATTAGGGTGCTTGGTGAAGGCAGTGCTAGGAACGCGCGTAATTGTACACTGCATAATTGTTTCACTTTTGTTTTCCCAGTTAGTGGTGAATTCCTGGAAGTCACTTGTATCAACCCTACATTGTTTTGGTTTTGTTTTCCCAGTTAGTTGGTGAATTCCTGGAAGTCACCTGTATCAACCCTACATTCATCTGTGATCACCCACAGGTCATGAGTCCACTTGCCAAATGGTAAGAGTATGACACATGGTCAGTGTGTAGCTCAAATCTTCTACTTAATTAAAAAAAAAAAAGTTGCATATGTGAAAACAGATTTTGATGTTGCGTACTAGTTTAGGAATTCTAACACAAACCAAGATAGACATTGGTTCCTGAGCTGTGAAACCCATCATCCAGGGAAGAGGTGTGTCAACGCTTAGTACTTTGGAATTTTGACAGTTGTTAGTGCTGAGTGTGACTAATGCCCCTAAGTAATGTATGTGCTGTTTGCTTGTGTAAGTAAGATTATTTTAAGGTATGTCTGTTTTGGCTACTTCACATAGGCATCGCTCTCTTCCGGGACTAACAGAACGCTTTGAGCTCTTTGTAATGAAGAAGGAGGTGTGCAATGCATACACAGAACTTAATGATCCTTTCCGACAGCGTCAGCTTTTTGAGGATCAGGCCAAGGTATGGTGTCTTGCTGATAGTGAATGTGATACAGGCATGTAAGCAAAGAGTATTTCCTATGTCTGTCCCAAATCTGTCATTAGTACCTACTGCTGAAAAGAGTTGTTACTACTTTGAGTGAGTGTTCATCACTCAAGTAAAAGTCTGTCATTAAAATGCAGCTTTTTATAGGAATCTTGCTCTTTAAGGTGAAATACTGCTGTTGATTAATTTTTTTAATGCAACTTTGTTTTGGAATATCTTCCCTTTTATTCCACCTAAAGTACTAATCTGGAAAAACACAAATGTGGAAAGAGTTCTTTGTGTCTTTCCCAGGTTGAAAGTTGTTGGTTTTTTTTCCCTATTTAAGTATTTATGTAGTCATACAACATCATACTTCTAGGTTCTTAAATAAATTTTTTGTCCTGTAAGACTTTGAATGCTGTCTAAGACATATCTTAATTTCCTGAGCAGAGTACTAATATATTAGGTTGACTCACAGGATAGAGGTGCACATTGGGAAGTATTAGGCTTGCAAATTTATAATAGTAGATTTCTCTCTATGAGCCTCCAAAAGGAGTGACTGAAACTCACTTTGTTATTAATTTGGTATACACATCCATGAATGCATGCTTGGCCACACATGACTGAGGTCAAATAATGTGGTCTGCAGAAACAGAGTTCCTGATCTTCATATTCTTTCTAATGGCTTCACAGTGCCAGAGAGGTTTAAAACAATTGTCAAAGCCAGGAAAATAGATTTATGTTAATTAACGAACTTGATAGTAAATTTCAAAATGTTCAGTCAGAATGAATAATATTACGGATACCTTTAATTTTTGGTCTGTTATATTTATGCTTGCTGCATGATTATAGCCAGACTTTGCAGGCATATGATTATATGTATTGAATGAAAATTAGCCTCAAAATTTAATGTAAAGGTGGAGACTGAGATGAAGGATGACAGTTTGCTGTAGGATTTTCATTTCAGGATTTCAAGGAGAAAAATTTGCTGTAAGTCTTCGTGAAGTCTTCTCGAACCTGTGAGCAAAAATGTTTGCTGTTGTTTTGACACTTATTTTTGACTTTTTTTTCTCAATTTTAAATGGTTGGCTAATCTGTATTTTTATTACTACGACTTTTGTCACTTGAAGGCTGTCAGGGTCAGGTATATTAGTTAACATCTTAGTGTAGGGTTTTTTCGTCTTCTACTTGAATAAAACAGGCCCTATTTGTGAAGCAGCTACTGATGATTCCACCAGTTATGCTGCTTTGTGGTTTCTGCAAACATTGAAAGGAGAGTTGCTACCAATAGAGAACCTCATAAGCCTTTGAAAGCAATTCATTCTGCTCTCATCCGCTGCCATATGGCTCTGAAAGACGGCTTTTACTGATGTAAAGAGCCTGGGCCTTTGCCAAGATAGGAAACTTGTATGTCAGAAAGGAATGGAGTCTAGAACTAATTTGGGAGCTCCTATACAAAGGATCTCCACAGTTCTCTGTGCTGAGATTTCTTCATCTGTTACTCATTTGCACAGCTCTGTTGGGCTTTGGTTTCATCAGTTACATGGCTGCTACAAATAGCAGTATTCCTCCTCTTCGTAGGGGTTAGCAGGAGTGTCTAACTCTGTACAACTCACGTTTTACTATTAATTTCCTCATTTAGGCAAAAGCTGCAGGTGATGATGAAGCCATGTTTATTGATGAAAACTTCTGCACCGCACTGGAGTATGGTCTTCCTCCTACAGCTGGCTGGGGCATGGGTATTGATCGCTTGACCATGTTCCTTACAGATTCCAATAACATCAAGGTAAGCATAAGCAGTGGTAGTGCCTTCTTACTGCTGGCTTTGTCAGGGAAAAGGGAATGGGATTCGGCAAATTTGGCCATCTCTTCGACGGAGCCAGTGCCTGACAATGGAGCTGTGTGAGATGTTTTAAGCCGTGGAATCCCACCTGGGCACAGCCCCTTGGTGCACTTGCTCAGCTATCTGAGGCCCGCGGCTGAGCAGCGGAGCCGGCGCTAGGGCAGCTCTCGCGAGACCTGCGCACGGGATGTGGTGGTGCCGGTCGGCGCGGGCGGTGACTATCGCTGTTCGCAGGAGGTGCTGCTCTTCCCCGCCATGAAACCGGAGGACAGCAAGAAGGAGGCGCATCCCGGCGAGGGCACCTCTGTGTGAGCCTCCAGACCGCCGCGGGCACCTCCGCGTGAGGCCCGAGCGCGGCGAGGGCACCTCCGCTTGAGCTTCGGAGTGGCGCATACCTTCAATAAAGGCAGCTTTCTCTGCACCCGTCTCTGAGTTTTTCTGCGCTTGCGCAAGAGCTGCCGCGCGCGAGAAGCGGCTGCGCGTGCGCGGGCTCTGGGGCGCTCTGCGAGCGGCGCGGCCCCGGAGCTTCGGTTGTCGCCGCACGTCCTGGCGAGGAGCAGCGGCGCCGGTGTCCCGGCGGGTATGCAGGTGCCTGCAGGAATTGCAGCCGGGGTGGCGGGAGGTGCGCCCGAGCGGGGAGGCAGCGCCCTCGGAGCGTGGGCTGCCTCGGGTCTTTCGGCAAGGGGGAGGCCTCGAAAGGAGACTGGTGGTGCCAGGCGCCTCAGGTGTGCTGCAGAGACCTCACCGGAGTGGCGGCGTGATGCATGCATAGTACGAGCTTTGGGAACCCAGCAGACCCACCTGCTGTTGCGCTTAAGGGTTCTGGCGTTGCTTTTTATTTTCTGCGATTTGGAAGAACTTGTTTCCTATAAGTAGTCCTGAAAGGGATGATACAGTTGGGTCTCTGTTGTTGAAATGTGGTGCAGGAAAGTGTCATGCAGAACAAGGTTGATAGCGTTTGAAGACATGGGGGTTGTTATTCAAGTGTTGTGATGGAATCCAATTCTCTGTAGAACCTGCACACTCGAATAAAGAGCCATGTGGTCAGCTGATGAAATCGCTGGGTTATGTTACCTGCATTACAGGACCAGACTTCCTAAGCAGGGGAAACCAGATCCAAACAGGGAATGGACTTCCCTGGCAGCTTTTGTCAAAGTGGAATCTGCAGCCCAAAGAGAGGCTCTTGATTGTCCAGGAAACTTGCAGGGTAAGAATGAATTTTGGGGATAGGGGTGGGAGAGAAGGGAGGGGCAGAGAAGGTTCTCGATGCTTGCTTTATATTTTCTTTTTTTGAGATTCCTTTAAAAAAAATACATCCTTTCCTATTCCATCGGTCTCCACCCAAATTCTTTACTCTGTGATTGTTGTAATTCACAACTTCTGTCTGGAAAGAGGTGGTTTTAGTGAAACGCTGTTCTTCCCAGACTGTAAACAAGACAATGAAAGCCTCATTTGGCTGTTCAATATGTGGTGAAAGTCTAGGCAGGGCCTGAATTCCTAATACAAACTCTTGAAAAGACATGTTTCATTTGATAGAATCCGAGAAAGGTTTGCTCTCCTGTAACAGGTTACTACATCCTGTGTTTGTGTTAGTTTGTCATCTTCTTTTCCCTTAGTGGCACTTCATTGTTGTTAGGCAGATTGTATCCCATATTCCTTATTTTTTATGTGCCTAGGAATGGTTAGGCATTGTCTGTCTATGTGCTGTGGCAGTATCTGCTGTGTGCTGTCTAGCATATCAAGCCTGTCTTAGCATTCCTCCTATGCAGTCATAGACTTTTCCTAGCACTAGTGCTTCTGCCTGCTGTATTCAGTTCTCGATCTGTTTCCTTTCTGTAAGTTTGCATGATCTGCCTCTCTGTACATTGCCTTCTACTCAGTGTTCTGTGTGTTGTCTTACTAGAATGGCTGTATGAGAGCAATGCTTCTGGCAATAGTTAGAGGCAATAGTTTTTTCAGTTAATGTTGTTTTTTTCAGTTAATGTTGTTTCTCTTTCAGTAACTAAGGAAGTTGTTGCTATGGGAACTGGAACAAAATGTATTGGCCAAAGCAAAATGCGAAAAACTGGTAAGTATGATATTAAATTCAAGAGCAGGCTACCTATGTTACCTTCTTTCTTGCTGGTGTCATAGAGTCAATGAAGATGTCCTAGGCGTACTGCTTAGACTTGTTCTGGATTGAAGCCAGAAGTGCTAAGGCAACCTTCCTTCATCAATGAGAGAGGAGCTTAGGCAGCCACAATGGCTGCCAGGAAGGTTTGCTGCACTTGCTGCCTCAAAGGTGAATGAACTTTTTCTATTTGGAAATGTGTCGTTTAGGCCCTGAGTCTGCATACTCAAAGACTTCATAATGAAAAGCAAAACAAAACATAGGCTTTGGTTACCTGTTACAGTGTAATTTTGTTGGGGTCTGATGCAAGAGGTTACCAGTGCTGGTACTAACCAGCAGGAAGGTACTAATAGGGTTTTTCTTTCTGACTGCGTATTACTGCTGAATAGTTTTAAGTGTTGTACAGTAAATGTATGGGATACATACACAGCTTCTCGCAACTACCGTTTCTTACTGTGTATTGTAGGAGACTTTCCTTCCTCTCTGTGTCCATTTTTTAATTCATGCTTTATCTGTCTCTTCTGCTAGGACAGGAAAGAAGCTGTAGTAATGATGAATGCTGAAAAGTGGCTAAGGGTGCAAAGTGTTCATGCATGTGAAGGTACAGGGCTTTCTACCCTCTTTAGACTTCAGAGGAGGACTAGACTGAGATATGAGAAAGGGTTTTGCCTGTATCTGGTTTAGGCTACTTCATGTTCTCTATAGTGTCCTTCATTTTGAAATTAATTAGTGGAGCAAAAGAGAAGAAACTATTTTGTATCTTAGACTTTTTGCATGTTTCTTGTGATTTGGCCATCTCAGAAGAGTTTTGATATAGACACTTTTCTGACTCATTTAGGAAAATTATGATCAAACTGTTGTATCATTTACGATCTAGATATTAAAGGTCTAAGTGGAAAATTGACTAGGAAAAAGTAACACTAGTTTGTTTTGACATTGTTTTTCTTCAGTGATCTCAAATTTAGAAAATACTCTCCTCCTATGATAACATTTTTAACTTGGTGGTAGGTCATGTTAATGGTTATCTGTTAGATCACTTCTAAACTTCTAAAAACGTTAAGGAGGATTTCTGTTGTTTGGTCTTTTATGCCTGAAATAAAAGATGATCTACAGCTCCTGTTCCTTTACATGGCATAACAGGCAGATACTGTTCAGGAAAGCTGAAGATGAGATGTGCATACTTAGTAAGTATCAGAATTATTTGCAGGAAAAATTGTTTAAATTGTAGGACATAGTTCAAAAAGAATCTTCAGCCAGAAGCTTAACAAGCACTTGAAATTTTCTGGTGGAATGTGTTTTGAGAATATCAGGATTTACCCTTGAAAACAAAAGTCAAGAAGATTTTGAAGGATGGTAGTGTTTATTCAACTCAAAGGTTTTCCAGTATCGGAAGAATTAAAATTTGGTATTCAAAGAAGAGTCTGACTTGCTGCAGACTGAGTACTTTTATCCTTCATTTGTGTAGGCTGTTGACCTCCTTTTGTCATGATTGGAAGTTTAAATATCTTGCAATACTCTAAAACCAATGGGAAACCTTCAGACATTAATAAATATGGAGAACTGTCCTATGTTGAATTCCATTTGTTTTGTCTTTTTTTTACTAATGATTTAGTATTTGCATTTGGGTTTTGATTTAGGAGACATTCTGAATGACAGCCATGCTGAAATTGTGGCCAAGAGGAGCTTCCAGAGGTGAGGCATGAATGAAGTTTTGCTCAATGCTGTAACAGTGCCACCTGAGGTTGTTGTGATAAAAATTGTTTTGACCTATTGCTGAAGTAGCCAAATTTTGTAGCTTCACATATGAGAGTGTAGTGAAAGACTGCATTACTTCGGTGTGGGCAGCACACCTTTTTCTGTTGTCAGCAGGATTTTAGCCTAATTTTTATACTTCTAGGTAGTGTTAAGGCCTTTTCACAAAAGCTTCTTCCTTGTTCTTCTGGAGCCTCTGTATGAAAAATTAGGATCTGATTTCATGTGACATCAATGCAGATCTGATGACTATTATTCAAGGATAGAATTTTTGCTCTTTCCCACATGCCAGTCCTCTTGTTTACATGGGATAAACTGGTACAAGGAACTGAACCAGGGGAACAGTAATTCTGCAGAAATTAGTACGTTTCTTGCAATTCCATGTCACTAAACTGAGTCTCGTAGAATAAGATGAATTGCAGAGTTGATAAAAACGCACACAGTGGGAGGAGAGGACCTTACCTATACAGTTCGAGATGGTTAACGTTAACTCCACTGAACCCAACTCTCTGAGGTCTGTTATTAAAGTTCCAATGATGAGTTTACATTTATTATGTTGGATGCCATCTCTCTGTAGAAGTGTAACTGATTGGCTCCTGATAGACTCCCATCAGGAAAGAACAGACACTAGAGGGCATTTAAGCTTTGTTTTTTTCTCATGCATCAAAAAGGAAGTCAATGTTTCATGGAAACTTTCTGCCTAACAGGTATCTTCTCCATCAGTTGTGGCTTGCAGCTTCCCATCAGCAATGCATTTTTAGTCCGGGAACTGAAACTGGGAAATGGAAACTCAAACCAAATATTATCTTTATTTTCTTCTCCAGTCATACCCCATGTGAGTATGCTGGAGTGAACCAAGTACATTGCTCCCACTTGTAGAATCTTTTCTGCCCCATGTCTTTTGTCTCTCTTTGGTCTGGATCGAGAGTGAGGCAGTAATTCATGTTTACTGATACATGCCCAAAGATATATTTGACTCCACAGATAGATTTGGCATTTTATCTCACTGGATGTGATTCAGAGGAACTCAGTAAGTCTGATGTACTCTTCATTATATAGTGGAATTTTTCACTTTAAGCAGTAGCTATTGTTTTTCTTTCCAGAAAATAACATACTTGTCAGAGGTCCTGCCATATTGCCTAGTTGCTTTGCTTCAAACATTATCTCCTTGGATTAAAATTTTAATAAAAACTACTGGCATTTACCACCATCCCTAAAAACAACCAAACGAAAGATACCCCAGCCAGCAACCACACCCAACCCCATGAAGCAAACAAAGGAAAAAAAAAACCAACAAATGAACACCAAAAAGCCCCCAAACCAACAAGCAAAGAAAAAAACCCAAAACCAAGCAAAAAGAAAAACAAGGGAGAAGAGCCAACACTGACTCATACAAAACCCCCCAACAAACCAAAACCACGCTCCTGAAAAACAGGCAAAAAAGCCCCATTCGTGAATCATCACTAGCTCCCCAGTACAAAACTTCTTTGGGAATGTAATGAAACTTCTGTCATGGAAAACATTCTTTGTGTGTTTAAAAAAACCAGCACCACAAAGATGAAGATCTATTGACAGAACGAAGGAATGCGGCCTCATGGCTTACCAACATATCAGGCATCTTGATGTTACCATGCTCTCTCACTGGTGTGTTCTTCAACTGCTAGTCTGTTACAGAGCAAAAGAGTTTAAAGAACTCTTAAAATATGCCTCATCAGTACTTCAGAGTGAGTTAGTTGCTCATACTTTTTCATGATCTTGAGTGCATTGCTGGAATATGCAATATTATTTTTCTTCATTAGTGCATTTGAGAATAGAAATTGCATCTCTAAATTTATTAGTGAGAATAATTTCATTGCCTTCTTTTTCTCACATTGTGAGAAATTTCTCACATAAATCAGCAGGCCTGTCAGGTTTGCTTAGCTTTGAACTGAGTTTCAGAATTTTGGTTTTGAGCTTGTTTCAATGATACAGATTAAAGTTTTCACCCTTACTTGACAGATTATTCTTTCATTAATCTTTTGAGGTTCATATTGTTTGGTTAGATGAGGCTGGTTTTCCTGTGAGTCTTTAGCACTTCTTGTAGTCTGTCAAATGCCTTTGTTACCTTTTACTTCATAGTAAATTTTGCTTTCTTGATTATCTCTTACATAGAAAGCAGAACTTGAAATGAAGCATATATTGGCTCAAATTTCAGTGAGATTTGATTCAGCGTCGCACAGGACAATGTTGTTTCAAAAATGTGTTCTCATAGTTAAGTTTTCCTGAGTGCAGATCTGTGAAAGCTACTAGTAGTTGTAATATTACTGGTATGATGTGTTCCCATCACAAGATGGGGTTTTGGCCACTTTTATGCTATTTCTTTTGTTCCAGGTGGAGATGCTTCTATTTTTCCAATCAGTGAACCAGAGAACCAGCTTCCTAAGCCAGTGACTGAAGGTCATGCAGCTGGACAATCAGCAGAATGTAGAAGTGACCATAATCACTTATGTCCAGAAGATAAAAGAAAATCAGAGGAGATGGCAAGGAATTGTATAATCAAGAGAATGAAAACTGATGATGGTGGTTGTTTTTCCATAACCACTGAAGACCTGGCTGTACATCGTGAATCTGTGAAACGAGAAGACAGTGCAAATCAGAAGAGCTGTGAATGTTCTGCAGAGATGCAGACAGCTTGTAAGGAGAGTGGCTTAGTGAGACCAAAGGTAGTAGATGTTCATAGAACTGGAGCAAAATGTGTACCTGGAGAGCTGGATGATGCCCGAATACCTGGGCTGGGGTACCACTGTGTGGGATTATTACGAGTGAAGCCAGGTCGAGGAGACAGAACATGCTCTATGTCCTGCAGTGATAAACTGGCTCGCTGGAATGTGTTAGGGTGTCAAGGAGCTCTTCTGATGCATTTTTTGCAGTATCCAGTGTATCTGTCAGCAGTTATAGTGGGAAAGTGTCCATATAGCCAAGAAGCTATGCGGAGAGCAGTTATTGAAAGGTAAGTGCTCTCCTCAGATGGTGCGTATGGAGACAGGGAGCTTTGGAGGACAATGCATGTCAGACAAATATTAGAACTTTAGCAAGCTTTCGATAATGTGTCTTGTAAAATCCTGATAGAGGATCTGGTAAAGCGTGAGCTGGATGAGCAGATGTGGATTGAAAACTATCTGAATGACTGGGCCCAGAAGGTAGTGATCATTAGGCTAAGTGTAGTTAAAGGTGTAAGTAGCTATGTACCCCAGGGATCAATACTAGGTCCAAACTTAGTTAATATCTTCATTAATCAGTCATCTGGGTGATGGTGCAGACTGTATGCCCAGACAGTTTGCTGAAGACTCAAGACTGAGGAGTGGCTGATCGACCAGGGCATTGTGCTGCCATCCACAGCAACCTCAGCAGGCTGGAGAAAAGTGGGAACTTCATGAAGTTCAGCAACGGGAAGTAAAAACCTGCACCTGGGAAAGAAACAGTCCCGTGCACCAATATATGCTGGGGGCTGCCCGGTTGGAAAGCAGCTTCACAGAAAAGGACCAGGGGTTCCCGCTAGACATGAAGTTGAAAATGAGCCAGTAGTGTGCTCTAGCAACAAAGAAGGCTAATGGTGTCTCGGGCCACTTTAGGCAGAGTATCGCAGCAGGTCCAGGGAGATGATCCTTCCCCTTCAGATGTGGTGAGGCCACATTTGAAGGGCTGTATCTAGTTCTGGGCCTCTCAGTACGGGAGGGATGTGGACATACTGGAGAGAAGCCAGCAGAGGGCCTCGAAGATGCATAATGGACTTTTAGCATCTCTCATACGAGAAAAGCTGGGACTACTCAGCCTGGAGAAGAGAAGGCTTGTGGGCATCCTGTCACTTTGTATATGTACGTGAAGGGAGGTGGCAGAGAGAATGGACCCAGGCTGTTTGCAGTGGTGTTGGTGATAGGACAAAGGTAATGGGCACAAACTGAAGCATGGGAAGTTCCCTTGGAATGTCAGGAAGCACTTGTTTACTTTGAGGGTGGTGGAGCACTGGCAGAGGTTGCCCTGAGAGGTTGTAGAGTCTCCTGTCTTTGAGTTACTCAGAAGTGATCTGGACACTGTCCTGAGCCGGTGTCTGTAGGTTGCCCATCTGGCGAATGGTCGTTGGACTAGATGACCTACAAGAAGTACCCTCCCACCTCAGCTGTTCTCTGATTTACTACAGTGCTTCGGGACACGTAGTATGTGACAGATTGTACTGGTCAGCTGGAAGAAGACAGTTGTGTTACACTGGAGAGGCAAAGCTTATATGCATTTTCATGGTTGTAAAAATTTGTCTGCTTCTTTAATCTCAGTTAGATCCAAGACCTGATCTTTCTCCTTGCTGTGAGTAGTGGAGCTCTCATAACATAACTGTCACCTCAGGGAAATTTATATGAGAGATAAACTGAACTGCTGCAAAATGAGGAAGGTTATCTGTTGTGCACTGGCCTTCTTTCTACTCAGATTCTTCATTTGATGAAAACTATCCCAGCAACAAGGATAGGAAGTGAATATTTTTCTTACTTGGGAGGCTAAATCAGTAGAGTAGAGCAGTAGATAATGGTAAATGGATTTGGGCAGAGTGAAGGGAAAGGAGAGCAAGGAAAAAACCAGGGGAGCTGAACCATTCTTTTTAAGTGTTAGTTACTAGACCAGTTAATATGAAAGGTTTGACTTTGTCTAGTAACTCCTTTTCTCTATACCCCTTCATCCTTCTAGAATGATTATAAAAGTGGTCATAAGTCTATTAATGGATAAACTCTAGTGACATACCCAGTGGAGCTTTCTGAATAATCCTTTCCTCATTCTGTGACATGTAACAAGAATTTGCCTAGCCTTGTTAGTCCTAGTGCAGTCAGGCACTTTTTCAGACTATTGAGTCTGACAGTATGAATCTCAGTCATAATTCCTGCTCCGTGTAAATATTGTAGTGATTAAACACGTGCTGTTTTTTCCTTATATGATCCTAATGTCATTCAGTATACAACCATAATTTAAGATAACAAAGATGAGATTATACACGGAACTCTAGGTGTACTTCGTGTGTTTTTAGGCAATGATTATAAACATTTAGCCTCACAAAACAATTCCCGATGTAATGCAGTTGACTATGTAAATACCTTACGATTTTTATTTTTCTTTGTGATTGCAGAAGTATATTGCAGTTTTTGTCCTTCAAAAGCCAATTTTTTTTTTTTTTTTTAGGGTGGACAAGGTCCTAATAAACTAATGTGACTTCGGGGTTTTATTTAATAAATATTTTTCTGAAGGGAAAAATGCCTCCAAAACTCATTGTCTCACCTATGTAACTCATGTTCAATTCAGTTTTAATGTAAAAGAAATGTATTTTAGATAATGAAGGGAAATGGTGCAAAATAATCTTGTTTGGGAAGAGCATACTGAAAATCACTTTTATTTTTCTGTGTTTCCTGTAGGTGTCAGCACATCTCATCTTTACCGGATGGTTTTCTCACTCAGGAGGTTAAGCTGCTGCAATCAGATCTTCAATTTGAACATAGCCGACAGGCAATTCAGGAAGTTCAAAGTAACAGCAAAACAAAACTTGTTCCTTGTAGTGCAGGTGAGTTAATTTGGGCTAGTTGCGTAACTGTGTGCAAAAGTCCAAATAGAAATGAGATGGGTCTGGTTGTCTGGAATGGAACATCATTCCTTGCCAGTATGCTACTGGCAAAATACAAAAAGCAAAAAATTATTTTGAGATCATGACTTAATTGTTAATAATACTTGTCTCAGCCTCTAGTTTCCAGTAGGAAGTTTTCAGGCTGAATAAACACTTGGTTGATGTGATTAAGAGTTTATAATTAAACATAGACAGAAAATAACCAGGGGAAACAAAAGTTGAGTACAAGAAGAAAACAAAAGACTTCTTGTTTCAGTTAGTTTTGCATTCTCTTTGGTAATGAACAAAAGACTTGCCATGCTGAGTTATGTTTGTAATTGCTCCAAAAATCTGTGAATGAAGGAGGAATACAGAGTAGTGTAGTGTAAAAGTTGTATTGATAGATATTTTAGGCATGGCAATTTTTTGCCATGGTGATGAATGAATGCTTAAATCTCAATGTGATTTTGCAACATGGTTTCATTTGGGAAAAAGAAAAGGAGCTGCCACTCTATGTGGATGGCTGAGCAGTTTCTTTAACTTGGACATGCCTGCCTTCTGCTTCTGATCAGACTTTCTGTCTGAATCAGAACTGGAGGTTTTCTATTGCAATACAGCTAATGATAAAATAGAATGGGGAAAAAGGGTTCCTTAATGGAGTTCACATTCATTAAATTGGAGTTATTTACAAGTGCCAGGAAGGAAAATACTTTAATTTTCTGTGATAGGAAACAAATTTCATCATTGAAAAGTAGTGCCAGTTGAGTTACCAAAAAAGGCCTGAAAACAGCTGTGACTAAGTTCAGTGTATGTCTTTCTTGCTGTACACTTCTCAGGTCATTCTGTTAAAGAAAGATGAACGATGCCTTAGCACGCTTTTTTATGCCAGGTGGTTTCTTTTCTTGAAGGAGTAAAAATCAGAAAAAACTCTAAATTTAGGGCTGTTACACAGAGTATTGAAAGATGCTTGATAGGAACATTTCAGCTGTTAATTTAGGAAAGTATCTTTTCTGTTTAGTGCTTTGAAGTTTGAGATAATAATGAAAAAGTGAAAGAATGGAAAATGTTTTAATTTTTAAGTAACTTTGTATCTGCTTGTCAGAAACTGATATCCTCCAACCAAGTGATTTTTAGATACTTCACATGTGGAGGATTCAATACCAGTCATATGTATCTAATGTTATTTCATGTTACACAGGACTGTAATTTACTAGAGTGATACAGCATTGTACTTGAATCACTGTGTAAGTACAATTGGCAGCATACAGCTGAATTGTAATGCAAGGATGAGTAACATAAGCAGTCTTTGAGAATCTTGAGTACCAAGATGGTCTTAGGAGTGACTGCGTGTGCAACTATTCTGCCTGTTAGGAACACAGAGAAGAGGGAGAATTTAGGAAATGGAAGCTGTCTCATGGTAGTAAAAGTTGAGGAATCTGCTATGGAAGGACAGATTTGACGTGTCACTTTCTGTTGACATGCTGCTGATGATTTGCTCATTGCTTAGAAATTGTAAGGTATTGTATGCAGAGTTTCAGCATTTAGAAGTTTACAGTCTGAGAAGAATACAAAGTTCTCAGATTTGGGGTAGAGTTTAAGGCTGTTGGCACCTGCTATCTCTTTCAACAAATTATTTTTATATGACTACTACCTAATAATGTTTTTCAAATAAGTCTACGAATATTGGGTGTATGTCAGTTATCAAACGTGAAACTACTTAGAGTACACAATAAAATAGTAGCAGATGATAAATTAAGAAAAACAGAGTGACTGGTGCAAGTAGTTTAGGGCAGTATTTCACAGACTGATCTGAAAATAAGCCATCTAACTTGGAAATTTCTTCATGCGTTGTCTGGACTGGATGCACAAAAGAAAGTAGAATCCCCCTCAGAAATGGAGAATTACAAAGGTGAAGGCCAGATATTTAGAGGCATGGATTGTTAAATGATCTAACTAAGATGAAAACTCTGCGTGTGTGTTTTCGGTTTTTTTTAAAGTAAACATTCTTTTACATACTGGAATTCTGGCCCTGGAAAACCATGGTCCTCTTTCTAGTTTGAATTATTTTGGGAAGCAACACATCAACAAATAGAATGAAAGGAGCTGTTAGGTTCTGCTTTTGTGTCAAGGGCGTCTCCTTGTTCATAACAATGTCTTCTACAGCTATCAGTTGGAGTGCAGTCCCTGAACAACCTCTGGATGTCACCTCAGACGGCTTCCGCCAGGGAACAACAAAGAAGGGGATTGGGAGCCATCAGAGCAGGTGTGAGAGTGTTGTAATATCTAGACATGTTTCATTTGTTAGCCTACATGCCTTTGTCAGCTCATGTGATGTTGTCAGAGCAGGAGGAAATCTAGAGAGTGGTGAAGAAGGAGGAAGGTAGAGAGTAGGGGAAAAGGAAGAGTCGCTGTGTAAGGGAGAAAGGGCAGTTGGAATAACGGAAGTTACATGAGAATTAACAAGTTTATCCTATTTCTTTATCCCTGTTGAGAACATTGTAGATAACGGTGGTGAGGTACTGTGATCAGTTTTTATTAAAAGGATGTTTACTGTTGAAGGAAACAGAATTTTTGCTTTCTGGTTTTGACTGTGAAGGAAATGTGCGCATTGCATTTTCTCTTTCTAGAGATTTCTTTTACTTGAATAGTCAAGCCAGCTGTCCTCCATTTCATGTCCATCCTTTTAACGATGATCATTAAAAGTGTAGCTCTGAAACATGACTTTCTGCCTTAAAGTTTGAAAAGGTGTTGAAATGATGGCAGCACACTCCTAACATGAACATGTCACCTTCGCAGCTGTCATTTTGGCACTCGGTTCAGCCAACTTGTCACTTGGCTCTTTAAGAAATCCTCTATCAACAATCATAGTTTAAAGAAATAGTTACTTATTTTTCTTGAGGTTGAGACAAATTACTTACAAGCAACTGCAGACAAATTTCTCCATCTCTATGTTATCTTCATTTTAGGTGAGGTGGCCAAAATTATCATTGTTCTGTGGAAATTCAGCTGAAGGATTGGTGTTCATGTTTTAGCTGTTGGCTGATTATACTGCCAAATTATCAATGGTAATATTGTTCATGTATCCCAGACTGTTTGGAAGGATGATGACAATCCCGACAAGGGGTGAATAGCATAGTGAATATAGCTCAGAGAATTCTTTTGGAGAATTTATTAATTTGCCTGCAACTTGCACATTCTGAGCTTCTTGAAGTTAGGCCTGATTTGACTGAAGTTTATCCTGGTATATCCTAGTATTTCCAAATTTTCAGTGGAAAGAAGAGGACCAGGAACTTTGTGGTTTGTGACCAGTATTGGTGTCTGCCGTATTGCTAACATAGGTGACCTAGGTGACTTGCTTCATGTGCACTGTAGAATATTTATTTTCTATATGTGATATGTAAGTATTCCAGAAGGCATGTGAAAGATCAAACAAACCAGCTAACCCCTTTTTCTCAGTAAGATTAAATTTGTAACACAGCATTTGTGCATCAGCTCTAAAACTTGAGAACCATCTCCTAGCTGGCAATTAGCACAAAAGCGTAAGAACTCTATTATTGGTGAAAGATCCTCTTCTCAACATGTGCTTGAAGTTCACTAAAACTTTCAGGAGTTATTAGAGCCTACAAGACTGTGTGATTACAAACATCTCGTTTCCTTAGGAAATCAGAATTAAAAACAAGGTCAGTGAACAAGTGAACTATTTACGCTTTTGAGGTAAACAGTCACAAAAGGAACTTTTATAATGAAAATAAGGAATTTACAGCCTTATTGGGACTGGTGGTGCTTAATAATAAACAGAACTTCTATTTCAGCATTCTTTTTCCTCTCAAGGAATCTCAGGGTTACTGCTGGGAAGTGTTCTTTGAGGTTTTTTCCCCCCTTCCAATATGCTAGATAACATTAAATACCAAGGACGTTAAGGTTGACTGACTAAAAGGAATTTGTAGGTAAATGTCTGGTGTGTGCTTTTGTTAATGCTTAATTAACTAAACCACCAAAAGCTACAAGATGAAACTTTGACAGATTAAATTGAATATTAAATTTTAGAGCATCTTTGCATGCTGTCTTCACCAGTGGGGTTCAGCAGGGCTCTGCTTTAAGGCCAGTGCTTTTCAGCATCCTAATAAATGACTTGGATGCAGGACTCAAAGGTACACTAAGTTTGCCAGTGACATTAAATTGGGAGAAGCTGTTGACTCCCTTGAAAGAAGACAGGCCCTGCAGAAAGACCTTGACAAATAACATGGTTGGGCAATCACCAACCATATGAAGTTTAACAAAGACAAATGCCAGTTTCAGCACATGACACAGGATGACATGCATGTATGGACAGACTGGGGAATGAGAGGCTGGAATGCAGGGCCATGGAAGGGGACCTAGGGGTCCTGGTTAATGGCAAGTTGGATATGAGTCAGCAGTGCCGTGGCAACCAGGAGGGCCACTCTCATCCTGGGGGGCATCAGGCTCAGCACTGGTGGCTGAGTGAAGGAGGGAACTGTCCCGCTCTGCGCTGCTCTGGTGCAGCCTCACCTCCTGCGGGCAGTTTTGGGCACAGGAATATAAGAAGATAAAGCTCTAAGCGTCCAAAGAGGGGGCCATCAGGGATGATGAAGGGTCTGGAGGGGGAAGCCCTACAAGGAGCAGCTGAGGTCACTTGATTTGTTCAGCCTGGAGAAGGGCAAACTGAGGGCAGGCCTCACAGCAGGCTACAACTTCCTTGTGGAGTGACACAGAGGTGCAGGCACTGTTCTCTGCTCTCTGGTGACCAGTGACAGGGCCTGAGGAATGGCTGGAGCTCTGTCAGGGGAGGTTTAGGCTGGATATTAGGTAAAGGTTCTTCACCCAGAGGGTGGTCGGGTGCTGGAACAGGCTCCCCATGGCAGTGGTCACAGTGGTCTGAGTTCAAGGAGCATTTGGACAATGCTCTCAGGCACATGCTGGGATTATTGGGGTTTTCCTGAGTCAGGAGTTGGACTCGATGATCCTTGTGGAGATTCTGTGATACTGTGCAATTTTTGATGTTCTTAAAACACATGCTAGCAACATAGGAAGATTTATTTTTTTTAATTGATTTTGTTTTCGGTGCTTGTGGAGAATCAACTTGCATTTGTTGGAGAACTGAATCTGTCATTGTTAAGACAAGTACACAAAGATAATTAAATAGAGGAAACAGCTGAGCCGTTCAAAACAAAACTACATTTTATAAACAGTGATTGGATTCTGGTTGCCATCTCTTTGGGGAAGTAGAAGGGCTTAAAGCTGATGGATGTATATAGTATCTTCTAAAGATCTTTAGAACTTTGGCCCACTTTATTTTTTGATGAGCCTCTTTGTATTTAACTGCCCTGCAGCTATTGCTGAATGTGTCCTCGTCACCATTGTGAAAACATCAGCGTTGTTCCAGATATTTCTGCTCCTTCCTTTATTTGTTTTGAATAATACAAAATTTAACAGTTTGAAAAAAGGTGCGCTTGTTTGAGCTGTTCTGGGACTAGTCCTTCTGGCTAAACCTTACTGCAGCTCTGAATTGATGACAGTGTGGTTTCATGCAGATAACAGTGTGATATTAAAGTGTTCATTCTGCAAACTGGTGAGTGCTGGCTGGGAGAATGGGGCAATGCAGCTTTTTGTCAATACAGCATTTAAAACTAAGGGAAAAGGCATGCGGGCAGCTTGGATGGGGTAGAAAAAGTTAAATGATAGAGAAGTTTTTACATTCACTGAGAAGTGAACATAATGCTTTCTATCAAAAATGTTTAGCTGGGATGTTCTGCTGTAAGGTGGAGTGAATTTATGATTTTTTTTTCCATCAGCATTCCTAATTTTTAAATTTTTTTTATATCAGATCCAAAATCTGTAAAGTGGAACTCTTCCATAAATTCCAAAAGCTGGTGACAAGTATTTCACAAGAGGATCTACCAGACACTCTACGGTAAAGACATTATCATTGCCTTTAGAAGAATGAATTTATCTTAATGAAACTGAAGAGTTCTGTAATGATACAGTATCGGCTCATGAATCTCATTTTAGATAAGTCCATTGTTAAAGTTTGATACTTGAAAAATGTGGAAAGAGACGCCAGATGAGGAAGTGGTTTTTTTTTTTGAAAACATGAGCTATTGGATCAGCTGCCTGCAGCTCTGTACCCTTGGATGTATTCAAATCCTGCATCCCAAAATTACCATGGAGTTATTGATATCTAGTTGGTGTTCAGTAATTCTGTCAAATTCCACTTCTTGGAAGTGGAAGAGTTTGAGTAAAAAAAATGCCTTTTTTTTTCTTTTTTTTTTTTTTTTTAAGTTTAGGTTAAAATCAGTTTTCAGCTTAGCATATGGTGGAGTAAGAGCTAGTAAAGTGAGACAGTGCTCTTTCTGCATTTTTCTCTCATATGTTTGGTAAGGATAGATAGGGCTCTTTCTGCAATGCATATGTTGCATAAACAGAGACCTTCTGGGAAGAAAATAAAGCAGCTTTTGTCTGAAGACGCCATAATTGGAATTTTCCTTTACATTATTAAGAACAAATTTGGTTTATCAGACTGGAGTTATTTACTTCCAGTAATCATCCATTATGGTATAGCATTAGGTGCATTATGTATTTGGTGGTGTACTATAAAGTAAAGCATAGTTTCACATGTACAGAAACTTAATTCTCTTTGTTTTAGAGACCCTGGGAGATGTAGAGGGTTCCAAATCAATTGCCACGGAAGGTTTATTTTATTTTAGACTTCCAGATATAATTTCACCAGCTTTAGGATACAGTTGTCCCAACTCTTGAGCCAGTTTAACTGCTTGTAGCTGCTGATGAGGTAGTCCCACAGCAGTTCAGTGCTGCTAATGGCTGTTGATGCCTGTTTTCTCCCTTGTATCAGTAGCACTTCTCCAATCTCATGATGAACCAGTTCAACTCGGTAATGTGGCTGAAAACTATTTCATTGTCTTCTGTGTTTTCTCTCGGACTAACGAACTTAATGGAAATCTGAAACAGATAAAACCCATGCCAAGGAAGTAGGAGGCATATGTGACTGAAAGTAGGGGAGATAGGCCATTTCAGCCCTTCATGGTACTAAGATAGTAGGTGCAACAAACTTGGCCAAAGTGCGCCCTGGATCTTTAATTAATGGATCTTGCTCACTTTTGACTTCTGTTGAATTAAAGATTGCAGTTAGCTTCTGTGCCTATGGAATTGTCTTGTAACTGTTTCAAAGTTTCAGTGTCAATATGGACCATGCAATTGCTGAGTTGCTTTCAACTGATTCTATAAGTAGAGATACTTTGTCCTTAAATCAGTTTGAAATATAAAATTTTTAGCCTCTTTTGGGTGGGAGTTTGTCCTCACTTGTTTAGCTGTCATAATTTCCTCAAAACGGACTGTGAACTTGTGCATTGTTGGGTAGGTGACTCATTATGCTGATCACATGCTGCTTACATAAAGTCACTTCACCTCAGGGCTTTTCTAGACCACTGGCCTTGTTGTTTCCTTTGACTTTTTTGTCCTCTACTGTTTGTCTGTCTGGGCTTCTCCTGACAAAGTCCAGCTGATTCACAGATGTGACATTGATTTTTCAGTGCACAAACTCTATTTATACAGAGGAGGTGCTAGCTCACCAGTCAGCTTGTGCAGCTGGTTGCCTTGGAAGTCTTCTGTTTTTCCTCCACTTAAAAAGCAAAAATAAAAAGTGCCTTTGTGTTGCTGTTTCCTTCATCATCCCTTTTTTTCCCTACATGGTATTCTGATGTTTTGATTTTTCTTTCCCCCTCGGAGTCTGAATGAATGTCATATGAGAAATCCTACACTCTCAAATTGTTTCTTTAAACTTCTGTGTATTTAACTGTTACCAGTTTTGTATTTTCTTCCCACAAATGGTTGGCTCTAAAGCTATGCTATCATGCAGTTTCCTTTTTCCACTTTGACCCTAAGTTTCTTCCCTGACTCTTCTAGTCCACTTCTCTTGCCTTCCATTTTTTCTGATCCATCAAGGAATGCTCATTCTGTGATACTTTCAGATTTGCTGAATAGCTTGTTTTGTAGTTGTAGGGTATATTAGGACAAGGGTTGTTCTTCATGTAATGCTGCCTTTGTTTACTATTGTCCACTGTCAGACTTGGGAACTGGGAATTTAAAGCTTTACATGGAACTGATTATATTGTGATGTTATTTTGGTTTGGTTTTGTTTTGTTGTTTTTTTTTTTTAATTTGGTTTTTTTTGTTTGTTTTGCTTTGGTTTGGTTATCTTGTTTTGGTTTTGTTTTTGTTGTTTTGGGTTTTTTTTTTTGTGTGCGTGTTTCTAAATCTGCTTCTCCTGCTTTTTGTGACTTCCTTATGCATTCTTCACACAGAGGATCTGTGTGGGTACTGTTAAATTGGAACAGGTAGACAGCCTACTGGGGCCAGAACTTTGCAGACTCTTCTAAAAGGCAAATTTAGGTATTTATAGTAGTATAGCTTATCTAAGATGTTAAGCATTCATCAGTTTGGGTTTTTTCAGGGTTTAGTTCATTTGCTTTCAGATGAGACTGAGAAGGAGGTGGTGTTTGGCTGGTATGAGCTACTTCACCAAGAACCAGATAGTACTGTATAAGGCTGTCCGACCTTCTTTCTTCCTTTGCGATAATTCTTACGATCTGTCTTCTGTGCCTTACTTAAATTCTCACTCCTCTCAATAGGTAGACTAACGTTGTTTATTTATTACCTGTTACCGCCACCTATCATACCTAATTTTCTTTTGTTGATTCCCTCTCACGTTGTCATTTTGAAATTACTGGTCCATCTTTTTTTTTTTTTTCTTTTCCTGTTTTCTATGCTCACTGTCAAGGGAATGGTGACACACCATTGGACAGTGTTGTGCTATTGCTAATCTGAATTGTTACATAAAATCCTCTGCAGTATTGTTTGCAGATCACTTGATGGTAATGTGGCAAAGGAGATTTTTGTATTACTGGGGGGGGTTTTTTCCCTGCTGTTAGGAAAAAAACATGCCTTAGTGACCACCTGGGGAAGTGAAAACCTTCTCTTGTCATACAGTGGCATCCGCCGTAGAGAGTCTCCAGGCATTGCTGTTTGAACAAGGTGTGGCTGGCTGTACGGCCCTTTGTTTGAATCTAAGGGAGACTTGGTAAAATAAACCTGCCCTGACTTTCTTGCTGGGCTTATTAAATTAATGACTAATCCTCTTTTCTCTTAAATTGTAGTCAGGAGCCATCACAATTAAGATTGTACTATTACTCTTCCTTCCTGCTCAGTTCACAATATGGAGGATTCCAGTTCCAGATCCAGTACAGATAATGGGGTTCCGTTAACATTCCACTGGCCAGGTGGGGGGAGTTCTAGTGGGTCCCTTAAATGGGACTTTTGAGAGCAGCTCACAGGTTAGTTTCACAAAGTATGAATAATGTGAAAGAGGTGGAGAAAGCAAAATGGACTGGCTGTGATAAGAGCTCAGGGCAGGTTTTTTAAGAGAGAATACATCTCCTGGCATAGACAGGTTCTCCACTCTTGCACCATTCTGAACACAAGTTTTGAAGGATAGATAATATGGCTTGTTTTGCATGTCATGGTATTTTAGAAATAAATTCATGGCAGAATGCTCACTGAGTGCCTCAAACACAGCTTCTGATGATCTGCTGTTATGGTAGAGCTGTGGGATTTTTTGGGGGTGATCATAATTGCCTTTGAGCTTGAAAGCCTGTTTTAGAGGTTAGTGCAGTAGTTCTCAGACCTCACAGATTAGGATTCCTGCAGTAGTTTGGCTCTTTCTCTTTCTTGGTGAAGGTCATGTTGCCTATGATCGTCCCTTCAGATTGGGTTTAATGTATAAACATTGCCTATCCCATGTGGCTGACAGATGTTTTGGCCAAGGAAGATGAAAGAGGTTGGGAACAGAATGCAAGGAAAGAAAAAAAAAATCTTGATGAAATTGTCTTACAGGCACTTGTGTTAGATACTCTAGACTTGAATTTCCCTGTTTTGAAAATCATTGGTGTAATGTACTCAGCAGAGTGACCAATTCTTCTGCTGAGATTGTGGGGCATAGTTGCTACTTGAGGAAGGGGAATAACGCCAAAACTGACGTCTCTCTTTTGCTTTAGTGAAAGAAAAGAGAGTGTTTTCTCCTTTGTCTCATTCTTCCCTGTTAGATTTTTGTTGGAAAAGAAAAACTGTTCAGTTCATTCTGTCCTTTTCTTTTTCCAGCCTGTTTTCTAGCATGCTAAAGCTACTTTCACCCAATTCAAAGCACCCTAGCTACCTTTTCAGCTTTGCTTCAGTGGTTTTTGCTGTCATGAAAGTTTTCTGTGGTCACACAGTCAAACACAAATGTTTCTAGTGCTAGAAGAGTTCTTTTGCTTCCTTTTGCAAGATTGATGACAGCCTGGGTGTCTCCAAGTCTCCCTAGAAGATAATTTCACTAAGTAGTATGGAAGAGTTCACAGGAGATTGTCAGGTCCTTAGATGTTTGATTTCTTTTTTCACTTTGTGACCTCATATTCAATAGGATCATAGAATTGTTTTCATTTTTGTGCATTTTCTGTCAGGATGAAGACGCTAAAAACCTACTGGGACTACAAGGAAGCTGCATTAAATTATCAAGAAGCCTGGAGAGTGCTGCGTAGCCAAGCTCTGCTGGGTTGGGTCAAGAATGCCAAGGAATACCTGCACTTCACATGAGAATCCATGTGACTATGTGAATCCAGGAATAAGCTCTGGTCCACAGCAGATACCTCTGTAGTTCAAGGGCCAGAAAAAGACACCCTCTAGTTTATGTGCTGTAAAGAGACAGCAGTGAAAAGGAAAGCAATTTAGAGAATACTTTTATTTTTACTGAGTTGAAGCCCCTTTTTTATTGAAATATAGAAAATTATCATTGCTGACTTTTAAATTCTGAGCTGCATTAAACAATACGCCTCCAAAAGAAAGGAAGCAGTGCTGTGCTATCCTGGTATCTGAAGGTATGGCCTACCAGCCATAGTCATTGCAATGAAAGAAATGTCAACTGAAATTCAAGCATTATTAGGGAAAATTTTAGTGCCACTTTTTTCTTCCACTTCTGATAATGTTGTGGTTGTTTTTCTGTTGCTGGGACAACGCTCATGTATAGTAAGTAATACTTTCATAATTCTGAGCTCTTCTTGTCTGGTGCATGGAAGAATTTTCTATGTCACTCAGCCCCATTGCTTCTAACTGGAAAAACTAGTTCTGTTAAAGTGTCTCTTTTTTTGGGGATCCTTCATATATGCTGCTATTTACTAAACTTAGCCGCAGATATTGCCACAGCAGAAGCAAAAGCACTGGGAAGGAGTCTGTGGCAAATAATACTACTTATGATATCCTGTGCATCTCAATTTCAGGACTTCGCCAGATGTCGTGAAATTGAGATGCACAGAATATCATAAGTAGTATGATATTTGCTTCTGTAGGCAGGAAAGAAAACTCCTGAATGACTTGGTTCAAATTGGCTAATCCTGTGTAATTACAGGCAAACATTTACCTACTTTTCGGTGTTTCAAGCACTGTCCATCTCCATGCTCCCTTGTGGGAAATGGTCAATTAAAAGCAGAAAGGCTTCAGCCATTTATGTCACTGGTCCTTGTGTTCATTAATAGCCTGGCAAAAGTGGAGACACTTTGGGGAGTATTATGCTTTATTACCAACTAACATCTGCCTGACAAAACAGTCAACACTGTGAGCAGTTGTGGGGGAAGCAGTGTGTAATCCTCCTTAAACCTTCTGTCCCAGTTATTGCCTTTTGTGAGCAATTTCAGGACTGTGTAACTCCTCCTGAGCACATTCCCCTTTTGTATTTTTCTCTTGTAAACCACAATTCTTAAAATATTTGGACGAGGCAATGTCAGGATGAAAGAAGTGGATAATTTAGAACTTAAAGATTCCTTAAAATTTTGAAATTTTTTTTTGTTCTTTGGTGTTCTCTATTTTTGGATTTGAAAAATGGGCACAGCAGTTCTCCAAACAGCCTTTGTTGTCAACCTACTGAGCTACATATGGGAACAAACAGTACACATAACATTACAGTGTGAGAAGTGATAGCAGCAAATTCTTGTTACTTCACACTTAGGTTGACTTGTCAAGTAAGAATAGTTCTCTTGTTGAAGGAGTAACAACTTGAATTCTGTGTGTATACGCCCATTCTCTCAAATCCAGCACTGACATGCAGAAATACCAGTTGTACTGGTGAGGGGGAAGTAATTTTATGTGTTTGTAGAGGGCAAGGGATTATGGAGATTAGGGACTTGCAGTAGTCATCAGAGGATAAAAAATGGCCAGATGCCATTGCACACGGGTTACAGGGTGAACTGCTGAAAATAAATGGTAGCTGTTCGTGTAATCGAGCAAGTAGTATTCCAAGGACAGAGTTCTACAGTGTACCTAAAGAGCTATCAGTAGATTTCCAGGTTCCTGAAATTTGCCTTTGTTCTTCACTGAAATCTTGCAGAAACGATTAATCTAACATACCTAGTTTCGCATAGTTAATCAACAATGTCTGCAGTGAACCTGCTGACCAGACTGGAATGTTCCCATTTCCTATTCAGCTGCAATATTAAAATGGGTTACATAAGACTAGTTCTGTAGTCATGCATCAGTTTTCACATAAACAGTTATATGGTTTCAATTATTTTAACTCTTATCTACAATTTGAGCCTGGCTGTTAGGATTGTTCCTGAATTTCTAAAATACTTGTGAACTGTAGACTGTTGCTGTTTTGTTACCTGTCAGATTTAAAAGTAGTTTTTGAGGTGCTGAACACTGATGCTAACCTCACTTCTTGGATGGAGTTGAGGACATATTTAAGCCTAGAGCAAGTCAGTGAATAGGCAAAGAGAAGGAAGGAGCTGAAACAGAACAGCATTTAAAAGGCTGAGGGGCTAAGCCTGTGGGATCTCATCCTCAGCTGGATGGCATTTCTGTGATGGAAAATCAGTATTTAAATGCTGCAATATTTTCATTTGAAAATGTCAGGAAATGCTGTTGGCAGTACCATGAAACTGCTCTAAAAATCAGAAGGGAAAAATGCAGAGATAGGAAAGAACAGTCTCTGCTTTTGTAATTGGTAGGAAACTAAACTTGGATCACTGTCAGCAGGTCTTTGGAAGAATTGCTCCTGGAAAGGAACAGTTGACATGTTCCAAGCCTGTATCACTCCTGTGCGCTGGGATAGCTGATACCCCGAAAAACAAAGATAGGCAAGGCGCAGGGAGGACAGCAGAATGCAGAGACTCTGCCACAGGAGAGCAGAGTTGGCAGGGAGGGAGGGAAGCAGCAGGAATGAAGTGCCCACAGTGCATGGTTAATGAGGACAAGCAGACAAGTGGGAGTGGCAGAGCACAGGAGGGGGCACCAAGATTCCCACCATGTGTGTAAAATGAGCACATCTGTATTACCCAGATAGGGCCTTGCCTGTCCCAAACTTGTTTGGGGACCAATGGCTCTTAATTGCCAGGGTAATTGGCAATTGTGTGGCTCTTAAATGCCAGGGTAATCATTGAGTGGAATGTCTTTAACAGCATCACTATTAGAAGCGTCTTCAGTCGTAGTAAGGCAGGACAGACTCCCTGCATATCTTTAAGGAAGTCAAAACCGGAGCATAGAAACAAGTGGTTTTCTCCAAGGGTAGGAGTAATCATGTTTGATCTTGAGGCTGCAGTTCCACAAGACCAGATGTTAGCATGCCAGTGTCTTTAGAAAAGCAAGGTTTTGATCTTCACCGTGTAGTTCCACTGCTCACCTTAACACAGGCTGGAAGGCTTACTGATCTCAGTACATTGCGAGTAAACTGAAGAATATTTAAATTACTGTATTTGAAGAAAAACAAGCCATGAGCCCAAAACAAGATGCAGCCTTTCACTATGAGTTAAAAGACCTCTGCAATAAATCCATTAAGCATTAAAGGAAAGGAAGAGCTGGGGTTGTGCTGCTGAGGGCAGAATTCTATTGGCAAGGAGGAAAGAAAGGTGTTGGAGTTTTCTCTCAGACTATCTGATAACGTCATAAGAGGGCTGCAGCAACAACAGGTACGTAATACATACAACTAATATACATACATGTAGAAGCAAGATATTTTTTGAGGAAAGACCATGTAAATGGTCTAAATTTGGTCTATAATAATGTCTATAATGTAATAATGGTCTATAATAATATATTAAATATTGACTGAATACTAAATTCATCCAGTACTGGTTTAGTTATATTGGAGATAACATTTCAATTTAGCTTAAAGATAAGTGACATAGAGGTGTTGCTGTCTTCAGTTTTTGTTTAGTGCATCAGTTGAAGGGTTAACAGAAAATGAAGATCAAATGGGCTCAGACGCTTTGTTAAATTTTACAGAAATGTTGTATCTAAAGGGATGCGTTTCACCTCTGTACTTCAAAAGTAAACTTCTTGATGTTTTATTGCCATTTAATGTGTATCTGCAGATGAAAAAAGAAGTTACTGCTGTAGAACATCTATCCTTACATTCTCTGGAACTGCTTGCGTGTCTGGGCTCCTGAATCTAAACTAATAAATACAGAGATGTTAAAGAGAGCACTTATGTGGGGGTTTTAGGGGCATATGAAGGGTAATCCAAAAATTACCTCAATCATAACATCTTCCCTTGGTTTTAGATACATCTGTTTGCTAGCATGTAATTAACTTCAGCATTTTTAAGTGTTTCTTACTCTGTTAACAGCTAAGAAAAAATATTACTTGGTGAGCTGTAGAAAAATGGTAACATTTCAGCATAAAGGAAACAGAACGTTTTCCAGTAAAAAAAGGTAATTCAAAAAATGACAGGTGAAACCACTTTTCTTCATTCTGAATCAAAAATTCTGTTAAAAGTAAACATTAATGTGCGAAAAGGGAGTTAGAAGTAATTTAGGATGGAAGCACTGACAGAATGTTCCCTAAAGCAGTGGTTTACAATGCAGCACTATTCTGACTAATGAAGGGCTTACTGAGATCAACAGCACATTTTCAGATGCAGTAAGCACGTGCATCACAGTTAACTGTGTCAACCTGCAGTAATGGGGTCGTGTCAACCTTTTACAGGCTCCTGCGTTCACATTTTTGAGTCCTTTTGCCAATACTTGTGAATGACTGCAGAGCTAAACAATCCTAGGCGCAATGTATCTTCGTGGGGGTTTGAGTTAGTATGAATTTGATTTAAGTTTGGAAGTGGTAAATTTCCACTATAACTGGAAGTGTTTTAAAAACTAGATTCCTAGGCACCACATAGTGTGAAAATTAATTAAAACTTTTTAATGGGAATCTAAACTGTATTTAGCATTTCCTTGCTGGCTTAGGAAGGTCAAAGTGATGCTACTTCTTCAATGCAGTGTTATCCTTTAATATCAGAGTGCAAACTCCAGCACTGTGCAGTTAGGTCAATTAGCTGGTTTTTCCATCCTCTCCCACACAATCCAAGGATTTGCCTCTAAACAGAAGTAGCTGTGAGATATAGTAGCTCTGAAGCTATTTGTTTTGAAACCTACAAAGAGCTCCTTGTTTTTTCCTGGTACCAGCAGCCACACACTAAAGTTTGAGAAGCTGTACAATGTCTAGTAAGTAACAGAAGCAGCTGTGTAGCATCTAGTAAATGTGATGAGTAACTTTCTAGCCAACATGAAGGTAAAGAAATGACAGCACTGCCTGTTTGTGACAGGAATTTTTATTGTACTTGTTTGTTAATTGAGAAAGGAACATACCAGCTCAATTCAACACGATCAGCATCTTGCTCCTGGCTTTGGATAAGCTAGCAAATCCAGTGTTTCCAATACTCATTTATTCTTTTTATTTTTCTTACACTGACATCTCAAAACAGAATAAATGTGTGTTCTTCTCTTCATGTTTTAGTAGCCCAACTACTTTATTATTTAATCAATGTCATCAAATGTATCCCCCCCAAAGACTGAGGCTCTGGGAATTCATAGCTGTGAGAAAAAAAAATGCACAAAACTAACAAAACTTTCTTTTTATAATTTAACAGTCTAATAAAACAAGACCTAGCAATATATTAAGAAATAAATCCAGTTACAAATGCATGTATATAGAAGGAACTTCTGAGGATGTCAGAACATAAAATGATCAGCTATTTACAAGATACACAGCAGGATGATACAGTAGCGAAGACCCACCATTCAGAAACCAAATGTGTTCTCTCCACTGTAGGCAACATACAAGAATCCATCCTCATCCTTTTCCTTCTCATAAAGTTGTCCCATAGTTAAGCTTGAAAGGAAAAAAAGAGAAATGGTTTGCTTGGCTCATGCAAGTTGTCAGTGTTAACAGTCAGAACTTCATATAAACAAGGATTAATAAAAGCTAAAACTTGTAAGTCTGTGTATAGGTTAGAATACAAAAAACTGAGAGTAAATGAAAAGTAAGTTGACTCCTAATTTAGAGAAATGATCCTGGACTCTGCAGAGTAATTTTTTGTATTTCTTCACAAATGCCTTTGTCAGAATGCTTCTTTATTTTGTTGGAAATTGGTCTCTATTTTGAAAACAAAAGAAACCCTAGCAATTACTTGGCTGGTCAACTGCTCCAACCATCTATCTACAGATAGTTGGAGCAGTAGACATCAGTTAGGTGCACAAATGAAGCCTTTCTCTGATTTCCCAAAACTGAGAAAAGGCTAATGAACTGAAAGATGGAGATGGATGTGAGTGACAGGGAAAACAACGATGTCATTCTGCCCAAGAGAGGAGCTGGGAAGATTTGTAAGCAGTAATTGAAATGGAAGCGAATTGGTTAGTAGTAAATAGATCACCAATCCTTGACATCCTTCTCTCTTCATACAGAGGTTTATTACATAAACTGAAGCCTGTGAGATGAGCAGAGCCATGAACAGATTGTGCTTTTGTTTATTGGTTAAGAAGTTACCATTTTGACATTAATATTGAATGATCAAAGCCCTGTTTTTCTAGCTGAGATATTACATCTTCTTATGAACATGTGAGAAGAGACAATAGATCTCCCCCTTCCTGCTCCTAGCAATTCTGTAATACTGTTATAAAGAAGACATACAGGCTTTCTCAGTACTGTTAGAAGAAAAGCAGAAGAAAAGGATGGTTCTCGTGGATCCCTATTGTCTATTGGGTTACCTGGAGGGACTCTTTCTTTTACAATTAAGAATGATACCACATCTAAGGCATGTAAATGACATACTATTTCCTTAAATGCTACTAAAGTATCTAGTGTAGAAAGTTGTAGTTGCTGCTTCTGCTGTATTCTGTTATGTAGCAGAAAACAATGAAACTTATTCCTATATAAAAGCAATGCAAAAAACCTGTTGCAATTATTCTTTTTTTCATAGAAAAAAAATTATTAAAAAGAACCAGCAACTAGTTTGTAATGTTACAATTTCTTTGTAAACTGACAGGTTATTGGGTGTTTTTCAGAATAATTAATGGCATTTGCTATTGAGTATTTAATTTGCAACCTTTTTTGTTATACTGAGAATCATTGTTCTCTTGATATTGATGATGTACGTGTTTTTGCACTCAACCAAATGCAACAACATTGTAACTACAAAGCTCACCCTTTTGCCATGGAAGTAAATCATAGTATATTTTTGAGTCACCTTTCTTTTCAGCCTAGCTCAAGAAATAAGATGTTCATCAAGTTCATGAGGAAAAAAAACTTTTAGTGAGATTAAGATGTGACAGACATCTCCTAAAATCACCAAATGAGCCTTGAAGAGCGGTGTTACTGACCCTCTAATATGCACAGGCTTTCTGTAATGATTCTGAATACCAAGTGAATAGCCTCTCACCTGGATTGTGGGACAGTCTTGTCTACAAAGAGGAATATTGCCTTCTCAGATGGCAGTTGAATCCTCTTCCTGATGATCCACATGAACTGGGCCACGGTGATGTCCGACGGAACTAAGTACTTCCTCTTGTCAATATCAACAATCTGAGATCCTGAGACCTTCTCCACTATGACCTGTAAAATGCAGGTGTGAAGGTCAGGCTGTTCAGGATTGGTATGAACAGACAGCTTTGGTAGATTGTTTGCTCATACAGGCTTACAGTGGTGAGTAGAGGAGATGAAGAAAAAAGTTTCCTGATCACAACCAAATCAGAGGTAGAACTGGCTCAGCACTGTAAAACCTGATTTTACAGCTGTACTGAAACCTACATTTATATACACAATGGCTTGAAACTTCCTATGCTTGTGTTTGGCAGTCATAGGGTAAAAAGGGGTATTATGCCTTAAAGACACCTGTGACAGGAAAGTATGCACATCACTTAACCTTTTGTACACTGATGATATGAAATTACTGCAACGTGGACCCAAAGCTGAAAATGAACCAGCAGTGTACCCTAGACACAAGTAAGGCTCATAGTGTCCTGGACTGCATTAGGCAAAGGACTGGGAGGTGATCCTTCCTCTGTACTGGTACTGGTGAGGCTACCTTTGTATTCTGCTGAACTGACTTTTGGAGTATTCCATCATTGCTTTGGAAATCAGAAATTGACTACAGCAAGAAAAGATAGCAAGGTAGCCACAAACAAAACCAAACAAAAATAAACCAAACAGAAAGCGACAGGTGCAGGGGGAAGGATAATTAAGTATTGCTAGTGAAAAAGACCCAATGCTCATTGTACTACACAGACTGATTCTTGAAGGAAAAATACAGCAGGCCAGGAAATGGGGTTTACAAGAGATTCCAGGGTCTCCATCCCTTAGCTCTACATTCCAAGTGAAACATTAAGTTTGAAAAACACTTCTGACTGTTAAATTGACACCAACTATTTGGTATCAATGGTATGTGGCTCAATTTGAATCATCAAGCAGAAAACACATACTGGTCCAGACAAAGGATTGCTGCAATTTGACATTCAATTCCTGTATTTGTCTACACCTTGCTGTCCCTCCCTGATACAGCAGCATGTCATTCTGACTCAGTCATTCTGATTGTGAGTTTCTATGTTTCTTTTTCCCCATAGGTTATCAAGGATATTTTTGAAATGGATACATGGATGCTGGGAAGATGTAAGGTCATTAAGGATGCTGCAGTCTATGTGTGAGGGAATAGTTAGTCAAGAGAGAACAGCATGGATCATATCAGCTCTCCAGATTGCAACTGGAGAAAATCTTGTGACTTTGTGCAACTGAGCAGCAGAAAAAGTCAATGGGAATGAAGATTCTTCTCTGGGCTGTGCTAATGGAAAAGTTACCAAAAGGTGAGAGGCAGGAGTGGCATTAACTGGCATGTGGTCAGATGGGATGTGGGAAATTGTACACTCAAGCAAGTCAGTTGAGAATGTGGACATGTTGCTAGCTGTTACATAAGGATGTGAACTGTGGTCTTTTCAGAGACTGAAACATGGTAAAAGGGATTGCGGAGAGAAGAAGAGAGCTCATTCACTATTTAGCAGATTGGTAGGTATTAATGCTCCTCCAAGAAAGGAGGGGTCACCACTCGCATTGGCTCATCAAACAGGGTTTGCATGGGGAAATTCACCATGATGACTGGTTATAGGCGTGGAATACATAAGGGATATCATCTAACTAATTTAGCCAGGATGGAAGATGGGCAAGATTTCAATAGTCTTTATAATCTTTCTAAGGATCAGGCATAATCTTCAAGACAATGAAGGTATTGGCTGGGATATAATTGCCATTAGAAGAAAGCAGGACCATGATATACCATAAAAATCCCTGGAAAGTTTTTAGAAAGCGTTTTTGTCAATATGCACTGGGGCACAGGAGGAAATGTTGGACTAGTTATATGTGTTTGGGGCTTCTTTAAAACATCTAAGGACGCAAAAAGGAAAATGAATTTTCTTAGTAGGAGCTCATCAGAGTGGGCAGGATGGAAACATTGTATCCACCTTTGCCTGTAAGTACTCTGTTGAAGCTGGCTTGGCTACTCACCGGGACACGGTCGGGGTATTTGGCTCGGATTTTTGCGGACTCGACACATCTGTGCTCTGTGAACAAAACTCCTAATTAGTCATTGCATAGTAATTATATTGCTGGTGTCCTAGGCCGAGAGGACAGCGCCGGCAGGGCCGTGAGCCTGCGGGGATCGCGATCACATTCCCGTCTCCGAGCGGGTCTCTAGTTTTTCGGGGAGACCGTCCCCGGGCATCGCACTACCCTTCGGCGAGGGCCGCCAGCGGCTGTCCGCCCACAGACAAGACGACCGCCTGGGGAAGCCGACCGCGACAGATGGCGACACGGGAGACGGAGGGCAGCGGGGCCGCTGCCAGGCAGCGCCTGGCCCAGACCCACCCTTACCCAGCGCGTGGTCCTCCTTGAACATCCACTTCATGGTGCAGGCGGGCAGGGAGCGAAGCCAGAGGCGGCGAGGCCCGTGTGCAGGGGGCGGGGGCTCGTGCCGGGCCTGTCGCTGTCACGGTCCCTGTCACAACAACAGCCGCGGCTCGGCAGGCGGGACTTCCGGCTCGCCTGTTCCCCGGCAACCGCTTGAGCGGCCGCGCTTCCGGCCGGGGATCGCGGGGCGGGGCTGTGGCATCTGGACACGGAGTCACCTGCCGGGTGCGAAGCCGCCCGCAGGGCTCCCGGAGCACTCGAAGCCCCTCCACAGACTTCATCGCTCCGGCAGGTGTCCCCATCCGCGTGTCCCCATCCCGCTGCCGGGCGCTATCTCGCCGACGGCCCCGGGAGGCAGCGGTGAGCGCTCATTGGCTGATGGGCCCGTCCCCTCGGCGCTGATTGGCGCGGCTTCTCGTCAGTCTGACGCTCCGCCCAGTGCAGCGCTGAAGGCGCGGGCGGAGGCGGCTGGCGCGAGTGCGGGTAGGGGCGGTGCTTGCGGGCGCTGCGGGCCGCTCGCCATGGCTGGCGTGGAGCTGTTCTCGCATCCCGCGCTGTACACGCGTTACCGGGCTGGGTTCTGCTCCGCCGCTGCACTGGCGCTGTTGCTCATCACGGCGCTCACCTATGTGCCGCCGCTGCTGATGGCCTACCGAAGCCACGGTAAGCGCCGCTGGACCCCACGCGGCCCGGCCGGGCCTGGCGCAGTCCTGAAATCTCGTGCTGTTTCTGCCCTCAGGTTTCTGGCTGAAGCAGAGCTCGTACCTGGAGCAGCCCACTGTTCGTTTCCAGTACGAGGCTCTCTTCGTCGCCACCATCGGGTCCGGCCCGGGCAGCTTCTTGGCGTGGAGCACATTCCCAGCGTTCAACAGGCTCCAGGAGGACCGGCTCCGAGTCCCGCTCCTGTCGGTAGGCCTGCCCGGGGCGGCCCGGCAACACTGGCGAGAAGCGAGGCTGCAGAGTGGGGCCAGTGGACCGGCAGCCGGCTCAGGGCACGAGTGCTGATGGCGCTTTTGAGCGGGTGGCCCGTCAGGCACTGCTGCCTTCAGGTAGCAGCAGCTTTATGTATAACCTTGTGCCTCACATCGGGATTTGCTGGAATTTTAATGAGTCCCGTTTCACTCCCTCTGGAAAAAGCCCGTAAGACCAAATCCAGTCATTAATCAAACTCTACCAATTTTGCCACTAAACCACGTCCATAAACACCGCTGGTGGTTTATGTAAACACATCGGTTTACTTTCATCAAATTAGTTGTGCCCCTCTACCCTGGCCACATGGCTTGTCATTATGTGAGGTCTGCAGGGTACACCTAGATTTGGAAGTAGATGTGTGCCTTCAGAAACACATAATCTCTGCCTTGCAGTCACTTTTCTTTCTGGGATTTCACAGTGGCAGTTATTTTTCTGTCTGCCTCTTTTTGAGCCCTGCTATATTTTGCAAGTAGCTGAAGTACTGGACACTCTGGTACACAAGCGTAGCAAGCCTTGGTTTACCACCAGGAATCAGCATACAGAGGCCATTTGAGCATAAGAGGCATGTTAGAATAGCAGGAGGTACAAGCCTGACCACCAGTTATATATTTGCACTGTGTCTTACACAGAAGATCCAGCACCAAGGCATGCTTTGTGGCATGCAAGGAAGATGGTTGGAATGGTCTAGGGCAGAAAAGACTTTGAACTAAACTTTTCCTCCCTGGAGGGGTGTATGAGACCTTGTATAACAGACAACAGTGTTGGCTTTTTGTCTCTAGTCCTCTGTCTCTAAATAGTAAAGTAGCTTTTTATTACATTCCTGACTGTGCAGCCTGTTTGCTTCCTTGGTATGTGCGTGCTGCAGTTGTAGGGTCCCCTGGGGTTTTACTTTTTTTTGTTTTTCTTTCTAACAGAAATTACTGTCTTTAAAAAAATTTATTTAGACGAGAGAAGAAGACAAAAATCAAGATGGCAAAATGGATCAGTTGCATTTTAAACTGGAACTTCCATTACAACCAACAGAGCATGTAGTTGGCGTTCAGCTGATTCTACTCTTTTCCTACCAGCTTTATGTGAGCATTTTTAGTTTTGTTTGTTGTGATGTATAGGCCTATTGTAAAATTCCAGTAGTGGTTATACAAAAGATGAAAAGAAACCTTCCACATTTGAAATTCCTATCCAAAATATGTATTTTACTGAAAAATATTTAATTTTCTCCCCCTCTGCTGTGTAATTCCTAGTCTAGCGCTCTTGTGTATTTTGATACACTTTGTTAGGGTTTTTTTTTTGTTTTGGGGGGTTTTTTTGGGTTTTTTTGTTTTGTTTTTGTTTTTGGTTTGTTTTTTTTTTTAATATTTTTAAGCTCTGTATTCTCTTGGGCTGTAGTGCACTCACCATACAGGACAGAAATGCACAACAGTGAGTATCAGTGTGGGTGGCACCTGAAAATAACTGAGATTCCTGCAGTAGGCAGAAGGATGTGCATTCCTACAGACTGCTGAGTCTTGACATAACCAGTTCATTTTCTGAGGTGGGGAGTCAGGCTGTTGCAGCAGCCTAAAACTCCTTAGACTTTGCTTAACAGCTCGTGAAGCATCATCGATAATCATCTGCCAGGGTCTTCTGTATCTTGTAACTGGGATGAGGAAGTGTTATAGGAAGACAAGACAGCGCAGTTTTGCTGCCATTGTACCTCGGATGGCAGTGCAATTAATACCTTAAAGCAAACAGTAAACCACCAGCACACAGAGAAGCCAGGGATACATCTGAAAGGAGCAGTAATACAGAGCTGCATTGGGTGCAGCCACACAGACAAAAAGCTGTTTTCCTAGGGAAATTAGGCTGTTTCTTTAGAGAGTCTTGCTGATTGCAGATAGACAGGCTTAGCAAGCATAGCTATGTGGTGTAGAAAACATTTTTAAGCCTGAGGCCCAGAATAAAGGCCCAACAGTCCTGATTTTGGGCTGAAGTATTTGGTCAGGTATTAGTATCACAGAGAGTTATGATATTTACAACACTTTTTCTTATCTCACTGTAAATGGGGAAATTTTCCTTCAGACTGAGTGATTGATAAGAACTAAGGACCTCCCTTCTTTATTTGGTTCTTGTTGCAGAGTACAAGTCCTTGATTTTGACTGCTGAGTTTTTCTTAAAGTGTGTCTCCAATGAATGTGTTTTAGTCATCTTGCTGCTTTTTACATGTTATGGCTAGTCAAAACTTTTGGTCATAGGCCATAGACATTGCACTTCACTGAATCTCAACTTCATTGAGATAATAAAGTTAGTTAACTATTAGCTAAGGTAGTTCGCCTTTTTAAAAAAGCGGTATTTTTTATTTTGTGGTTCTCTTGTATAGACTAAGGTGATGATTGGAAACTTGGGAGTACTAGAAAAATCAAATCCATGTAGAAAAATGTGTAGGTACCAAGAGGTAGAAAAGTATGTTGTGCCCCTCCTCCCCCCTGCTAAATTTTCCTTTTTTGTGTTCACTATTTCAGAGAATGTCAACATTTGTGATGCAGAGCATGGCTTTTCTTCAGTTTTTTTCTCCTGTGCCAGGGTCTCAGCTCTATGTGAATGGAGATTTGAAATTAAACCAGAGGCAATTACTTAACCACTGTGGACTGGATACCAGATACAATGTGAGGAAATGTTTTTCCCTTCCCCATCAATTCAATCCCCCCACCTCGATCTCTTAATCCTCCAAGTATCTTAGGTGACACCCTAATTATTTGTAGTATTGCACAGAGTGAACTGTAAGACTTTTGAACTGGTGTTTTCTTGTTTGACTACAAGAAGGAAGAGGTTATTCTGCCAAGATGTTCAGTCTGATGTTTATGTTCATTCCTTGAAGGGCATGGTTACTTTGTGTAAGAAACTCAGTAGAATTACTGTCTTGAAGACTGGACGAATAATTAAAGTGTCTCCTTATTGTAACAGGTGTCTGTGGTCAATGGCACAAGTCCTTTTGCAAGTGACTATGATCTGGCAAACATCATTGCAGCATATTGGGATAGAAATGGTAAGCCTGAATGTGTAGCTACGGGACAGTAGTAGTTAGCATATTGGCAGCTGTTTTGTGAGGTATATGACTTCTGTATTAATGCCTAAAAGCCCCTTAACCTGCACATTTCCTTTCTCCATTATAGTGACAACAATCTTTTCAGATCCCAGCCCTGTTTGGATGACTGGAAGAGCAACGGATACACCATTTATCATTAATGCCACTATTCATTACCCAGTGGAAGTTATCTTATATCCTTCAAAAACTGCACAAACTGCGACATAACAGGGTTATATTATTTGAGCCTCCACCACATGCAGGCCGAATGAAGATGTTTTCTCTTAGATGTGTTGCTTTTTTTTTTTTTTTTTTTTTTTTGGTTAGCTAAGCAAATGTTAACAGTTCTGGAGCTGATGAAATACCTATTTGTCCATTCCTTCAGATGGTTGTGCCTTCATAACCACTTTTTGCCTTTCTTTATTGGTAACCCGTGTTGCTTTTCAGCTTTGCTAAAAAGGCCTTTAAAGCAGTTTGTTAGCTATTGTCAGGGAATATTTGTAGTACATCTTGCTTTGGTTCTGCAGTACCTGCTGTCCCGATCTGTCACAGATGCCACTCACAAAGCATGATACTGTAATCCGTGACCTGAAGCAAATGATTAGAAATCTGTATGCAAGATCATCTCACCAAATAATAACTCCCGCAGTGGGAGGCTGTTACATCTGTTCATGTGCAGACAGAGTAGAATTTTTTTCTTTTGAAAAAGTAATTCTTCATTGATTATGTTCTTCGTTCTTTTTCTGAGACAACAACAAGTCTGCCTTTAGAAGAATCTGTATGGAGCACACTTCTTACAAGATTTGTTTACCTGCCTGAATATTAACAATAAGTACTTCCTGATGACTCAGGCACAAAGCAGGTACTTTACCCAGAATTGGTTTAAATGTCTTCTAGGACAGACATTCTCTCCAGCTTTTGTTACCTACTGTGGTGGAAGGCTTTTAGGTGTTTCTGTGGTTCAGAGGCTTAGCATTTGGGACACAAACAGATGTCTTAACAAGGTTTGTGCCTTTGTGCCTATGAGTTTCCTTGTTTAGATATTGCAATGGTAGCATCAGAAGGTTCTTTATTTAAACACTCCTTGACGTTCCTTAAATATCAGCCAGGATTTTGGGAAATTATTAAATTTGCCTGGATCCAGTATGTCAGCATCCTCCTTATCTTTCTTTGGGTGTTCGGTAGGATTAAGACATTTTTGTTCCAGAATCAGGTGTTGACTACAATTCCAGTGTCACCAGTTCTGCCTGTATCTCCAGTATTATCCTACAAACAGCACCAGTCCTGAAAAGATGCCTGAGAAGACTTTATAGAAATGCCATTCAGAAATAGTTACCTGATTTTATTCTCTATACACTTCTTACTTCAGATCAGAATTTTGTAAGTATATTTCACGTATGCTCTGTTTGTGCATCCTTTTTAAAATACATGTTAATTCACCTAATTTCTTTAGGAACACTGCTTTGGAGCTGGAAAAGTTTATATTTTTGACTGTAAAAAACAGCCTAGTTATTTTTGCAACTGGAACATGCATCGAAAACCATTTTGAAAACTGAAAATAATATACTCAAAGTAACAACATTAACTGATTTTACTTCTTGTAAATCAATTTACTGCACTCTTAGAGTTGTCAAGAGTTATTTGTATGTGCACTATGAAGTGAAAAACTGCAGGGATGAGTTAAGGTCAGAGATGCACTTCTGTAACTGTGACTATACATATTCAGCAATTTAATTATTAAATTGGATGATGAATAAATTCAAGGTTGATGTGAGAAATCAGGTTTTGGGTGATAGTGTGTGCAAAATTTGCACAACCATTTACTACTGGTATTATTACTGTAGCACCTGACCATTCATTTTGAATTGTGAATAGTAAAACAGAGGATCCTTTTATCTATTGAAAGAAAACTAGCAAAAAATTCTACTGGGGAAGCCTCAGAGTTTCAAAGCAAGTAAATAATTACCTTCAGAGCTTAAATTGTTTAGAACAGATAAAGATTATAATCACCTGGTAGACACTGAAAGACTATGTCCTTCATTCTTGATGGTGGTGGTCATAGGGAAGATTATTTTATCTTCTTTTTCTGGGCTTACTTTTTATGCTAGGCAAGCTTACAAGAGAAAACAACAACATTTCCATTATATTTTCAGTTTTTTATTAAAGAATTAATTCTAGCAAAGCAGTGTTCTGGCAGGACCTTTAAATCTAGAATTTAAAACAATTCTAGATGCTAGAATTCTGCAAAAAAAATCCAGGTGTCTTTAGTTCTTTTGAACTGTTAAGACACGGTGCAGCTATGAAATATGAAAGAGCAGCTCAGCAGTAGGCCATCTTTTGGCCATCATCCTCTAGAATTGAACATCCTGGCAGCTGGGAGAGCTACCTTTTCCAGAAGTCTCCAGTTTGCTCTTGGATCTTTGAGGTCTCTGTGTGGCAGAGGAGGGCTACTGATAACTGGCTTCGTATCAACATCTCCAGAGTCAAAGCAACTGTCTACTGCTTATTTGTGCTTCTAGCCACTGCACAGCATGAACAAAGGGGACTGTGAGCTTATTTCCCCCATATCTCCTGCTGGTGTACATTTGTTGTACTCTCCCTTGCAGCAGTAATGGTGCTTGTGTGACTGCATGAGTTAATTCAGGGAGTTAACTATGGTGAAGATGATCTTTACCAAATATATAATCACTTTTTCAGACAAGTCAGTTCCCTGACTAAACTTGGTATGTATCTGCACAAGCATTAAGGTGGACATGAGCAAGGGGTGGAAATCTCTGGAGAGACCACAGGACTGCAATTTAAGGGTTTGAATGTTCTACTCCCACAAAAATGGAATGCATAAGAATCTTCCTGCGAGCTGAACAGAAGTCTGTTTAGGTAGCAACAGAAACACAGAAGAGACTAATGCTCAAAAGCCACAGTACTGGGAGACTCCATTAATCCCTCTCTCACTTTTTTCTCCTGTTGTAGCCTTTCACATTAAGTTAGAACAAGTGATGCTGCTGAGAGCAATAGTTCAGTGAATGCATGTGAAATAAGAAATTGAGATCAGACCTAGTTCCAGAAATACAGAGAAAAATATCCTTAAGTTTCTCTTTTCCTTTAGATGGCGAAAACTGGAAAAAATCCTCTACAGTAATGTAAGCAAAGAACTACATACATTAAAAGGAGGCAATCAAAAGAGTTAGTTACTTGCAGGTGGCATGTAATTGTTTAACATGACCTGAAGCCATCCCTCCATTTCTTGTCAAAGAGGTCTTTCATGACTGGGACTAATAACTGAATGCAGGGTAAAAGGAGCCGTAAAGGCAGATGTTACCACAGCAGGGAAAAAAACCCTGTGATACCTCTGCTGTGGTCACTTCCTGGATGTTCTTGGTTCACAGTTCTGACTCCTTTCTCGAGCTTGAAGAGACATTCTACTTTTGTAAGTAGCCAAGCAATAGAAAAAAAGCAAGATTTTATAGCTTAAGCAACAAACTGAACTACACGGGGGAAAATACATACCTGAGGATCCACTGCAACCAGCATTAGAAGAGGTTTAGGAAGGAAGAGCCTTTTTCAGAAAGCTGTCTGCTAGGACTCTTCCTTCGGCTTGCTAAGCAACACAAAAAGTCAAAACCACCACCATGCACCACAGTTCTACTACACAGATCTTCTCTGTATACAGAGCAATCTAAATGCTTGTCATTGAGAAAGGACATGGTGGCTCGCTAGGATTAATCAAGGTTCTGTAAGAAGGAAAAGGAAGCAGCTTTAAGTTGAAAGTCCTATGCATAAACTGACGTGGGAACACGGCTCTTACAAGGCCGTGTAAGAGCCATGCTTCGGGAGTGTTTTAAGAGGTAGAACTAGGAGAAAAGAAACCACCTCGCTGCTTTTTAACTCGCCAAGCAGCCCGTTTTGCAGGGGTTATTATCCTCTCGCTCTACTCGCACGAGGCGAGCGGGACGCGGCCGCGCCGAGCTCTGTTCGCCTGGGGGTGCCGGGGGGGAGGGAGGAGGCGGGGGCCCGAGGAGGGGGCTGCTGCGACGGGAAGGCACGCGGGACCCCGCGGAGGAGAGGTGGCGGGGCGCTGGCTGCCGCGGCGGCCAGGCGGCGTTGCCACGAGCCGGTTTCGGCGAGCCGGCCGGGACCTTGCGGGGCGGGCGGCCCTGCCCCGCCGCGCCGGTCCCACTCGTGC
The DNA here is from genome assembly GCA_039654755.1 of Calcarius lapponicus. NCBI lineage: Eukaryota > Metazoa > Chordata > Aves > Passeriformes > Fringillidae > Calcarius > Calcarius lapponicus. Next base: position 30,394 of record CM077474.1, on the reverse strand, counting down.
TGGGCGGGGCGGGCCAGCGGACCGCCTCTGCCGGCTGCGCCTTTGCCCGGGGATGCTCCGGGGGCGGGGCGGATCGGCTGCTCGGGCTCCTCCCGCTGCCCCGGAGCCTCGGCCACGTCTGAAAGCGGTTCATTGTCTCTGTCGGCGGCTCGGAGCCGCGGCGGTGGCGGGAGGCGGCGACAAGGTACGGACAGGCTGATGCGGGCGGGGGTGCGGTTATGCCACGGGATTGGAAGGCCCGGTCAGACCTTTTTTTTTCCGGTCTCAAACAACGGTACTTTAAAGGAGATGTTTTTGAGCAGGTTACACACGCCCCTGCCTGTGGCGGCGGACTAGCGGTAATACCAGTTGCGGCGGAGCCGATGTCGCACCGATAGAGGTAAAGCTGTCGAAAATCAGCCTGGTTATTTCAGGTGGGGTTTTGGGGGGTTGTTATTTCTGTTGTGTTTTTTTGGGGTTTTTGGGGGGGGGGGTTGGTTTGTTTGTGGGGTTTTTTTCCCTCGCCATTCCTCTGCGCCCCGCCCCCCCCCCCCTTTTTTTTTTCTCTTTTAAATTTTTCTTAAATTCCTTATCCCTAGGGAACGTGGCTGATTCAGGTTAAGGTGGTTTCGTTTGTTGGAGATGAGTTTAGAGAACCCTTCCCATCATTTCAGGAAATGCCTTCCCATTTTTTGTTGTGTCCCGCCTCTTTCTAGGTGAAGGTGACATGCTGATCGGAAGCATTTGTCAGTATTTCTTAGCTGCAACAGTTGCTTCAAGTGAGGCACACAGGGTGCACCTCAGTCCAATCGTCCTCGGACTGTTTGAATTTGAGGACGCTATTGTACCGACAGAGTCTCAAGTAAGCAAATAGTATTGAGTCACTGCGGGTGTCTCTTTGTCACGCCAGTTTTGCCATCGTAAAAATTCCTAACAAAAGCTGCAACTAAGCAGACCTCATTTCTTGAACACCAGTAATTCTAGTAGCTGAAAGCACTTAGTGATCTTCACCTGCAGTGCATAGAGAAATAGGTATTATAAAGCTATGCTTTGACACTGCCATTCGCTTCGGCTGGACGACTTTATCTAACTCTAAAAATATTTTTAAATCTCCCAAAGGAAACAGTACCTTTTAGAAAAAGAACTTTAATGATCATATAATTAAATGGATGATATGTTTCATTGTATTATAAAGTCTTTAATTGTGATGATTTCCTGGAAACAATTTTTCAAATCTCATTTAGCAGTAGATTCTAAAAAGAAGTATATTTCCAAAAGCTGAATTAGCAGTATCACCTGAAATGCTAATATAATGTTATAATTCAGAATTGCTAGAGTACATTTACTGTATTTTATTATTTTAGTTGTAGCTTTGCTATTCTATTAAAAAAAATTAGGCGGGCTTATGAGTTTCACCTATTTAGTATTGGAAAGTCTTTTAACTTTTCGGACTACCAATGATCCTAGAACACACCCTCCAAACGAACTTTTTCTGTACCCATTCAAATACCAATCTGCATATTGTTGACACAGTAAGCTTCTGCCTTATGAAGATGTGTGATTTCTAGCTGCATAAGAATACTGGAAAGTGATGTTTTGTCAGTGGGGTGGTTTACTAGTTTGCAAGAATTACTAGTAATATTGTTGTGTGTTATTCTTTGACCAGCTTTGTTGTGTTCCAGCATTTTACTTTTTTGAGTAGCAAACTATGTTTCTAACGTTAGCTCACAGAACCTATTTTGGTGGTGATTGCATTGGTGCAATGTCTGATAGGTAAAGAATGCAGTGAGTAAATTTGATGAGGAGAAGTAGACCTTCAGGTGATCTTTGCTCTGTTTATCATGCCATGGACAAACGTTTTCCTATTAATTCTATAAAATGCATGATGACATTCACTGTTATTCTTTTTACAGTCAGTATTGCTGCATTTGGTGAATTTTAAGTACATAAGAGATAATTACATTCATTTTGTATGATTGCTCTGAAAGGTCAGCATACAGGACAGTCATTTTTGGGTAACAAAAGTTTGTGCACATAATCCAGCATAGGTATTCATTTTTTCACTGGAAGAAATCAATCTAGGAAATCAACAGAATCACGGAATATTCTGAGCTGGAAGGGACCCACAACTGAGTATGTTAATTGAAGTAATTTCTGTGTAATCTCTAAGTTCTTTGACTTTAAAAATGCTGCACAGACTGTTTCAAATGAAAGTATGCTGGAAATTTTCTCAGACAGAAAATGGACAGGGAAGACTTTGACAAAGACAGCTAAGATTCAGTTGCTCAGAAGTCATTGTAGGGGAGCAGGTATTTGTAATTCTTCATTGAAATGTTTTTGCTTTAATCTAGCCTGGTTTTTCCGTCTTCCCACAACAGACCCAGAATTGTTGGTCCTAATGGAGTGTTTCATCCCAGCCTTTTGTCCAAAGCTCAAAGACAGAGCATGTTTTTTGACAGCTCTAATATGAGGCAGTCTTTCTGTCTTTCTAGTCTTTTTAATAGCCCAGAAAAAGAAATTTGCAGTTTAATAGGAGGGTCTTTTTTAGCTATAAAGTTAGTTTTTGCTACTTGATTAAGTCTCTTCAGGTTGAATTCTGTGCTGAAAGGAAGTTACTAAGAAACTCTACTCCTTTCAGAGCTGACCTGAAAAGATCGGATTACTTGATTCCAACATTATATGTCTTACATGACAAATGAATAAAAGTCCCTGGAAGAACGAGCTAAATGATCATCCAGTGGACAATTTCTTTCTTTCTTTTCTGCCTTTCTGGGTCTGAAAAGTGCTCATCTTAGAAATGAGATCTTTTGGGGATCAGTACTACCACTGACTGTATTTTTACCCTGCTTGGTAAAACTGGATAGCTTTCTGTAATGTGTCTAGTTTCTTGGCAAGCAGATACTAGTGGCCCTGCAGCTCAGCAGTCTATCAGAGACAGTTTAAGTCATGAAGAAAATGACTGCTCTGTTGGCCAGTTTGTATAATTAATTTTCTTTGGACAATATGTAAGAATAGTTGTTGCGGAATTGTCCCAGGGCTCTAGTCTAGGATCTTGTTTCCATTAGTAGCTGTTAGCAGGGAAGCCCAGGAACAGAGCTTGATTCAGGACTGGCAACTAAACCATATAAGCTAATGCTTTTCAGATCACATTTTGAAAATTTGCATTGCCCTGTGAAGAGATGATTGTGCCTCAAGAATTTGAGAGATTTCTGATGATTCTCTTTACCAGAGCTCTCCTTGAAGAAATAGTATCACCAAAGAAGTACTACTGCTATCACAGAAAAGGAATAACAGTGTAACAGTTAGTAAAATAACTTACATTAAGGAGTATTCATTACTTACAGAAACACGTATTGTGATGCTACTGAGTGTTGCCATACTTCATGTGTCTCAGCTGAGAGATGTGAGAGGTGTCGGAGTGCTGTCTGCTGCAACTTGAGGCCCATTACAGCCTATTTTTCTGTTGTTGTAGCTCCCTTGCCACTTGGGGTCAGTCTGATTTTGTCACTGAGATGGCAGCTGAAGTGGTGGTAAATGCTAAAACATTTGGCCCCTCTGCTGGTTCTCCTTCCCCCCCCCCCCCCCCCCCCCCCCCCCCCCGTGTTTGCAGTTGTTAGGCATGCTATAGTCAGGCAGGTGCACTATGAGGAAGCACTTATGTGGAACAAAGCAGGATAAAAGGAGGTGTAACAAACCCCAATTTTGCTTTCCGGATAGGAGGTTGGGGTGAGCAGGTAGTGCCACTGAGCTGTTGGTGGAGGAGGAGGGCACTAGTAGAAAGAGGCAATGCAAAGCAAGTCACAGACTAGTGTTTGAGCATGCAGCTTCAGTGTGCAGTTTTGGCATATTGCCTTTCTGCGCTGAAAGAGCAAGCTTGCCTAACAGCACCATCTGGTGAGTCTTGCGACGGAATAGGTAGAGGATCAGAAGTAGGCTGTATCGCGAGGTCCTGTTCCTCACATTTGGAATTGTAGAATCACTTAGGTTGGAAAAGACCTTTAAGATCATGAAGTCCAACTGTTAATACAACAATGCCAAGTCCACAACTAAGGCAATGATATAATGTAATCTATTCAGTAGATTTATAAATATGTGTATACATATATAGATCTTCAGCAACTCTATGAAAAGGTTATTCTATGGGCTTTTCAACAGCTGCTTTCTGCCTCAGCTAAAGTTCATCAAAAATCACAGAAGACCTTGTTGGGTTAAAAAAAAAATTGTACTTTAGGGGAATGCGAGTTTAACCTGGGCTAAAATCACCTTAACTGCAGAATGCAATTGGAAATGATAAGTGGTTGTTTACATGAAAATGGAATTACACATCCCCAACAAGAGAAGTGCAGAAATAAAGGGCACTGTTCACAGAGAAAGTGGTATATTTGGCCTTCTGCACTGGAAGCCACACAAGAGAATACTTTACAGATGCTGTATTTTCCTGGGTAATTATGCTTTTTATTTGATGGTGTCTACATGTGTGTATATTCCTTAGAAACACTCCAACTTTTCTAAAAGGAAAGAAAATTAATCTTAAATATAGAAAACTGATATCTACATAGTGTTTGACTTTGGCATCGCACCTTTTTCTTGCAGTTTCTATCATAATGAAGTGTAGGGAAATACTTCAGCTGTAGTCATTTGATGTTATTTGTAGCGCTTGAGTCTTGTTAGTTCAGACGCATATTGCGGACTAATACGTTATCTGTTTTTTCATTGGCAAAGTGTTGTCTGCAACACTACTTGCGTGGGAACTGGAGCAAGGAGAGGTCTGAGAGAGTCAAGGCAAAAGTGAATGTAAAAACCAGCTTTTGGCTTTTATTCCTCAGTCTTCCATACTCTGCTAATAACATGTAAAGAGCAGTTAGTGTTGCAGCTCTGCAGCATGATTAGAGTGGAGCAACAGTTTTGCGTAGCTAAAGTAGAAACACATTTATTCTTTAAAAAGCACAATTGAGTTTCTGAAAGCTACATAATAAGTGAGAGTGCAAGGAGCTGCAGAATGCAGTCTTAGTGTAGATAACGACTCACATTTAGCACTCAAGAAAAAGATCCGAGATAGTTGTGTCTGGCTGACTTAGAGCCTGTTCAAGAAAAATTTTTCAATTAGCAAATGCAACTTCAGCTTTGACTTCAGCTTAGATTCTTTCATCCCCTCTGTTTGGTGAAGTGTCAGTGCAGGCTGCTGGATTGCTGGTGATCCTCACAGCACAGAGAAATTTATAGATGCTTCTGGAGATGTAATATGCAAAAAATTCAGTTATTGAATATGGCAGATTTTATTTATGAAGAATGGCCAAGCTGAACTACACTAAGGATTTATCTATCTACTCTTGTGCCTGAGAGTAGCAAGTAGCGGACTGCTAAGGAGGAAGTAATACATTAAGCCTTGTTTCTTGTAGCATGTCACCGCAATACAGTATACCATGGGCTATCCATGGTTTAGGGAATTGCTAAGCCATGGGCTGTAGCCTCATTTTTGCCTTTAACAGTCCTTGGAAGGCTTTTCTTCCCTTACTTACTTTAAATCAATGTGATTATTTGTTGAACTCCTGTATACTTTTACTGCTACATAATTTTGAAGCAGTTTCACATTTTTAATATGCAGTGTACATAAAGGTTTTGTAATGGGTGATCATTTAATTCAATTCAATTTATTATGTCAAATGAATATGTATCTTTGTTTACTATTCTGCCTGATTTTCTTTCAAGAGTTCAGAGTGTGTTGAAAAATGTGTCTTTCACAGTAACAAGAAAAGAATTGTAAATGCAAATGCAGCTAGATAACAAATAGGTATATGTAGAACTTCTGAGATGATCTGCATACATGAGGAGTCTTACTTTCCTTTACTTTGCCTGCTAACATTTACTGCCTGCTTGCAAGTGGAATCTGCATGAGTAAGAGCACAAAAGGGTAGGTGCCAAAAACCTCTAGTAAAAAGCTGATGCGGGGGAGTGCATGTGTCTTGAACTTTGACTGCAAAGTAAAGCAGAAATCCACTTGGGCTTGACATGCCTAAGATTTTCTAGGAGTTATATGCAGACAAATCTAACTCCCAAACTGGTAATTCTTGAATGCAAACTCAGGGTACTCTGTCTTGGGGTGTATGCACTCCAGACCAAAGATACGTGTCAGCAGCTTTTAAATTTTGTCGCCTGTGGCCAGGTGTGGCTTCAGGTTGTGAGTTTTCATCCATCTTCTGCCTTCTGCGGTTTGGAAAATAGAGGGTTGTGGACAAACACCAATTGGTATAGCACCCTATGGCCACTGTAGGGTACAGCACTCACATTAGATAAGATGATTTTTATTTCAGCACCCACAGCTACCAATGTTCACATCCACTCCTTTTAGGGGATAGAAATCCTTGTAATGTTAAATTGAAATAGAAATACAGTTGAGCGAGTCAGAAACTTTTTTTTTCTTCTTTTTTTAGCGCAGTGTTTACCAGTGTTCAATTTGAGGGCCTTGTGTATTTTGTAGTTTTGTTTAGTTTTTTTTTAATCCAACATTTTCTTCAACATTGAACATTTACTTATTTCCTTATTTCTGCAGTGATCTTACTGTCACACATTACTTCCTTTTTTTTTCCTGACAGCTGTCACCTGCAGTGATCATCCCCAAGTGCAGCTGATTAAGGAAGCAGTTGAGGCCACATACATACATGCGCATTTGAAGGAAGGTTTTACTAATGCAAGAATTTGTATTGTCTAAGTTGTATTGTTATTGTGCCACAGGAGCAATGGTTCACCAGTATTTCCCTTCTCTTTTTCAGCTTTTTTCATTACCCTTCCTCGGTGAGAATGGCAAGGATTCGGATTCCTAGCACAATTGTTATAATTTTTGTTACAGTTCAGACTGGATTCTTACTCTTCATGTATGCCCGGTACAGTAGCTTCATGCCTCAGTCTGAGGAGAAACCATCGCAAGTCCATGTACTTATTCTCTCTTCTTGGCGATCAGGATCTTCTTTTGTTGGTCAACTTTTCAGCCAGCACCCCAGTGTCTTCTACCTGATGGAGCCTGCATGGCACGTGTGGGTTACAATGTACCAGAACAGTGCCAAAGTCTTACACATGGCAGTGCGGGACTTAGTCAGGTCGGTCTTTCTGTGTGACATGTCTGTGTTTGATGCTTACATGCCTTGGAAAAGAAACTTATCCGATCTTTTCCAGTGGGCAGCAAGTCGGGCTCTGTGTTCAGCTCCTGCTTGTGACTCTTTTCAACGTACTGACATAACCAGTGAACTGGCATGCAAGACTCTTTGTGGACGGTATCCATTCAGCAAGGTGGAGGAAGCCTGTAAAACTTACAGCCATGTTGTCATCAAGGAAGTTAGATTCTTTGACTTGAAGGTCCTCTACCCTCTCCTCACTGATCCGTCCCTGAATCTCAAAATTATTCACCTGGTCCGTGACCCCAGGGCAGTCGTTAAGTCACGGGAACAATCGGTGAAAGCATTAGCCCGTGACAATGGAATTGTCTTGAGTACCAATGGCACTAAAGTGGAAGATAGCAAATACAAAGTAATGCAAGAGGTTTGTAGAAGTCATGTTCAGATTTATGAAACAGCTACTCTAAAACCACCTAATTTCCTGAAAGATCGCTATTTAATGGTCCGTTTTGAAGATCTGGTAAGAGATCCGTTATCAGAAATCTCAGAAATGTACAAATTTGCAGATCTTAGTTTGACTCCCAGGCTCAAAAGCTGGGTTTATAATATCACTCATGGACAGGGACCGGGGAAAAAAAAAGAAGCCTTCAAAATAACATCCCGTGATGCAGTTAGTGTTTCACAGGCCTGGAGAAATGTTCTTTCCTTTCAGAAAGTTAAGAAAATACAGGAAGTTTGCAAAGGTGCTATAAACATTCTTGGTTATCAGCTAGTGGATTCAGAAAAAGAACAAAGAGATCTGACATTGGATTTGGTGTTGCCAAGACGACAAAATCAATTCAGTTGGTCATCATTTAATCCAAAGCACTGAGACATTTTTGAGAGATCTGGGGAGTTGGGGCAGGGTAGTTGTTTGAATATTTCTATACTGCACAGCATATAGTAATTGGAAAATCCTTGGCTGATAACTTTATCTGTTGTCTACTCCTTTTCTGTTAATGTAAGAAGTTTTTTTTCCCCTCTGAGTTTTTTACATATTAAAAAAGACAGCAAGATACTTGGTCAGCCTGTTACTGTGCTGCTCACAGCATTGTTTTAAGAATATAATTTAAGCACTTTCTATTAAAAGATGGATTCTCAAAGATGTCTGTTTATTGATAATACTTCATTTCTTTTTTTTCATGCTTTAAGTATTTAAGAATCACAGTTCTTTATTTGTATATATGGAACAAAGTAAATAGTAAATTCCTTCACTTGACTCTCTTCTTTAAAGTTGTTTTGCAGTTGTATATTTTTTTTCATACTTCTTTTGATGTTTTAAATCTTAACATACAAGTTTTCCAAAAGGTGGGGCAACTGCAGCAACTGTGTTGTAAAAGGCTTAAATGGAAACGTCATTTATTGATAGATTTCATAGTGGTTTATTTGGAATGGCAATATTTACAATCAGATACTTGAATGTGATGTTTGCTTGGATTGCAAGAACCAAAGGATATGAAGAAACTTTCAGTGGAATCACAGTGGAAATAGCATTTTAATGCTGTCTAATACTGTGACAAAGAATAAGTGCACGCTTGCTCCTGCCACAGCACTCCATACCGTTATCCTCTCTCTTCACAAAGCAATTTGTGAAGATCACTGAAAAGTTTAGTAAGCCTTGAAAATTTGCGTATCGATTATATTGCTGCATGGAAGTGATCCGTTCAACTTTGATAGCAGAGACAGATGCTTGTGTACGGTTAATATTCGGTGCCGCGCTCGAGAAAACCCTGGGGCACCGGTGATGCTCCAGCACCGCGCGGGCTCAAACGCTCGGAATGAGCGCGGGTCGGGGCCGGGGGAGGCTGTCCCCAGCCCCGCCGCTGAGCATGGAGCGCGTACTTGGCGGTTTTGAGACGTCGCCGGTGCCAGCTGCTGACCAGAACTCCGGGTAAGAAACCCGTAGTGGCGCTTTCCGTGGCTGCGCTCTGCCTCACACTGGTACTGCTACTTGAAGGTGAGCGGTGAACGGGCGACCGCGTGGCGAGTCCAGGGGGAAGACCCGAGGAGGGCGACGGTGCCTGTGGGGACCGGCTGGGCTGGCGGGGCCCGCGGCACAAGCAGCGAGCGGCGGGGACTGCCTGCGCATGGAGCGGCGCGAGCGGCAGTGCCGAGCGGGCAGCGGGGCTTGCCGGGGACGGCGCCGGGCGGGAGCGGGTGGCACGGTCTGTCCGGAGCCGCGCGGAGCTACGGTGGCCCCGCGGCGCGGTGCAGTCGCTGTTCGGCGGGGGAACTGAGCGGGCAAGGGCGCGCTTCACCGCACGCCGGGAGCTGCGGTCCAGGGGACGGAACTTGCTACAACCCGTGTTGGTTCTCGGGGCATGCTGGGTGTTGTGGTTTTCCATCACTCGGCTGCCGGGCAACCCTCATCATAACCAATACGATGTTTTCCAGCTCCTCAGTTTCTCAGGTTTCCTTTACCGCTGTGGACTCTGCTCACCTAGCTCTTCTCTTTTAGGAAGTGCCACATATAGCATTCTGGGTTCTTAATCCAAACCATGTCTTGCCTTTTGAAAATGATAACAGCTGCTAGATTCTTATGAGTTATTCTTGTTCCTTAATAGGGTTGATATAGCTTATTGAATGGAGAAATTAATTTGCAGTTGTAGCATCCTCCATGAAGTCTGTATCAGTAGATTTATTCTAAGTATAGCACATTTAGGATGCTTCCATTTTGACCCAGTGAAAACACCTTCCACAGCATGAGAAGATGTAACAGTGGTTTTAAATGGCAACATGGGGGAGTAAATGACAGTAAAAAACGTTTATTTCCTCTTTTTTTTTTTTTTTTATTTGTTGGTTTGCATCACTAATCCCAATTATGCAGGAAAATTTCAGTCCTAAACTGCTCTAACTGCACTACTTTAAAGGTTGCATGTATTCTGATCTAATCACCCTCAGTCCTTTGTGCTGTTAATTTAGAATGTTTTTATTTGGGACAGCTAAGCATAAATTTGCTAGAACAAAACCGCTTACTTTGAAATCAAATGATTTCAGGTGTGAGCTGTGAGGATGATGAGGGCTGCAATAATATTTTTACAGGTAATTTTTCAGCTTCAGTCAAAAAGTATCCCATATGTCAGGAAGGTGATCATACCATTACCCTGAATCCATGTCAACATTATGTGCTTTGTTATCCCTGCACAACTGGACAAGAAGAATGTCCCAGCTGCAAGAAAAAAAAAAAAGTCTGTAGTAACATGCAGGCGTAGTCCTCATACGATGTTCATTAATATAATTCATAAATGATTCTATGGTTTTGTATAAGAATTATACCACTAACTATGAAACAATTTAATAGTGACTGACTTCCATTTTGATGTAAGAAACTCAATTGCTCTAAGATACAGAATAAGGCTTGCTTACCTTAATCGGCTTCAGTGCTTTGATGAGGTTTTATGGTCTTTATGGTCTTGAGCATCTTGGATGCTCTTTCATCCTCCCTCAATCCCATCCCAGCTTTTCCAAGTTCTACTTGCATTCCTAGTACACAAGCTACTTCATTTCATTTGCACTGAAATCACTTTGTATGTCTCAGAATTAAGTGTTTATACCACCTGTTATTTTCCTTAATGGAAGTTGGATACGTAGATAAAGTAACTACACACTCAACAGTACAAATGCTTCCTTCGCAGATGTTTTCAGAGCCAAAGCAGATTGATTTGGTGCTGGTGCACTGAAACAGAATTAAGACCTCAGAAAGTATTTATTTGTCCTTAGGTTGAAAAGTAGTGTTTCTGGGCAGCACTTGTTCCCTTGCACCTGCAGTTCATTGTGGAAAAGATTTCTTTTAGTGAGCAAACATTGTCGTGGCTGGTGCAGTGAAAAGTGGAAGAGTTCTTGGTAAGATCATCTTGGTGGGAGCGTGAGTGCCAGCCAAAACCTCTCTGTGTTCCGGTGCCACGCCACTGCCGGCGGAAGGAGCGTGAGGTGCAAAGCCCTGAGCGGATCGGTGGGAAATGGGAGGTGAGGAAGAGTCGGGCTAAAGACAGATTTAAACTGGGCTGGTGTTAGTGCAGGAAGAGACATTTGTCATCCAGACATTTGTCATCCAAAACAAAGACCTGTAAAATCCTAGCTCTGCCTTGTGTTTAATGTGTTTTTACTTTATATTTATGTCATCACATAAAGCAAGGAAAGGAGAAATGTGACTGGTTCCCACTATTGCTGTGAGAAGGCTTTTTTCAAAGGCTGGTATATTTATATTCTCTTTTTCCACTCCAAGCTTGACTTTTCCCCTCGTTTTTCGAGGTCTGCTGCATTGGGTGTCCCAAGGAGGGCTGGGTTCCTCAGCAGGGGTCTTAGGAGTTGGCGCTGATTCTGCTTTTTCTGAAGGTGCATCAAAGTGTGCTACCAGAATGACAGCTTTCTGCACTGGAAAGCTTTCCCTCAAAGCCATCAGCGCCCGTACGTGTTTGAATTGTGCAACCTAGACGGACTAAGAGAAGCCAACGCCCGTAGCAGATTTCTGTTTGCTCTGTGTCTGTGAGAAGTGGGCTGTGTGCTGGACGGGGAGAGGCGCCGTTGGAGAGCGGCGACAGCGCCAGGTGTGAGTGTGAGGATGATGGGGGCTCGGCGCACCCCAGGTGTGAGTGTGAGGATGATGGGGGCTCGGCGCACCCCAGGTGTGAGTGTGAGGACGATGGGGGCTCAGAGCACCCCAGGTGTGAGTGTGAGGATGATGGAGCTCGGAGCAGCGCCAGGTGTGTGAGGATGATGAGTGGCCGGTCCTGCCAGGGGCTATTTTAGGTGGTTTGCCTCAGCTCCCTTTTACATGGAGCTGCTGGGTAGAGGGGTTTATGGGGGCTTCCTGGGGCTGTCTCATGGAAGGACTGCGAGAGTTTCTCCCAGGGTCTGGGGGAACACCTGGATACGCGCTTGGATACGTGGAGCATCGCTTAAAGGAGGTGCCGAGGGACGAATCTTTGTGCCGGGAAGCAGCAGCCGAACAGGTGAGCCCGTGTGGATTTGGAGCGGGAACTTTTGTCCTTTCCCTTTTCAATTTCATCTTGCCAGTCCCTCCCCGGTGCCCCAGGAACAAAAAACGGAGCTTGTGAAGACAAAAGAAATTAAGGAGAGTGAAAAAGCTACTCTTCTATTATTGTCTGTGTTTGAACTGGGGAGGGTGGGGGGGAATCCCCTTTCCTTTGTGGTTTGAAGGGTGTTGATTGCAGGAAAAGCTGCCTTTTCCAGGCTGTTAGGGGTATCCTAGGGGTGACAGGGAATCCCTGCGTTCTATTTTAGGGGGAATGAGGAAATTATTGTTGTGCTATTATGGGTTTGATTTGAAGGCAGCCACCCCATTTTCATCATCCTAAGGTTTAAATTGAGGGGGCAGCCCCTGGTGTCCCTCCTTTCCAAGAGTTCGAACTGAGGTCAAAATCCCCCTTTCCCCATCATTTGAAGGCTCTCAGTTGAGGAGCACCCCTTCTTTTCTGCTCTCATAGGGGATGAAATTGAAGGGGAGAGCGCATTTCTTTGCCCTTGGTGGAGCGCGGTGAGCCCCGGCTGCGGCCTCAGTTTCGGGGTTCAGTTGCAGGAGCCTGCAGCTGCGGCAGCGTCGGCGGGGCCGCAGTCGGGCTGTGCCGCCGCATTTGAGGGCGCTTCTCGTGCCCGTGGTCCGGCCCGGCCCGTTCCCGCTCGGGAGCGCTCCTGGCACGGGCCGGGCAGCTGCCGAGGCGGGCGGGGAATTTGGCGCGGCAGGGCCGGAGCCGCGCCGGTGCGAGCCGTGCGGAGCCGAGGGGAGCCGTTCCGGGCCGGCCGAGGGCGGCAGAGGCGGCGCGGGCGCTGCTGCGCCGGCCCGTGCGGTGCCGGCCGCTCCGTCCGCTCCGGGCGCGGGGCTCGGGCGCCGCCGGGGCCCCCCGGGCCCGGTGCCGGCCCCGCCGGGCAGGAGGGAGCGGGCGGGGCTCTCCGGGGCGGCGCCGCCCCCGCGCGCCGGAGGAGCCGCTTTCCCGCCGGGAGCCGCGCTCCGTCCGGGGCCGGCAGCGCGGGGTTCGGCCGCTGAAAGCCCTCGGGGGCCGCGGCTCGGAGGCGCTTCGTGGGCACCGATCGCATCGCTTGGCTTGGTGTGCAGCGGGTGCGCGCTCAGGGATACGGGGTTCGTCCTGACTGCTGTGGTTCTCGGATCCGGTGGGGATGATAAAGGTTTGTTTTGGGTTGAGTTTTGTACTCGGATTTTTTTGTTTGTTTGTTTGTTTTGCCGGCGTGTTATGTTTTTAAAGGCGTGTCATGGTTTTTACGGGTCCTAGCGGGAAGCAGCGGTTCGGATTTTAATTCTGTTGTGGTGGCTTTTATTAGCGTGAGTGTGTAGTGTTTGTTTTGGTGGGCTTGAGGCAGCGTCATGTCGTTAATAGCAGCGGGGTTTTTAAAATCTATATTTGCGTTTGTGTTTATCGGCTTGCAGGGCTTTTGCTTCTTTGGTTTGTTTGATGGTAGTGTATGGTTTATTGTTACGGATCATTGGGGCGATATTGTTTATGGTTACGTTTCTCTTTAGGCTTTGTGTTTATTTCTAGGTGGTATTTTTATTCTGATAGATTGAGGCACTCTGGGTTTATTTCGTTAGGAATAATTTTTTTCGTTGTAAATTTAAGTATATTTGGTTTGGGGGATTTTTTTTTTTTTTGATTGTCCTTGGATGTATTTGTTTGGTGTTTATCAGTTTTATTTTTGCCCACCTGTCCGAGAGATAAGTAGTGGGCTACGACCCACAGAGGGGGTGAATGTGGGGTGCTGGGTTGGGACTCCCGTGCGGGGGGGGTGAGGGTTTGAGTCAGCTCTGGAGATGAGGGTAGCCGAGACGTGGCCCCTTAGGCCCCATAAAAGGAAAGTGTCACTTTTGATCACAGTGCTGAGGTGCGCAGCAGGGCAGAGCAGTCCCGGTGTGTATCGTGTCACTTGTCTTTTGTGTATTATGTGTTGTTTGGATATGTCATGTCTCTTATCTTAGCCCTTTGAGGGGCCTGTGAGAAACCTTGGCACCATTCTTTGCATCCATGATCGCAGTGTTCCTTGCCCTGGCACCTGGGCCGTGGATCTTCTGTCTTGGGAGCTCAGACAGGCATCAGTATTGCATCTCTCTTTAGAAGCATCCAGTCAGATGTCTTGTCAGGTCTTGTTCCGAGCTGTGTGGACAGCTATGCCCTGCCAGGATCCATTAGGGCAGATTAGGCCTTGTAAGAACGTGAGGTTAGGGAGAGGATTCTGACCGTAGGATTCTCAGGCATCCATCTTTGCAGTTCTTGGAATAAATCATTCAGTCAGCATCTTCTTCCTCCAGGGTTCTCTGAGCCTTATCAGTTTGCCATTGGTCTCACCTCGGTCATCTCCTTTTGCATTCTCTCAGTCCTTGCAGCCATTTTCCTTGCCCAGAGATTTCTGTTCCTGTTGTGTCCCCATTGTCTGTCCCGTCCTGTCCTGTGTCACGGGTGTCAGCACACATTTGTGCCGGAGCTGCTCTGCCCTGCTGCATAGCCTGGTGCAGTAGGAGAAGTCCCGGGGGCTTGGAGTTTGTAATGTGGGGTGTAGCTGGACTCTAGATGGGGTTTGTAGATGGACCCAAGATATCTGGAGCTCTGAAGTTATGCTGCAGCCCTTTGACTTTCATCCTCACTTTCTTTCAGATGCAGGAGGATACAATCCAGGGCAGAGCACCCCATCCCAGGTGAGGGGATTCCCCCGATCAGGTCAGTCACTGTTTGTCTCTGTAGAGGAAGCATAAATGGTGACTCTGTTACAGTTCTGTTCTTTGTGTTTCTTTTTAGGAAGTCAAGGCCGAGAGCAGCAGCCAAGGCCGAGCGGGCAAGGTGAGCATGGAGTAGCGTACAGAAGCAGTTGTTATTACTGAAGTCTCAGTTTCTGGTGCAGCTCTAAGCATCTCCTCTTGGGTTTTTTTATTTTAGGTGGTCGACTTGCAATCTATCCTGGCTGAGCATGCCCTTGCCAGGTGGGTGCAAGCTTAAGGTATTGGTGTGGCATACTTGTGAGGTTAGAGAGGCTGTGTTTTCACAGTATCTCAGCATGCTTTTCTGCTTTGTGTCCTTGCAGGTGCCGTCGCTGCCCTCGGCATGCCCAGGAACAGAGGGCAGGTGAGTCGATGTTTAGGCAGGCTGACTCATAGGTGAGCGTTATGCAGCAGCATGCTAAGCGTGTATCTTTTCTTTTTGCAGGTATCTTCTGGGCAGCCTCCGGAGTCAAATCAAGATTTGAGGTGAGCTGGGGCAGTGGTGTGGAGGAGTCCCAGGGGTTACTGTTTTTGAGGGCAATAGTCACCTTTTCTGTTTTGTCTTAGGTACCCTGAGGAGCCTTGTAGCCAAAGCTTGGAAACGGCAGCAACGACGCACACGAGGAGAAAGTCTCAACGTCCAACCGCCAATGGATTTTGTCTGCTCCTCTTCCAAAAGCTAAGTGTCGGGGCCAGTGGTTGGGAGAAAGGGAAAAACCTTCACTATCACGGGGGGGAAATTTGATGTCAGCTTAGTGGAGAGGTCTGTAGTGGGACAAGCTCCCTGAAGTAAAGGGAGAGGGTTTCCCCTCAGCCTCACCAGAGCCTTTGCCAGGCAGGGCAGCTCCGACCCCTCTCCGCATTCTCGGCGTCCGCATTCTCGTCGTCCGTGGAACTTTGCATCGTCCGCCTTCCTCGACTCGACATGGTCACGGATCTTTCCCCCGAGGAGCTCACCTTCAAGTCCAGAGCTATAGCCACGGTCACCCGGCAGTCGGCTTCCTTCTCTAGGCTTACTCAGCCTCTCAAGCATCCTCTTAACTGCTTTGGCACTAACTTCTTTTAATGAGTTACATTTCATCATCACGTGCTATCTTCATAGGGCTTTCTTTCCTTTGGCATCATCGGCCTCTGGCTCATCTTGCACTCGCAATCTCAGGTCCCTAAGGGGAAAGTGCCAGGCAGTTGCCACTTGTCTCTGTGTTATATCATCTGTGTCTGTTATGTTGTCCGTGTCTGTGTTATGTAGTCTGTGTCCATTGTCTTCCATGTCATAGGCATTTGTTACATCCCAATGCTTTATCGGCACTATTCTGTGCCATATAGGCTGTATTTTACTTGCATTGCTTCCCAGATATCCCTTATTCTGGCATCTTTACATTTTTACTCTTTGAGACAGGAAGGATTACGCAAGACGTTCTCATCCATCTTCCTTCTCACTACCAGCTTTGGTAGTGCCTTTTTTTCCATGCCATTCTCTTGGACTTCTAGAGAGAGTCTCTTACACCCTCCTCATGTGACTGCAGTAGTTCTGTAGGTTCCATCTTCTCAAAGGGTATAGGACTCAAGAATTAGTCTTCCAGAGAGTTATCAGAAGTCCTGGCTTATATTGTATGTACCTATGTTGGCCTATATTGTGCCTACTTATACTGTATGTAAATGCGTCGCCTTATATTGTATGTACTTATATTGTATGTACCTATATTGGCTTATACTGTATGCACTTATACGGTATGTACCTTTGTTGGCTTATATTGTGTGTACTTACATTGTATGCACCTATGTTGGCTTATACTGTATGTAAATGCATCGCCTTATATTGTGTGTACTTATACTCTGTGTACAGTTGCACTGTATGTGTTTGTTTATCTTGTGTGTACTTACATTGTACCACTTATGGTTGGAGCTGCCCTGCCCTGGCACGTAGCGACAGTTAGGCAGAACAGGTGTGTAAATTTTACTGTTCATCTGTCTTTAATGGGATTTTGGATAGGAAATTTATTGGTCCAGAGCGGGGACAAGTCCTAGCTGTCAGCCACTCGTTGACCACTTTCTGTTGTCTCACAGGTCCCTGAGGCTACCGCTTTCCCCAGACTCTGCCATTTGGCGTCAAGGAGCAGCAGCCAGAAGATGTGTTGAAGCACGTTTTTCAGTGTCTCGAGTAAGGGCTGCAGTGAGCCTGTAAGTGGGAAGAATGTGTGAGTGTGTGTGAGAGCACGTGACCATGTCTGTCTGCGTCCGCTCGTTTCTGCACGTGTGAGCGCATGCTGACTGGTTTTAACCTTGCTTTTCAGGTTTTTCAACTAATTTTAAAAATTAGAATAAAAAATCCCCAGCAGTGGCTGGCGTGACTTCCAGAAGGTAATTTGATCCCCTGCTCCAGTTGTGCCTCCTTCATGGGATGGCAAAGTGAGAGCAGCAGAAAGAAAGCTCCAAAAGTGAGACCTAATCCCAATACCTGTTATTCACAGCACTTTTTCTCCTGCTAGCAGGAGTGAGTCTGAGCACTGAGGCTGCACAGAGTTTGAGTGGTGGTGTTTTGTTCATGATGGTAATTTTATTCTCACTGCCAGGACATTCCAGCACTGAACTACTGCCAGAGAGGGAGCTCAGTGCTCACTTGCTGCTTATCTTTTTTGAAAATCCCACCTCGTTAACAGCATTCAGGCAATCACTGCTGGATTTAAGGCAGATTTACACCCCCAAAAAGAGGTTTCTGTGGGCACTGCCCTCTAGTTAACATTTTTAGTCACTCTTGGTGGCCTCCCCCTTGTGGTCTCTGAACTTTGAAGGTTTTTTCCAGAATTAGTAGAAAAACTGCCTTAATCCTCATGCTCCAAATTTGAAGAGACTTTATTTTCCCAGGATGGGTGGAGAAGTTAAATTTCAGCTACTAAAAATGAGTAAAAATGTTTCTAGCCTGAAAAATAACAGAATTGCACTTTCTGTTCTTGTCTAAAGGAAGGATTCACAACTGTCTATCACCTCTCCCTGTATTTGCTATTTTAGTTGTGCCACTGAAGTTGTGTGAATCTAAGGAAATCTCAGTTATTATTTGTAAAGATAGATTTGAGGTCTTCAGTATGCTAAAGAAATCTAGGAAATCTGAAGCCTGTAAATCTCCAAAATCAGCAAAATGTCTTCTTCTAGCAAAGTTGCATTGCAGAAAAGCTTCTGAATAATCAGGCCCTCCCATTTCTTTTGAACACTCATAGTCATGAGTACCATCCCAGGAGACTGTGCATGTGTGACTGTGGATCTCTGTTCACAGAGAAGCGGTTCTCCAGGCACTCCAGGTCAGGGGAGATCCTGGGCAAGAACCCCGTGGTGCGCTCCAAGAGCTACAACGACCCGCTGCTGATGCCTGTGGCCGAGCACGACAGCGAGAGCGCGGCTGCCAATGGAGCCGGCATCCGCGGGCACTCGGTGTCAGAAATGACCTCCTGCCTGCAGCTCCAGGGCTACTCCAGCCTCACCCCTATCACGGACAGCAGCTCCAGGAGCTCCATGGTAGCCGTGAAAGGCTCGCTGCTTGGAGAGCGGGAGAGGCCCAGCACTGGGGCAGTGCAGTGCTCCAGCAAACGGGGCACAGCTGAGCAGCAGAAAGGACTCTTCCACTCCATTGGTGACCCTCACAGCTCTTTGGAGCTGGACAGAGACACTGCCTTACTTCCAGCTCCTTCTTCCAGCCCTGAGAACATGGTGGATCAGATCTTGGAGTCCATCGACTCCGATTCTGAAGGCATTTTCATTGACTTTGGCTGAGGCTGTTCCAGTTCATCGGCGTACAATGTGGATGTGAACAGACAGAGCATTGTATGAAGGATATGAGGAGACAAACCCCATTAAACTCTGGGCTTTAATTAAATATGGAAGTTACTCAGACAGTGTGTTGGACTGTGGGCAATACACCCCCCAAACTCTGGGGTTCAATGATATATGACAGTTACTGAGATGGCGTGTTTTGGACTGTGGGCAATACACCCCACAAACTCTGGGGTTCAATGATATATGACAGTTACTGAGATGGCGTGTTGGACTGTGGGCAATACACCCCACAAACTCTGGGGTTCAATGATATATGACAGTTACTGAGATGGCGTGTTGGACTGTGGGCAATACACCCCACAAACTCTGGGGTTCAATGATATATGACAGTTACTCAGACAGTGTGTTGCACTGTGGGCAAGCTGTCTGTGCCTGGGCAGATTTCAGGCAGATTGGCCAGGTCATTGTGGCATTGTGGCTGTACTGAATAAACACAGTTTGGTTATAGCAGCTGGGAATCTGCTGAGGGGGAAGCAATTCCAGCTGCTTCTCCCCATCCCTGTCACCCTGCAGATGGATTTCCTGTTTCTTTATAAACCTAGGGGATCACAACCTCACAAGTGTCTGGTAAAATACTGTTAGTGCAGCTGGCAGTGTTAGTTCAGGAAAGCAGCTCAGCAATAGCTGTGCTCCCTTGTGATTTTCTAAAGAGGTTTCCTGCAGATGGTAGGTTGTTCTCTGAAGTGTAACACCTCAGCCAGAGTAGAAACTTATCCTTTAAAAACAAACAAACAAATACAAAAGCCTTTTGGCTTTCATGCCACAGAATACAATAGTAAAGAAGTCTCTTTTAATCTTTTTCTTGTACATCCTTGTATGCACTCCTTTGCCTAATGGTGACTTGGAGTTCTTGAAGAAAGGCAAAGAAACAGAAATCTGCTTCCTGCTGTCACACAGTTGCTAGTGTCTAGGAGGATTGTCTCAAAATTGGCTTCCAAGACCAAAATTAATCTGCTCTGAATGTGGCATTTTGAGAAATCTGTACTGTCAGCTCCTGAAGCATCTGTTGTATGGAGAGATTCCACCATATTTCAACTTACCTGTTTCCTAAATAAGTGAAAATCTGGCCTCTCAGGGAAATCCTCATTCTATATTGATATTCTTATAGAAATGCCATCATGCATCTACTGTCAGTGACGGTTTTGGGAAGTGTGAACCTTGCAGCTCTTCCTATCCCGAGCACACCCAGCCCTTTGGTTCTCTCCTGCAGTAGCACAGTGGTGTGAGAGCTGGATCAGTGGTTTTGCAGAGGATTGGTGCATGTGATGCCAAGGTGAAGCAGGAATCCTGTTGCACAGTCCAGATTTGATCAGAGCATTTGCAGTGAAATGCTGCTGCACAGTCCAGTTCTGAGCAGGGGTTTGCAGTGAAGGCAGCTCCGTTTTGTGTCTGTGCTTTGGTGGAAGGAGTCAGTCAATCCCTCCTGAGCTGCCCACCCTCTCCTTGCTGATGGCACGATGGGTCCTCACTCTCAAGGAACTCTTGGAAAGCACAGGAGAGAGTGGAACTCCTGCTGAAATTGGATCCAGTACATGACAGGAGTGATGATTTCCCAAAGTGTCCTAGAGTGGTACAAGCCACCATGCTGGCACCATCAGTCTCTACCCTCGCTCTTTCTGACAAACACTGTTCTGTTTCCGAAATTATTGTTTTATTTGGAGCAGAAGAGTGTCCACAGCCTTGTTCGAAGAACACAGTGCAGGCAGGAAAAGGTAAGATTCAAATCCTTACATGAAAATAGAACATAGCCTCAAAGGTAAAAAATATAGTGCCCCCACATACCTTCATCCCTCAAGGAACTTGAAATGTTGTAAGAGTCATGAGCATATTGAATTACTGGGGAATGTTTAAGCACAGATTCAGTGGAGGAGAGAAGAGGACTGCCAGGACCCTTCCCACTGCAGGTTTTTGTGTGGTTAGTGCCTTCTGCTCTGATGGAAGGCCTTGGTATCCAGGATTGCTCTGATGGAATCCTCTGCTATGCTGGCAGTTGATGAGCTTTTCCCACCTTGCACACATGGAGATAGCAAATAAAAATCCTTCTGTTTGTTTTAGAAGGCTATTTACAGACTGGGTTCAGGAGTGTGAATGCATGAGAGAAATTCTTCTATGGCAAAGGCATAGAAAAAGGCAAGAAGAAAGGGGGAAAGGCTAGAAGAAAGGTAAGGGAAAAGGCAAGAAGAAAGGCAAAAAAGGAAGAAAAAAGGCAATAAAAGCAAGAAATGCAAGAAAAGACGCAAAAAGACGAGAAAAAAAGCAAGGGAAAAGGCAAAAAAGACAGGAAAAAAAGCAAAAGAAAAAACCACAAGAAAAAAGGCAAGAAGAAAGGGAGGAAAGGGCAGAAAAAAGGCAGGAAAAAAGGCAATTAAAAGGCCAAAAAAGGCAAGTAGAAAGGGGAAAAAAAGAAAAAAACAAAGGCCAAAAAAAAAAAAAAAAAAAAGAAAAAAAAGGGGGGGGGAAAAGGGGGGAAAAAAGAAAAAGCAGAAAAAGGGCAAAAAAAAGAAAGGGGGAAAAAAAAGAAAAAAAAAGGGGGCAAAAAAAGGAGGAAATAAAGAAAAAAGACAGAAAAAGGGCAAAAAAAAGAAAGGGGGAAAAAAAAAGAAATAAAAAAGGGGGCAAAAAAAGGGAGGAAATAAAGAAAAAAACAAAATGCAAGAAAAAAAGAAAGGGAAAAAAAAAGAAAA
The DNA here is from genome assembly GCA_039654755.1 of Calcarius lapponicus. Taxonomy (NCBI): domain Eukaryota; kingdom Metazoa; phylum Chordata; class Aves; order Passeriformes; family Fringillidae; genus Calcarius; species Calcarius lapponicus. The sequence continues at coordinate 9,032 of CM077474.1, read as the reverse complement.
AAAAAATGCAAAAAAAAAAGGGGAAAAAAAAAAGAAAAGGCAGAAAAGAAAAGGCAGAAAAGAGGGCAAAAAAAAAGGCGAAAAAGAAGGACAGAAAAAGGGGGGGAAAAAAAGAAAGGGCAAAAAAGGGCAAAAAAAAAAGGGCAAAAAAAATGGCTAGAAAAAGGGGGAAAAAAAAGAAAAGGCAAAAAAAAAGAAAAAAAGAAGGGGCAAAAACGGGGGGGGAAAAAGAAAAAAAGAAAGGGGGAAAAGTGGAAAAAAAGGCAAAAGAAAAGAAAAAATGCAACAAAAGGGGAAAAAAAAGAAAAAAAAGGGGGAAAAAAGAGGGCAAAAAAAAGGAGGAAAAAAAGAAAAAAGAAAGGGCAAAAAATGGGCAAAAAGTAAAACTGCCGTAAAGCGCGACTGTCGTAAAAGCTGCCGTAAAGCGCGACTGTCGCAAAAGGTGCCGTAAAGCTCGACTGTCGTAAAAGCCGCCGTAAAGCGCGACTGTCGTAAAAGCTGCCGTAAAGCGCGACTGTCGCAAAAGGTGCCGTAAAGCGCGACTGTCGTAAAAGCTGCCGTAAAGCGCGACTGTCGCAAAAGGTGCCGTAAAGGCGCGACTGTCGCAAAAGCCGCCGTAAAAGCGCGACTGTCGCAAAAGCCGCCGTTAAAGCGCGACTGTCGTAAAAAGGTGCCGTAAAGCGCGACTGTCGCAAAAGCTGCCGTAAAGCGCGACTGTCGTAAAAGGTGCCCGTAAAGCGCGACTGTCGTAAAAAGGTGCCGTAAAGCGGCGACTGTCGCAAAAAGCCGCCCGTAAAGCGCGACTGTCGGTAAAAGGTGCCGTAAAGCGCGACTGGTCGCAAAAGCTGCCGTAAAGCGCGACTGTCGTAAAAGGTGCCGTAAAGCGCGGACTGTCGTAAAACTGCCGTAAAGCGCGACTGTCGTAAAACTGCCGTAAAGCGCGACTGTCGCAAAAGGTGCCGTAAAGCGCGACTGTCGCAAAAGGTGCCGTAAAGCTCGACTGTCGTAAAAGCCGCCGTAAAGCGCGACTGTCGTTAAAAGCTGCCGTAAAGCGCGACTGTCGCAAAAGGTGCCGTAAAGCGCGACTGTCGCAAAAGGTGCCGTTAAAGCGCGACTGTCGTAAAAGGTGCAGTAAAGCGCGACTGTCGCAAAAGGTGCCGTAAAGCGCGACTGTCGCAAAAGGTGCCGTAAAGCGCGACTGTCGTAAAAAGGTGCCGTAAAGCGCGACTGTCGTAAAAGCTGCCGTATAGCGCGACTGTCGTAAAAGCTGCCGTAAAGCCCGACTGTCGTAAAAGGTGCCGTAAAGTGCGACTGTCGCAAAAGCTGTCGTAAAGGACGACCACGGCGGGCCGCCCCGCCCCCCGGGGCCCCCCCAGCCCGCCCCGCTTGGGCGCCCCGCCCTCCCCCGGACGCCGGCCGCGGGGCTGCCACGCCGGCCCGCGTGGCCGCTCCGCCAGCCACAGGGACGCCGGCCACGCGGCCGCCCAGGCCCGCCCCGCCCCACGTGGGGCGCCCCCGCCCGCCCGCGGGGCCGCCTCGGCCGCCGCCCCGAGCCGCGTTGGGCGGCCCGCTTGCGTCCCGCCCCCCCCCTCCCCGCGGGGCCCGCCCCGCCCGCCGCCCCGCCTCGGCGACCCGCTCCCCCACGGGGCCGCCCCGCCCGCCCGCCCCCGCCCCCGCGATTGGCGACCCGCCCACCGCGTGGCCGCTCTGCCCGCCCCCCGGGGCCGCCCAGGCCCGCCCCCGCCCCGCGACGGCCCGCCCGCCCACGGGGCCGCCCCGCCCCGCCCCGCGTTGACAGCCCCTCCCGGGCGCCTAGCCGCCTCCTCCCGGCCGCCGCCGCGCCGCCGGCCCGAGCCGCGTTGGCAACCCGCCCGCGGGGCCCGGGGCCGCCCTCGGCCGCCGCCCCGAGCCGCGTTGGCGGCCCGCTTGCGTCCCGCGCCCCCCCCCCCTCGCGGGGCCGCCCCGCCCGCCGCCCCGCCTCGGCGACCCGCTCCCCCGCGGGGCCGCCCCCGGGGCCGCCGCCCCGCCCCGCGTTGGCGACCCGCCCACTCGCGTGGCCCGCTCTGCCCGCCCCCGGGGCCCGGCCCAGGCCCGCCCCGCCCCGCGAGGGCCCGCCCCCGCTCCGCCCACGGGGGGCCGCCCCGCGGGGGCCCCGCCCCGCGTTGACGCCCCTCCCGGGCGCGTGGACCGCCTCCTCCCAGCCGCCGCCGGCGCCGCCGGCAACATGGCCGCTCCGTCCGGCCGCCAGGGCGCCCTCGGCCGCCGCCCCGAGCCGCGTTGGCGGCCCGCTTGCGTCCCGCCCCCCCCCCCGCCGGGCCCCCCGCCCCGCCCGCCGCCCCCCCCCGCGTTGGGCGGACCCGCCCACCGCGTGGCCGCTCTGCCCCGCCCCCGGGGCCGCCCAGGCCCGCCCCGCCCCGCCCGCCCGCCCGCACCGCCGGGGCCGCCCTCCCGGCCCGCCCCCGCGGCCCGCCCCGCGTTGACGCCTCTCCCAGGCGCGTGGCCGCCTCCTCCCGGCCGCCGCCGCGCCGCCGGGCCACATAGGCCCGCTACCGTCCGGCCGCGGGGGCCGGCCCGGCCGCCGCCCCGAGCCGCGTTGGCGGCCCGCTTGGGTCCCCGCGCCCCCCCCCCCGCGGGGCCGCCCCGCCCGCCGCCCCGCCTCGGCGACCCAGCTCCCCCGCGGGGCCGCCCCGCCCGCCGCCCCCGCCCCGCGTTGGCGACCCGCCCACCGCGTGGCCGCTCTGCCCGCCCCCCGGGGCCGCCCAGGCCCGCCCCGCCCCGCGACGGCCCGCCCGCCCAACGGGGCCGCCCGGCCCCCGCCCCGCGTTGACGCCCCCTCCCGGGCGCCTAGCCGCCTCCTCCCGGGCGCCCGCGGCGCCGCCGGCCACATGGCCGCTCCGTCCCGGCCCGCGGGGGCCACCCTCGGCCCGCCGCCCCGAGCCGCGTTGGCGGCCCGCTTGCGTCCCGCGCCTTCCCCCCCGCGGGGCCGCCCCGCCTCGGCGACCCGCCCACCGCGTGGCCGCTCTGCCCGCCCCCCGGGGCCGCCCAGGTCCGCCCCGCCCCGCGACGGCCCGCCCGCCCGCTCCCCGCCCACGGGGCCGCCCCGAGGCCCGGCCCCGCGTTGACGACCCTCCCGGGCGCGTGGCCGGCCTCCTCCCGGCCGCTGCCGCGCGCCGCCGGCCACATGGCCGCTCCGTCCGGCCGCGGGCGCGGCCCGGCTGCCGCCCCGAGCCGCGTTGGTGGGCCCGCTTGCGTCCCGCGCCCCCCCCCCCCCGGAGGGGCCCGCCCCGCCCGCCGCCCCGCCCCGCGGTTGGCGACCCGCCCACCGCGTGGCCGCTCTGCCCGCCCCCGGGGCCGCCCAGGGCCCGCCCCCGCCCCCCGACCCCCCCGCCGAGGCCGCCCCCCGCCCGCCCCGCCCGGCCCGCCCCGCGTTGACGCCCCTCCCGGGCGCGTGGCCGCCTCCTCCCGGCCGCCGCCGCTGCCCGCCGGCCACAATGGCCGCTCCGTCCGGCCGCGGGGGCCGGCCCGGCCGCCGCCCCGAAGCCGCGTTGGCGGCCCGCTTGCGTCCCGCCCCCCCCCCCGCGGGGCCGCCCCCGCCTCGGCGCCCCGCGTTGGCGACCCGCCCCACCGCGTGGGCCGCTCTGCCCACCCCCCGGGAGGCCAGCCCAGGCCCGCCCCGCCCGCCGCGAGGGCCCGCCCGCTTCGCCCGCCCACGGGGCCGCCCCCGCCCCGCCCCGCGTTGACTCCCCTCCCGGGCGCCTAGCCGCCTCCTCCCGGGGCGCCCGCGGCGCCGCCGGCCACATGGCCGCTCCGTCCGGGCCGCGGGGCCCCCTCAGCCGCCGCCCCGAGCCGCGTTGGCGGCCCCGCTTGCGTCCCGCCCCCGCCCGCGGGGCCGCCCCGCCCGCCGCCCCGCCCGCCGCCCCCGCCCGCGTTGGCGACCCGCCCACCGCGTGGGCCGCTCTGCCCGCCCCCCGGGGCCGCCCAGGCCCGCCCCGCCCCGCGACGGCCCGCCCCGCCCGCCTGCCCGCCGGGGCCCGCCCGCCGCCCCGCCCCGCGGCCCGCCCCGCGTTGACGCCCCCTCCCAGGCGCGTGGCCCGCCTCCTCCCCGGCCGCCGCCGCGCCGCCGGCCACGTGGCCGCTCCGTCCCGGCCGCGGGGCCGGCCCGACCGCCGCCCCGCCCCGCGTTGGCGGCCCGCCTTGCCGTCCCGCTCCCCCCCTCGCGGGGCCCGCCCCGCCCCCTCCGCCCGCCTCGGCGACCCGCTCCCCCGCGGGGCCGCCCCCGGGGCCGCCGCCCCGCCCCGCGTTGGCGACCCGCCCACCGAGCGTGGCCGCTCTGCCCGCACCCCGGGGCCGCCCAGGCCCCCGCCCCGCCCCGCGAGGGCCCGCCCGCCCCGCCCGCCCCGCGGCCCGCCCCGCGTTTGACGCCCCTCCCGGGCGCCTAGCCGCCTCCTCCCCGGGCGCCGCGGGCGCCGCCGGCCCGAGCCGCGTTTGGCACCCCGCCCGCCCGCGGGGCGCCCTCGGCCGCCGCCCCGAGCCGCGTTGGTAGGCCCGCTTGCGTCCCGCGCCCCCCCCCCCCCCGCGGGGCTCGCCCCGCCCCGCCGCCCCGCCCTCGGCGACCCGCTCCCCCGCGGGGCCGCCCCCGGGCCGCCGCCCCGCCCCCGCGTTGGCGACCCGCCCACCGCGTGGCCGCTCTTGCCCGCCCCCGGGGCCGCCCAGGCCCGCCCCGCCCCGCGAGGGCCCGCCCCGACCGCCCGCCCCACGGGGCCGGCCGCGCCGGCCCGCCCCGCGTTGACTCCCCTCCCTGGGGCGCCTAGCCGCCTCCTCCCGGGCGCCGCGGCGCCGGCCGGCCACATGGCCGCTCCGTCCGGCCGCAGGGCCGCCCGCCCTTGCCGCCCCGGCCGAGCCGAGTTGGCGGCCCGCTTGCGTCCCGCCCCCCCCCGCGGCGCCGCCCCGCCCGCCGCCCCGCCCCGCGTTGGCGACCCGCCCACCGCGTGGCCGCTCTGCCCGCCCCCGGGGCCGCCCAGGCCCGCCCCCGCCCCGCGAGGGCCCGCCCGCCCAGCCGCCACGGGGCCGCCCCGCGGCCCGCCCCCCGCGTTGACGCCCCTCCCGGGCGCGTGGCCGCCTCCTCCCGGCCGCCGCCCGCGCCCCCGGCCACATGGCCGCTCCGTCCGGCCGCGGGGCCGGCCCGGCCCGCCGCCCCGGAGCCGCGTTGGCGGCCCGCTTGCGTCCCGCGCCCCCCCCCCGCGGGGCCGCCCCGCCCGCCGCCCCGCCTCGGCGACCCGCTCCCCCCGCGGGGGCGCCGCCCCGCCCCGCCCCCGGGGCCCGCCCCGGCCCCGCCCCGCCCCCGCGACGGCCCGCCCCGCCCACGGGGCCGCCCCCGCCCCGCGTTGACGCCCCTCTCCCGGGCCGCCTAGCCGCCTCCTCCCCGGGCGCCGCGGCGCCGCCGGCCACATGGCCGCTACCGTCCGGCCGCGGGGCCCCCTCGGCCGCCGCCCCGAGGCCGCGCGTTGGCGGCCCGCTTGCGTCCCGCCCCCCCCCCCCCGCGGGGCCGCCCCGCCCGCCGTCCCGCCCCCGCGTTGGCGACCCGCCCACCGCGTGGCCGCTCTGCCCGCCCCCGGGGCCGCCCAGGCCCGCCCCGCCCCCGCCCGCCGAGGCCAGCCCCCCGCCCCGCCCCGCGGCCCGCCCCGCGTTGACGCCCCCCTCCCGGGGCTCGTGGCCGCCTCCTCCCGGCCGCCGCCCCGCGCCGCCGGCCACGTGGCCGCTCCGTCCGGGCCGCGGGGCCGGCCCGGCCGCCGCCCCGAGCCGCTGTTGGCGGCCCGCTTGCGTCCCGCGCCCCCCCCCCGCGGGGCCGCCCCGCACCCGCCGCCCCGCCTCGGCGACCCGCTCCCCGCGGGGCCGCCCCGACCCGCCCCGCCCCGCGTTGGCGACCCGCCCACCGCGTGGCCGCTCTGCCCACCCCCCGGGGGCCGCCCAGGCCCGCCCCGCCCCGCGAGGGGCCCGCCCCGCCCCGCCCACGGGGGGCCGCCCCCCGCCGCCCCGCGGCCCGCGCCGCGTTTGACGCCCCCCTCCCCGGGCGCGTAGCCGCCTCCTCCCGGGCGCCGCTGGCGCCGCCGGCAACATGGCCGCATCCGTCCGGCCCGCGGGGCCGCCTCGGCCACCGGCCCGAGCCGCGTTGGCGCCCCGCCCGTCCGCGGGGCCGGCCCGGCCCGGCCCGCCGCGCGCCGCCCACCACGTGGCCGCTCCGCTCCGGCCGCCCCGGCCCGGCCGCCGCGGGGGCCGTCCCGGCCCGGCCGCCGCGGGGGCCGTCCGGCCCGGGGCCGCCGCGGGGGCCGTCCCGGCCCGCCGCCGCGGGGCCCGTCCCGCCCGCCTCCCCTCCCGCCTGCCCGCCGCCGGCCACCCGCGGCTCGCCATCCCCGCCCGTCGGCAACCCCCGCGATGTTCCTACAGGCAGAAACTCACTCACTGGTAAGGAAAAATCCTTCCAAAGCATTTTTTTCTTTTTTTTATACTCTGGGTGTCCAACTTCTTTTGCTAAATTTCTACAGATTGGAGCTCAAATGACCATTTCTCACCAGTGCAGAGAACAAATGATGAAACATTCCTGAGTTATTCTTACTCTTTATCTTATAGAAGTTACCATCCAGCACTAAATTTGCATGATCTAACCAAGTAGACATTTCACAGAAAAGCACTTTCTATAGCAATATCAAAAAACTATAGATTGAGGTAAAACCATGAAGTTTCTGCCCTCACTGGTGCAAAGTCCCATGTTGTTTGAAGAGCATCCCCACTGAAATTCTAAAGATGTGTAATGTGTCACAGGAGTTGGAAGCAGGGTTAAAACACTGAGCAAAACTGAAGTTAACAAACAAGGTTCATCAACCTTGCAATAGAAGCTTGCAGAAACCTTTCAAAGCTCAGCCAATAAAGCCCTGTGGCACTTTGTTCTTCCCCTCCTCCCAAATCTCCATCTGTCTGAGCCATCATCAGCAGGAAATTTTGCATGGAAACTTGCCAGATAAAATAGCTATATCATCTACCATTAGTTTTAGAGAGTTCTTCAAAAATAGGTTAAAAATTATTTTATCTATTATTTTTTTAGCTGTGTCCCAAGTTAGGGATGGGCCAAGTCTCGTGTCTTTGTCTCACAGAAAGGTGGTTTGTGTGTCCCTTTAATACATATGTGCAAATATTTCCAATCTGCATTCTGCCTTATCAGAAAACTAATTAATTACTTTATTATAATATTTACATTACATCTAAACTGAATCTGCCAAGTACTCAACCCTGCACACACACTGCACACAACTCGTGACTGTCACCCAACAGTCCTGACACACACACACACTTGGCCCTGACAGGCCAAGGAAACAAAACACCATCACTTTGAGTAAACAATCTCCACGTTGCATTCTACTTTGGCACAAACACAGGCACAAACAGCAAATGAGATAAGAACTGTTTTTTCTTCCTCTGAGGTTCAAGAACGTGAATCCCAGAAATATTGTTTGGGAAGAATTGTGCCTTGCTTTTCTCTGTGAAGAGAAAATGTGGTGAGAGGTGCACCCTTGCCTCCAGGGCAAAGATTCATGGAACTGCTTGGCTGGGAAGGGACCTTGAAGGTTTATCTTTGGTTTATCCAACACTTCACAGGCAAGAGGGGGCTCATCTGCTTCAGAGCTGCCTGCTTTTTCTCACCCTTTCACAAGCACACCAGTTAACAGACTACACAAGTTTCACCAGCAGACTTCAGCTAAATCCCAAAATTGGTTTCTACCCCAAGTAAAATTTCCAACCCACTGTCTCACCTGCAAATGTTTGGAATTGTGGGAATGTGGGAGTCCAGTTGTGGGGGGATTTGTGGGAATCCATAAAATCGGGAGGGTTTTAGGAAGGTTGTAAAAAGACAGGCCTCAGATACAGCGGAATTGTGAACAGTGCTAAAACAGCAGAAAAATTATCTAAGCTGTAGAGAAGACATGGGAAATAGAACAATAGAGCGGTGTAGTTTGGCTTTCTAAGTTGCAAAAAGTTTATGCAGCGGATATTAAGAAGGTTATGCTTACAAACAGAGCTTTATTCGTTATCTCTTATAAACGGGCATTGTATTCGAGAATAAGCAAGTATTGTTTTAACCAAAGCTACGTGTGCTTATGGCGATTGGATAGAATTATTGTCAATATGCTTTTGCTTTCTGCAATTGGCTAAGACAGCTATGTGGTATGCTGTAGCATTAAGTTTTCTAGCCTGCTGCCTGGACAGCGAGCTGTTCGCATTGCTCCATTTTCATAATCATGTAATGAGACTGCTGCTAAAAAATAAATAGCTCAAGACGCTTTTTCACAGCAGCCCCGTCGCGTTCACATCTGCACAGAAATTGCTGGGCGTCAGCAGCCCCACTCGAGATCAAAGGTCCTGGGCAGTGTGCAGGCCCACGGACACAAGTGCCATCCCTTTTCCACGGGAAACAAAAACTCATCACCCCAGTTTCCTTACATCAGTTTGCTGAAGACATTTGGTGCTCCCAGGTCACTCAGAGTTCTTGTTGGCTGCAGGCTTGGTCTTGGAGTTGTGGAGTTATGCTTCCTCCTGACCTTACCCTCCTCACCTCAGCCCCCTACTGCCCGCGTCCCCTTCTCCACCCCTAACCCTAGTCTATTTTCCAACCCGCCCTTGCTACCATCTCTCGCTCCGCCCTCAACCGCTCCCACCACACTTCCCGCTCCGTCCATCACTTCACCCACCGCCCACCTGCGAGTCCCCTCCAGCAGCGCGCAGGAGCCTGAACCCTTGGAGGACAGCGCAGCTCTCGCAGCAGGACAACACCCAAGTAAGACGGGGCAGGGACAACGTCTGTGGGCTGCAGGGTGTCACCAGGGGCTGCGGGCTGACGGGAGGGTGCTGGAGGGTGACACAGAGGATGGGGGAAGCCAAGAGGCAGGAGGGGGCTTTAGGAGCAACTGGGGGCCTTCAGGGTGGCACAGAGAGGCTGAGAGGCTGAGAGTGGGGAACTTGGGAGTGACAGGAAGAGGGTG